>SKCR01026715.1:0-614431 GCA_019454045.1 Zanthoxylum bungeanum
AGAATGCCAGGAAGCTTTTGAGATCTTAAAATAGAAGCTAATTTCTGCCCCCATCATAGTAGCACCAGATTGGACCCTTCCATATGAGGTAATGTGTGATGCTAGTGATTTTGCTGTAGGTGCAGTTTTGGGACAACGCAAGGCAAAGATATTCCACACCATTTACTACTCCAGCAGAACTTTGAATGAAGCTCAACTTAACTACACAACCACTGAAAATGAGTTACTTGCAGTTGTGTTCGCTTTTGACAAATTCCGCTCTTATCTGTTGGGTCCCAAAGTGGTGGTCTACACAGATCATTCAGCAATCAAATACTTGATTTCGAAGAAAGATGCCAAACCCAGATTGATCCGTTGGATACTTCTTCTGCAAGAATTCGATGTGGAGATCAGAGACAGGAAATTAACAGAAAACCAAGTGGCAGATCATCTATCAAGACTTGAGAATGGAGAAACAGTTGGCAAAGATCTAACAATCAAAGAAACTTTTCCAGATGAACAGCTGTTTGCCATAAAACAGCAGGAAATCCCTTGGTATGCTGACTATGTTAACTACATAGTGTCAGGAAAATGGCCGTTAGAATGGACAACTCACCAACGGAAGAAATTCTTCAAATAAGTTAAACATTATGTTTGGGATGAGCCGTACCTATTCAAACGATATGCTTATCAATTACTGAGACGATGTGTTCCACAGGAAAAAGTCAAAAGTGTTTTGCAGCACTGTCATTCATCATCATACGGCGGACATTTCAGTGGAAATAAAACTGCAGCTAAAGTCCTTCAATCAGGTTTGTTCTGGCCCACTCTTTTTAAAGATGCTCACTTGTTTGTTCTTCAATGTGACAGATGTCAGAGAATGGGAAATATTTCGAGGAGAAATGAAGGACCATTGCAAAACATTCTGGAAGTGAAGTTATTCGATGTCTGGGGAATTGATTTCATGGGACCTTTTGTTCCATCATTCGGAAACCTGTACATCTTGGTTGCTGTAGACTATGTCTCAAAATGGGTTGAAGCAATTGCACTACCATCCAATGATTCAAAAGTGGTGATCAAATTCTTGAAAAAGAATATTTTCACTCGGTTCGGAACACCTCGTGCAATCATCAGTGATGGTGGCTCTCATTTCTGCAACAGATATTTTGATGCACTCCTATCCAAATACGGAGTTACTCACAAGGTTGCCACAGCCTACCATCCACAATCAAATGGGCAAGTTGAAGTTTCAAACAGAGAAATCAAAAGAATCTTGGAGAGAACTGTTGGATCAACAAGGAGGGACTGGTCTACAAAACTGGATGATGCATTATGGGCCTACCGTACAGCTTACAAGACACCCATTGGTATGTCCCCATATCGATTGGTGTTTGGGAAAACATGCCATCTTCCAGTTGAGCTTGAACACAATGCGTACTGGGCACTGAAGAAGTTGAATTTTGATCTACAAGCTGCAGGAAAGAAAAGACTTCATCAACTCAATGAATTTGAGGAATTTCACCTACAAGCTTATGAGAATGCCAAATTGTACAAGGACAAGACCAAGAAATGGCATGACCTAAAAATAGTGCACATACAGTTGAAACCAAGGCAACATGTGTTGTTATACAATTCGAGGTTGAAACTTTTCCCTGGAAAGTTGAAATCAAGGTGGTCAGGTCCATTTTTGATCACTCAGGTTTTACCTTAGGGAGCTGTTGAATTACTGGATCCCAACACCAACAACACATTCAAGGTTAACAGTCAGCGTGTCAAGCACTATTGGGGAGAACCGTTGGAGCGACAAAAAGAAAGTGTCACACTTTCAGATTCAGCATAACGTTCGAGAAGTCACGTCTAGCTGACGACATTAAACTTAGCGCTAACAGTGAGGCAACCAATGCAATTTTAGTAAATATTACAATTTGGTGTGATTTTATTTTGTGTGTTTAATTTTTGCAGGCTAAGATATTTCAGAATGGAAGAAGTTTTGGCAAATCTTCAAAAGCAATTTCCTTCTCTCCCTCAAAATTCTCTGATGAAAGTTTACAAAGCTCGCTTGGAACGAATGAGAATTCTGATGATTAAAGGTATTCCTACTGATATTTGCTGGATAATCGAAGCACGAGTCCGTTTAGCAGGTGAGTATTCTGAGACTTGTAATTCTTACTTACCTGGTTTTGGAAGAAGCACATATGCAAAGAAACGTAGAGCTAAGAAAATGGGTGTTTGTTTCAAATGTGCACGTTGGACTTGTAATACTCGTTGTCGTTCTTTTGGAATGATGTCTGATAATCGTGAAGATAAAATTAAATTCATTAGGGATGGCTTGAGTAAGGAGTTTGTAGATGATATATCTTTGACTCTTGAGACGCATCCCAGTGGATATGTTCATATAGCAATTCACAAATTACACACACAATTCCAAAAAGAAAGACAACAATTAAGTCTTGGGAATCTGACTCAAAAAGACTCTGTTTGCCAATTTATAAGAAAATTGGATGGGAAACTTGTTCCTGACGCATAGATGTCAATCAAGCCGCTACTTTTCTTGTACATATTATATCTCTTTGTCTTTTTCTAATAATTAATTTGTTTTGTTGTTTTCTCCAACAGGTCGAACTGTGATTGATGTACAAAAAGGAGAACTGACCATGAAAGTCCAGGACCAATAAGTTACCTTCAATGTTTTCAAAGCCATGAAATTCCCGAGTGAAGAAAAAGATGAAGAATGTTTCAGAATTGATGTTGTTGATAGTATCATTCATGATACTGATACAGTTCCTACAGATAAACTTGAAGCTTGCATCACCAACATGACTGACACTGAGTTAGATGCTGAAATTCTGGAATGTATCAACTATCTTGACAAGCCATTTCGTTTCAAAGTGACACAACCAATTGAAAGTTTGGAACTACCAAAGAAAGACCGGATCAAACCTTCGATTGAAGATCCACCACAGTTGGAGCTGAAGATACTTCCAAGTCATCTCAGGTATGCATTTCTTAGAAAACCTTCTGAATTACCTGTTATTATTTCATCTTCTCTAACATTGGAGCAAGAAGAAAAGTTATTGAGAGTGTTACGAGAGCACAAGAAAGCCATTGGCTGGACTATAGCAGACATTTGAGGCATTAGTCCATCATTCTGCATGCAAAAAATCCTGATGAACGATGAGTACAAACCCACAGTAGAACATCAACGAAGACTCAATCCAATCATGAAGGAAGTTGTGAAGAAAGAAATCATCAAATGGTTGGATGCTGGCATCATCTATCCTATCTCAGACAGTAGTTGGGTAAGTCATATGCAATGTGTACCAAAGAAAGGAGGAATTACTGTGGTTACCAATGAAAAGAATGAGCTAATCCCAACAAGAACTGTGACTGGATGGAGAGTATGTATGGATTACAGAAATCTGAACAAAGCCACGAGGAAGGATAATTTTCCCCTACCATTCATTGAACAGATGCTGGACAAATTGGCAGGACATGGGTTCTACTGCTTTCTGGATGGATATTCAGGATACAATCAGATTGCCATCGCCCCAGAAGATCAGGAGAAAACCACCTTTACATGTCCCTATGGTACTTTTGCTTTCCGCAGAATGCCATTTGGATTATGTAATGCCTCTGCCACATTTCAGCGTTGCATGATGGCTATCTTTTCAGACATGCTGGAGCAGAGTATGTAGGTTTTTATGGATGACTTTTCTGTATTTGGAGATTCTTTTGATCATTGTTTGTTAAATCTAGAACATGTATTACAAAGGTGTGAAGATACAAACCTGATACTCAATTGAGAGAAATGCCACTTTATGGTGCAGGAAGGCATAGTTCTTGGACACTGGATCTCACAAAAGGGAATTGAGGTAGACAAAACAAAGATCGAGACAATTGAAAAACTACCTCCACCAACATCAGTCAAAGGAATTCGGAGTTTTCTTGGACATGCAGGATTTTACAGGAGATTTATCAGAGACTTTTCAAAAATTGCAAAACCTCTTTGCAATCTTCTAGAAAAAGATGTGTCATTCAACTTCACCAAAGAATGCCAGGAAGCTTTTGAGATCTTAAAACAGAAGTTGATTTCTGCCTCCATCATAGTAGCACCAGATTGGACAACGCAAGGCAAAGATATTCCACACCATTTACTACTCCAGCAGAACTTTGAATGAAGCTCAACTTAACTACACAACCACTTAAAAGGAGTTACTTGCAGTTGTGTTCGCTTTTGACAAATTCCGCTCTTATCTGTTGGGTCCCAAAGTGGTAGTCTACACAGATCATTCAGCAATCAAATACTTGATTTCGAAGAAAGATGCCAAACCCAGATTGATCTGTTGGATACTTCGTCTGCAAGAATTCGATGTGGAGATCAGAGACAGGAAATGAACAGAAAACCAAGTGGCAGATCATCTATCAAGACTTGAGAATGGAGAAACAGCTGGCAAAGATCTAACAATCAAAGAAACTTTTCCAGATGAACATCTGTTTGCCATAAAACAGCAGGAAATCCCTTGGTATGCTGACTATGTTAACTACATAATGTCAGGAAAATGGCCGTTAGAATGGACAACTCAGCAACGGAAGAAATTCTTCAAAGAAGTTAAACATTATGTTTGGGATGAGCCGTACCTATTCAAACGATGTGCTGATCAATTACTGAGACGATGTGTTCCACAGGAAGAAGTCAAAAGTGTTTTGCAGCACTGTCATTCATCATCATACGGCGGATATTTCAGTGGAAATAAAACTGCAGCTAAAGTCCTTCAATCAGGTTTGTTCTGGCCCACTCTTTTTAAAGATGCTCACTTGTTTGTTCTTGAATGTGACAGATGTCAGAGAATGGGAAATATTTCGAGGAGAAATGAAGGACCATTGCAAAACATTATGGAAGTGAAGTTATTCGATGTCTGGGGAATTGATTTCATGGGACCCTTTGTTCCATCATTCGGAAACTTGTACATCTTGGTTGCTGTAGACTATGTCTCAAAATGGGTTGAAGCAATTGCACTACCATCCAATGATTCAAAAGTGGTGATCAAATTCTTGAAAAAGAATATTTTCACTCGGTTCGGAAAACCTCGTGCAATCATCAGTGATGGTGGCTCTCATTTCTGCAACAGATATTTTGATGCACTCCTATCCAAATACGGAGTTACTCACAAGGTTGCCACAACCTACCATCCACAGTCAAATGGGCAAGTTGAAGTTTCAAACAGAGAAATCAAAAGAATCTTGGAGAGAACTGTTGGATCAACAAGGAGGGACTGGTCTACAAAACTGGATTATGCATTATGGGCCTACCGTACAGCTTACAAGACACCCATTGGTATGTCCCCATATCGATTGGTGTTTGGGAAAGCATGCCATCTGCCAGTTGAGCTTGAACACAAGGCATACTGGGCACTGAAGAAGTTGAATTTTGATCTACAAGCTGCAAGAAAGAAAAGACTTCATCAACTCAATGAATTGGAGGAATTTCGCCTACAAGCTTATGAGAATGCCAAATTGTACAAGGACAATACCAAGAAATGGCATGACCTAAAAATAGTGCACAGACAATTGAAACTAAGGCAACAGGTTTTTTTTTCCATTCGAGGTTGAAAATTTTCCCTGGAAAGTTGAAATCAAGGTGGTCAGGTCCATTTTTGATCACTCAGGTTTTACCTTATGGAGTTGTTGAATTACTGGATCCCAACACCAACAACACATTCAAGGTTAACAGTCAGCGTGTCAAGAACTATTGGGGAAAACCGTTGGAGCGACAAAAAGAAAGTGTCACACTTTCAGATTCAGCATAACGTTCGAGAAGTCACGTCTAGCTGACGACATTAAACTTAGCACTAGCAGTGAGGCAACCCATGCAATTTTAGTAAATATTGCAATTTGGTGTGATTTTATTTTGTGTGTTTAATTTTTACAGGCTAAGATATTTCAGAATGGAAGAAGTTCTCGCAAATCTTCACAAGCAATTTCCTTCTCTCCCTCAAAATTCTCTGATGAAAGTTTACAAAGCACGCTTGGAACGAATGAGACTTCTGATGATTAAAGGTATTCCTACTGATATTTGCTGGATAATCGAAGCACGAGTCCGTTTAGCAGGTGAGTATTCTGAGACTTGTAATTCTTACTTACCTGGTTTTGGAAGAAGCACCTATGCAAAGAAACGTAGAGCGAAGAAAATGGGTGTTTGTTTCAAATGTGCACGTTGGACTTGTAATACTCGTTGTCGTTCTTTTGGAATGATGTCTGATAATCGTGAAGATAAAATTAAATTCATTAGGGATGGTTTGAGTAAGGAGTCTGTAGATGATATATCTTCGACTCTTGAGACGCATCCCAGTGGATATGTTCATATAGTCATTCATAAATTACACACACAATTCCAAAAAGAAAGACAACAATTAAGTCTTGGGAATCTGACTCAAAAAGACCCTGTTTGCCAATTTATAAGAAAATTGGATGGGAAGCTTGTTCCTGACGCATAGATGTCAATCAAACCGCTACTTTTCTTGTACATATTATATCTCTTTGTCTTTTTCTAATAATTGATTTGTTTTGTTATTTTCTCCAACAGGATCCAGACCTTTTTGACTATCATGATTTATTTTACTATTTTGCTACTAATCGTCCTTTGGAAGATACTTGTGCTATTTTTACTCACCCTTTTCAGGTACTATAAATTCAACTTATCATTGCACTTTTGAAGACATCCAGAGTAAAACATGGAAGCCACTTCAAGAAGACGAGTTGAAAACATCTGTGTGTTTTGTGGTAGTAGTGTTTGTACTAAACCACAATACGTAGAAGCAGCACAAGAATTGGGTCGAGTCTTAGCTGTAAGAAATATGCACTTAGTATATGGCGGATGCAATCTTGGACTAATGGGGATCGTTTCAAAGGCCGTACAGGAAAGAGGCAGTCATGTTTTGGGAATCATCCCAAAACCCTTGGCAGAAGCAAATCTTATTGAATCATCAAACAGAGAGGAACTGATCGTGCCAGGTATGTCTGAACGACTAGTGGAAATGATTAACCGTTCTGATGCTTTTATTGCTTTGCCAGGTGGCTTGGGTACATTGGAGGAAATTTTTATAGTACTATCTTGGGCGAACCTGAATATACACCGAAACCAATTGGGTTGTTTAACGTTGATGGATTTTATGATTTTCTTTGTGTGTTTCTTGATGATGCCCGGAGAAATGGGTTCGTGTCAAAACCTTTGAAAGAACTACTTTTTACTGCCAGAACTGCTCCGGATCTAATTGACCAACTCTTAGCATATGAACCACTAGTTAACCCTATCCTTTCAAAGAAAAAATGGTCTGAAGATGATCGTGGTAAGAAGCGTCGAATAAATCTAGATCTTAACCTTTAATTTTCTTGTAGTAATTCAGCCAACCAGATACTATCTTCTAAACTCTTCTTCTACTGTTTAAGACATTGGGGACAATGTCTCATTTAGGTTTGGGGGTGAGGAATAGTTAATAGTATCTTGTTTTTATTGTATTTTTATTTTTAGTCCAAATTTTTTCGAAAAATACAAAAAAAAATTAAAAAAAAAATTAAAAAATTTTCAAAAATTACAAAAATATTTTGCATTTTTATCAAAGGCATATTTAAAGCTAGGTGATGGTTTGGTGTATTCCTTCACTCACTACCTTTCTTTAAGGAAAAGCTGTGAAGACACCTAGATAATCATTCACCCGTAGCTTGTTGTGATAGACTAGTTTGGAGGACTTGTTGTTTATTCCTGACACCAAGCGATAAGAGCCTAAGAGGCTAGGGTACTTAAGTGAGCCTCGCTCCACCCTCCCTCTGGGGAATCTACAACGGGAAGTCCATTCGACAGTTAGTCACACACCATGACCAGTAAAAATTATTTCTTTATGGTTTTGTTTTTATGTTGACTAAAAAGGTGATATTGGTAAGAAATAGTTGTGTAAGGAATTCTCACTCCTGATACGTATTTCAAAACCCATTTTTTCGAAACAAGTTAATTTTTGTTTATTTCCTTTTTGAATTATTTAATTTATAAATTCTCCATAAAACTGACTAAAAATGGATCTTCATATACTTAGTTGGCAGATATTATCAGCATACATGGTAACATACGGACATAAGATAAAATTGAAAAGATTGTAATATTCAGTGCTATAGTTTAATTGGAGAAGCATCTCAAAAAGTGATGGAATAATAAAATATATATATATATATATACATCTGAGATCCGAGTTATTAAGTCTGTAAGGGTATTTTAATACCTAATGCCCTAAAACCAACTGGTTTGGGAGTCATTGGCCCAAAGCTCGTTACATGGATCAAAAATGATGAAAAATTTATATATATGTATACATATCTGAAGTCTGAGTAATTAAGTCCGTAGGGGTGTCTTAACACCTGGTGCCTTAAAGCCATCTGGTTTGGGAGCAACCAACCTAAAGCTCGCTATATAGATGGAAGGTATTGTATATAAATAAAAAATAGAGAAGAAATCAAAGAAAAAATCAGAAAAATCAGAAAATTTATTCCATTACTACAAAAGATGTGAACTTTGATAAAACTTTAGGACAAAAATATTACCCTCTTATCAACTGCACTTATGACTGTTGTGGGCAAAAATGAGTTGAATAAAACTTTGTTAGCTGTGTATATGAAGAATGATAAAAATAATCGGAGAATTTACTTATTCAGTAATTTAGAATGAAACAAAACAACTAGTAAACATGGAGTAGAAGTTTCACCTAAAATTAGTCACTAACTTCTTTATTCTCTTTCTCTTGTCTTTTTGCTTTTGTGTGCATTAGTTTCACTACCATTTTACTTTTGTAAAATGTTTGTGTGTATCATTGCTGTAAACCCTCACGAGACTATAACTCGTCCACTAGGGACATCTAGGGGTTTAAAGGCTTATTGCATATGCTAAATGCAATCGTGATCCTTACGAAAGTGGCTTAGTTAAATTTTTATTATGTTATTTTATTTTGCTCGAGGACTAGCAAAATGTTAGGTTTGAGGGTGTGATGAGTGGTAAAACTATCACTATTTCACACTCATTTAACTTAATATTTTGTATAGTTTCTTGAGTTTTGTGAATATTTTGATGTGTTTTGTGTTATTTTGTAGATAAATAAAGTTTCAGAACATTCTGGAGGTGATTTGGAGCAAAACTGTGAAATTTGGCAAAAATGGTATTTTGGTAATTTTGGACGTCCCGACACAAAGGGTATTTTGGTAATTTTGGGCGTCCCGACCTCTAACGTGCACCGGAGACTGCTAATATGCGCCAGGTCAACAAGTCAAAGTTGCCAAGTTTGACTTTGCTAACGTTCATCATGCCACGTGTCATCATCACAAGTAATCTGCTAACGTGCACCACATGCCACGTGTCAAAAATTCAACGAGCCATTTTTTTTAGCCACCATGCCACGTGTCGAAAATTCAGCGATCCAAAAAAAAATAATAAAAAATAATCAGAAAAATAATAATAAAAAATTGGATTTTTTTGCCTATAAATTGAGTTCAAATTTCTTAGTTTCAATGTACCAAAACCTCTGAAATACTTATATAAATGAGAGTTCTTCTTATTTTCTTCTTATATTCAGTTTTATTTACGCTTTGTAGTAGTAATTCTATCCATCCATGAGGGGGTAACTTCTCTATGCTGAGGTAATAAGGTAATTCTTATACTTTTGCTTTTTAGATTAATCTCCCTTAAAATATAATATATAAACTATTTAAAACCTGAATTAATAAAAAGATACCGCCATTCTAGGTCGGTTGGTTATTCAATTTAAACTGGTTAAACCTGACTTAATGAGGATACCGCCATTCTAGGTCGGTTGATTTAATTTAGTTCCGCCTTATGGCTGGTTTATTTTTCTGTTCCGCCTTATGGCTGGTATATTTGAATTTGACTTAATCAGGATACCGCCATTCCGGACGGTTGGTTTAAAATATCACAAGTATATATATTATTATTTTATGGGAGATATCTAAATAGTATATAGTAGAAGTTATTTCATTTTACCTTAGCATTTCATTTCTTTTTATTGCAATTCATTATTCTACAATTACTTTTCAGCAATTTCATTTTATGTCTTTTAAGTTTTTATCAGCTTTAGCTATGTATTGTAACTAAGTTAAATATCTAGGGTTGTGATAAAATCTAATATCACTGGTTTTAAAAAGGGTTAGATTATAGTTTGGGTAATTAAAGAATTATTTGTTGAGTCATAATCTTAAAGCCTTTTTATTAACTGGCCATTAATAAAATTGATTAGTTAAACTTAAAATGAACCAGACATAGGGACTTTAAGTTTAAAGACCTTATACTCAACAACCCACGATCTTCTTTAAGGATAGATAAACCTTTAATAGATTTCCTTACAGGATAGGAATATACCTGTTGGGCGGGGGTAATTATAATTGGAATTCAAACTTAATGAATCTAGGTAATTTGGTTGACATAGACATATGATTCAATTGAATTAAACTAGGTATTTGTAAATGACCATCGGAATAGGCTTTTACATAATTTAATATTCCAGATTAATAAATCAATATTTACCCAAATATGATTTAACTACTTCATCTTTTATTAATATTGGAATAATTCATAACCCTAGATAGTTTTTAATTCTCATTAATCTACTCTCAATTTTTTTTACTTGTTTTAAATTTAGAATCATCGTCATTTCAAAATAATAAACTTGTTAGATATTAGTAATAACTTGACCTCATAAAATTAATAGAATAGGTAATAAGTCCTCATGGGATCGATACTTTTTATACTACTTGAACGATATGTGCGCTTGCGTTATACGCGTGTGATTACGCCGGTCAACAACACACAAGGCTATCGTTACAACCTATCTAACGACGACAATATGCTCTCAAGCAATATTGCAGCATAAGATTAACTTGCAAAACAACCTTAACCAGTCACAACTGATTTCACAAACCACACATAGAAAAAGCAAGACTGAATCTATATCTAAATTGACAAAATACAATTTCTGGATTCATATAATCAAAAGATAAAGAAAATAATGAGATATCAATTGTATTAAGCGATAAAGTTAATCCAAGAGTCAATAACATGACTATAAAAATTGAATACAAGAGTTCAACCTTAGCTTTGCCTAGGAGATTAGTTGTCCATTTAAAAAAGAGAAACCACATTGACAGATCGGAGAGACGTCATGTCGGTTGGAGTTCTTCGTTCTTGTCTCTTGATTTTATGTTTGTGGCTTTTTGCTTTTTGTTTTCTCCATTTTTCTCTCTATTTTTCTCCTCTCCTGGGGTTTTGGATGAAGTTGGGTTTATAGAGGGAAGTTCCAAAGTCATTGTGCGCATAAAACACATCTAAATCAGAGTTTTGGTGTCTTCCGGGGCGCCACAGCACTGGTGTTTGGGCGCCGCAGCGCCCAACTCGCAGGAATTTTCACTAGGCGTGAATCTGGTGCAGGCGCCGTGGCGCCAGTGAAGTTCATCTTTGCTAGCTCGCGCGTCTTGCATCCTGCTTCTTCCCGCGTGTGTCCGATGCTTTCGTTAGGTCCCCAAATATGCATAATTGCTCCATTCTTCTTGCTCCATTGCTTCCTAATAACAAAGCACGAAATGACTCTAATTAAGATTAAATACAAGATAATTAAGCCGAGTTAGCGATGTTCAAAGTACACTTTCATGCACTTATCAATAGATGATTGACATGTTAGGTTAAAAGATGATAATTAAGGTATATTCTTGAGAACGAAGTTCGAGATTACGTATGGTTATGATAATCTACTACCACAGGTATGGATACTTGTTAATGATATGATATGAAGTGAGACATTAAATGAGCTTAATGTTTATATGTATGTATGGATGTATGGAAGTGTATAAATCAGTACCAATATGTATTCGTGTATGTAAATGTATGAATATGTATAAGCATATGAATGCGTATTTGTATATATATGAGATGATTGGATATGTATGATTTGGGTATAAATGATCAGTAAAAAATAAGTTATGACTTTAGAATTTGTAATAGTATGTGTAAATGTGCGCTATTGGGATAAGTTAGTTATTGATTAATGTATACGATTTAGCAGTATAGAGGTTGAGTTGCTATAGGCTAAGTTTTTTCCGAGTGATGGAAGTTTGTGATTGATTGATTACGTATATGAATGGTGAATATTGATTGACAAATAAAGAATGTGAGGATTGTAAATGTCATAGTATCAGAATTCGAAGTAATAAGTATATTCATGTGTTTGATATATATATATATAAACGTATGTGTATGACGATTCTGAATGATTAAGCAATGTTTGTCATGTATATGCTTGTGTATGAGAAATCATGTAATGAGTTTGTGACACGTGATATGTATGCATATGTGTATATTTAATTGGTTAATTATTTCGTGGTGTAGTAGTCGAGCTAGTTAGGAAATCTATTCAGACAATATTCATCTCATACTTATTTTAAAATAGGTAATGAGTCCCGTACGAGCTTTGTATGTGTGAGTCAGCTCATATGTATGTGTTGTCTTGATTGTGTGTTCCCGGATGCCTTGACTGTTGTGTATGCTTGAGTATATATGTATGTCTGATAGATCATGTGATATGTATGGATGGTGTATGTGTGCTTGGAATAAAAGAATGACATGGAAACCAGTATGACCATAAGATGCTATAAAATGTATGTGCTAAGTTTGTATTGTATATACGTATATTGTGAAAGAGATGCGAATGTTAAGTTATTGTAATGTTTTTGGTATTGAAGAAAGTTTGTCAAGAGTTAAAGTAAGTTTGTTTTGGTATTGAAGATAATTGTATCCGAATAGAAGACAATTTGTTTGAGTTGCCGATTTAATGATATTTCAAAGATAGATAATTGTGATAAAAGTATATACATATGACTTCATGTTTCATGTGATTGAAGTGTATTTGATATTAAACGATGTACTCTATGGTATTCATGTTTTGCTTTGTATACTTTGGATGTTAGCTATTAGATTAGTGCATATGTAGATATGTAAATATGAAAGTTTGACATGGGTTAAATATAAAAGATAATAACAAGTTAATAAAATCTGATCTTGTAACAATTAAGTAATTTTGATAAACTGTTGATATGTTTGATTTGTTTGTTTGAAGTTTATATTTGACTTGTTTGTTATAATACTAGTATGGTTACTTACTGAGTTTATCATTCATACCAAACCAGTTTGCTAGTTTTGTAGGTTGGCTACCAGATGGGTCAACCATTTCAACTTTAAAGTCATGCTCGAGACGTGGATCACCAAAGCGGCAGTCACCTTCGCAAGTGTTCTGGGAGAAGTTTTAGAAGATTATGATATTTGATTTATTATTTTGTTTGTCGTGCTGAGCACGTCGTTTGTATTAAGTAAATGTTTTGATTGTTTATGATGTTGTGGGCACAGAGCCCTTGAGTGTTGATAGATGATACATGCACATAGCTCTTAGGTCATGATTTTGATGTGTTGGTATGGACCTGAGGTCCATTTTGATATGTTATGTTTATTTCAGGTTTCATTTTGATGTTGGACTGTGATCTAGGTTGTCCAGTTTTAGGATACATCATGCCGGATTTTCGTAAATTTAGAGGCTTATGGAGATGGGTCAATCATGTCTCCTGCCGATAGCATCTTGCCTCTGGTGGGGTGTTACAAGACCAGACTATTTTTTTTTACCATTTCTACAATGACACATACGTTAGGTTTTATTTGGCATTGTAGTTTAATCTACGATGAGATGAAAAAACTCTGTTATTATCAAAACACAATTTATAAACGTTTGATTAATGATTAAAAAAAATTGTGATTCTCAATCACTATAATTTTCATCTTTTATTCATCATCAAAATATTAAAAAATGACTCATAATTATTTTTTTTGGAGAATTCCTAAAAATACCAAAACCATTTAGGTTTTTCTAATTTAGTCCAAGCTGAAATCATTCAACTCGTTTAGTCCACCTACATAAAATAACACATAAATAGACATAGATAAATAATATATTGCATATTTTCCATTAAAAAAAAGGAAAAATTACGTAGAAATGGTTGATTATTTTTGGTGGGTCTTTTTCAATTTTAAGTTTAAAAACTAAATATCTCATAATATATAAAGTGTTTTAAGAAAAAAAAATCACATACTATTGATAAACAAATCATAAGCTTTAAAAAAAATAACATGATCGATATATTTCAACGAAAAAGGGTAACAAAATGATCGTTACATTGATAAGTTACTTATAAACCATTTTCAAACACTCATAAATCCATCTGAACTTCAAATCACAATCAGTGAAATCTTACATATAGTTAACATTCATAGGACAACTACGAATTTTCAATACCTATAACTTTCAATAAGAAATATCTCATTATGCAATTCGAATTGTAAAGTATCACCCGAATTTGTCTTGTCAAGCTCAGCTCAGACCAGACAGTTTTTTTTACCATTTTTACTACGACGCATGGATTAAATTATGGTTGGCATTTGGTTTAATCTGTGATGAGATGAAAAAACTCTATTTTAGTTAAAATAAAATTTTAAGTATTTTATTAATGATAAAAATTATGATTCTTAACCGTTATTTCTTTTCAAAATGGAATTTTACAAAAAAGAAAAAAAACTGTAAATTTTATCTTTTATTCACATCAAAATATTAAAAAGGCGCAGAACAATTATTTTTTTTAGAGAATTCCTATTATGGCCAAAACTATTAAGGCTAGAGATGACAAAAGTCCCTAATGGGATAGGGGCCCTCGGGGACCATCCCCAATTGGGGAGGGGATTGAAAATGAAAAATTGAAAAAAATAACATCGGGGACAGAGATATGGAAAATCTAATACTCATTTCTTATTCGGGGAGAGAACATAAATTAGATAAAATCTTCATCTCTTTGCCATTACCTATGTAAATTTTAATTTATTTATTTTTATTTTTTTAATAAATATGTTCAAATCTATTTACAATTTTATATAGATGTAAATAAAAAAAAATCTTAATATTTATAAAAATATATAAATTATAAATAATATAATGGCTTAAATGAAATAGTTATATATAATCAATTTTTAATGAGGAATTCATCATTTTATTAAGTTACAAACCAAATAAAAAGATAGAAAATATGAATTTTAATATTCTATATAAAACGTGATTTGTGTAATACATATTATTAATTTTTTTTAATATGTATGATTGATTTATGGATAAAGTAATAGTTTTACTAATAAGTTTTTCAATGATTTAAATTTATTTTAACAAAATTTATTTATTATTCGAGATTTGGGCCTATCAGGGATCCCCATCCCCTCAACTGAAATAATTAATAGGGGACGATGACATCTAAAAATTATTGGGACGAATATGGGGATGTCGATCTCCTCTCATTTGCCATCCCTAATTAGAGTTCTTCCAATTTAATTTAAGTAGAAATGATTCTTCCCATTTAGTCCACATACATAAAAAAAAAAGACATAAATAGACATGAGTAAATAATATAATAACATATTTGTCATTTAAAAAATAAAAAATTATGTAGAAGTGGTGGATTTCCAACTTTAAATTTAAAAACTAAATATCTAGTAAATTATAAAAATATTTTATGAAAAAATTACATATTATTGATTTACAAATCATAAACTTTAAAATAAGTATCATGGTCGATATATTCTGCACAAAAAGGGTAAAAAATGACCATGACTTTTATAAATTATCGACAAGTCATTTTCAAACATTCATAACTCATTCACCTCGAATCCAAATTACAATCGATAAAATCCTACAAACAGTTAACATTAATAACTACAATTTTCATTAAGAAATCTCTATCAAATTAAGGATTCCACAAGTTCAAAAATGGCCCCAAAATTATTGTATTATAATAAACACAGTCACATTCATACATACAACTCAGTCATAATATCAATGACATATATAATTCTTAGTCATTTTCATAAGTTATCGATATTTTTATAAGTTACCGATAAGTTATTTTCAAACAATCATAACTCATTCATTTGACTATTACTTTTATAAGTTACTGATAAACCATTTTCAAAATATTCACAACTCATTCATCTAACTCTTACTTTTATAAATTACCAATAAGCCATTTTCAAATAATCATAACTCATTCATACCGAGACTCCAAATTACAATCTGTAAAATCCTACATATAGTTATCATTCATATCTATAACTTTCATTGATGAACCTCTCTCAAATTAAGGATTCCACAAGGTTAAAATAAACCCAAAATTATTATGTTGCAACAGTCACAGTCACAGTCACATTCACACATACAACTCAATCATAATGTCAATCTTACACCGATAGTTACAAATAATCAATCACTTTTTTTAGTTACACTGTCAGTCACATACACAACAATCAATCATATTTATTAGTTAAATTGATAGTTATAAATAATCAATCACTGTTATAATGACCAATACAAATAATCAATCACTGTTATGATATCAGTCACGGTTATAATATCATTTTACATGCCTAAAAATATATTTTAACATGTCTAATCCTTAAAAAATCATTGTTCACCTAAAGTTATCTAAAAATATATTTGATGTTCAATCCTTAAAAAAGTGAACATTGAATTTCACTGTTTACGATGAACAATAACTTTCAAAAAAAATTAATATGTAAAAAATATAATATTAGAATGAATAATGATCAAATAAGGATATAAATATAGTGAAAATCAACTTGAGATTATATTTTAAATTAAATAGGAAGAATCTTATAAAATTAGAACTAATTGTGTATTATTAGAGCAATTTCAAAAAGCTCACAAAATATTATTTAGTTGCTCAATTGAAAAGTCACATCATCAAAATTTATTTTAAGAAAAGATACTAAACGAGATTTTTGTTATCACTCTTCAATAATGAAGAACAATTTACGTCTCTTCAAATAATATTTTATAATATTTTATCTCTCTTATTGATTTTTTGTGATGGTGGTTTAGGTTACTAATAACTATTTATATATTAAAATAATATAATTAAAGTGGGCCCCCTTAAATTTATTAATATATATAATTTCTTACATCACATTATCATCAATAATTAAATTTATTTATCTATTAAAATCTTATAACTATGCCTTTAATTTGATTAATATAATATAATATTATTTTTATTGGAACAGTATTATCAAAGAAAACTTATATTTTCACTTTTTAATTTATCACATAAATATTCAAATAAAATTTTGAAAATTGAAATTAAATAAGTTTTTTTTAGAAGTACTCTTATATATAAATGTACATAATTTTTGTTCCATTTAACACAACATAATAGATTGAATTCAACAAGTAGCAATTTATTACGAGTCTTTTTCTAAACTACCCATATGATAAAATATTATTCCCAAACAAGGTTCGAGATGAAAGTATTTCTCGAAATATCATCTAAGCCTAGCAAATTTCTAAAAAAAAAAAAAAAAAAATTCACCAAATCGAATCTGCTTGATATTAATGTTAGGTTGCGTAAAGTTTTGCTACCTACCATAATTTTATGCGACCCATCATAAATATCAAATATTTTTTAGAAGAATGAAAAAACTAGTCCGAGGCTTCAACGGCGATGATAAGCTTCATTTAATTATGCTCCACCTCACTCAACCAAGTTCAAACGACTTAGAAGTGATTAGACAGATAACGTGTGGTCTATGTCATAATAGAGGCCACAATCGACAGTATTGTCTTGTTAGGAATCAAAATGCTTAGGATTATGTAATTTTTAATATTCAAGACAATGTATTATAATTTTTATTATTATCATCTTTGTCCTACTATGAATCATAATGATAGTTATGCAATTACACTGTTTTACATAAGGTTGTTTACTCGATTAAAAGTATTTGTAGTGGATAGGAAACAAATACTGTAATGAATTTTGATGCTAAAAAAATAATTAAAAGTATTCAGTAGTGGGCAGGGAACAAATACTGCAATAAAGATGTTTTGATTAAAAAATTGAATGTGAATTTGAACTCGCATAATTGATTTATGAGTATACCCTGCGATATTTATTTTATTTTAATGATTTTTGTTTTTAGTTGAAAGAGAAAATGGATAATAAAGAACCACACGGTTTAAGATCAGGTTTGGTATAAAAATAAAAATTGCTAAGTTTGGGATGATATTTCGGGAAATACTTTCATCCCAAACCGGAATAAAATTTGATCAATCGGTAGTTTATAAAAAGATTCTTTTATCGTCGTGTGTCCCGAATCCCATTCCCATTTATATAATCACGTTCAAACATCTTCCAATTAATTATTCCAATATATAAATCATCACCAAATGATATAAATCATCCAATCAATTACGAACGCTGTCCTCCATTAACCAAACCTCCCTTTCAATCTCTGTTTTTGGAATTTGATTGAAGTAAAAAAAAAAAAAACATACACACACACAAAGATATGAAGAGGTACAGGAATGGCCAAATCTGGGATTTCGAGACGGCGGAGAACGGACGAGAAGTTATATTGGGATTGGACGGTGGGACCACCTCCACCGTCTGCATATCCATGCCCCTCGTTTCCATGTCCGACCCCCTCCCCGACCCTCTTCCCGTTCTTGCTCGGGCTGTTGCCGGCTGCTCCAATCACAACAGCGTCGGCGGTATTTCTCTCCTTCTCTCTCTCTCTCTCTCTCTTATGTGATATGCTAATTCGTTTGTTCTTTCAGATTTTGGGTTGCTTTTGAGATGTGGGATTTTGGTGACTGTGATCATATATTCATATTTTGGTGTAATTGTGTTATGTGCATTGATATGTATACATAAATATAAGTGTGTTTGGATATTGCATTGCTGGGTTTTTGATTTTTAGTAATAGTTTCTGATGTATTAACCAAAAGAGATGCGCTCAGACAGAAATGCAGCAGTGCAGTGGTGTGAAGCTTACACTTTTTTTATTTTAACTTTCGAAAGATTTCCTTTGTTCTTTCGCTAAATTTTAAATCTTTATTTTTAGTTTTTGGTGCTTTATTTTATGCTTTCAATGCTATTGAGTAGCACAAATGTTGATGTATTTTTACAAAATTTCTACAACTGATAATGACAACCTCAGATGTATTGCGTTATGATGGGTAAAATATACAAGGAGCAAGTATTTTCAGTCATTTCTTCTCGTGATTATCAATATTTTATATTTTACAGAAGATGCTGCTAGGGAGACATTAGAGAAAGTAATGGCAGATGCGCTTTCAAAGTCAGGTTCTAATCGATCTGCTGTTCGAGCTGTTTGTCTTGCGGTATCTGGTGTTAACCATCCAACAGATCAGCAAAGAATATTAAACTGGCTCAGGTTTGCCCACTAAAGTACATCTTGCGGTTTTACCGTTTTAGTATAGTGAGAAATTGAATTTAGATATTGTATGATCTTTAGAAGAATTTGAATGTTAAATTAATTTGGAAAGTCATGTGGAATAAGTTTGGACTATAGAGAACTCAAGAATGCACTTGTTTTCTTCTATTTGGAAATTGGGTATTTTTGTGATTGATGAGTAGCATGGTAGAGTAGACCGTAAAATATGTTGAAATGCAACTCACAGAGGTTTAAGACTCTTTAAGTTGTGTGAAACCAAGATATGAACCATCTTGTGAAGGCTTTCATAGCTGCTAATGCATACACATTTATTCAAGAAGAAGAGGAATACGAGTCATAATTTCTGGCCCTAAAGCTGTTCTGGATTATTTTTCGGTAGCTATGATTATCACTTTTATGGCAATTAGAAAATCTCAGAAGAATTGATGCCAACAAATGGAAGACTGGAAATTATGATGGAGAAATGGGAGATCTGATATAAGTGTAATAAATGTGGTCATCTGGAAAGTACTGACGGTTTTGGTGGCCTCTGTGTTTGGGTTTGTTTCAGTGTTTAAGGAACTTTCTTGGAATTATTTTAGGCTTTAGTCTAGTGGCAAACTAAATTTGGCCTCTTAGTGTGTTAGGGACCAGGTTTTATTGATTGTATAATGTTATATTTGTCACATCAAGCATCTAATTAAAACTGTTACTTCCTAGGAGATCTATGATGCATATAATTTAGGGCCATTAATAAATGTTTATAGGAGCTATTGTCTTTTGCCGGGAGATAAAACATGAGTAATGCTTACTAACTTCCTCGTCCTTTTCCACATAAAGAAACACTGAAACAATCTTGAAATTCCATAATTTTCGTTGACATGTTGACAGTGGATTCAATTTTTCTTTCCTTGAGTTTAATTTTTAAAATCTTCCTATCATATATTAGCTTTCCGTCCCTGAATAAATTTCTTGTGCTAATATAATGGCAAGCCATCCATCTTTTTCTTACTTTTAAATTTCTTTGCTTTTTGCCATTTTGTTCTTAGTCATTCTCCTGATCTCCTCTTGGCTTAACCCAGAGTGTAAATGTATTGCAACAACTAAATTCTTTCTAACAATAAATTGATCAATTTCACTTGTGCACATCAGTTTCTGCTTCAATTTTTGTTGAAATATATGGAATTCTTTTGTATTTTGTATTTTCTGTTTGGAATCTTTGAAGGCCAAAAAAGAAAAAGAGTGTTTGGTTCATTTCAATTGCACCGGCAATTGCACCTATAATACTTCTTAGGTGTTTGAGGCATCTTATGCTTCAGCAATTATTAGTTTATGTCTGGCATTTTCTTCTACAAATGGATATTTGATTGATAGACATATATGAATCTTCAATGTCTTGTTTGTGCAGAGATATATTTTCTGGAAATGTAAGGCTGTATGTCCATAATGATGCTGTTGCAGCCTTGTCATGCGGAACAATGGGAAAGCTTCATGGATGTGTTCTAATTGCTGGTACTGGGACAATTGCTTATGGATTTACAGTAGATGGCAGAGAAGCCCGGGCTGCTGGTGCAGGGCCTATTCTAGGTGATTTTGGAAGGTATATGCTTCTAGCAGTACTATGTATGGCTATCTTTTGGTTGTGCACAATGAATTCCTTTCTTTTTTCCCCCTAAAAAAACTTTTTAAATGAAAAATTCTCAAGTATATGCTCATAATTGACCCTTGTGGATCAAGATGCATCGGGTCTCAAAGTGTCACTTTATCCTTAGGCATGACTCGGCTTCTCATCCCCTCACTTCAACCTATTTTCCGGTAGATATAGAAGATGGAGGAGAGTTTGCTTTATAGCTGGATAAAACATTCTCAAAGAACAAGTATTCATGACAGTCTAAATTAGTACTGCTAGATAAAGATCTATATAGACAGTTTATCCTAAAATGAATATCATAGTTTTTTTCAAAAATAAGTGTCATGGACAAATTTAGATGATTAGTGAAGGGAGAATTTGATACTTGATTGATGTTTGAAAGAAGTTTGTTTGACAGATTAAGAAAAAGAGTCAAGAAGATAAAAATGGTCTATAGCTGAAGACTGAAGAGAGAGAACAACACTCAGCATCCATATCCTAAACAATAAACCAAATAACTCAGCACTCTTTCAAGAACAGTCTATCTGGACTAGTATTTGTAAAGTTACTAGAATTTGGAAAAGATGTAGTTGCTTTTTTAACAAAACTTGATGTAAGTCAAGGAAAGCCAAATAAAGACTTCGTAACCCAACTTGTAATAAACTTAGACAAGACTGTGTATGAATGAACATTTGTTCATGTATTTTTTAAGATTTAATAACCCAGACCCTGCTTATAGGGAGAGTCTGGTGCACTGAGTGCGACCTTTTGTTTCTTGTACTGTTTTACAAGTTTGCATTTTTATGATTTCTGTGTATGATGCAAAGGCATATATGCTGTGTCTTACATAAAAGTGCATTTTTTGTTCACTTGCAGTGGATATGGGATAGCTGCACAGGCATTAACTGCAGTGATAAGGGCTTATGACGGTCGTGGTCCAGCTACAGTTCTTGCATCTAATATCTTAAGAACACTCGATCTTTCTTCTCCAGATGAACTGATCGGGTATATGCTCTAAAACTAACTAGTATGTGATTCCTGCAGTAACAAGCTGTTGTTTTGGAACTCATAGTCATTTTTCAGTTTCTCATTATGTTTTTGGAGAAAAACAAGCCAAAGAGAGAGTGATTCATTAGTTAACATTTTTGTGAGCAATATTGCTGCAGTTCCGAAGTGCAAATATATGCACAAGGTATTGGCCAGGCCTCTTTATGTTTTTTTTTTTCTCATTAACATTCTCATTGTTTTCTCCACCTTTTTTCCAAACCAAATTGCTCCTGTAACCTTCTACCTTACTGAGGAGTGATTTTCTGTTACCATCTAAATCTATTTTGTCTGTATTAATTTCTTTCCCTGTTCTAAGGAAGGTATTCAGTATTCTGGCAAATATCACATTCCCTTAAGTTCCATACTATTGTCTGATTTCTCTCTCTAATACCTCTACAATTTTATCTCATTATTTTTGTACAAGGTACCTATCCCCATCTCTCAGTAAATACTAACTTTTGTTAATTTTCATAAATGCGGCCCTTTCTTTTTCTTGTTGTGCACCTATGTATGTGTCTGATTGAAATGTATTTTAGAATATTTGATGATAATTTAGTGGGAGAAAAAGACATTTGGTGAGCCTAGATACAGATTAAGTGCTTGGATATCATTTTTGAAACGGTTAATCAGAAATTTTGTTTAGGCAGAATAATGTATACTGTAGATAATTCCTCTGGAATTTCATAGGTTCAAAATCGATGCTTAAAATTATCTTTTGTAACATCTGATATTTACTTCACACGTTAGATTAAACTCTCTCATGATATTGTTCCGCAACTCATTCTCATATTGGTATTTAGGTGGACTTATGCAGATCCGTCTTGGGCTCGGATAGCCGCACTTGTTCCATTTGTTGTATCATGTGCGGAGGAAGGTGATGAAGTTGCAAACAAAATCTTGCAAGATTCTGTTGAAGAGTTGGCTTTAAGTGTGAAAGCTGTTGTTCAAAGACTTAGTTTGTCCGGTGCAGGTGTGACATATACTAAACTTTTGAAGGAAATGGTCCCTCTTTTAGTACTAGATTTTCATAAATATGGTGTTTTCTTTTTCCTTTGCCTAGTAAAGGATTTGACTTTTTCCCTGGTCTAAGTTAGTTATTTCTGCATTAGATAGATACTTGCTATATAACTACATAATAGTAAGATGATGGAATACATTTAAGATGTCAATATGAACAATCTGGTTTGTATTTGTAACCCTGCATGGCTTGTAAGTATACAACATAGTTGATTTTGATGATATATGAATTGGTGAAACCTGAATGTTCCATAATATATTGAGTTGAATGTAAACATTTGTATGACATACCTTCTGTTCCAGCTTTTTTTTGGATATTTTTCTACTAGCAGGATCTGATACAAATTCCATGGAAGGGTGGTAATATTATTGATATAGTACTAATCTGGACAAAAATGTGTGGTTTATTAACCCTGTGCAGATATTTTCTAGTTGCAAGTAATAATTTATAACTGCTTATATTAAAAACGTGTAATAGTTAACTCTCTAGTCTATCCCAGTCCCAGGATATCTCTACTGTAAATTTTTTTGGTTGGTTGGGCTTATGTTAAATGTTTTTGAATGCAGATGGAAATCGTTCTTTCCCCCTTGTCATGGTTGGTGGTGTCCTTGAAGCAAATAGAAGATGGGATATAGGAAGAGAAGTTGTAAAATGCATCTCGAGAGACTACCCTGGAGCAATTCCAATTAGACCAAAGGTATGCATCTGGCCTCACTACCATGTGGCCAAACAACTGCTAATTGTTGTGGCACAGCCTTGTGTAGGTTACTAGCTATCAGCTGTGTCTTTCATATGAATTGGATTTGGTATGTATAGTTAGTATGTGTGTTCCCATTTTGACACATGGTTGTAGGTGATGTTTGTCTAGAGCGATCTTTCACATGAGGGGACGTTCTAGAAACTCCCTCATGACACCTAACCACTGATTGGATGACTGGGCGGATATAGATTGTAATGTATGATAATTCCATCAATTTATAATGTTCCATTATCAGACTACAATATGTACCTGATTGAAATGCTAGTTTTAGATATCATTGTATCTTTCTTCATGCACAAGCAATTGTGTGTGTGTATCACAAATCTATGCTGCTGTTTTCTTGTATCGACATCAGGTGGAACCTGCTGTGGGGGCGGCATTGCTGGCTTGGAATTCATTCATGAATGAAAGATGATCTTTTGATGATTCAGGAGAGTTCAATTGTACAGTTGCAGACAAATTGAAAGCAGGGAAACAAGCAATGTGTGAGGAAAAATAAAGAAGTAATTGCAACATGTTTTTCTCCATACAGTGCTAGGTATTTTACTTTAAATATAGTGTCGGTAGGCTGATTATTCAGAATTGATTGCTGTAAAATTATTTTCACATGAAAGTGTAGACAATTCAGATAAGGGTTAGTGGGTACCGCCTAGTTCAGTTAGTAAAATATATTGAATGGAAACACAAGGTTTGGGATTCAAACACTGTTCACATCTGTTGGGATGGGAATTGCATTTTCATTACATTTTCAAATTAATAACCAAGAAGGAATGAAAAATGGAGGACTTGAGTGGCTTGCCTTTCTTTCCTCTCAATGCCCATTTGAAATGTTAAAGAAAAGAATAATATTTCTTTAGTTTACTTCAGAAATTCGAAAGTTAGTAAATTTAAGATAGTTTCCCCTAGACAGAAAAGAGGTTGAGATGAATCTTGTAAAAGAAACAGAATGAAAAAGCCTGAGATTCTACAATGAAAGGAACACACTCAAAATTAGACAAAACGAGGATTATCATCATTTTTCTTATTAAAATTATTGCAATGCAAGGATGGAAGCACCCTTTTATATTAACGACGACTAATTTTTTTCCATATAATATTATGGGTTAAATATTTTATTATTATTTTTAAAAAGAAAATACGAAAAATGAAGGGATCGATACCGAACTTAGGCATCAGTAGCCTACTCATGGTGCTGTCCATGATTGCTGTTGATAGCTGTTTTTCGTGCGAAGAGTAATATGAGAAATTAACCTATCGAATAAACCTCTCTCAACAGTGAATTTATTTGGTTAGCATGGAACCAAATGCAAACTCAGTAATCAGATAAATAAATCACAGAGGTAAGGATTTACGTTATTCGGCGGAGAGTAGCTCCAACCTACGTCCACGGGAGAAAAGATTTGTGTTTTATTACTGCTCGAAGTCAAGACCGACCTGAGCTACAAGTAGGGTAATGAACTTACAAAGAGTTTACAACACCTCGATTCTTATACTAGCCTGTTAAAATTATCTCAATAGTCAAACAACTAACCAACTTTCCATCTCTATCACTAGATTTTTGGCTCTCGGTTTCTCTCTAAGTGTTGAGATGTAAATTTTGCTAACTCTTGAATCTGAGACTTCAATCCCTTTATATAAGCTTCAAAATCCACTATTCCACCGCCCATGACGTCAGCTCATGTCATCTTGTCATCATTGCAGTAACTTTCCTCAACTACCCATAATTCGGCTAATCAAATTAGCCATTTTCCCTGTCACTGCACCAGCCACTGGCGGCCTATAGCGGCTCTGCTATGCTACTTCCTTGCCACTGCACCGTCCTATGACGGTTGGCAGAGGCTACTTTCATGGTGAACCACTGCTTTTCCATAGTTACCAGTAGCCTTCTAGAATGATATCTTCTCACTTTAAGGCATACGTCACTGACTCAAGCGTAAATTGGTCTGTGATCCTATCTTCGTTCCTTGGGTCAACATACCGAGGTGGAAGATATTGGTCAAAAATCCCTCTTACCTCTTCAACCAGGTTGGGTTGCTAAGCATGGACCCTATCGGGTCGATTTCCGCAAATACTCAATTGAACCAAAATCCAACAATTCTTCTTTAGGTTGGGTCGACGTACCAACCTGCTTCATCATCAACATATCTAGCCCTTGCATGAACCCTTTCGTATAATGGAGTCGGGTCTTTCTGTCAAATTATGTCTGTCTCTCCGAGCCCTTAGGCCCCTATTATCCATTTTTGGCTAAGTAGACTACCAATTCTGCCCCTCTTTAGCATTTGAATCTTCCTCAGGGTAGAAAGCCACCATCAATATATGTCCCATAGTTTCGGTATCAACGAGTTGGTGAGTTGATGCCGGGAATTTTAATAAAAGATGGTGGTACTCGGAGGTGAGACTGACCCAGTGTGTTTGGGCTGTGATCTCTATATCTCAACTTTCCCCAGGTTTGTGTATCTCGGGTCATGTTGCTCCATGTGTTGCCAATGATTCCCTTTTTGAAGATTATATTTTCCTTTACCGCCTTTTAGAAGATACCAATAGGGTTCTGAAACAACCCTAGGGATAAACAAAAAGGAATGACAACTTCCTTAAATGCCCATTAAATCCATAAAGTGTCATTTTTTGCTTCATCTCCCCATCGTGCCAAATGGCGTGCATCCAGCATCTGCGCGCCAAAATCTGAATAATTGGGATCAACCAAGCGCGTGGCCTTCATCTAAGCCTTTGAGTTGAATTCAACGATTGTGATTGAACCGACACGTGCCACTAATCCACCTTTCCCATTTCTATCCAACGTTCCGGATCAGCTTGAGCAGCATATTTAAAGACCATTTCTCTTCATTCCTTAACTTTACAACATTCGAATTCCCTACAGCCTCTGCAACTTTCTAGCTTCTCCAACAACTTTAAGCATTATCTCTTCATCACCAACCTCTAATACTGCAAGTAAGTACTTCCTTGATCCCTCTCTATACTTCGTTCACGATGTGCATATTTAATACTCATGTTGATATACGATGGAGATGATGAACTCTGATTTCGTATAATGATATTTTCTGGGATTTTTTTGGGTTAATGGTAATTCTGGTTTTTCTTGCTATATATATGTGTTTCGAATCATGATGTGGATATCTGGGCCTATGTTTTTGGATTCGTGTTTGGATGTGAAAAACATGTGTTTTTGGGTTTTTGGTGTGTTTGCCCTGGTAATGTTTGTAAATTTACCGTTTTGCCATTGTTATGGCGGTTAGAGCTTCTTAGGATTAGTCGTTTGGTAGAGATAACATAGAGAACCCTAAATATATATTAAGCTCTATTAAACATAGAAGTAGACTTAAAAAACTCATAAGTTACCTTGAACTAACATTTCCCCTCGGGTTGATCCTTGGTAGGAATGTCAGACTCTGATTCTTCCTCTCCAACTCCCCTCAACGTTCTTCCTCCTCTCGCATCTTCCCAATGACATACTGATCCCATCAACGTGGAGAACAGTGATTACAACACATCCTCAATTCCATATGAAGTGGAGAATGAGTCCTACACGGTCAGAATAGCCCGACCTGACCTGACCCGACACATACTCCATTAGACTTCATCCTCATGGAGGTGCCCGAGGAACGGGATAAAACCAGCCGACCAGAAGGTGATCGGGTGGCTTTCTGCGCAGCTTTCTTCGATTGTGGCCTCCGTCTTCCCATGCAAGGGTACTTCGCCAAGATGTTGGCAGCAATGAATCTGGCCTCGTGCCAATTAAATTTGAATAGATGGAGAGTACTGGTCGGGCTCTACGTGATTTAGAGCCGATCCAATCTGGGTGAGCCTTCGGTCCAAGAAATTAAGAGGCTCTATCGCATGAATGTCAATCCTAATGATCATAAGGGTTGGTATTACTTGTCCCAATATGCTGGGGGCAAGCCTTTGATCACCAATCTCCCGGTCACCAATAAATTCTTCAAGGACAAATGGTTCCGGGCTAGGAGACTATGAGGCAAAACCCAGACCATCTCAGGTGAAGAGATCACCGTCCCCACTGTCTTCCGAACTAAAGGTAATAACCCATTCTCTATTCTTCTTATGCTTTATTTCCTTAGGTTTTTTTAACCTTTACTAACCCAAATTTACCCTTTGTAGCCTATTGGGGGGACCCCTTGAAAGTTCGTCGTGAAGTCAGAGCTAGAGTGAGGGTCGCATCTGGCCATTACAAAGATCTCATCAGCCCTTCCAACTTTGCCGATGTGGGATTGATCCTTGGTACTCCTCCACTACCACCTTCCAGACAAACCGATAGATACTAACCGATTGATTCATTTGTTGCTTTTGATTTTCTGTTCACTATTGTTTATCGTGCTTCTTACTTTACTATTTTTTGACATGTTATTTTATCATTTTCAACATCTAACACTTGTTGTGTTTTTACAGATATGTTTGGGAAAAGGTAAACTCCCCTACAAGTAGCGCGAGACGCCATGAGCAAGTCTACGAGTGGGTCAAGTAGCACCAGCCTCTAAGTCACCACCCTGATCCCCGCATTAGAGAAACAAAAGGGACCGATGTACACCACATCTCTTATTTTCCAGATCGTCCACACACCCCTACCGAGCCAAACACAAACTCCACCAGTCCAAATCTCTCAAACTCCAACTCCAACACCAGCACCTCAATCCTCCAAAAGACGCCTCTATCAAATCGAAAGCGAGGCCCCTGAAGAAATGCCCGAGCAAAGCCTTCTGAAAAAGGCCAAGGTCGGCAAAAGCAAGTCTACAACTGCATTGGTTGCAAAAAAAGGAACAACCCGTACTTTGGGGGTTGAGGACTTCCCTGATGATGCGAGGGAAAGTATGGTCACCTCCTCCCAACCATCAACCATCTAGTCCAGAACATAGACTTCAACAAGGCCGTGGCCTACGAGACCATCTCCCCTGATGAGGTCGTCCAGAAAATGGCCGCCTCTAAGCCAAGGTAATTCATGAATTTGCTTCCTCTTTACTTACTTGCTAACATTTATTATTTATTGATAAACTGACCTGATCCATGCAGCTGATATACCTCATGGCCACAAACATGGATGTGCTCTAAAGCACCATTGTCGAGGGTGGCTAGACCCATAGGCTTCAAATTCAACTGACTGAGAAAGAGAATGAGATGAACAAGAAGCTGGATGAAGCTAAGGCCGAGACGAATTCCTTTCATCACATAATTGAAGTTACAAAGAAGGAGAGAGATGAGGCCCGAATTGAGGCTGCTTTAAAAACTTGCGAGCTTAAACTGCAACGATCCAAAGCAGTTACAATCGAGAGCAAGTTTGAGAAAATGGAGACTGATCTCACTCAGGCCAGAAACAAGCTGAGGCAGACAAGAGGAAAGCTAGAAAACACCCGGGGAGAACTGGTCAATACCCGGAGTGAACTGAATAGTCTGCAAGCTGACCTCATTGAACGTCTTGAAAGCACCAAGGTTGATGCGAAGATTTAGGGACTGAAGGAATCCATTGAGCTAATTGGGATGGTCTACCCTGACCTAGATCTGGGCATGCTTCACAAGGTCCTAAAAGTTGCCAACGGGGAAATGACCTAGGAAAAGGCACAACCTAAGAAGAAATTAAAGCAATCCATGACCCAGCTCTTCTATCTACAGTGCATCATGCTACCGAAGATAATCCCGGCCTCATCCTCAATTGTTGCCCCTCCTAGCTCGACCAACGGTACTACCGACACATCTTCATTGTAACTAACTCCTCTCTCCTCGCGGGTAATCCTGAGGGAGACCAAATTATAATTTTGAACTCTTAATGAAATTCACTTCTTTTTATATTTTCGCACTCTTTATTTCCACACCAAAGCACACACTGAGCAAAGACCCGATCTGAGGCAGTTTCTTCTCTTCAATCACGTAGTGATATTCTGAATCTGCACAATCAACCTTGACCACAACTTGGTAATGTAACCAAATTATTTCCTTTAACTGATCCGCTAAGGGTGCTGATGAGCAGAAAATATATCAATATTTACCGCCCCTTTTACTTAATATTTTGTTTAGTTTCTCGAGTTTGATGAACGTTTTGATGTGTTTTAGTTTATTTTACAGATAAAATAATATTGGGACTCAATGAAATCATTTAGGAAGAAATGTGGGTCAAATAAGAGCAAAAATTGGACTTGACATATTAATTTTTGAGATTGGAAACTTGAAAGGGCGTTCTAACGAAGTGTAGTTTCGGAAATTCTAATTTTGTGCAACTGTCGTATTTTGGGCATAACCTTTTACTCCGATATCGGATTGAGCTGATTCAAGTTCCAGATTAAAGAAGACTCAAAGATCTACAACTGTGAAGAATAAAATAATTTCGAATTATGAATGTTTCATGACCGAAATTGATGAAATATCCGGAAGTGTGTTATGTGTAATTATTAAGGTCATTTTCAAAGAAAATAAATAAATAAATAAATAAAAAATAAAATAGTCAAACACCCACCAAACATGATAGCAATTAGTGGAGCAATTAATAATGGATTTGGTGGAGCAATTAGTGGAGCAATTAATAATGGATTTGGTGGAGGCAAAAGTTTGCCTATAAATACCAAGCCATTTCATTTGTAAATTTCATACATTCTTCTATGCAATTCCTTAAGAATACTAAGAAGATTGTATCTTGCTTGTTTATTTACAGTTTTCAGCATTTAATTTCAGCTTTCGCACTTTCTTTTCTTTACTTTTCAGTCTTTACTTATGCAATTTACTTTTACGCACAATACTTTCCTTTCTTTACTTTTCAGTAATTTATTTTTCAGTAATGAGGAGGTAACTCCTCCTTGATGGGGTAAAAGGTAAAACTTTTATTACTAATATTTAGATTAATCTCCCTTAAATATAATATATAAACTCGTTAAAACGTGACTTAATGAGGATACCGCCTTATGGTCTGTTGGTAAATATTGAAATTGGTTTTAACCTGACTAAACTGGATACCGCCTGATTGGTCGGTTGGTAATTAATTATTAATTTGACTTAATCTGGATACCGCCTATATGGCTGGTTGGTAATTATCATGCAAAGTTAATATATTATATTAAGGGAGATATCTAAAATAGAAGTAATAAAAGTGGATCATTTTACCTCAATATTTTCTTTTATTGTACTTTTACTTTATTTACTTTTCAGCATTTACTTTTCAGCCTTTACTTTTCCGCATTTACTTTTCAGCATTTACTTTATATCTTTTATTTTATTTAAGTTTTTACTAGCCGTAAATATGTGTCGCAGCTAAACCTGTTATCTGAGGCTGTGATAAAATCCAATATCACCAGTTTATAAGGGGTTAAATTACAGTTTGGGTAATATAAAGGTTTATTTATTGAGCCTTAATCATAATGATTTTTATTAACTGGCTATTAATAAAATTGAACTGGTAAACTTAAAATGAATTTGGAAAAGAGATTTTAGGTTAAAGACCTTAGACTCAATAGCCCACGATCTTCCTTGAGGATAGATAACCCTTTAATAGATTTCCTTACAGGATAGGAATATACCTGTCGGGCGGGGGTAGCCATAATTGGAACTTGATCTTAATGAATTCAGATAACTTGGTTAACATAGGAATATGATTAATTAGGTTATACTGGGTATTTGTATTTGACCATCGGAAGAGGCTTTTACATAATTTCGTGTTCCAGGTTAACAAACCAATATAATACACAAACGTAAAATAACCACTTCATCTTTTAAAAAGATATTGGAAGGATTCACAACCCTGGATAGTTTATAAATTTGAATTTTCCTCAATTTCCTTTTGCACAATTTTATTTTCTGTTTTAAATTTAAAGTCACCACCCAATCAAACAATCAATCCATTAGATACTTGTAAACATTTAACTTCATAAATTGATAACAAAAGGTTTTAAGTCCTCGTGGGATCGATACTTTTTATACTACTTGAACGATACATGCGCTTGCGTTATACGCGTGTGATTACACCGGTCAGGTGCTTACTTCAATCATGAACATCAATGCCAGAGTACATTAATGGGCCAATAAAATAGTGAACCACAAATTTGATGTCATGTTGCATTCTTCCCAAATTTAGAAAATTTTGAACCCTTCAAAATGAATTTTCAGTACTGATGGTAATTTCAATTCCTGACCATCTTCAACGCTTTTCAAGCCGATCTGAGTCTGCATTAATTTTCACTTCGATTAATGAACTTCTCAAAATCTGATCCTATCAATTGCTACCACTACACTCGTGCCATATGGGATGCTGTCTTCGAGGGATCTCAAATCCCTTGATGTAGTTTTACTTTAGTATGGCCATGACGAAGCTCCAACCTTATGTTAATAATCATAATAAGGTCTTCCGAGCCATGATAATCACTTACTCACAAGGGAATGCCCTCTTTTTAGGCCAATCGAACAAGGCCATGGTGGAGAAAATCTGACCCCGTGCCGACATATTAGGGTCTCGATGGAACGAATCTGACCCTGAGCCAATAATGAATCTGGCCACAAGAGAATGATCTCTCATTGTGCCATTCAAACAATACTATATAGGAGAAACTTTGACCCCATACCGACATAATAGGGTATCGATGGAAGGAATCCGACATCGAGCCAATAATAAATCTGGCCACAGGGGAATGATCCTCCTTGTGCCATTCAAACAGAGCCTTGGGGGAGAAATTCCGACCCCATGCTGATAAACATAATAAGGTCTCGATGTGACATACCTGACCCCGAGCCGATAATAAATCTGGCCACAAGAGAATGATCTCTCATTATACTATTCAAACAGAGCCATGAGGGAGAAACTTTGACCTCATGTTAATGAACATAATAAGGCCTCGGTAGGACATACCCGACCCCGAGCCGTCACAATCACTTTGACCTAAGGGAATGTTCCCTCGTGGCTTTCAATAGTATAGCCTCGGTGGAACGAATGCAACCCCAAGCTATTATAACCACTTGGCCACAAGGGAATGTTCATGTTGGACAATTATGACCCATAACATCACTATTTGTACAGAACATTGTGTTGTTGTACAAATTAACTATGTGACAAAGGAAATTGCTCTTTTATCATTTGTAATTGGATTACCAAGATACATAAATGATAAAAGTCCATATGATTAGTTCCGGATTGATAAGATATGAGACAGTATCAATCCATGAAGGTGTAATCATTAAAATATCCATAGTCATAGTATTATCGAGATTGGACATCGATAATGCAGAATAGACTAGTATTGCACTTGTGCGTGTTATGGGAGCATAACGACATAATTCTCATATATTTGGGTATTGGATACTCATGCAAGTGTAATAGGATGTTGTGTTTACCGATGGTACGGAAACAACTTTGCTCTGGATAGACCCCTCGGAATTCCATTGGTAGTATGACTATGTCTATGGAAGTCCGAATCAGGGTAGGTGTATTTGGTCTTAACCTGAGACTTGTATCGTTCATACTTGCGACAATCAATATACTTTGGTTTTGGTCGTCCAAGGCTTTAACAGGTTCTATGTACGCCTCTTTTGGGTATATTGAGAATCATAGTGTATTGGGTGTGATGTCAAGATGGAAGTATCACTCCAGTCATATAGAGATGATGGTCACGTAGGATACGGAAGTGGTGCTCTTATATGCTGCAGCTATCGGGATAATATGACTAGGTCATGTTTATCGGATTATAGAGACTAGTTACCAGAGATTCGATATGTACTTCGTACGAGGCAGACACAATTCCAGCCCCAGGCCTAACATATGACATCCGATACTGGATCGCAATACGCAATACTATGTATACTACGCCTGATATATATTACATATTCCTTTAAGAATATTTCTGGAGAATTGGGTAGGCACGGTGCTTTGCTAGAAGCCAACCATGTCTTGTAAATCGGTAAAAATGTAGTACTAGGTACGTACGTGTTCGGATAGTCCGACGACCGGATTTACTGCCAACATATAAGGGGATCTCATGGGTCGCTTCCCGAAGATTCACCGATGACGTATGACTCGCACATAATTAATCTGGGATTAATTATAAGAGAGATAAAATTAATCTAGGATTAATTACATAGATATTTTATCTAGGATAAAATATTATTTAAAGAGAGAGAACGATTAATTTGGAATCAATCGATATATTAATATATTCGATATATTAAACGAAATCGGATTTCGACGCGGAATTAAAATTGGATTTTAATTCGGGCAAATGAGTTAATTTTAAATTAATTCGCTCGCGACGTGAATAGTAATTTTGCTAGGCATAATTATTTAATTAAATTTGATTTAATTACGTCGCAACGGAAAATTCGTTAATTCAGAATTAGTGAACCCGGGCCCAGGAGTGTTTGCGGGCCCACTCACATTTCGAATCAAGTGGGGCCCACAAGTCATATCACTCATCACATCATTAGTCAATCAAGTGATGGAAGTCACATCACTTTGAGTGATGTGATGCTTGTCATCATTGATTGATGTAAGTGGTTGAAAGACTTTAAAAGCTTTGTACTTTTTTGGAAAAGTGTGAGTTTGGTATTTGATTTTTTTGAAATCAAAAACCAAAATACACAACACAACACAACTCATCTTCTCTTCTCTCCTCTCCCTCCTCACGACATTCTTGCCATTTTCTCTCTATGTTCTTGGCTTGGCCGAGAACAAGAAGAAGCAAAAGGGAAGATTTGTGGCAAATTTTTCCAAGATGCTAGCACATCCAAGGGGTCTCACAAAGGTGATAGGGAAACCCATTCATGAGCATGGAATCATCATTCACAAAGCTTGGAGCTTGGAGCACACACATGGAGGGTTGACCGAAACACAAGGAGCACACCAATGGTCCTTGGCCGAGAGCTTCAAGGAGGATCTTTGTGTTCTTCGCATCGCAAAGTCGATCAAAGTGAGTATTTCCGCAACTTAACTTTGATGTATTTGCACTATTCATAGCTTAATTTGATCTTGGTTTGACGTAGAAAACCCAACAATGGTATCAAGAGCCTTGATTAAGCATGAAATTGATTTAGGGTAAAATTTGGGTAAAATTGATTTGAGCATGATTTGATGAAAATGATTGATTGAGTATGCTTGAATGATGATAACTTAGAGTTATGCATGATCAATTTGATGAAAATTGAATTGGATTAATTTTTCCCCCAATTTTTGGCTTGGCCGAAAGTTAGCAATGCCCTAAATTCATGGTGATTTTTGTTCTTTTGATCATTGGATGAGTTTGAAGACTTGAGGTAAATTGATTTAGGATTTAATTGGATTAAAATCGAAATCGGATTTGAAAAACCCTAAATTACCGTGACATGTATAACATGAAAATGAATTGATTTTTTGATTCAATAATATTGGACATGTGTTGATGATGATAGGCATGATTAATTAGTGTAATTGGTATTTTGGAAATGTTAATTTGACTAATTAATTATGGCTAATACACTTTAAATAATTTAATTGTGATATTTGGAATATTGTGATTAAATTGGTTGGGCTAAATTTGGAATTGGGCTAATAAAGTTGTATTTGGGCTTAATGGGCATGGTTGGGCCATGTTTGGTTTAGGTTAATTGGTTGGATCCAATTGGGCCCAAAACCATATCTATAAAGTCCAAATATGATTAAATGGGCCTTTAATATTTTAATTGGGCCTAATGGGCCTAAATTGATTTTTGGCAAAGGGTGATTCCTTATTGGGCTTTGGTTGCCAAAGTCTATGCCTTATAAATTAATTGAAAGCCCATTGGACTTTAATTAATTGACATTGGATATTAATTGGGCTTTGAAACCCGTAAAGATTAAATTTAGAATCTAAGTCGTAAAGGCACATTAAAAAGTGTAATTATTTAATTTGGAATTAAATATAGAATTAGTATTGAATACGAATTAAATTAGATTTAATATTGTAGTTTAATATAATTCGAGAATTCGTACTTTGAGTACTTATTCTTAAACGAGTTTGACTCGCGCAAATCAAATAGTTGTTTGAACATTGGATGGTCATTAATTTCAGATTAATTAATTGGATTAGATTGATTGATAACATGCTTTGTGTGAATACATGGATGTGATGTATGAATAATGTATATCGGATGGATATTAGATGGGTGAGAGAAATTTTGGAAATTGTTGTAATAAATTTAGAATTTATTAAATTGGACCTGCGTGTCTAGCCTATTACCTTTGATTCTTTGTATTTCTCTTCTCACATATTTCCCTCAATGTAAATGAGGTTTCTTTAGAAGTGTTATGTAATTGGGTAGAAGTAAGATTTGTGCTAGCGGGAGAGAGGAAATGGAGAGATTTGTTCTAGGAACAAGTTGTTTTAAATATCCATTCGCATATCATTATTAATTTATTTATCGCGCCTTATCATGTTTTTAGAATGCATGCTTAAGGGTGTATGATGAGACCTAATCAAAGATAATTAATTGGTTGGCAATTACGCGAAAAACCCTCAACAAATATTAAGCGTTTTTACTTCCATTGAATGATTCATTCTCAAGATCCAAGATTGGCACTGGTTTGTTGGCCAAAGTCAAGACCTTTGTCCATCGCGGATGTGTTTGAATCATGAAGGCTTTGTTCCATATCGCATGTCTTGTCCAAGTTGTGGTTTGTTAGCCAAAGTCAATATCACTTCTTGTCCATCGACATCGATTACGAAGCTTTCCAAAGTCAATGGGTCCCGCTTAACTGGAATCATTAAGTTTGTTGTGCCAAAGCCAAGGCTTAATTGATTCAGAGAAAAAATGTTAGGGAATATATTGGATATATTGGCATATATTAGATATATGTTTCGGACTTGGATGTCCACCTACTGGATCTAGGAATTGGATGAGATCCAATTGATCTTAGAGATCTACCTAGTTAAATATCATATAATTTGTTGGCCAAAGTCAAGATTGTGTGTTATTTAACGGGATCCTAGCCCACTAGGAAACTAGGTTTCCCGAGTACTCAACAGAGGGTTAGAGGCTCGCCGAAAAATAGTGGGAGGCAAGTATTAAATTTGCAATTTCGTTTAGATACTTGCCAATACGCGCTCATTTCAATTTTTCGTCATTACTCGAATAAATATTAGTTGGACTAATATCGTTGTTTTAATTAAACATTTGGACTGTATTCAAACTACTTCAAATTATAGTTGATTATATAATTGGATTATAGTAATCAATATATTTGAATTTAACCAATTCAATTATAGTTGATTATATAGTTAGACTATAGTAATCATTATAATCAATAGTACCCGAAATCGTTGATTGGATAGTTGGACTATAGCAATCAAGATAACTGAAAGATTAGTGTTTAAAACATAATCCTGGGAGAAAATATCATTAAACGACTTTAATTTTCAGATTGGGAATAAAACCTCAGGATAGTCCTGGGAACTGAGGAGTTACTTTATTTGATAGAGAAATATCTCGGGCCTAAGCCAGGAGTTGAGCAAATAGTAGAACATGATCTTTGGAAGATTCATGTGATGATAACTTTAGTGCTCAATCCATTATACTTGATGCAATGACACTTTAATTCCGTCGTCAGAATTAAGGATTAGATCCTTGAACCATGATGATGAAATTAAAGATCTTCATAGATCTATTCTTAGATCTTAGAAGTACAAATTGCATAAGAAGATCTTTTGCTCGTGTGTGTCAGAGGGTACATCTGTCGAGCACTAGGTGTCGCAGATGATTGCTGACATCGATTAGCTAGGTTAGCTGGGCATTACCTACGTGGCCGAGACTACCAAAGATTTGATCTTATAGTCTCTACCCGAAAGCTGGGGCAGGTTCATTATGAACCAAGAGAAAACTCTTGGAGATTTAATGGCTATGCTCAAGGAGGCAAAGCCAGAGCTTCTAAAAGGGGCAAAGGCAAAATCATCATAAGTCTTCTGGGAAGACAAATGACATATCCCAAGATATCTGCCTAAATTGTGGCAAACGCGGTCACTGAAGTGTGACTGCCGTATGGACAAGGCAGACATGAAGGAAATAAAGCGGGACAAGGCTCCAGCTTTAAGTATGTTTGTCATAAAAATGTTCGCTATCAGTTTCGAAATTGGATTTCGATACTAGATGTGGTACATAAATATGTACTGGTGTGCAGAATCTGCTGATAAACAGGATACTGACGTCAGATGAGATTGATCTACGAATCGGAAATGAGACGATAGTCACTGTTTTAATCGTAGAAACCTAAGTTTAGGAACTACCCTTTGGATGTGTACTTAAATTAGGAAACTATTATAATGTACCTAGTTTGACTAGAAACATTATTTATATATCAGAGTATAATCCGTTGCGGATATACCTTTATATTCTAGAACACTAAAAGTGTTTTATTTCATAAAGAAGATTTTGAGATAAACACATTAGATATGAATAACAGTATTTATATTTTGAATATAAATGAATCTCAAACGTATAACATGACAAACAAATAGCTCAAACTAAATTAATAAGATGAGACTTATTTCTGGAATTGTTGTCTGGGACACATTTAAACAAGACTCATATATCCACACTTTCGAAGAGTGGGTACTAGGACATATTTGATTCAAATCAAATGAAGTCTACGAATCTAGTTTAATTAGGTAAAGTGCCTAAAACACCTTTTACTTGGTAAAAGTACAAGTGTCATCGATATGTTAGCCCTCGTTCATAGTGATGCAAGTGGGCCCATATCTAGCTAGGCTAGAGGTGGATATGAATACTTCGTAACCTTTACTGATGTGGCATCGCGTTATGGTTATGTGTTTCTTATGGAACACGAATCAGAAACTTTTGATAAATTCAAAGAGTTTCGACACGAAGTAGACAAGCAGATCGACTAAAGTATTAAACCATCACGGTTAAACCGTAATGGAAAATACTTAAGCAATAAGTTTCTTAAATACTTGAAAGAGTATAGTATTCTTTCAATGAGGACTCGTCACGGAACACCTCAATTTGACGGTGTGTCCGAACTGAGAAACCGAACCTTGTTGGACATAGTAAGGTTAATCATGAGTCACTCTGAGCTACCATTTTCCTTCTAGGGATACGCATTAAACAGTGCAAAACTTATTTTGAATAAGGTTCCATAAAAATCTGTTTGACAGACTTCATATTAGATATGAACAGGAAAGAAACTGGGTTTTCTCATTCCTGATGATTTGGGTATGCTAGGCATATGTTTGGATGATACCAAACTAGAACCCAAATCGGATAAGTGCCTAAATTTGTAGGTTATCCTAGGGTAACCAAAGTATAGTACTTATACAACTCACAAGAGAACAATTTAATTGTTGCTCGCCATGCGGTTTTCCTAAGAGGAATACCTATATGCAGTGGTAAGTGGGAGGAAAGTAAAACTCGATGAAAATCAGAGTAATACTATTCCAGGCACCGATTCTTTAATGGAACACAAACAGTTCATCAGAGATGAAACTGTACCAATAATCTTCGAATACACAAGAACCGCGTAAGCCGGAGAGAGTCAGAAAACAACCTGAGAGGTATGGGTTTGTGATCTCACCTCATTAAGATGTCAATCTTATTGAGGAATTCGAACCGACTTCGTATGAGGAAGTGATACAAGGTATCGACTCCCTATTATGGCAAAGTGCCATGATATCCGAAATGGATTCCATGTATACCAACCAAGTTTGGACACTGGTTGTTGTACTGGAAGGCATTGTGCCCATTGGTACTATATAAGTCTTCAAGGAAGACATACATGGATGACAACATATAACGTACTAAGCTAGGCTTGTAGTGAAAAGTTATCGTTATCAACATTGTGTCGATTACGACGAAACCTTTTATCTGTTGCCATGGTTATATCCATTTGGATAATGCTTGCTAATGCTGCATGTTTCATTTATGAAATATGGCAGCTGAACGTCAAAATCGCTTTCCTTAAACGAAAACCTTTTGGAGGATGTTTACAACATCTTGACAGTTTTGTCGTACCAAAACAAGAAAACAAGGTTTTCAGGTTATTCGATCCATTGATGGATTGTAGCAAGCATTGGGTTCTTGGAACTAGCGTTTTGATGTAATCATAATGGTATATGATTTAATTCAAAATGAAAAATGATTCTTGTGTATATAAGGAGGTTAGTGGGAGCACACTGACAGTAATTGTCCTAAATAATGATGATATATCATTTCTTGGAAATGATATTCCCATAATACGATCAGTGAAAGCTTGGCTTTCATGAATATTCTCCGTAGAATACTTGGGAGAGACAACCTTTATTCTAGGAATAAGGATCTACTAGGATAGATCTAAAAGTTGTTGGCACTCACCGAGTACTCGTACATTGAAATATATGTACGCAACCTGGTGTCTCATATACTTTGAGCATATGGAGTCACAATCAGGCCAATCAAAGTGATAGTCACTGGATTGATGTTAAGAACATCCTTAAGTATATTAGATGAACTAAGGATGCTATCTTATACTATGGAGAAGGAGAACTTGAAGTGACTGGATTCACTGCTGCAAGTTTCCTAATCGATAAAAATGACTATAAGTCGTAATAGCGGTAATATATAGTTTGAATAACGGAACAGTGAGCTGGAAATCTTCCAAGCAAGATACTGTTGCCGAATAAAACAACAAAAAATGGAATATTGCTGCAGCTGAGGCAGTAATAGAAGCACTTTGGATCTAAATAATCCTAATTGGATTAGGAGTAGTTCTGTTAGCGGCTGAGCTAGGCTACAACACAAGCTAAAGAATTAATGGTTTCATATACGATCCAAGTATATACTTCAACTGTTCATCTGATTCGTTCGGATCAAACATCGTGGCGATGTGATGATCGAATAAATCGCATCAGATGATAAATTTGCAAATCCGCTGAAGAAAGCATTTTTTCTCAGCAGAAGTTTGAGCGACCCATATATAGTTCAAGTGTAGGACACTTGAGTGATTGGCTATAGGCCAAGTGGGAGATTGTTGGACAATTATGAACCATAGCATCATTATTTGTACAGAACATTGTGTTGTTGTACAAATTAACTATGTGAAAAAGGAAATTGCTCTTTTATCATTTGTAATTGGATTACCAAGATACATAAATGATAAAAGTCCATATGATTAGTTCCAGATTGATAAGATATGAGACAGTATCAATCCATGAAGGTTTAATCATTAAAATATCCCTAGTCGTAGTATTATCGAGATTGGACATCGATAATGCAGAATAGACTAGTATTGCACTTGTCCGTGTTATGGGAGCATAACGACATAGTTCTCATATATTTGGGTATTGGATACTCATACAAGTGTAATAAGAGGTTGTGTTTACCGATGGTATGGAAACAGCTTCGCTCTGGATAGACCCCTCGGAATTCAATTGGTAGTATGACTATGTGTCTATGGAAGTCCGAATCAGGGTAGGTGTATTTGGTCTTAACCTGAGACTTGCATCGCTAATACTTGCGACAATCAATATACTTTGGTTTTGGTCGTCCAGGGCTTTAACAGGTTCTGTGTACGCCTCTTTTGGGTATATTGAGAATCGTAGTGTATTGGGTGTGATGTTAAGATGGAAGTATCACTCTAGTCATATGGAGATGATGGTCACGTAGGATACGGAACTGGTGCTCTTATATGCTGCAGCTATCGGGATAATATGACTAGGTCATGTTTATCGGATTATAGAGACTAGTTACCAGAGATTCGATATGTGCTTCGTACGAGGCAGACACAATTCCAGCCCCAGGCCTAGCATGTGACATCCGATACTGGATCGCAATACGCACTACTACGTATACTACGCCTGATATAGATTACATATTCCTTTAAGAATATTTCTGGAGAATTGGGTAGGCACAGTGCTTTGCTAGAAGCCAACCATGTCTTGTAAATCGGTAAAAATGTAGTACTAGGTACGTACGTGTTCGGATAGTCCGACGACCGGATTTACTGCCAACATATCCGGGGATCTCATGGGTCGCTTCCCGAAGATTCACCGATGACGTATATCTCGCACATAATTAATCTGGGATTAATTATAAGAGAGATAAAATTAATCTAGGATTAATTACAGAGATATTTTATCTAGGATAAAATATTATTTAAAGAGAGAGAACGATTAATTTGGAATTAATCGATAAATTAATATATTCGATATATTAAACGAAATCGGATTTCGACGCGGAATTAAAATTGGATTTTAATTCGGGCAAACGAGTTAATTTAGAATTAATTCGCTTGCGACGTGAATAGTAATTTTGCTAGGCATAATTATTTAATTAAATTTGATTTAATTACGTCGCAACGGAAAATTCGTTAATTCGGAATTAGCGAACCCGAGTCTGGGAGTGTTTGTGGGCCCACTCGCATTTCGAATCAAGTGGGGCCCATAAGTCACATCACGCGTCACATCATTAGTCAATTAAGTGATGGAAGTCACATCACTTTGAGTGATGTGATGCTTGTCATCATTGATTGATGTAAGTTGTTGAAAGACTTTAAAAGCTTTGTACTTTTTTGGAAAAGTGTGAGTTTGGTATTTGATTTTTGAAATCAAAAATCAAAATACACAACAAAACTCATCTTCTCTTCTCTCCTCTCACTCCTCACGGCATTCATGCCATTTTCTCTCTAAGTTCTTGGCTTGGCCGAGAACAAGAAGAAGCAAAAGGGAAGATTTGTGGCAAATTTTTTCAAGATGCTAGCACATCCAAGGGGTCTCACAAAGGTGATAGGGAAACCCATTCATGAGCATGGAATCATCATTCACAAAGCTTGGAGCTTGGAGCACACACATGGAGGGTTGACCAAAACACAAGGAGCACACCAAGGGTCCTTGGCCGAGAGCTTCAATGAGGATCTTTGTGTTCCTCCCATCGCAAAGCCGATCAAAGTGAGTATTTCCGCAACTTAACTTTGATGTATTCGCACTTTTCATAGCTTAATTTGTTCTTGGGATAACCTAGAAAACCCAACAGTTCCCTCATTGTACAATTCAATAACATGGCCTCGGCAGAATGAATGCAGCCCCGAGCCACAATAACCACTTGGCCACAAGGGAATGTTCCCTCATTGTGCCAAAGAAGACCATGGACAGAAACTCCGACCCCATGCCAAAGTACATAATAAGGCCCCAGTGAGATATACCCGACCCTGAGCCGTCACAATCACTTGGCCATAAAGGAATATTTTTTTCGTGCCTTTCAATAGCATGGCCTCGGAGGAACGAATACAGACCTAAGCCATTATAACCACTTGGCCACAAGAGAATGTTTCCTCCATGTGCCATTCAATAACATGGCCTCGGTGGAACAAATGCAGCCCCAAGCCATTATAATCACTTGGCCACAAGAGAATGTTTCCTCCTTGTGCCATTAAATTATTGAGGTGGTTGTGGGACCCATAGGGTCGGATCGGTGCCCTGTACAGTGGAAGTGGGTCTAACCCATTGATATCAAGCATGAGTGTATTTTTAAATTATTTTATGGAATACTATATTCCAGTACGAGTTCGTAGGAAAACATCAGGGCCGAATCAAAGTGTGGAAACTCCGGAATGGAGAAAATGAAGTTTCAATTCTCATGGACAACAACTCTCGGCATGTCGTGATGTGCAGGCTTGGGAGTCAAAATGCCTAATTTACGAATGCTAGGCGTCGCGAAATCTGTAGTTTTGAGAGTTGAGTGTCGCGACGCCAGAGATCTGAGTCGAGACGCTGCCCTGTGTAAATTATTGGCAGATAGAAAATTTGCTTTGAATCCAATTCAAAACACTTTCAATTTTCTCCAAACACTTCAATACACTTAAAAATAAATTTTAATATCAAAACCAACATCAACACATATTATATAATAGACATACATGTATTCTAAATATATATATGCATTTCTTTGAATCAAAACATAAACCAAAATAGAATCCCACAATAAAATGACTCATTAGTAATTCTAGGTCACTCAAAGGTGGTCAAGTGATTCTAGAATGGTAGCCATAGCTCTTTTAAACTATAATTTAATATTCCATGTCCAAAATGAACTTTTTGACCCAATCACAAGCATATTGTGTTGATGCTTCCAAAGCATCCAAACACAATTCATTAGCCTAATTTCAACATAAAGCTATGTTATCATTTGTGACTACAGTAATTCCTCATTTCTTTGGCACACACTGTATATGACTCACCCACGTGCTGTCAGAGATGGGGTAGATGATGTCTGCATCCAACCATTTGATAATTTCTTTCTTCACGACCTCCTTCATGATTGGATTTAGTCTCCGTTGATGCTCCACTGTGGGTTTGTAATCGTCGTTCATCAGAATCTTGTGCATGCAAAATGATGGACTAAGGCCTCAAATGTCTGCTATAGTCCAACCAATGGCTTTCTTGTGTTCTCGTAACACTCTTAGCAACTTTTCTTCCTGCTCCAATGTTAGCGAAGAAGAAATAATCACAGGTAATTCAGAAGAGTTTCCTAAGAATGCATACCTGAGATGGCTCATAAGTAGCTTTAGCTCCAGCTGCAGTGGTTCTTCAATTCAGGGCTTGATTCATTCTTTCTTCGGTAGTTCCAGAATTTCCACCCGTGGTGTCGATTTGAAGCGAAATGTTCTGTCAATATAGTTGATACATTCCAGAATTTCTTCATCTAGCTCACTGTCGGTCATGTTGGTGATGCAAGCTTCAAGTTTATCCGTGGGAAGTGGCATTGCATCAGTATCCTGGATGATAATATCTACAACATCAATTCTGAAACATTCCTCCTCCTTTTCATCACTCCGGAATTTCATGGCTTTGAAAACATTAAAGGTAACTTCTTGGTCTTGCATTTTCATGGTTAGTTCTCCTTTTTGTACATCAATAACAGTTCGACCTATAGCTAAAAATGGTCTCCCGAGGATGATAGGTACATCTTTGTCTTCCTCCATGTCAAGGATAATGAAATCTGCTGGGAGAATGAGTTTGTCGACTTTGACCAGCACATCTTCAACTACACCTCTTGGAAATGCGAGTGTTCTATCAGCAAGTTGCAGAGAGACTGAGGTGGGCATTACTTCTCCAATATGCAGTTTCCTGTAAATCGAAAAAGGCATCAAATTAACACTTTCACCTAAATCACACAAAGCTTTACCGATGTAATGTTCTCCTATGGTGCATGGGACGGTGAAACTGCAAGGATCTTTCAACTTTGGGGGAAGTTTCCTCTGAATGATGGCGCTGCATACTTCTGTCAATGGTACTGTCTCGTAATCTCCCAATCTCTACTTTCGTGACATAATGTCTTTCATCAATTTGACATACCTGGGCATTTCTTCCAACACTTCTACAAATGAAATGTTGATATGCAGCTTTTTGAAGACCTCAAAGAATCGTACAAACTGCTTGTCGAATTTCTTTTTCTGAAGATGCTGTGGAAAAGGTGGAGGTAGAGTGAATCTTTCTCGATCTTTTTCCTTTGTTTCTTTTTCCTCCATCTGTGGAACTGCTTCTTTTGGAACTTCCTCAATGGATGCCTTGATTCCAACATCTTTGTTGATTTTAGTACCGCTTTTCATGGTGATAGCTTGACATTGCTCATTCTCTCTGTTCATTGGATTTGGTTCTGTGTTGCTAGAAAGGTTACCTGGTGGTCTGTAACTCTGAGCATTGGCCAGTTGTCCCATTTGATTCTCTAGTGCTTTAATAGAAGCTGAATGGCTTTGATTCAATGCTACTTGATTTTGAACCATAGCTGCTAAAACATCATATTTTGCTTCTTGCTTTTTGAACATCTCTGCAAACCATTCTTTCATTTCTGGTTCTTTCTCATACTCTTGGCCTTTGTTTTGTTGTTGGAATCCGGGTGGTGGATTGTTCTTTTTCCCTGAATTGTTGCTCAATGAAAAATTGGGATGATTCCTCCACCCTGGGTTGTAGGTGTTGGAATATGGATTATTCATCTGTCTGGTGAAAAACACACAGTCTTTTTGCTTCTTCAGCTGCTCGGTTGTAATTGAAAGTACCGCAAACTTCCAGGAAGTTGCTGATGTGGGCATAAGGATCTTCAGTTGCATTCCCCCCAAACTAAACTGACTGCTGAATCATCTGGATGCATGTTTTGATGTCACACGTATTTGCTGGTAATGGAGGAAGTACAATACAAGAAATGAAGCCGTCAACCACCGAAATAGTTCTATCTCAAATGGGAATTGGTGGTGCAACTTCCAGAGGTTCAGGTTCCATGTTGATCAGTTCTTCTTGGCCTTCTCGCATTTCCCTTCTCAACTGTCTGATGGTTCTTTCAATTTCTGGGTTAAGCGGACGGATTTCAAAGCTTCTGGTTCGTCACATGTAGTGTCTGAGAACCTGAAACACAAGAAAACAAAAATAATAAGTAAAAAGAAATTAGATATAAGTAACGATATCTAACCCCAAAACTAATAGTGAAAGATAAATAAGTCCCCGGCAACGGTGCCAAAAACTTGACCGACATGATCACACAGGTATAACGCAAGCGCATTTATCGTTCAAGTAGTATAAATGTATCGATCCTATGAGGACTTAATACCTAAGCTATTAATTTATGAAACAAAATTTTTACGAGTATCTAATAGATTGGTTGATTGATTGGATGGTGACTTTAAACTTAAAACAAGTAAATTAAAGAGCGCGAAAGTAAATTAAAGGAAAATTTATTATTATTAAACTATCCAGGGTCGTGAATCCTTCCGATATTTTTTAAAGATGAAGTGGTTATCTCATGTTTGTGTAATATATTGGTTTACTAACCTGGAACAGGAAATTATGCAAAAGCCTTTATCGATGGTCAGATGCAAATACCCAGTGTAACCCAATTAATCATATCTCTATGTCAACCAAGTTACCTGTATTCATTAAGATTAAGTTCCAATTATGGCTACCCCCACCCGACAAGTATATGTCTTTCCTGTAAGGAAATCTATTAAAGGGTTATCTATCCTCAAGGAAGATCGTGGGCTATTAAGTCTAAGGCTGAAACCTAAAATTCCTTTGTCAAGTCTATTTTAAGTTTACCACATCAATCTTATTAATGTCCAATTAACAAGAAGCATTAAGCTTAAGAATTAATAAATAAACCTTTATATTACCCATGACACAAAATAACCCCTTATAAACCGGTGATATTGTAATTCATCACAACCCCAGATAACTGGTTTAGTTACGACACATATCTAAAACTAGTAAAAGCTTAAATAAAATAAATGACATAAAGTAAAAGCTTGGAAATTAAAAAGGTAAATAAAATAGTAAAGAAAATGCTGGGGGTTAGAGGATCCACTTTTATTACTTCTAATTTAGATATCTCAATTATTATAATATATAAACTTTGCGTGATATTACCAACCGACCATATAGGCGGTATCCTGATTAAGTCAAATTTATAATTAATTCCAACCGACCATAAAGGCGATATCCAATTTAGTTTGGTTAAAATCAATTTAATTAAGTCCAACCGACCATAAAAGCGGTATCCCATTAAGTCAAGTTTTAAATAGTTTATACATTATAATTAAGGGAGATTAATCTAAATATTAATAATAAAAGCTAAACCTTTAACCTCAGCAGAGGGGAGTTACCTACTCTTACTGAAAAGTAAAATAAAGACTGAAAATTAAAGAAAAGAAAGAACTATTGCGTAAAATAAATAAAATTAAATACAGAAAGCTGTAAATAAACAAGCAAGATACAATCTTCTTAGTATTTTTAAGGAATTCCTCAGAAACAAGTATGGATTTACAACTGAAATGGGCCTGAATTTATAGGCATCCATGGGTCTCGCATGTCACGACTCTCACAACTTTGCACGTCGCGACGCGCCGTTGATTTACGCCAAGTGGCTGGCAGCTTCCGGAGATGAGGACACATGGCTGTCGGTAGAATTATTGGCTCGGTGTCACGACGCGTAAGGGTGTATGCGTCACGACAATGATGTCAGCATGACACAACCAATGATGCATTTTCAATGATGAGTGTCGGCAGCATGTGATGGTGACATGTGTCCGACTCACATTAGCAGATTTGCTGTGATGTTGACACGTGGCAGACGCATTTTAGCAAAGACGCATGATAGAAAAAATTCTCTGATTGTGACACGTGTCTGGTGCATGTTAGCAGTCTCCGGCGCACGTTAGCAGACGAAGCATTTTAACACGGCACATTTTAGCAAATGGAGCATTTTAGCAGGAAATTTACATTTTTGCCATTTTTGTCTGTTTTTCGCTATTTTGGCCCCGAATTGATTCCAGAGAGTCCTGTTATTTTATTTATCTATAAAATACCACAAAACACATCAAAATATTCACAAAACTCAAGAAACTATACAAAATATTAAGTCAAAGGGACGGTAAATATTGATATATTTACCGCTTATCACACCCCTAAACCTAACATTTTTCTAGTCCTCGAGCAAAACAACATAAACATCTTTAAAATAAAATAAAATTAAACTAAGCCACTTTCGTAGGGATCACAGTTGCATTTAGCATATGCAACAAGCCTTTAAACCCCTAGGTGTCCCTAGTGGACGAGTTGTAGTCTCGTGAGGGCTTACAGTGACGATACCCACAAACGTCAATATAAAACTAATGCACACAAAAGAAAAAAGACAAGAGAAAAGAGAATAAACAAGTTAGTGACTAAACATGTGAAACTTCTTATCCAAGTTAAAAGTTGCTTTCTTTCTTTCTAAATTATCGAATATGTAAATTCTCCGATTATTTTTACCATTCTCCATACACACAACCAACAAAGTATTAGTCAAGTCATTGTGCCCACCATATTCATAAGTGTAGTTGAAAAGAGTGTAATATTTTTTTCCTAAAGTTATATCAGAATTCACACCTTTTTTAGCAATGGAATATTTTTTTCTGATTTTTTTTTCTTGCGTAAAGTAAAATAAAACAACATCTTTAATCCATGTAGCGAGCTTTGGGTCAGTGACTTCCAAACCAGTTGACTTTAGGGCACTAGGTGTTAAGATACCCCTTCGGACTTATGTAGACACTGTATTTTTACATAAGCCCGATGATGAGCCTCGTATGGAGGCACTACCTGAAAAGTTACGGAAGTTACGGGAAACGAATGCCGAAAGGAAAGTAAATCTCCAAAACTAGCACCTTGTCGGATTCGAACTCACTAGCCAGCCTCAGATTCAGTCAGTTTCTGTTTCAAACCTTAGCCTCGGCCCAAAACCCCTGCAACCCATGAAAGCCCATACAATCCATTCACGCCAATACCACACAAAACCCACACGCCCAAGACACCATCTACATGCCCAAGCCTTCCCAAATAGCTAAAATCCCATGCAAAACACATGCTAAAATCCCCTTAAATCACTTTCCAATTTAACAAGATTTGAAATCCCATCCTCACCAAAATTCATGAGATTCTTTCCAAAATAAATATTTCCCGAATCATCATGATTTATTTCCCTGATTTGGAGATCCATTAGCATTATAAAAAAGAGGCCATTACTGAAACTTGAGGGGGGGTTTCACACGACAAGCACACAAAATAAAAAAACCAAGGCTTCTCTTCATTTTTCTTCTCTTGGGCGTAAACAGAATCCTAGGATCACCAAATAAAAAACTAAAACACAAAATCCCTAGAGTCACCACCACAACCAGCCAAAACACACAAGCAAAGAAACAGCAAGCCATCAAACCCAAATCAACGTGAAAAGCAAACCACAAAAACCAAGAAGAAAACAAACAGAAAACACCAAACACAAACAAACAGAAAACACCAAACACAAGCAACCAAATACCCCAAACCGCCAACAACAAAGTAACAAAACAGCCCCCTGAAACAAGTAGAAACAACGCCTAAATAGCCACCAAATAGCCAACGGAAAACCACCCAAATAGTCCACTGAAACAACCAGAAACCACGCCTAAACAGCCACTAGAAAAATGCCCAAACAGCCCTCGAAACAACCAGAAACAATGCCCAAATAGTCACCAAAAAAACGCTCAAATAGTCACCAAAACAGCAGCCTAAAAGCACCAAAACAGCAGCCCAAAAATCCCAAAAAAGGGCCGCCAAAAATCGCAAAAATAGCAGCCAAAACAGTAAGAAAAACAACCAAAACTATAAGTGTCCTAGACATGCCAATGATCTCTAAACAATGATTTGTGTGTGAATTAACAAGTATAATTTGCGGAAAAACTTACAATGATCGGATGAAGTTCAAGACTTTTTCTTTGGATGTAAAAGTTCCAAGCCCTTCTTTTGAGTTCCAAACTCTTGGGTGAGTTTCCCTATCACCTTAATTCACTCCCAAAGTGCTAGCTTTAGCCAATTTTGAAAATTTTTTTTTTCCCTCCAAGGTTAACATAATCGACAATGAGAGAGAGAGTGGAGAAGAGAGTGAATAGTAATCTAATACAAAAGTTGGTTGGTGTGTTGCTTTTAAAGTCCAACATTTAATAAGCCCAACAACTTCCATCAAGTGTCAAACCATTGATGTAAGTAAAATGGGTCCCACCACTTTAAATTCCAAATTTAGTTGGCTTACACAACACACTTTGGGCCCGGTTTGTTTAATCCGACTAAACGAATTTTCCGTCGTTAAATAATTAAATCCAATTTAATTAAATAATAATGCCTCGCAAAATTATTACGAAAGTCGCTTGCGAATTAATTCCAAATTAATTCGTTCGCTTGAATTAAAATCCAATTTCAATTCCGCGTTGAAATCCAATTTCAATTAATATATCCAATATATTATTTTAGCCCAATTAAATAAATTAAATAGAAAAATCTAATTTAACTATTAAATTTATTTTACCGATTAATTCCAAATTAATCACGTTCTCTCTTCTTCATGAATTGATCTCAGATTAATTCATGACGCAATTAGTCACAGATTAATTTTCTCTCTGACAATTAATCCCAGATTAATTATTACCGTAATTAATCCCAAATTAATTTTATCTCTGATAATTAATCCCAGATTAATTCTGTTCGAGTCAAATGTCATCGGTGAATCTTTGGTAAGCGACCCAAGAGATCCATCGATATGTTGGCAGTAAATACGGTCATCGGACTATCCGAACACGTGCATACCCAGTACCACGTTCTTACCGATTTACAAGACATGGTTGGCTTCTAGCAAAGCACCGTGCCTACCCAATTTTCCAGAAATATTCAATGAGGAATATATAATATGTATCAGACGTAGTATACAATGTATTGGGTATTACGATCCAGTATCGGATGTCACATGCTAGGCTTAGGGCTGGAATTGTGTCTGCCCCTTACGAAGCATATATCGGATCACTAGCAACTTGTCTCTGTAATCGGATAATCATGACCTAGTCATACTATCCCAATAGCTGCAGCATTTGAGAGTACTACTTCTGTATCCATGCGTGATTATCATCTCCATATGACTGAAGTGATACTTCCATCTTGACATCACACCCAATACACTATGATTCTCAGTATACCCAGAAGAGGCATACACAGAACCTGTTAAAGCTCAGGATGACCAAAACCAAAGTATACTGATTGTCGCAAGTATTAGCGATGTATCCAATACTGAAATATATGAGAACTATGCCGTTAAGCTTTCATAACGCGCACAAGTGTAATACTAGTCTATTCCACATTATCGATGTCCAGTCTCGATAATACTACGACTATGGATATTTAATGATTAAACCTTTCTTGGATTAATACTGTCTCATATCTTATTAATCTGGTACTAATCATATGGACTTTTATCATTTATATATCCAAGTAATCCAATTACAAAATGATAAAAGAGCAATTTCCTTTGTCACATAGTTAATTTGTACAAAAACACCATGTCTTTTACAAATAGTGATGCTATGGGTCATAATTGTCCAACAATCTCCGACTTGCCCTATAGCCAATCACTCAAGTGTCCAACACCTGAAATATGTACGGGTCGCTCAAACTTTTACTGAGATATATCACTTTCGTCAGCGGATCTGCAAGGTTATCATCTGAAACGATCTTTCGATCTTGACATTGCCACGATGTATGATCTCACGAATCAGATGAAACCATCGAAGTACATACTTAGAGCATTGATGAGACCGTGGTTCCTTAGCCTGTGTTGTAGCCCAACTCAGATGCTAACAGAACTACTCCTAATCCAATTAGGAATTTTTAGATCCAAAATACTTCTTTTGCTACCTCAGCCGTAGCAATATATTCCGCTTTTGTTGTTGAATCGGCAACAGTATCTTGCATGGAAGATTTCCAGCACACTGTTCCATTGTTCAAATAAAATATGTACCCTGATTACGACTAACAATTGTCTTTATCGGTTTGGAAACTTGCAACTGTGATCCCAGTCACCTCAAGTTCTCCATCCCATAAATTAAGAAAGCATCCTTAGTTCGTCTAAGATACTTAAGGATGTTCTTAACATCAATCCAGTGACCATCACCTGGACTGGCCTGATTGTGACTACATATGCTAAAAGCGTATGAGACACCAGGTCGCGTACATGTTATGGCATACATGATCGATCCGACTGCTTAAGCGAACGGGATATGATTCATTGCATCTCTCTCATCTTTAGTTTCAGGACACATGTCCTTAGATAGAGAAATGCCATGTGACACCGGAAGTAGCCCCTTCTAGGACTGATCCATGTTGAATCTCTTAAACACTGTCAATGTACGAGTTCTCGGAGAGTGCCAACAAATTTTAGATCTATCCTAGTAGATCCTTATTTCTAGAATAAAGGTTGCCTCTCCCAAGAATTTCATGGAGAATTTTAATGAAAGCCAAGCTTTCACAATTTTAGTATGGGAATGTCATTGCTACGAAGTAATACATCATCAACGTATATGACAATCAATGTCAGTGCACTCCCACTAACCTTCTTATATATACAAGAATCATTATCGTTTTGAATGAAACTATATACCATTATATTCTTATCAAAATATTGGTTCCAAGAACTCAATGTTTGCTTCAATCCATAAATGGATCGATTTAACTTGCAAACCTTGTTTTCATGTTTTGGCATGACAAAACCGTCAGAGTGTTGTATATAAACATCCTCCAAAAGGTTTCCGTTAAGGAAAACGGTTTTGATGTCCATCTGCTATATTTCATAATCGAAATATGCAGCTTTAGCAAGCATTATCCGAATGAATTTAATCATGGCAACGGGTAAAAGGTTTCGTCGTAATCGACACCATGTTGATGACGATACTCTTTCACTACAAGCCTAGTTTTGTACGTTTGTATGTTGCCATCCATGTCTATCTTCACCATGAAGACTCATTTGCTACCAATAGGCACAATGCCTTCTGGTACATCAACCAGTGTCCAAACTTGGTTGTATACATAGAATCCATTTCGGACTTCATGGCCTCTTGCCATAAAGTGGAGTCGATACCTTACATCGCTTCCTCATACGTAGCCGGTTTATTATCCTCAATAAGATTAATATCTACATGAGGTGAGATCATAAACCCATACCTCATAGGTTATTTTCTGACTCTCTCCGACCTACGCGGTTCTTATGTATTAGAAGATTGTGGAACAGTCTCATCCCTGATGAACTGTTCGTGTTCCATGAGGGGATCGGTGCCAGGATTAGTATCACTCCGATTTTCATCGAGTTTTACTTTCCTCCCACTTACCACTGCATTTAGGAATTCCGCTAAGGAAAACCGCATGGAGAGCAACAAATATTTTGTTCTCTTATGGGTTGTGGAAATAATATCCTTTGGTTTCCCTAGGATAACCAATTACAAAAAGGCACTTATCCAATTTGGGTTCTAGTTTGGCACCATCCAAACGTTTAATATATGCCCAACATACCCAAATCTTCAGGAATGAGAAACCCGATTTCTTTCCTGTCCATATTTCATATGGAGTCTGTCCAACAGATTTTGACGAAACCTTATTCAAAATAAGTATTGCACTGTTCAATGCGTATCCCGTGAAGGAAATTGGTAGCCCAATGCGACTCATCATTAACCTTACCATGTCCAACAAAGTTCGTTTTCTCCATTCGGACACACCGTTCAATTGAGGTGTTCCGGGAGGAGTTCACTTTGAAAGAATACCATACTCTTACAAGTAATCAAGAAACTTATTGCTCAAGTAATTTCCACCACGGTCCAACCGTGATGTTTTAATACTTCAACCGGTCTATTTTTATACTTCGTGTCGAAACTCTTTGAATATATCAAAAGTTTCCGACTTGTGTGTTATAAGATACATATAACCATAACGCGATGCAACATCCGGAAATGTTACGAAGTATTCATATCCACCTATAGCCTGGCTAGACATGGGCCCACATACTGTTGGTTTCTATTAAGGTCCCAAGATCAATAATAAGCATGAATCAAGTGCGAATACAATCGAAGAAGTTGCGGAATACTCACATCGATCGGTTGAGCGACGCAGAGACAACAAAACTTCAAAAACTGCTCACTGGTTTCACGGCAACTGCAGTTTTGTGCTCACTGGTTTGGCCTCGATTTTGGTCCTTCGTCAAGCTCCAAGCTTCGTTGAATGGTTCCCGGCTCATGGGTGGACTTCCATATCACCTTTGCATGTCTCGTAAGTGTGCTAGCACTTGTGATTTTGCCACAAAATCACACTCTTGCTTCCCTCACTGCTCACGGTTTCTTAAACCAGAAAAACAGAAAATGGCATGAAGAAGAAAGATGGAGAGGAAAGAGAGAGTTGTATTTGGTTTGTCAAATTTGTGTATTATATACACACATTTGAATTTCAAATGCATTTCACTTGAATTTGGCTTTTAAAAGTCAAACCATTAAAGCCCCAACCACTCACATCACTCAATCCATCAAGTTGTCAAGTCACATCACTTAAAGTGACTTGTGATTTGACGCTTGATGCGACTAGCGATTTGACGCTTGATTTGACGTGCCGCACTCGAATTCGAAATGTGAATGCGCTCGCAAATAATCTCGGGCTCAGGTTCGCTAATTCCAAATTAACGAATTTTCCGTTGCGTCGTAATTAAATGATTACGCCTAGCGAAATCACTATTCACGTCGCTAACGAATTAATTCTAAATTAATTCGTTCGCCCGAATTAAAATCTAATTTTAATTCCGCGTCGAAATCCAATTTCTATAAATATATCAAATATATTAATTTATCGATTAATTCCAAATTAATCGTTATCTCTCTTTAATGGATATTTTATCCCAGATAAAATATCTCCGCTATTAATCCTAGATTAATTTTCTCTCTCTTCTAATTAATCCCAGATTAATTTAGAGTGCGAGTCATATGTCATCGGTGAATCTTTGGGAAGCGACCCATGAGATCCCCGGATATGTTGGCAGTAAATTCGGTCGTCGGACTATCCGAACATGTAAGTACCTCGTACTACGTTTATACCGATTTACAAGACAATGTTGGCCTCTAGCAAAGCGCCATGCCTACCCAATTCTCTGGAAATATCCTTACACGAATAAAGGATCTATATCAGACGTAGTATACATAGTATTGTGTATTTCTGTCCAGTATCGAATGATCACGTGCTAGGCCTGGGGCTGGAATTGTGTCTACCCCGTACGAAGCACATGTCGGATGTCTGGTGACTAGTCTTTATAATCGGATAAACCTGACCTTGTCATTTTATTTCGATAGCTGCAGCATTTAAGAGAGCTAGTCCCGTATCCTACGTGACCATCATCTCCATATGACTGGAGTGACATTTTCGTCTTGACATCACACCCAACACACTACGATTCTCAATATACCCAGCATTGGCGTACACAGAACCTGTTAAAGCCCTGGACGACCGCAACCAAAGTATATTGATTGTCGCAAGTATTAGCGGTTCAAGTCTCAGGTTAAGACCAAATACACCTACCCTGATTTCGGACTTCCATAGACACATAGTCATACTACCAATGGAATTCTGAGGGGGTTTATCCAGAGCGAAGCTGTTTCCCGTACCATCGGTAAAACACAACCTCCTATTACACTTGCATGAGTATCCTATACCCAAATATATGAGAACTATGCCGTTGTGCCCTCACAACGCGCACAAGTGTAATACTAGTCTTTTACGCATTTATCGATGTCCAATCTCGACAATGCTTCGACTAGGGATATTTAATGATTTATCCTTCGTGGACTGATACTGTCTCATATCATTCTCCGTCCAGGAACAAATCATAGGGACCTCCTATTATTTATACATCTATGTGATCTAATCACAAATGATAAGAGTGCAATCTCCTTTGTCACATAGTTAATTTGTACAACAACACCATGATCTGTACAAATAGTGACGCTATGGGTCATAATTGTCCAACAATCTCCCACTTGGGCTATAGCCAGTCACTCGAGTGTCTGACACCCGAACTATGTACGGTTGGCTCAACCTGCTGAGAAATGCTTTCGTCAGCGGATTTGCATGATCGTCATCTGATGCGATTTATTCGATCATCACATCGCCACGATGTATGATCCGAACGAATCAGATGAATAGTCGAAGTATGTATCTGGATTGTTGATGAGACCATTAATTCTTTAGCCTGTGCTGACGCCTAGCTCAGCTGCTATCAAAATTATATCTAATTTAATTAGATTTGTTTATCGACCCAGAATTCTTCCATTGCTGCCTCAGCTGCAGCAATAACCCGCATTTGTTGTTTATTCGGTAACAATATCTTGCTTGGAAGATATCCAGCTCACTGTTCTGTTATTCAAACTGTATAGTACCGTTTGCGACTTTTAGTCATCTTATCGGTTTAGGAAACTTGCTACAGTGATCCCAGTCACTTCGAGTTCTCATTCTCCATAGATTAAGACAGCATTCTTAGATCTCTCAGATACTAACGGACGTTCTTAACTTCAATCCAGTGACTATCACTTGGATTGGTCTGTTTGTGAATCCATATGCTCAAAGCGTATGAGACACCAGGTCGCGTACATTTTTCAATGTACGATTTCTCGGAGAGTTTTCTCGAAAGCCAAGCTTTCACCGATTGTTATTATGGGAATATCATTTCCAAGAAATGACGTATTATCATTATTGTAGGACAGCCACTGTCAGTGCGCTCCCACTAACCCTCTTATATACACAAGAATCATTTCGTTTTGAATTAAATCATAAACCATTATGATCACATCAAAACGACAATTCCAAGAACCTATGCTTGCTTCAATCCAAACATGGATCGAATAACCTGCAAACCTTGTTTGCTAGTTATTGTACGACAAAACCATCAGGATGTTGTAAACATCCTCCAAAAGGTTTCCTTTTCAGGAAAGCGATTTTCCCGTTAAGCTAGCATATTTCATAAATAAAACATGCAGCATTAGCAAGCATTATCCAAATGGATTTACCGTGGCAACAGGTAAAAGGTTGAATCGAAATCAACATAATGTTGATAACGATACCTTTCCGCTAAAAGCCTAGCGTTATACGTTGATATGTTGCCATCCATGTATGTCTTTCTTGAAGACTTATAGTACCAATAGGCACAATGCCTTGCGGTACATCAACTAGTATCCAAACTTGTTGATATACATGGAATCCATTTCGGACTCATGACACTTTGTCATAATAGGGAGTCGATACCTTGTATCACTTCCTCATACGTAGTAAGTTGGTATGCCTTAATAAGATAGACATCTTTATGAGGTGAGATCAGAAACACATACCCCAGGTTGTTTTCTGACTCTCTCCGACATACGTGGTTCTTGTGTATACGAAGATTAATGGTTTAGTTTCATCCTTGATGAACTATTTGTGTTCCATTAGGATTCGGTGCCTTGAACAGTATTACTCCGATTTTCATCGAGTTTTACTATCCTCTCACTTACCACTGCATATCGGTATTCCTCTTAGGAAATCCGCATGGTGAGCAACAATCTAATTGTTCTCTTGTGAGTTGTATAAGTACAATACTTATGGTATCCCTAGGATAACCTACAATTGGCACTTATCCAATTTAGGTTCTAGTTTGGTATCATCCAAACATATGCCTATCATACCCAAATATTCAGGAATGTGAAACCCGGTTTCTTTCCCGTTTATATCTAATATGAAATCTGTCAAACAGATTTTTATGGAACCTTATTCTAAATAAGTTCTGCACTGTTTATACTTATCCGTTGAAGGAAATGGTAGCTCTGAGCGACTCAGGATTAACCTAATTATGTCCAACAAAATTCGGTTACTTGGTTCGGACACATCGTCAAACTGACGTGTTCCGGGAGGAGTCCTCATTTGAAAGAATACTTTACTCTTTCAAGTGTATAAGAAACTTATTGCTTAAGTATTTTCCATTACGGTCTCACCGTGACGGTATAATACTATAGCCGATCTGTTTGTCTATTTCGTGTCGAAACTTTAAAAGTTTCCGATTTGTGTTCTTCAAAAGAAACACGTAACTATAACGCGATGCCACATCCGTAAAGGTCACGAAATATTCATATCCACATCTAGCTTAGCTAGACATGGGCCCACTTGCTTCACTATGAACTAGGGCTAACAGGTCGGTGGTATTTGCACTTTTACCAAGTAAATAGTATTTTAGGCACTTTGCCCAATAAACTAGATTCGTAGACTTTATTTGAATGGAATCAAATTAGTCCTGGTACCCACTCTTCAAAAGTGCGGATATACGAGTCTTGTTTAATTGTATCCCAGACAATAATGCCACAATATAGTTTCTTCTGATCAAATCAGTTTGAGCTATTTATTTGTCATATTATATATTTGAGATTTATTTATATTCAAAATATAAATGCTGTTATTCACATCTAATGTGTTTATCTCAATATCATATTTATATAATGAAACACTTTAGTGTTCTAGAATATAAAGGTTCACCCGCAGCGGGTTAAACACTGATATGGAGATAATGTATCTAGTCAAACCAGTTACATTATAACAGCTTCCAAATTTAGGTACACACCCAAAGCATAGTTCCTAAACTTAGGTATCTACGGCTAAAACAGCGACTTTCGTCCCGTTTTCAATTCACAGAAAAATCTCAATTGATGTCATTATCCTGCTCACAGCAGATTCTGAACATCAGTATATATTTATGTACCACACTAAGTATTCAAAATCTAATTTTAATACTAGTAGTGAACATAATGTTGACAAACATATTTGAAGTCAGAGCCTTGCTCGTTCTTCAATTCCTTCATGTCTGCTTTGTCCAAACGGCAGTCACGCTTCCGCGATCCCGTTTGCCACAATTTAGGGAGACATTTTGGGATATGTCCTTTATCTTCCCAGAAGATTATAATGATATTTCCTTTGCCCTTTTTCAACACTCCAGAAGTCTTTGGCCAAGCCTTGGCCTTCTAGAATATCAAAGTAAGGTGCGTCTTGCGCTAATTGACTTATTGCAAACCTTGACTTTATCTCCTTGAGAATAGTCATTAACTCTCCAAGAGTTATTATTACAATTTTAGTACTTCTAAAATCTAAGCATAGATTTATGAAGATCCTTCAATTTCTGTAACATATTTTAAGGATCTAATCCTTAGTTCTGATTCAGAAATTAAGGAGTCTACTGCGACAAGCTTAATGGATTAAGCACTAAAGTTATCATTGCATGATCTTCCAAAGATTATGCTCTCCTGTTTGTTTAACTCCGGGCTTAGGCCTCATATGTTATTTTATCAAATAAAGTAACTTATTATTTTCCAGGACCATCCTGAAATTTTATTCCCAATTTGAAAATTAAACCATTTAAATACATTTTCCCCAGGATTATGTTTTAAATGTCAATCTTTCAATTTAATCTTGATTTTAATAGTCCAACTATTTAATCAACGATTTCGGTACTATTTATTATAACTATTACAATAGTCCAACTATTTAATCAACTATAATTTAATAGATTAAAATCAATTATATTGATTACTATAATCCAATTATAAAATCAACTATAAATGAGTTGTTTGAATATAGTCCAACTATTAATTAAAACAACGATTAAATATTAGTCCAACTAACATTTAATTTATATGACAAATGATATTTGTTTGAGCACGTATGGCAAGTAATTAAACGAGTATTGCAAATTCAATTCTTGCCTCCCACTATTTTTCGGCGAGCCTCTAACCCTCTGTCGAGTACTCGGGAAACCGTGTTTCCTAGTGGGCTAGGATCCCGTTAAATATCACACAATCTTGACTTTGGCCAACAAATTGTATGATAATTAACTAGGTAGATCTCTAAGATCGATTGGATCCAATCCAATTCCTAGATCCGGTAGGGGGACATCCAAGTCCGAAACATATTTCTTATATATGCCAATACATCCAATGTATTACCTAACCTTTTTCCTCTGAATCAACTAAGCCTTGGCTTTGGCACAACAAACTTAGTGATCCCAGTTAAGCGCGACCCATTGACCATGGAAAGCTTCGTAACCAATGTCGATGGACAAGAAGTGGTCTTGACTTTGGCCAACAAACCACAACTTGGACAAGACACTGATATGGAACAAAGCCTTCGTGATTCAAACACATCCTTGACAGACAAAGGCCTTGACTTTGGCCAACAAACCAATGCCGTCTTAGATCTTGAGTGAGAATCACTCAATGGAAGGAAAAACGCTTAATATTTTGCGAGGGTTTTTCGAGGGCAAATTGGCAACCAATTTATTATCTTTGTTAAGGTCTCATCATCATACACCCTTAAACATGCATTCTAAACACATAATAAAGCGCGTATAATAAAATAATAATGATATGCGGATGGATACTTTACACATTGATCCTAGATCAAATCTCTCCCTTTCTCTCTCCCGCTAGCACATGTATTTACTTCTACCCGTTACACTACACTTCTAAAGAAACCTCATTTACATTGAGGGGAATAGGTGAGAAGAGAATACAAAGAAATGAGAGGTAATAAGGCTGGACACGCATGTCCAATTAATAAATCAAATTTATTACAACAATTTCTAAAATTGTCCCACCCATCTAATATCCATCTGATATACATTATTCATGCATCGCAACCATGTATTCACACAAGCATGTTATCAGTCAATCTAATCAAATTAATTAATATGATAATTAGTGATCATCCAATGTTCAAACAACGATTTGGTTTTGCTCGAGTCAAACTCGTTTTGCGAATAAGTACTCAAAGTACGAATTCTCGAATTAAATTAAACTACATAATTAAATCCAACTCAATATGCATTTAATTCTAATTCACATATTTAATTCCAAATTAAATATCACACTTTATTTAACGAACCATTACGACTTAAATTCCAAATTTAATCGCTACGGGTCTCAAAGCCCGATTTACGTCCAACGTTAATTTAATTAAAGTCCAATGGGCTTTTAATTAATTTCTTAAGGCGTGGACTTTTGGTCAACTCGGGTCAAACCGAATAACCAAAATCCAATCCGGGAATTACCCCATAAGCCTAGAAATCAATCTTGGCCCATTAGGCCCAATTAAACTTTAAAGGTCCATTTAGTCGCATTTGGGCTTTATGGATGCGGTTTTGGGCCCAATTGGATCCAACCAATTTTGCCTAAACCCAACTTTGTACAACAAAGTCCAATAAGCCCATTTACAACATTAAAAGCCCAAATCCAATTTTAAGGCCCAAATAATTAAATTCCAAAAATCCAATTTTCCAATTTAATTACCAAAGTGTATATCATGATTAATCACCCAAATTAACATTTCTAAAACATCAATTAATACAATTAATCATGCTCATTTACATCATCACATGTCCAACACATTTTGATTAAAATCAAACCCAATAATCATGCTCAAACTCTCGGCAATAAAGGGATAATTTTTGTCCGATTCGGTTTCAATCCAATTAAACTCACAATCGACATTAAATCATCATTCCCAATTGATTCAAGTCATCCAATGATCAAAAATCAAAAAATCACCAAGACATTTTAGGGCTATAACTCTCGGCAATTAGGGTTCATTATGCCAAATTACAAATCCAATCCAATTGAATCAAATTCAACATTAAATAAACATTCCCTAATGATTTCCAACACATCTAATGAATCAAAAATAAAAATCACCAAGACATATTGTATGACCAACCATTCGGCCAACACCAAATTTGGGGGAAAATTATTCCAAATCAATTTTCTTGAAATTGATCCAATAAAACTTCAATTCAACATGTATTAAGAATACTAAAACATCCAATTTATTCAAATCATGCTCAAATACAAATTACCCAAATTTTAAGCCCTAAACTTTTTCATGCTCAAACCTTGCTCTAGAAGCCATTGTTGGTTTCTATTAAGGTCCCAAGGTCGATAATAAGCATGAATCAAGTGCGAATAAAATCGAAGAAGTTGCAGAATACTCACATCGATCGGTTGAGCGACGCAGAGGCAACAAAACTTCAAAAACTGTTCACTGGTTTCACGGCAACTGCAGTTTTGTGCTCACTGGTTTGGCCTCAATTTTGGTCCTTCGTCAAGCTTCAAGCTTCGTCGAATGGTTCCCGGCTCATGGGTGGACTTCCCTATCACCTTTGCATGTCTCGTAAGTGTGCTAGCACTTGTGATTTTGCCACAAAATCACACTCTTGCTTCCCTCACTGCTCATGGTTTCTTAAACCAGAAAAACAGAAAATGGCATGAAGAAAAAAGATGGAGAGGAAAGAGAGAGTTGTATTTGGTTTGTCAAAATTGTGTATTATATACACATATTTGAATTTCAAATGCATTTCACTTGAATTTGGCTTTTAAAAGTAAAACCATTAAAGCCCCAACCACTCACATCACTCAATCCATCAAGTTGTCAAGTCACATCACTCAAAGTGACTTGTGATTTGACGCTTGATGCGACTAGCGATTTGACGCTTGATTTGACGTGCCGCACTCGAATTCGAAATGTGAATGCGCTCGCAAATAATCTCGGGCTCAGGTTCGCTAATTCCAAATTAACGAATTTTCCGTTGCGTCGTAATTAAATGATTACGCCTAGCGAAATCACTATTCACGTCGCTAACGAATTAATTCTAAATTAATTCGTTCGCCCGAATTAAAATCTAATTTTAATTCCGCGTCGAAATCCAATTTCTATAAATATATCAAATATATTAATTTATCGATTAATTCCAAATTATTTGTTATCTCTTTTTAATGGATATTTTATCCCAGATAAAATATCTCCGCTATTAATCCTAGATTAATTTTCTCTATCTTCTAATTAATCCCAGATTAATTTAGAGTGCGAGTCATACGTCATCGGTGAATCTTTGGGAAGCGACCCATGAGATCCCCAGATATGTTGGTAGTAAATTCGGTCGTCGGACTATCCGAACACGTAAGTACCTCGTACTACGTTTATACCGATTTACAAGACAAGGTTGGCCTCTAGCAAAGCGCCATGCCTACCCAATTCTCTGGAAATATCCTTACACGAATAAAGGATCTATATAAGGCGTAGTATACGTAGTATTGCGTATTTCTGTCCAGTATCGAATGATCACGTGCTAGGCCTGGGGCTGAAATTGTGTCTGCCCCATACGAAGCACATGTCGGATGTCTGGTGACTAGTCTCTATAATCGGATAAACCTGACCTTGTTATTTTATCCCGATAGCTGCAGCATTTAAGAGAACTAGTCCCGTATCCTACGTGACCATCATCTCCATATGACTGGAGAGACACTTTCGTCTTGACATCACACCCAACACACTACAATTCTCAATATACCCAGCATTGGCGTACAAAGAACCTATTAAAGCCCTGGACGACCGCAACCAAAGTATATTGATTGTCGCAAGTATTAGCGGTTCAAGTCTCAGGTTAAGACCAAATACACCTACCCTGATTTCGGACTTCCATAGACACATAGTCATACTACCAATGGAATTCTGAGGGGGTCTATCCAGAGCGAAGCTGTTTTTCGTACCATCGGTAAAACAAAACCTCCTATTACACTTGCATGAGTATCCTATACCCAAATATATGAGAACTATGCCGTTGTTCCCTCACAACGCGCACAAGTGTAATACTAGTCTTTTACGCATTTATCGATGTCCAATCTCGACAATGCTCTGACTTGGGATATTTAATGTGTTGGAGTTTCTATAGGTCCCAAGATCAAAACTCAAGCATGATACACAAGTGAATACAACGACAGAAGTGCGGAATACTTACATCGAGCGGTTGAGCGACGAAGGAGGCAACAAAAACGAAATTCTGCACACTGTAATAGGCGGCAGTGGGCTTCTGTGAACAGTGTAATTCGCCCATAATCTTCATGATTTGAAGCTCCAAGCTTCATCATTTGAATCCCGGCTCATGGGTAAGCTTTCCTATCACCTTCGCATTGATCCCGGAGTGTGCTAGCACTCTTGTTTTGCCACAAAACACACTTGCTTCCCTCCATTTTTCTTCAACACTCACGGCAGTTCACTGCCTTTGTAGAAGAAGAGAATGGCGTGAAAGATGGAGAGAATTTTGGCTCCAAAATGAAACCAACGTGAGAGAGAGAGAGTTGAATTGTGATTAATTGTTTTGTAATATGTATTTCCAAAAAACATATATCAAAAACAAAAAGTCAAATAGGCAAATTTGTCATTCCAAATGACAAATGTGAGCTTGAGTGTTTAACACTCTTTGACTAACCAATCCCATCCATCACTAGCAATCAATCAATCCCATCAATCAATCAAGTGTCACATCACTCAAAGTGACATGATTTGACGCTTGATGTGACGCTAGATTCGACTAGCGATTTGACGAGCCGCGCTCGAATTCGAAATGCGAATGCGCTCGTAAATAATCTCGGGCTCGGATTCGCTAATTCTAAATTAACGAATTTTCCGTCGCGTCGTAATTAAATGATTACGCCTAGCGAAATCACTATTCACGTCGCTAACGAATTAATTCTAAATTAATTCGCTCGCCCGAATTAAAATCTAATTTTAATTCCGCGTCGAAATCCAATTTCTTTTAATATATCAAATATATTAATTAATCGATTAATTCCAAATTAATAATTCTCTCTCTCTTTAAATTGATATTTTATCCCAGATAAAATATCTCTGTAATTAATCCCAGATTAATTTTCTCTCTCATCTTATTAATCCCAGATTAATATAAGTGCGAGTCATACGTCATCGGTGAATCTTTGGGAAGCGACCCATGAGATCCCCGGATATGTTGGTAGTCAAATCGGTCATCGGACTATCCGAACACGTGAGTACCAAGTACTACGTTTTACCGATTTACAAGACAAGGTTGGCTTCTAGCAAAGCACCAAGTCTACCCAATTCTCCGGACATATCCATCTAAGAATATTTAAGATCTGTATCAAGCGTAGTATACCAAGTATTGTGTATATCGGCCCAGTATCGGATAGTCACGTGCTAGGGCTGGGGCTGGATAAGTGTCTGCCCCGTCCGAAGCACATGTCGGATGTCTGGTAACTAGTCTCTATAATCGGATATGCATGACCTAGTCATAATATCCCGATGGTTGCGCAACACTTAAGAGAACTAATACCGTATCCTGCGTGACATCATCTCCACTATGACTGAAGTGATACTTCCGTCTTGACACCCCAATACCTAATACTCTACGATTCTCAATATACCCAGCAGTTGCCGTACACAGAACCGGTTAGGGTCCTAGACGACCTCAACTAAAGTATATTGATTGTCGTAAGCATTAGCGGTGCAAGTCTCAGGTTAAGACCAAATACACCTACCCTGATATCGGACTCCCATAGACACATAGTCATAATACCAATGGGATTCCGAGGGGTCTATCCAGAGCGAAGCTGTTTCCCGTACCATCGGTGAAACACACAACCTCCTATCGCACTTGCATAAGTATCCAATACTTAAATATATGAGAACTATGCCGTTGTGCCCTCACAACGCGCACAAGTGCAATACTAGCCTATTCCGCATTATCGATGTCCTGTCTCGATAATACTCCGGCTAGGGATATTTAATGATTAATCCTTCATGGACTGATACTGTCTCATATCATTCTCAATCCAGGAACTAATCATATGGACCTCTTTTCATTTATATATCTAGGTGATCTAATCACAAATGATGAGAGTGCAATTTCCTTGTCACATAGTTAATTTGCTACAACAACACAATGATCTGTGCAAATAGTGACGCTATGGGTCATTTTGTCCAACAATCTCCCACTTGGCACGTAGCGAGTCACTCAAGTGTCCCACACCCGAACTATGTACGGTTCGCTCAAATTGCTGAGGAAAGGGTTTCGTCAGCGGATTTGTTTGATTATCGTCTGACGCGATTTACACGATCATCACATCGCCATGATGTATGATCCGAACGAATCAGATGAATATCGAAGTATATATCTGGATCGTCGATGAGACCATTAATTCTTTAGCCTGTGCTGACGCCTAGCTCAGCTGCTAAAAGAACTATATCTAATCTAATTAGATTTATTATCGATCCAAATGGCTTCTATTGCTGCCTCAGCTGCAGCAATAATCCGCATTTGTTGTTTATTCGGCAATAGTATCTTGCTTGGAAGATTTCCAGCTCACTGTACCGTTATACTATTGTATAGTACCTTTGTTACGACTTATAGTCGTTATCAGGAAAGCCAAGCTTTCACCGATTATTTTATGGGAATATCATTTCCAAGAAATGACATATTATCATTATCTTACATGACATTCATGTCAGTGCACTCCCACTAACCCTTTTATATACACAAGAATCATTTCGTTTTGAAATAAATCATACTCCATTATGATTACATCAAAACGATAATTCCTAGAACCTATGCTTGCTTCAATCCAAACATGGATCGAATAACCTGCAAACCTTGTTTGCTTGTAATGGTACGACAAAACCGACAGGATGTTATAAACATCCTCCGAAAGGTTTCCTTTTCAGGAAAGTGATTTTCCGTTAAGCTGTCATATTTCATAAATGAAATACACAGCTTTAGCAAGCATTAACCAAATGGATTTACAATGGCAACATGTAAAAGGTTTCGTCGTAATCAACACAATATTGATAACTCTACCTTTTTCTTTACAAGCCTAGCTTAGTACATTGGTATGTTGCCTTCCATGTATGTCTTCCTTGAAGACTTATAAAGTACCAATAGGCACAATGTCTTATGGTACATCAACTAGTATCCAAACTTGTTGATATACATGGAATCCATTTCGGACTCATGACACTTTGTTATAATAGGGAGTCGATACCTTGTATCACTACCTCATACGTAATCAGTTGGTATACCTTAAAAGATTAACATCTTTATTAGGTGAGATCAGAAACCCATACCCCATGTTGTTTTCTGACTCTCTCCGATCTACGTGGTTCTTGTGTACTCGAAGATTAATGGAATAGTTTCATCCTTGATGAACTATTTATGTTCCATTAGGAATAGGTGCCTTGAATAGTATTACTCCGATTTTCATCGAGTTTTAATATCCTCCCACTTACCACTGCATGTCTGTATTCCTCTCAGGAAAACTGCATGGTGAGCAACAATCTAATTGTTCTCTGGTGAGATGTATAAATACAATACTTATGGTATCCCTAGGATAGCCTACAATTGACACTTATCCAATTTGGGTTTTAGTTTGGTATTATGCAAACATATGCCTAGCATCCCAAATGGTCAGGAATGAGAAACCCGGTTTCTTTCCCGTTCATATCTAATATGTAATATGTCAAACAGATTATTATGGAACCTTATTCTAAATAAGTTATTGCACTGTTAAAACTTATCCATTGAAGGAAATGGTAGCTCAGAGCGACTCATGATTAGCCTTATCATGTCTAACATGATTCGGTTAATCCGTTCGGACACACCGTCACTTTGACGTGTTCCGGGAGGAGTCCTCATTTGAAAGAATACTATACTCTTTCAAGTATATAAGAAACTTATTGCTTAAGTATTTTCCATTACGGTCTTACCGTGACGGTATAATACTATAGTCGATCTGTTTGTCTATTTCGTATCGAAACTCTAAAAGTTTCCGATTCGTGTTCTTCAAAAGAAACACATAACCATAACGTGATGCCACATCCGTAAGGTCACGAAATATTCATATCCATATCTAGCCTAGCTAGATATGGGCCCACTTGCTTCATTATGAACTAGGGCTTATAGATCGGTGGCATTTACACTATTACCAAGTAAACAGTGTTTTAGGCACATTGCCCAATAAACTAGATTCGTAGACTTTATTTGATTGGAATCAAAACAGTCCGAGTACCCACTCTTCGAAAGTGTGGATATACGAGTCTTGTTCGATTGTGTCCCAGACAACAATGCCATAATTAGTTTCTTCTGATCAAATCATTTTGAGCTATTTGTTTGTCATTATATATATTTGAGATTTATTTATATTCAAAATATAAATTCTGTTATTCACATCTAATGTGTTTATCTCAATATCATCCTTATATAATAAAACACTTTAGTGTTCTAAAATATAAAGGTTCACCCGCAGTGGGTTAAACACTGATAAAGAGATAATGTATCTAGTCAAACTAGTTACATTATAACAGTTCTCTAATCCTGCTCATAGCAGATTCTGAACATCAATATATATATTTATTATGTATCATATCAAGTATCTAAAAAATCCAATTTTAATACTAGTAATGAACATAATTTTGACAAACATATTTGAAGTCAGAGCCTTGCTCGTCTTCAATTCCTTCATGTCTACTTTGTCCAAACGGCAGTCACGCTTCGCGATTCCGTTTGCCACAATTGTGCAGACATTTTGGGATATGTCATTTATCTTCCAAGAAGACTATAATGATTTTGCCTTTGTCATTTTCAATATTCCAGTTGCCTTTGACCAAGCCTCGGGTTTCCAGAATATTGAAGTAAGGTGTGCCTTGCACTACTTGCCTAATTGCAAATTTTGACTTTATCTCCTTGAGAATAGTCTTTAATCTCCAAGAATTATTTATTGCAATTTTTAAAAGTACTTCCAAGATCTAATCTTTGAATATCCTTCAATTTCAATATCATACTTTAAGAATCTAATCCTTAGTTCTGATAAAGAAATTAAGGAGTCTATATGACAAGTATTATGGATTAAGCACTAAAGTTATCATTACATGAATATTCCAAATATCATGTTCCACTTATTTGCTTAATTCCGGACTTAGGCATAATATTATTTTATCAAATAAAATAACTTATTATTTCTCCAGGACCATCCTGAAATTATTCCTAATTTGAAAATTAAAGTCGTTTAAATACATTTTCACCCAGGATTATGTCTTAAACACTAATCTTTCATATCTATCTTGATTCTAATAGTCCAACTATTTAATCAACGATTTGTGGTACTATTTATTATAATGATTATAATAGTCCAACTATATAATCAAATATAATCTAAATTAATTACCTCAATTACATTGATTACTATAATCCAATTATAAAATCAACTGTAAACTGAAATTAATTAATTCAAATATATTGATTAATATAATCCAATTATATATAATCAACTATAATACAGTCCAACTGTTAAATAAAACAACAATTTAAATATTAGTCCAACTAATATTTAATCTAATGACGAAATAATTTAAATGAGCGCGTATGGCGAGTAATTGAACGAGTATTGCAAATTCAATTCTTGCCTCCCACTATTTTTCGGCGAGCCTCTAACCCTCTGTCGAGTACTCGGGAAACCGTGTTTCCTAGTGGGCTAGGATCCCGTTAAATATCACACAATCTTGACTTTGGCCAACAAATTGTATGATAATTAACTAGGTAGATCTCTAAGATCAATTGGATCCAATCCAATTCCTAGATCCAGTAGGTGGACTTCCAAATCCTAAACATATATCTTATATATGCCAATACATCCAATGTATTACCTAACCTTTTTCCTCTGAATCAACTAGGCCTTGGCTTTGGCACAACAAACCTAATGATCCCAGTCAAGCGCGACCCATCGACCATGGAAAGCTTCGTAATCAATGTCGATGGACAAGAAGTGGTCTTGACTTTGGCCAACAAACCACAACTTGGACAAGACACTGACATGTAACAAAGCCTTCGTGATTCAAACACATCTTCGACAGACAAAGGGCTTGACTTTGGCCAACAACCCAATGCCGTCTCGGATCTTGAGTGAGAATCACTCAATGGAAGGAAAAACGCATGATATTTGATGAAGGTTTTTCGTGTGCAAATTGGCAACCAATTTATTATCTTTGTTAAGGTCTCATCATCATACACCCTTAAACATGCATTCTAAACACATAATAAAGCGCATATGATAAAATAATAATGATATGCGGATGGATATTTTACACATTGATCCTAGATCAAATCTCTCACTTTCTCTCTCCCGCTAGCACAAATATTTCTTCTACTCGTTACACTACACTTCTAAAGAAACCTCATTTACATTGAGGGGAATAGGTGAGAAGAGAATACAAAGAATAAGAGGTGATAAGGCTGGACACGCAGGTCCAATTAATAAATCAAATTTATTACAACAATTTCTAAAATTGCCCCACCCATCTAATATCCATCCGATATACATTATTCATGCATCACAACCATGTATTCACTCAAGCATGTTATCAATCAATCTAATCCAATTAATTAATCTGATAATTAGTGATCATCCAATGTTCAAACAACGATTTGATTTTGTTCGAGTCAAACTCGTTTTTGCGAATAAGTACTTAAAGTATGAATTCCCGAATTAAATTAAACTACATAATTAAATCCAATTTAACATACATTTAATTCTAATTCACTATTTAATTCCAAATTAAATATCACACACTTTATTTAACGAACCATTACGACTTAAATTCCAAATTTAGTCGTTACGGGTCTCAAAGCCCGATTAACGTCCAACGTCAATTTAATTAAAGTCCAATGGGCTTTTAATTAATTTCTTAAGGCGTCGACTTTTGGTCAACTCGGGTCAAACCCAATAACCAAAGTCCAATCCGGGATTCACCCCATAAGCCTTTAAATTAATTTTGGCCCATTAGGCCCAATTAAATTACAAAGGTCCATTAAGTCGCATTTGGGCTTTATGGAAGTGGTTTTGGGCCCAATTGGATCCAACCAATTTTGCCTAAAACAAACTTTGTAAAACAAAGCCCAATAAGCCCAATAACAACAATTCAAGCTCAATTTCCAAAATTAGCCCAATTAATTAAATTACACAAATCCAATTTCGCAATTTAATTACCTAAAGTGTATATCATGATTAATCACCCAAATTAACATTTCTAAAACATCAATTCATACAATTAATCATGCTCATTATCATCATCATATGTCCAACATATTTTGATTAAAATCAAACCCATTCATGCTCACTTTGTTCTCGGCAATGGGGTTAATTTCATGTTCGATTTGTTTCAATCCAATTAAACCCAATTCGACATTAAATCAATATACCCTAATGATTTTCAACACATCCAATGTTTCAAAAAATCAAAATTCACCAAGAACACAAAGGGGCATAACTCTCGGCCAAGATAAGATTTTGGGCAAATTTGTTCCAAACCAAATTTGATCAAATTGATCCAACCAATCATCAATTAAAATACATTCAAGCATACTTAATCATCCAATTTCATAATTACATGCTCAAATTCATTTTACCCAATTTCATGCTAAATAACATACTTGGCAATTTGGGGATTTTACATCCGATTCGAATTCAATCCAATTAATTCCGCAATCGACATAAAATCATCATCCCAAATGATTTCCAACACATCCAATTGTCAAAAATCAAAAATCCCAAGACATTAAAATCATGTATCAAATTCGGCCAAGGTAGAAATTTGGGGAAAAAATGATCCAATCAAATTTTCTTGAAATTGACCCAATCAATCTTCAATTCAAACACAATTAAGCATACAAATCCATCCAATTTAATTTATCATGCTCAAAATCAAGTTTGCCCAAATTTTAGCCCTAACTTTTTCATGCTTTTAACCTAAGCTCTGATACCATTGTTGGAGTTTCTATAGGTCCCAAGATCAAAACTCAAGCATGATACACAAGTGAATACAACGACGGAAGTGCAGAATACTTACATCGAGCGGTTGAGCGACGAAGGAGGCAACAAAAACGAAATTCTGCACACTGTAATGGGCGGCAGTGGGCTGCTGTGAACAGTGTAATTCGCCCATAATCTTCATGATTTGAAGCTCCAAGCTTCATCATTTGAATCCCGGCTCATGGGTAAGCTTTCATATCACCTTCGCATTGATCCCGGAGTGTGCTAGCACTCTTGTTTTGCCATAAAACACACTTGCTTCCCTCCATTTTTCTTCAACACTCACGACAGTTCACTGCCTTTGTAGAAGAAGAGAATGGCGTGAAAGATGGAGAGATTTTGGCTCCAAAATGAAACCAACGTGAGAGAGAGAGAGTTGAATTGTGATTAATTGTTTTGTAATATGTATTTCCAAAAAACATATATCAAAAACAAAAAGTCAAATAGGCAAATTTGTCATTCCAAATGACAAATGTGAGCTTGAGTGTTTAACACTCTTTGACTAACCAATCCCATCCATCACTAGCAATCAATCAATCCCATCAATCAATCAAGTGTCACATCACTCAAAGTGACATGATTTGACGCTTGATGTGACGCTAGATTCGACTAGCGATTTGACGCTTGATTTGACGAGCCGCGCTCGAATTCGAAATGCGAATGCGCTCGTAAATAATCTCGGGCTCGGATTCGCTAATTCTAAATTAACGAATTTTCCGTCGCGTCGTAATTAAATGATTACGCCTAGCGAAATCACTATTCACGTCGCTAACGAATTAATTCTAAATTAATTCGCTCGCCCGAATTAAAATCTAATTTTAATTCCGCGTCGAAATCCAATTTCTTTTAATATATCAAATATATTAATTAATCGATTAATTCCAAATTAATCATTCTCTCTCTTTAAATTGATATTTTATCCCAGATAAAATATCTCTGTAATTAATCCCAGATTAATTTTCTCTCTCATCTTATTAATCCCAGATTAATATAAGTGCGAGTCATACGTCATCGGTGAATCTTTGGGAAGCGACCCATGAGATCCCCGGATATGTTGGTAGTCAAATCGGTCATCGGACTATCCGAACACGTGAGTACCAAGTACTACGTTTTACCGATTTACAAGACAAGGTTGGCTTCTAGCAAAGCACCAAGTCTACCCAATTCTCCGGACATATCCATCTAAGAATATTTAAGATCTGTATCAAGCATAGTATACCAAGTATTGTGTATATCGGCCCAGTATCGGATAGTCACGTGCTAGGGCTGGGGCTGGATAAGTGTCTGCCCCGTCCGAAGCACATGTCGGATGTCTGGTAACTAGTCTCTATAATCGGATATGCATGACCTAGTCATAATATCCCGATGGTTGCGCAACACTTAAGAGAACTAATACCGTATCCTGCGTGACATCATCTCCACTATGACTGAAGTGATACTTCCGTCTTGACATCACACCCAATACTCTACGATTCTCAATATACCCAGCAGTTGGCGTACACAGAACAGGTTAGAGTCCTAGACGACCTCAACTAAAGTATATTGATTGTCGTAAGCATTAGCGGTGCAAGTCTCAGGTTAAGACCAAATACACCTACCCTGATATCGGACTCCCATAGACACATAGTCATAATACCAATGGGATTCCGAGGGGTCTATCCAGAGCGAAGCTGTTTCCCGTACCATCGGTGAAACACAACTTCCTATCGCACTTGCATAAGTATCCAATACTTAAATATATGAGAACTATGCCGTTGTGCCCTCACAACGCGCACAAGTGCAATACTAGCCTATTCCGCATTATCGATGTCCTGTCTCGATAATACTCCGGCTAGGGATATTTAATGATTAATCCTTCGTGGACTGATACTGTCTCATATCATTCTCAATCCAGGAACTAATCATATGGACCTCTTTTCATTTATATATCTAGGTGATCTAATCACAAATGATGAGAGTGCAATTTCCTTGTCACATAGTTAATTTGCTACAACATCACAATGATCTGTGCAAATAGTGACGCTATGGGTCATTTTGTCCAACATAATGATTTATCCTTCGTGGACTGATACTGTCTCATATCATTCTCCGTCCAGGAAAAAATCATAGGGACCTCCTATCATTTATATATCTAGGTGATCTAATCACAAATGATAAGAGTACAATCTCCTTTGTCACATAGTTAATTTGTACAACAACAGCATGATATGTACAAATAGTGACGCTATGGGTCATAATTGTCCAACACATACGTCACTATGAACGAGGGTTAATAGTTCGGTGGCACGTACAGCTTTACCGCTAAAAGGCGTTTTAGGCACTTTGCCTAATAAACAAGATTCGCAGACGTCATATGAACTAGGATGAAATCCGTCCAAGTATCCAATCTTCGAAAGTGTGGATATACGAGGTTTGTTAATGTGTCCCAGACAACAATGCCACAAATAAGTCTCATCCGATTTATTCAGTTTGAACCTTTTGTTATCATATTATATGTTTGAGATTCACATACATTCAAAATATAAAGACTATTATTAACATCTGCTGTGCATATCAAAATGTTATCTTTATATACAAAACACCCAGTTTTCTGGAATACAAAGGTATGCCCGCAACGAGTTAAACAAAATGCAGAGATGATGTTCCTAGTCAAACTAGGTACGAAATAACAGTCACCTAATGTAATTACATGCCCTAAGGGCAGATACAAAACATAGGTCCTAACGGCCAAAACAGCGACTCTCGTCCCGTTTCTGACTCGCAGGTCGATCTCGCCTGAAGCCAGTATCCTGCTAATCAGAAGATCCTGCACATCAGTACATATGTGAGTACCACATCCAGAATCAAAAATCCAATTTTTAAAACCAGTAGTGGACATGTTTATAACAAACACATCTGAAGCCGGAGCCTTGCCCATCTTCACTTCCTTCAACTCCGCATTGTACTCATGGCAGTCACGCTTCCAGTGACCCCGTTTGCCATAATGTAGGTAGATGTCTTGGGATATGTCCTTAGTCTTCTCAAAAGACTATGATAATATAGCCTTGCCCTTCTTATTCCTTTTCTTCACACTCCCAGAAGCCTTCGGCCAAGCCTTGGCCATCTGGGATGTCGAAGTAAGGTGCGCCTCGCGCTTCATGCCCTTTAGAAGCTCTGGCTCTGCTTCTTTCAGCATCGCCATTAACTCTCCAAGAGTCTTTTCTTGGTTCATCATATTGTAGTTCATGACGAACCTGCCCCAACACTCAGGCATAGACTGTAAGATCAAATCTATGAAAGTCTCGGCCTCGAAGGTTATGCCTAGTTGACCTAGTTGTTCGACGTTAGAAATCATCTGCGAAATATAGTGCTCGACAGATGTACCCTCTGACCTACGCGAGCGAATGAGCTTCTTTCGCAACCCATGCTTTTGAGATCTAAGATTAGACCTGTGAAGATCCTTCAATTTCAACATCATACTATAAGGATCTAATCCTTTGTTCTGACGACGAAATTGAGGAGTCATTGTGGCAAGCATTACGGATTGAGCGCTAAAGTTATCATCACGATGAGTCTTCCAAAACACATGCTCTACTGTTTGCTCAACTCCGGGCTCAGGCCCGAGAGGTTTCTCTATGACATAGAGTAACTTCTCGGCTCCCAGGACTATCCTGAGATTCATCTCCCAATCTAGAAAATTGGAACCGTTAAAGACATTATCGCCCATAATGATGTCCCTAACGCTAATCTTTCCTGCCATCTCGATTGCAATAGTCCAACTATTCAATCAACGATATCGGGTACACTCAAAATGTAATGGTTTCTATAGTCCAACTATATAACCAACTACAAGTGGAGTAGTGTCTTGTACAGTCTAACTGTTCAAAGAAAGCAATATTAAATATTAGTCCAACTAATATATTTATAACAACAATAAATAAAATAAAAGAGCGTGTTTAGCAAGTATTAAACGAAATTACAAATTTAATACTGGCCTCCCACTAATTTTCGGCGAGCCTCTAACCCTTTGTGGAGTACTCGGGAAACCCAATTTCCTAGTGGGCTAGGATCCCGTTAAATAACACACAACCTTGACTTTGGCCAACAAGCTGTATGAAACTTAACTTGGTAGATCTCCAAGATCAATTGGATCCCATCCAATTCCTAGATCTGGTAGGTGGACCTCCAAGTCCGAGATATATATCCAATATATATTTCCTAACCTTTTCCTCTGAATCAACTTAGCCTTGGATTTGGCTCAAGAAGCTTAATGATTCCAGTTAAGCGTGACCCATTGATAGTGGGAAAGCTTCGTAATCCACATCGATGTACAAAAGTGACCTTGACTTTGGCCAACAAGTCACAATTGCCCAAGACATGCGATATATAACAAAGCTTTCGTAGTTCAAACACATCCGCGATGGACAATGATATTGACTTTGGCCAACAAACCAATGCCAATCTTGGATCTTGAGAGAGAACCACTCAATGGAAGGAAATCACTTAATATTAAAGTGAGGGTTTTTCGCGTAAATTGGCAACCAATTTATAATCTTTGATTAGGTCTCATCATACACCCTTAAGCATGCATTCTAAAAGCATAATAAGGCGCAAATAAATTAATAATGATATACAGATGGATATATAATACAATTTGTTCCTAGAACAAATCACTATCTTTCATCTCTCCCGTTAGCACTTTACATACTTCTACCCAATTACATAATACTAAAAGAAACCTCATTTGCATTGAGGGGAATTGGTGAGAAGAGAAATACAAAGAGATAAGGAGGTGAAAGGCTGGACGCGCAGGTCCAATTTAATAAATAAGTACCATACTTACAACAATTTTCAAAATTGCCCCCACCCATCTAATATCCATCCGATATACATTATTCATACAAATACATCCAATTATTCACACAAAACATGCTGTCAATCAATCTAATCCAATTAATTAATCTTTGATTAATGACCATCCAATGTTCATACAACGATTTGTTTTGAGCGAGTCCAACTCGTTTAAGAATAAATACTCAAAGTACGTATTTTTGAATTATATCGAACTACAATTTTAAATCCAATTTAAATTGTATCCAATACTAATTCATATTTAATTCAAAATTAAATAATTACACTTATAATAGTGCCTTTTAGACTTGGATTCCAAATCCAATCCAAATGGGTCTTAAAGGTCCAATTAGCATCCAATACTATTTAATTAAAGTCCAATGGGCTTTCAATTAATTCTTTAGGCATGAACTTTGGCCATTATGGATCCAACCCAATATGCCAAGGCCCAAGTTAGGAATCACCCTATGCCACAAAATCAATTTAGGCCCAATTAAATTTTTAAAGGCCCAAAAGTCATATTTGGACTTTATGGAAATGGTTTTAGGCCCAATTGGATCCAACCCAATTGTCCAAAACCAAACTTGGCCCAACCAAGCCCATTAGCCCAAATACAACAATTAAATTAATACATTATTCCAAATTACATATTAATCCAATTAAAGTGTAATTACCACAATTAATTAATTAATCCAATATTTCCAAAATATCAATTAATCTAATTAATCATGCTTTAATCATCCAATTCATGTCCAACACAAATTGAAGCAAAATAAATCCATTCCAACATGCTCAAGCTCACGGAAATACATGAAATTAACATCCAATTTTGATTTCAGTCCAATTAAATCAACAATTAACATTCAATTTCATGCCAATTAACATATCCAATTGTTAAATTCAAAAAATCACCATGAACCTTTCTAGGGTACCATTCGGCCATGCATGTGAATTTGGGGAAAATTAATCTAATCAATTTTTAACAAATCCAATGATGCACAAATTCAATTCATCATCATCCAAACACAACCAAACAACCAATTTAGGTAAATCAAGCTCCAAGCAAAAAATCCCAAATTAAAGTTTAGAACCCTAAAATTAAAATCAAGTTTAGATTGGCTCTGATACCATTGTAAGTGTCCTAGACATGCCAAGGATCTCTAAACAATGATTTGTGTGTGAATTAACAAGTATAAGTTGCGGAAAAACTTACAATGATTGGATGAAGTTCAAGACTTTTTCTTTGGACGTAGTAGCTCCAAGCCCTTCTTTTGAGTTCCAAACTCTTGGGTGATTTTCCGTATCACCTTAATTCACTGCCAAAGTAATAGCTTTAGCCAATTTTTGCCCTCCAAGGTTAACATAATCGGCAATGAGAGAGAGAGTGGAGAAGAGAGTGAATAGTAATCTAATACAAAAGTTGGTTGGTATGTAGCTTTTAAAGTCCAACATTTAATAAGCCCAACAACTTCCATCAAGTGTCAAACCATTGATGTAAGTAAAGTGGGTCCCACCACTTTAAATTCCAAATTTAGTTGGCTTACACAACACACTTTAGGACTGGTTCGTTTAATCCGACTAAACGAATTTTTCGTCGTTAAATAATTAAATCAAATTTAATTAAATAATAATGCCTCGCAAAATTATTACGAAAGTCGCTTGCGAATTAATTCCAAATTAATTTGTTCGCTTGAATTAAAATCCAATTTCAATTCCGCGTTGAAATCCAATTTCAATTAATATATCCAATATATTATTTTAGCCCAATTAAATAAATTAAATAGAAAAATCCAATTTAACTATTAAATTTATTTTACCGATTAATTCCAAATTAATCGCGTTCTCTCTTCTTCACGAATTGATCCCAGAATAATTTATGACGCAATTAATCCCAGATTAATTTTCTCTCTAACAATTAATCCCAGATTAATTCTTATCGTAATTAATCCCATATTAATTTTCTCTATCATAATTAATCCCAGATTAATTTTGTTCGAGTCAAATGTCATCGGTGAATCTTGGGGAAGCGACCAAAAAGATCCTTGTATATGTTGGCAGTAAATACGGTTATCGGACAATCCAAACACGTGCGTACCCGGTACCGTGTTCTTACCGATTTACAAGACATGGTTGGCTTCTAGTAAAGCATCGTGCCTACCCAATTCTCCAGAAATATTCAACGAGGAATATATAATCTGTATTACGTATTACGATCCAGTATCATATTTCACATGCTAGGCCTAGGGCTGGAATTGTGTCTGCCACGTACGAAGCATATATCGGATCACTAGCAACTAGTCTCTGTAATCGGATAATCATGACCTAGTCATACTATTTCGATAGCTGTAGCATTTAAGAGTACTAGTTATGTATCCCTACGTGATCATCATCTCCATATGACTGAAGTGATACTTTCATTATCAGTCACACCCAATACACTACGATTCTCAGTATACCCAGAAGAGGCGTACAAAGAACCTGTTAAAGCTCAGGATGACCAAAACCAAAGTATACTGATTGTCGCAAGTATTAACGATGAAAGTCCTAGGTTAAGACCACATACACCTACCCTGATTCGGATTCCCATAGACACATAGTCATACTACCAATGGGACTTCGATGGGTCTATCCAGAGCGAAGCTGTTCCCAGTCCAATGGCTAACAGAACCTCCTATCACACTTGCATAAGTATCCAATACTTAAATATATGAGAACTATGCCGTTAAGCTTCAATAACGCGCACAAGTGTAATACTAGTCTATTCCGCATTATCGATGTCCAGTCCCGATAATACTACGACTATGGATATTTAATGATTAAACCTTTCTTGGATTAATACTGTCTCATATCTTATTAATCTGGTACTAATCATATGGACTTTTATCATTTATATATCCAAGTAATCCAATTAAAAAATGATAAAAGAGAAATTTCCTTTGTCACATAGTTAATTTGTACAAAAACACCATGTCTTTTACAAATAGTGATGTTATGGGTCATAATTGTCCAAAAAAAACAGTAGAACAAAATCACCAAAAACATCAAGAAAAATAGTGAAAACAACCAGCCAAAACATTAAGAAAAACAACCAAAACAGCAGCCCAAAATCACCAAAAATAACAAACAGAAACAGCAAACAGTAAACAGCAACCAGAAAACAACAGAACAGCGAATCAGAAATAGCAAACAGTGAACCAGCTTCAATCCTTCCGGCAACGGCCTAACGCACTTCCAAGAAGCAACTTAAAAGGTAAGACTTGAGGGCACCTTATTTATTTTTATAGTTCCTGACACGGCATGCCTGGCTGGACGTGAAATACGTCCAGCCGAGTATTCGAAGTCCAACATCAAAGACGATCAAATATCTAGTCACATTCTTTTCTTTCTTCGGCATTTTGTTATTTATTTATTTATTTATTCACTTTCATCATTATTTTATTATTTCGCATTTAGTTTTTTATTTCGTCGTTATTTTATTATTTCGCATTTATTTTGCTATTTAGCTTTTTGTCTATTTACTTTTACTGTTATTTTATTATTTCATTTTTTATGTCTGCTTACATTGCATTGATAGTTATGTGTGTTATTATCCCTTGTAGTATATCAGATGGAAACCCAGACGTAAATTCCGTAGCTGAATCTGAATGGACGGTAGTGCGGTCTGTACTTGGGATACAACTCCACGTACCACTCGGGAAACACTCATATATGCATGATTAACCCCTCATTTTATTTACTGTTTATTTATTGACGCTTTATTTGCTTTTGAGTATTATGATTCTTGTTATCGTACCTTGTATTTCATAAATTAATTTACTTTTATTTATATTAATGTTTATTGTGTGCAAATTTGTGTGTTTATTTGAATTATCTTGCATGAACTGCATAAGACTTGGCTATACCATTGTGTAAACCCGTCCATTATACTGGCATAAGTAAGAGACAATTCCGAACCCAAAGGTTTGAGGTCTTCTCTTGTGAGGGGTGAGTGCGGCCTTAAATCTTTTCCCAATTCACACTGGGTGGCGACTCCTTTATTCTCCGGTTTAGTCCCCTGTGGGCTACTCCGTACTCTCTACGGACTGCGAGCCCAACAGTGTCATGGTCGCTGAACATCATAGGCATAGCGGTAAACCTCGCTTCACTCCTACAACTTAATTACTCGGATTTCATATGTCTCTTTTTTATTTTTATAACATCTTTGATCCATGTAGCGAGCTTTGGGCCAGTGACTCTCAAACCAGTTGGCTTTAGGGCACTAGGTGTTAAGACACCCCTATGGACTTAATCACTCGGATCTCAGACTTTTTTTTTATTCCATCATTTTTTTGATGCTTCCTCCAATTAAACTAGAGCACTGAATATTACAAACTTTTCAATTACAACTCATGTCCGTATGTTACCATGTATATTGATAATACCTGTCAACTGAGCATATGAAGATCCATTTTAGTTAGTTTTATGGAGAATTCACAAATTAAATAATTCAAAAGGAAATAAACAAACATTAACTTGTTACGAAATAGGTTGAGATACGTCTCAGCAGTGAAAATTCCTTACACAGCTATCTCACACCAATTTCACATGGTTAGTCAAATTAAAAACACAAAAACAAAATATATATTTTAATTTTTTTTTTCTAAATTTTTTAATTTTTTGAATTTGTTTTGAAATTTTTTGACTAAAAATCAAATAAAAATAACACAATAAAAATAAGATACTAGTCAACTATTTTCCCTCCCTCAAACCTAAATGAGACATTGTCCCCAATGTCTTAAAAAGTAGAAGAAGAGTTTAGAAGATAGTACCTGGTTAGCTGAAATTCTACATCTAAAATGAAATTTAAAGGTTAAGATCCAGATTTATCCGATGCTTTTTACCACGATCAGTATCAGACCAGTTTATCTTGGAAAGGATATGGTCAATTTATGGTTCAAAGGCTAAGATTTGGTCAATTAAATCATGGGCAGTTCTGGCAGTGAAGTGGATTTCTTTTACAGGTTTTGAAACGAACCCATTTCTCCGGGAATCATCGAGAAACACACAAAGAAAATCATGAAATCCATCAGTATTAAATAGTCCAATTTGTTTCTAGTGTATGTTCAAGTTCACCCAATATAGTACTGTAAAAATTTCCTCCATCGTGCCTAAGCCATCTGGCAAAGCAATAAAAGCATTAGCACGGTTAATCATTTCCACCAGTCGTTTAGACATACCTGGCATGATCAGTTCCTCTCCGTTTGATGGTCCTATAAGATTTGCCTCCGCCAAGGGTTTTGGGATGATTCCCAAAACTTGACTACCTCATTCTTGTACAACCTTTGAAACGATCCCCATTAGTTCAAGATTGCCACTGCCATATACTAAGTGCATATTCCTTTCAGCTATGACTCGACCTAATTCCTGTTCTGCCTCAACGAACTCTGGCTTAGAACCAACACTAGTACCGTAAAACACACAGACATTTACAACTCATCTTCTTGAAGTTGCTTCCATTTATTATTATTATTATTATTAATTTTTTTTTGTATTTCAAATCTGGATGCCTTCAAGAGTGCAATGATGAGTTGAATTTATAACACCTGAAAAAAGGGTGAGTAATCATAGCACTAGTACCTGTCAAATGACAATTATTAGTTAAACAGTAAAATATATCGTGAAAGTCAAAAAGTCTGGACCCTGTCGGAGAAAATAAAAGAAAATAACAAAACAAATCACAATTATTAGTTAAAGAGAAAAAGAAAATAATATTTACTTGAAGTAACGGCTTGAATGACGTCTATGCGTCAGGGACAAGCTTCCCATCCAATTTTCTTATAAATTGGCAAACAGGGTCTTTTAGAGTCAGATTCCCGAGACTTAAATGTTGTTCTTTTCGGAATTATGTATATAACATGTGAATTACATGATGTACATATCCACTGGAACGCGTCTCAAGAGTCAATGATATGTCATCCAAAGACTCCTTACTCAAGCCATCCCTAATGAATTTAATTTTATCTTCACTGTTATCAGACACCATTCCTAAAGAACGACAACGAGTAGTACAAGTCATACGTGCACATTTATAGCAAACACCCATTCTTTTAGCATTTCTCTTTTTAGCATAGGTGCTTCTTCCTAAACCAGACAGATATGAAACAAAAGAGTCAGAGGACTCACCTGCCAATCGGACCCGTGCTTCAATAATCCAACGAATGTCATTAGGAATACCTTTGATCATCAGAATTCTCATTCGTTCCAAGCGAGCTTTATAGACTTTCATCAGAGAGATTTGTGGGAGATAAGGAAATTGTTTGTGAAGATTTGCGAGAACTTCTTCCATCCTGAAATGTGACTTTACCTATAAAATTAAACACACAAAAATAAAACACACCAAATCTGAATATATACACAAATTGCATGAGTTGCCTCCCTGCTAGCGCTAAGTTTAACGTCGTCAGCTAGACATGACTGCCCAAATGTTAGGCTGGATCTGAAAGTGTGACACTTTCTTTTTTTCGCTCAAATGATTCTCCTCAGTAGTGCTTGACACGCTGACTGTTAACTTTGAATGTTTCGTTGGTGTTGGGATCAAGTAACTCAACAGCTCCATATGGTAAAACCTGAGTAATCAGAAATGGACCTGACCACCTTGATTTCAGCTTTCTAGGGAAAAGTTTCAACCTTGAATTGTATAACAACACCTGCTGCCTTGGTTCCAATTGTCTGCGCACTATTTTTCGATCATGCCATTTCTTGGTCTTTTCTTTGTATAATCTGGCATTCTCATAAGCCTGTAGGTGAAATTCCTCCAATTCGTTGAGTTGGTGGAACCGTTTCTCTCATGCTGCTTGTAGATCAAGATTTAACTTCTTCAGTGCCCAGTACACTTTGTGTTCAAGTTCTGCTGGCAGATGGCATGCTTTCCCAAACACCATTCGATATGGGGACATACCAATGGGTGTTTTATAAGCTATCCGGTAGGCTCATAATGTGTCATCCAATTTTGTAGACCAGTCACTCATTGTTGATCCAATGGTTCTCTCCAAGATTCTTTTGATCTCCCTGTTTGAAAATTCAACCTGTCCATTTGACTGTGGATGGTAGGTAGTGGCAACTTTATGAGTAACTCCGAATTTTGATAGGAGTGCATCGAAATATCTGTTGCAGAAATGTATGCCACCATCACTAATAATTGCACGAGGTGTTTCGAAGCGAGTGAAAATATTCTTTTTAAGGAATTTTATCACCACTTTTGAATCATTTGATGGCAGTGAAATTGCTTCAACCCATTTGGAGACGTAGTCTACTGCAACTAGTATGTACAGGTTTCCGAATGATGGAACAAAAGGGTCCCATAAAATCAATCACCCATACATCAAATATCTCCACTTCCAGAATGTTTTACAGAGGTCATTCATTTCTCCTCGATATATTTCTCGTTCTTTGGCACTTGTCACATTGAAGAGGAAATAAGTAAGTATCTTTAAAAAGAGTGGGCCAGAACAAACGTGACTGTAGGACTTTGGCTGCAGTTTTATTTCCGCTGAAGTGTCCGCTGTATGGTGATGAATGACAATGCTACAGGACACTATTGACCTCATCCTGTGGAACACAATGCCTCAGTAATTGATCAGCACATCGTTTGAACAAGTACGTCTCATCCCAGATATAGTGCTTGACTTATTTGAAGAACTTCTTTCGTTGCTGATGTGTCAATTCCAACGGACATTTTCCCGATACTATGTAGTTTACATAGTCAGCATACCAAGGGACATCCTGTTGTTTCATGGTAAACAATTGTTTATCTAGAAAACTTTCTTTGATTGTCATTTCATTGCCAGCTGTTTCTCCATTCTCAAGCCTCGATAAGTGATCTGCCATTTGATTTTCTGTCCATTTCCTATCTCGGATCTCCACGTCAAATTCTTGCAGTATAAGCACCCAATAGATCAGTCTGGGTTTGGCATATTTCTTTGTGATCAAGTATTTGATTGCTGAATGATCTGTGTAGACCACCACTTTGGGACCCAGCAGATTAGAGCAGAATTTATCAAAAGCAAACACAACTTTAAGCAACTCATTTTCAGTGGTTGTATAGTTGAGTTAAGCTTCATTCAGAGTTCTGATGGAGTAGTAAATGGTATGGAAAATTTTTGCTTTGCGTTGTCCCAAAACTGCACCTACAACAAAATCACTAGCATCGCACATCACTTCAAATGGAAGAGTCTAGTCTGGTGCTACTATGATGGGGGTAGAGATCAGCTTCTGTTTCAAGATTTCAAAAGCTTCGTGGCATTCTTTGCTAAAGTTGAAAGACACGTCTTTCTCCAGAAGGTTGCACAGAGGTTTAGCAATCTTGGAGAAGTCTTTGATAAATCTCTTGTAAATGCCTGCATGTCCGAGGAAACTACGAATCCTTTTGACAAATGTTGGAGGAGGTATTTTTTCAATTGTCTCGATCTTTGCTTTATCTACCTCAATTCCCTTTTGTGAGATCCGATGTCCTAACACAATGCATTCCTGCACCATGAAGTGGCATTTCTCCCAATTGAGTATCAGGTTGGTATCTTCACACCTTTGTAACACCTTTTCCAGATTTTGTAAGCAATGATCGAAAGAATCTCCAAACACAGAGAAATCATCCATGAAAACCTCCATACTTTGTTCCAGCATGTTTGAGAAGTTGGCCATCACGCAACGTTGAAATGTAGCAAGAGCATTACATAGTCCAAATGGCATCATGCGGAAAGTAAAAGTACCATACAGACATGTAAAAGTGATTTTCTCCTGATCTTCTGGGGTGATGACAATCTGATTGTACCCCGAATATCCATCCAGAAAATAACAGAACTCATGTCCCGCCAATCTATCTAGCATCTGGTCAATGAATGGCAGCGGAAAATGATCTTTCCTTGTTGCTTTGTTCAGCTTCATGTAGTCCATGCATACTCTCCATCCAGTCACTATTTTTGTTGGAATCAGCTCGTTCTTTTCATTTGTGACTACAATAATTCCTCCTTTCTTTGGCACACACTGCACATGACTCACCCACGTGCTGTCAGAGATAAGGTAGATGATGCCGACATCCAACCATTTGCTAATTTATTTCTTCATGACCTCCTTCATTATTGGATTTAGTCTCCATTGATGCTCCACTGTGGGTTTGTAATCGTCGTTAATTAGAACTTATGCATGCAAAATGATTGACTAATGCCTCGAATGTCTGCTATAGTCTAGCCAATGGCTTTCTTGAGTTCTCGTAACACTCTTAGCAACTTTTCTTCCTGCTCCAATGTTAGCGAAGAAGAAATAATCACAGGTAATTCAGAAGAGTTTCCTAAGAATGCATACCTGAGATGGCTCAGAAGTAGCTTTAGCTCCAGCTGTGGTGGTTCTTCAATTGAGGGCTTGATTCGCTCTTTCTTCGATAGTTCCAGACTTTCCACCTGTGGTGTTGATTTGAAGCAAAATGGTCTGTCAAGATAGTTGATACACTCCAGAATTTCTTCATCTAGCTCACTGTCAGCCATGTTGGTGATGCAAGCTTCAAATTTATCCGTGGGAAGTGGCATTGCATCAGTAACCTGGATGATACTATTTACGACATCAATTCTGAAACATTCCTCCTCATTTTCATCACTCATGAATTTTATGGCTTTGAAAACATTAAAGGTAACTTCTTGGTCTTGCATTTTCATGGTTAGTTCTCCTTTTTGTACATCAATAATAGTTCGACCTATAGCTAAAAATTGTCTTTCGATGATGATAGGTACATCTTTATCTTCCTCCATGTCAAAGATAATGAAATCTGTTGGGAGAATGAGTTTTTCGACTTTGACCAGCACATCTTCAACTACACCTCTTGAAAAAATATGAGTGTTCTATTAGCAAGTTGCAGAGAGACTGAGGTAGGCATTGCTTCTCCAATCTGTAGTTTCTTGTAAATAAAAAAAGGCATCAAATTAACACTTGCACTTAAATCACACAAAGCTTTACCGATGTAATGTTCTCTTATGGTGCATGGGACGGTGAAACTCCCAGGATCTTTCAACTTTGGGGGAAGTTTCCTTTGAATGATGGCGCTGTATTCTTCTGTCAATGCTACTGTCTCGTAATCTCCCAATCTTCACTTTCGTGACAGAATGTATTTCATGAATTTGACATAGCTGGGCATTTCTTCCAACGCTTCTGCAAATGGAATGTTGATATGTAGCTTTTTGAAGACCTCCAAGAATCGAGCAAACTGCTTGTCCAGTTTTTTTTTTTTTCTGAAGACGTTATGGAAAAGGTGGAGGTGGAATGAATCTTTCTCAATCTTTTTCCTTTGCTTATTTTTCCTCCATCTGTGGAATTGCTTCTTTTGGAACTTCCTCAATGGATGCCTTGATTCCAACATCTTTGTTGATTTCAGTACCGCTTTTCAAGGTGATAGCTTGACATTGCTCATTCTATCTGTTCCTTGGATTTGGTTATATGTTGCTAGGAAGGTTACCTGGTGGTCTGTAACTCTGAGCATTGGCCAGTTGTCCCATTTGATTCTCCAATGCTTTAATAGAAGCTGAATGGCTTTGATTCAATGCTACTTGATTTTGAACCATAGCTGCTAAAGCATCATATTTTGCTTATTGTTTTTTGAACATCTCTGCAAACCATTCTTTCATTTCTGGTTCTTTCTCATACTCATGACCTTTATTTTGTTGTTGGAATCCGGGTGGTGGATTGTTCTTTTGCCCTGAATTGTTGCTCCATGCGAAATTGGGATGATTCCTCCACCTTGGGTTGTAGGTGTTAGAATATGGATTGTTCCCCTATCTTGTGAAATTGTTGACATAATTCACTATCTCTTCATGTTGGTTCGCCTCTGATTCTGGTGCTCCTCCATATGGTGAACTTGTGGATCCAGCATTAACCTTCATGTTAAGAGTTTCCAGATTTTTACAAATCAAATCCAGCTTGGCATTCATTGCTGTGTTGGCTCTAACTTCATAAATTCTTGCGATTCGTTGAATCATGCTCATTTCTGTTGGCCACAAAGAATTATTGTTGGCCATTTCTTCAATTAGGTTCCAGGCCTGATCTTCTCCTTTTGACATTAAAGCTCCTCCAGCCGCATCATCAATTTGTTGGACAATTATGACCCATAGCGTCACTATTTGTACAGATCATGGTGTTGTTGTACAAATTAACTATGTGACAAGGAGATTGCACTCTTATCATTTGTGATTAGATCAATTAGATGTATAAATGATAGGAGGTCCTTATGATTAGTTCATGGATTGAGATGATATGAGACAATATCAGTCCTCGAAGGATTAACCATTAAATATCCCTAGTCAGAGTATTATCGAGATTGGACATCGATAAATATGTAAAAGACTAGTATTACACTTGTGCGCGTTGTGAGGGCACAATAACATAGTTCTCATATATTTGGGTATTGGATACTCATGCAAGTTGACCGGCGTAAACACACACGTATAACGTAAGCGCACGTATCGTTCAAGTAGTATAAAAATATCGATCCCACGAGGACTTAATTCCTACTGTTGTTATTAATTACTGAATCTATTTATTTACAAATATCTAATTGAGGGTGAAGAGAATGATTGTTTGATTGGTTGAAAGTGGTTTTACAAAATAAATAAATAAATAAAAAAGACAAAAGAAAATACTAAGGAAAATAACAAAAGACACAAAGATCAAGGGTTGTGAATCCTTCTAATATCTTTTAAAAGATGAAGTGATTATTTTATTTTTGTGTAATAAATCAGTTTACTAACCTGGAACACTAAATTATGCAAAAGCCTCTGTCGATGGTCAGACGCAAATACCCAGTTTAACCCAATTGAACCATATGTCTATGTCAACCAAATTATCTGGATTCATTAAGTTTAAGTTCCAATTATAGCTACCCCCGCCTGACAGGTATATGTCTATCCTGTAAGGAAATCTATTAAAGGGTTATCTATCTTCAAGGAAGATCGTGGGATATTTAGTCTAAGGCTGAAACCTAAAATCCCTATGTCTAGTTCATTTTAGATTTACCACATCAATCTTATTGGTGATCAGACAACAAGAAGCATTAAGCTTAAGACTTAATAAGTAAACCTTTAAATTACCCAAACTATAAAATAACCCCTTATAAACCGGTGATATTAGAATTCATCACAACCCTAGATAACTAACACATAATTAGTGCTAGTAAAAACTTAAAAGTAAAATACATAAAGTAAAAATACTCAAAAGTAAAAGACATAAAGTAAAAGCTGAAAAGTAAAATAAAATAAAATAAAATGCTAAGGTAAAATGAATTAATTTTACTATTTACTATTTTAGATATCTCCCATAAAATAATATATAAACTTGTGATTCTTTTTCCAACCAGCCATATAGGCGGTAACCTGATTAAGTCAAATTAAGTCCAACCAGCCATAAAGGCAGAACCAAAATTAAATTACCAACCGACCAATCTGGCGGTATCCTTGATTAGTCAGGTTTAAACCAGATTAAAATGAATTACCAACCGACCAATCTGGCGGTATTATTTTTAAGTCAATATTTTAAATAGTGAATATATTATTTTTAAGGGAGATTAATCTAAATAGTAACAGTAAAAGAATTACCTTTCACCCTAGCTGGGGAAGTTACCTCCTCATGGTAAATAGTAAAAACTGTAAAAAGTAAAAAAGTAAATTACTATATTAACAAAACGTAATTAAAATTATTTACAAAACTAAAAAAACTAAAAAGCTAAAAGAAACTTGAGAGAGAAACTCTCTCTTTACATAGAATAGAAGAGAGAGAGTGGTACATCTAAAACTGAAATTTGAAGCTCTATTTATAGGCCCCAATAGGCTTCCAGCGTCGCGACGCCAAGGCCTCTGGCGTTGCTACGCCAGATTTTGTCGACGTGGCACGCTCTGGTTCGCCTGTTTGAAGATTCTGGATAAGCTGATAAGGTGACATGTGGCGAGGTGGTTGGGCTTCAATTATTGTGACACGTGGCGGCTTCTGATTGGTCGATGAGATTCTTATCCGCCACATGTCAGATAAGGATTAGATACTCAATGATTGATGCTGACATGGTGGTGACGTGGCGGTGACGTGGGAAAGAGACTGTCGGCACCATAGGATTGTGACACGTGACACTTTCTGATTGGCTGATGATGATGTGGCGGTGAGGTGGCAATGTTGACTTGTTGACTTGCTGACGTGGCTGATGACATGGAAATGACCTGGAGTGACACGTGGCACACGTGGCGATGGCGACTGTCGGTACCGTAGGATGCTGACACGTGGCACGGCGCTGTTAGACAGTTATGACCCATAGCGTCACTATTTTGTAAATGATATTGTATTATTGTACAAAATTAACTATGTAGTAATGAAATTGCCTTTTACCGTTTTGTAATTTATTTACTTTGATATATAAATGGTAAAAGTCCCTATGATTAATTCCGGATTGAGATGATATGAGACAGTATCAATCCATAAAGGTTTAATCATTAAATATCCCTAGTCGTAGTATTATCGAGATTGGACATCGATAATGCGGAATAGACTAGTACTGCACTTGTGCGTGTTGTGAGGGCACAACGGCATAGTTCTCATATATTTGAGTATTGGATACTTATGCAAGTGCGGTAGGAGGTTGTGTTTTACCGATGGTATGGAAAACAGCTTCGCTCTGGATAGACCCCGCAGAATCCCATTGGTAGTATGTCTGCGTGTCTATGGGAGTCCGCTTCAGGGTAGGTGCATATGGTCTTAACTTGAGACTTGCATCGCTAGTACTTGCGACAATCGGTAGACTTTAGTTTTGGTCGTCCAGGGCTTTAACAGGTTCTGTGTACACCTCTTCTAGGTTTATCGGGAATCGTAGTGTATTGGGTGTGATGTCAAGACGGAAGTATCACTTCAGACATATGGAGATGATGATCGCGCAGGATACAGAACTAGTACTCTATAATGGTTGCAACCATCGGGATAATATGACAAGGTCAGGATTATCCGATTCAAAGAGACTAGTTGCTTGATGTCCGATATATGTATCGTACGGGACAGACACATCTCCAGCCCCAGGCCTTACATGTGATCATCCGATACTGGACTGCTATACACTATACTACGGTATACTACGCCTGTTATAGATCTTATATTCCAGTAAGAATATTTCTGGAGAATTGGGTAGGCATGGCGTTTTGCTAGAGGCTAACCTTGTCTTGTAAATCGGTAAAAACGTAGTACTTGGTACGTACGTGTTCGGATAGTCCGACGACCGTATTTACTGCCAACATATCCAGAGATCTCTTGGGTCGCTTCCCGAAGATTCACCGATGACGTATGATTCGAACTTAGTTAATCTGGGATAATTGCGGAGAGACTTTATCTTGGATAAAGTACTATTTGAAGAGAGAGAAAGATTAATTTGGAATTAATCGTTAAAATAATATATTCGATATATTAAACGAAATTCGATTTCGACGCGGAATTAAAATTAGATTTTAATTCGGGCAAAAGAATTAATTTAGAATTAATTCATTAGCGACATGAATAGTAATTATGCTAGGCACAATTATTTAATTAAATTCGATTTAAATAACGTCGCAACGGAAGTTCGTTAATTCAGAATTATCGAACCCGAGCCCGGGAGTGTTTGCGGGCCCACTCGCATTTGGAATCAAGTGGGGCCCACATGTCACATCAACCATCACATCACTTGTCATTAAATTCACTTTTGTGTGATGGGTTTAGGTGATAGTGTGTACAACACTCAAAGGCAAAGAATGGTGTTAGATTTGTGTCATAAACCTACCAAAGGTATGGTATATGTTTGACAATTATTATGACACAAATATAAATTGATTTTGAAATCAAAAATCATCATCCTTCTCTCTCACCTCTTGACCGAAACTGTGAAGTTTCACAGCCCTCTCCTTTTCTTTTTGTTTTGTTGCAAAAACTTGAAGAAAGTGTTGTGTTTGGAACATTAAATCACACATATAAGGCTAGCACCTTCAAGGGATCATACAAAGGTGTTATGGGAAACTAATTCTTGAGCTTGGAAGGATCAAAGAAAGCTTGGAGCTTCCCCACTCACCTTGGCCGAAATCTTCACTGCACAAAGGAGAAAAATTTTATTTCATCAACGCATCCGCATTCCGATCTTTGTGAGTATGATTCCGCCATACTTCAATATTGTTCATTCATTTATATATATTTGTTTGCTCTTTTGATCTTGGGACATGGATTAGAATTTCCAACAATGGTATCAGAGCTTAAAGAGCATGAAAATATATTAGGGTAATATTTGGGCAAAATTGATTGAAGCATGATTTGATGATTTTGATTGATTAAGTATGCTTAAATGTATGTTACATTATGTTATACATTATCAATTTCATGAAAAATAAATTGGATTAATTTTTCCCCTCTTGGAGAGGCTTGGCCGAATACTACCTAGACCATGGAGATGATGATTTGTTGTTTATAAGATCATTGGATGACTTTAAACGAACATAAAATGACGATTTGTGATTCGATTGGATTGAAAACGAAATCGGTAATTTTTCATCACCTTGGCCGAATGCATGGAAGAAGATTAGGGACTTGATTTTTTGATTAAATAATGTTGGACATGTATTTAAGATAAAAATATGATTAATGGATTAATTTGATATTTTGGAAATATTGATTTAAAGGATTAATCATGACATTACACTTTAATTAATTAAGTTATAAAATTTGGAATTTTAAAATTTGATTAATTGGGCTTAATTTTGAATTGGGCCTAAAACTATTATATTTGGACATAATGGGCTTGGTTGGACCAAGTAGGTTTGGGCAAATTGGATTGGATCCAAAAATGGGCCTAAATCACTCCATTAAGTCCAAATGTAATAAATGGGCTTTTATGTTTAATTGGGCCTTATGGGCTTGATATTGATTTTTATGGCAAATGAGGGTGATTCCTTATTGGGCTTGGAAATTGGGTTTGACCCACATTGACCAAGGCCCAAGCCTAATGAAATCAATTGAAAGCCCATCGGACTTTAATTAAACGGACATTGGATGTTGATTGGGCTTTGAGACCCGATAGAATTAGATTTGGAATCTAAGTCATAAAAGCACAATAAAAGTGTAAATATTTAATTTGGAATTAAATATAAGGATTAGTATTGAATACGACTTAAATTGGATTTGACGAGTAGTTCGATATAATTCATGAATTCGTACTACAAGTACTTATTCTCAAAAATGAGTTGGACTCGCGCAAAAGCAAACCATTGGTTGAACATTGTATTGTCACCTAATTAAAGACTAATTAATTGGATTAGATTGGTTGTAAACATGCATTGAATGAATGAATGTGGATGTGAATGAATAGTGTATATCGGATGGATATTAGAAGGGAAGGGTAATTTTAGAAATTATTGTAAATTCAGAATTTATTAATTGGACCTGCGTGTCCAGCCTTCTCTTATTATCTCTTTGTATTCTCTTCTCACCTAATTCCCCTCAATGTAAATGAGGTTTCTCTTATTGTATTATGTAATTGGGTAGAAGTAGAATAGTGCTAGCCGGGGAGGAAAGGAAAGAGAGTGATTTGTTCTAGGAACAAATTGTTATATATCCATCCGCATATCACTATTATTTTATTTTACGCGCTTTATGATGTTTTGAAGCATGCTTAAGGTGTATGATGATGAGACCTAACAAAGATAAATTATTGGTTGCCAATTACGCGAAAATCCCTCAAACAATATTAAGCGATTTTCCTTCCGTTGAGTGATTCTTTCTCAAGATCCGAAATTGGCATTGGTTTGTTGGCCAAAGTCAAGACCTTTGTCAATTGAGGATGTGTTTGAATCATGAGAGTTTTGTTCCATATCGGTGTCTTGTCCAAGTTGTGATTTGTTGGCCAAAGTCAAGATCACTTCTTGTCCATCGACATTGATTACGAAACTTTCCATGTCAATGGGTCCCGCTTAACTGGAATCATTAAGTTTGTTGTGCCAAAGCCAAGACTTAGTTGATTCAGAGGAAATGGTTAGGAAAATGTATTGGATACATTGACATATGTATTAGATATATATGTTTCGGACTTGGATGTCCACCTACCGGATCTAGGAATTGGATGGGATCCAATTGATCTTCGAGATCTACCTAGTTAAATATCATACAACTTGTTGGCCAAAGTCAAGGTTGTGTGTTATTTAACGGGATCCTAGCCCACTAGGAAATTGGATTTCCCGAGTACTCGACAGAGGGTTAGAGACTTGTAGAAAATAGTGGGAGGCTAGTATTGAATTTGCAATTTCATTCAGATACTTAGCTTTACGCGCTTACAAAATTATTTCGTCAATTTTTTAACATTAGTTGGACTAATAAAATGTTATTTTTCTTGTAACAGTTTGACTGTACCCATATATCGTTAACTAGATAGTTGGAACTATCGTAGTTAAAATGGCAAACAAGGAAATGTCCGAGACATAATCATGGGTGATAATGTATTTAAGGGCACGAACTTTGCTGACTGGGAAATGAACCTGAGGATAGTCCTTGGGGTAGAGAGGCTGTTGTACACCATACAGAGACCTCTTGGGCCGAGGCCCACTGAGCCACTTGAGCTGGAGTTATGGAGAACTCATAGCGATGATTGTGATACAACTCAGTCGATCATGCTTGCTTCCATGACTCAACACTTTCGTCGCCAAAATAGGGACTTGGATCCTTATAATATGATGGCTAGACTAAAAGATCTTCATCTTCACCGCACTAATAAGCGGATGAGAGGGTATGAGTTGGTGAAGAAACTCTTTCGCTCCCGTATGACTGATGGCTCTTCAGTTGAGGCCCACGGGACTCAAATGATAGCTGACATTGATGAGCTGGCCAAGATGGGAATAGTCTTGGAGGCTGAGCTGACTGTAGACATGCTTTTACAGTCACTTCCCGATACTTGGAAGCAGATTATCATCAACTACAAGTTGATGGATACGGACGATACTCTTGGAGAGCTATTGTCCATTCTTAAGGAGTCAGAGAAAGAGCTTCTTAAAGGCAACAAGCGCGAGGCGCACTTTGCATCGACCTCTCAGACGTCAAGGGCTGGGCCCAAGGCAACTGGAGGGGTGAAAAAGAGGAAGCGTAAGAACAAGGGCAAGGCCAAGATGCCGATAGCTTCTGGGAAGCCGAGGAACAAGTCACAAGACATATGCCTTAACTGCGGCAAAAGAGGTCACTGGAAGCGTGACTGCCGCATGAACAAGGCGATCATAAGGGAGATCAAGGCGGGCAAGGCACCGACCTCTGGTATGTTTGTTATTGAAATAAACATGGCTACTTCTAGTTTTAAAAATTGGATTTTTGATTCTGGTTGTGGTTCTCATATATGTACTGATGTGCAGGATCTGCAGAATAGCAGGACTCTGGCTTCAGGGGAGATTGATCTACGAGTTGGAAACGGAACTCTTGTTGCTGTTTTGGCCGTGGGCACTTTTGTATTAGAACTGCCCTCGGGGCATGTACTTAAACTAAATGACTGTTATTATGTACCTAGTTTGACTAGGAATATTATATCTGTATCTTTGTTAACCCGAAATGGGTACACTTTTGTATTTAGAAACACTGGGTGTTATTTATATAAAAATGCAGAAATATGCACTGTAGTTGCAAATAATGGTCTTTATATTTTGAATATAAATGAATCTCCTACATATAAATTAACAAACAAAAGGCTTAAAAAGAGTGATCCAAAGGATGAAACTTATATGTGGCATTGTCGTCTGGGACACATTAACAAGACTCGCATATCCACACTTTCGAAGAGTGGGTACTTGGACGGATTTGATCCAAATTCATATGACGTCTGCGAATCTTGCTTATTAGGCAAAATGCCTAAATCACCTTTTAGCGGTAAAGGTGAACGCGCCACTGAACTGTTAGCCCTCGTTCATAGTGACGTTTGTGGGCCCATGTATAGCCAGGCTAGAGGTGGATATCGATACTTCTTTCGTAACCTTTACCGTGATGCATCACGTTACGGTTATGTGTATCTAATGATGCACAAGTCGGAAACTTTTGAGAAATTCAAAGAGTTTCGACACGAAGTTGAAAAACAAACATGCAAGAGTATTAAGACATTACGGTCGGACCGTGGTGGCGAATACTTAAGTAATGAGTTTCAAGATTACCTGAAAGAATATGGTATTCTTTCACAGTGGACTCCTCCTGGAACACCACAATTAAATGGTGTGTCTGAAAACGGAGAAACCGTACCTTGTTGGACATGGTAAGGTCGATGATGAGTCGCACTGAGCTGCCAATTTCCTTCTGGGGATATGCATTAAACAGTGCAGTTCTTATTTTGAATAAGGTTCCGTCAAAGTCTGTTGAACAGACACCATATGAGATATGGACAGGAAAGAAACCGGGTTTCTCATTCCTGAAGATTTGGGGTTGCTGGGCATACGTTAAACGTTTGGAAGGTACCAAACTTGAACCCAAATCAGATATAAATGCCTATTCGTTGGATATCCTAGGGAAACCAAAGGATATTACTTCTATCACCCACAAGAGAACAAAGTATTTGTTGCTCTACATGCGGTTTTCCTTGAGAAGGAATTCCTAAATGCAGTGTTTAGTGGGAAGAAGTAGAACTCGATGAAAGTCGTAGTGATACTGTTCTTGGCAATGAATTATCAACGGAACATGAACATTCCATCTGGGATGAGACTGAACCACAATCTTCAAATACACAAGGACCGCGTAGGTCGGAGAGAGTCAGGGTAATACCTGAGAGGTATGGATTCCTGATCTCACCTCACGTAGATATTAATCTTATTGAGGATACTGAACCGGCTACGTATGAGGAAGCGATACAAGTATCGAATCCGCTTTATGGCAAGAAGCCATGAAGGCCGAAATGGATTCCATGTATACCAACCAAGTTTGGACACTGGTTGATGCACCAGAAGGCGTAAAGCCTATTGGATGCAAATGGGTCTTCAAGAAGAAGACTGACATGGATGGCAACGTACAAACGTACAAAGCTAGGCTTGTAGCGAAGGGATATCGTCAACGACTTGGAGTTGATTATGACGAAACCTTCTCACCCCCGTTGCCATGATAAATCCATTCGGATAATGCTTGCAATAGCTGCGTATTACGATTACGAAATATGGCAGATGGACGTTAAAACCGCTTTCCTTAACGGAAACCTTTCGGAGGATGTTTATATGCAACAGCCTGACGGTTTTATCGCACCTAGACTTGCAAACAAGGTTTGTAAGTTAAATCGGTCCATTTATGGACTGAAGCAAGCATCGCGGTCGTGGAACCAACGTTTTGATGAGATTATAAAAGAATATGATTTCATTCAAAACGAAGATGACCCTGTGTATATAAGAAGGTTAGTGGGAGTGCACTGACTTTTATTGTCCTTTATGTCGACGATGTATTGCTTATCGGCAATGACATTCCCATGTTAACGTCGGTGAAAGCTTGGCTTTCATTGAAATTCTCCATGAAAGATCTGGGAGAAGCAGCTTTTATTCTAGGAATAAAGATCTACCGGGATAGATCTAGAAAGCTACTTGGACTCTCCCAGAGTACATATATTGATAAAGTGTTGAAGAGATTCAACATGGATCAGTCCAAGAGGGGACTGTTACCAATATCACATGGCGTCTATCTATCTAGGGACATGTGTCCTAAAACACAAGATGAGAGAGACAACATGAGTCGGACTCCGTTCGCCTCGGCAGTCGGATCGATCATGTATGCCATGATATGTACACGACCTGATGTGTCCCATGCTTTGAGCATGTGCAGTCGATATCAGGCCGATCCAGGTAAAGATCACTGGATGGCGGTTAAGAGTATCCTTAAGTATCTTAACAGAACTAAGGATGTTTTCTTAATCTATGGAGATGGAGAACTTGAGGTATCTGGTATACCGATGCAAGTTTCCAAACCGACAGAGACGACTTTAAGCCGCAATCTGGGTACATATTTTGTTTGAATAACGGAGCAGTGAGCTGGAAATCTTCCAAGCAAGATACTGTGGCCGTTTCAACAACTGAAGCGGAGTACATTGCAGCAGCTGAAGCAGCAAAAGAGGAAGTTTGGATCCGAAAATTCCTAATTGGATTAGGAGTAGTTCCGTTAGCAGCTGAGCCCGTTCCATTGTATTGTGACAATAGCGGGGCTATAGCACAGGCTAAGGAACCAAGGTCTCATCAACGATCCAAACATGTTCTTCGACGATTCCATCTGATTCGAGAGATCATACATCGTGGCGATGTAAAGATCGAAAAGATCGCATCAGAGGATAATATTGCAGATCCGCTGACGAAGGCTATTACTCGGGAAAAGTTTGAGCGACATGTACATAGTTCAGGTATTAGATGCTTGAGTGACTGGCTATAGGCCAAGTGGGAGATTGTTAGACAGTTATGACCCATAGCGTCACTATTTTGTAAATGATATTGTATTATTGTACAAATTAACTATGTAGTAATGAAATTGCCTTTTACCGTTTTGTAATTTATTTACTTTGATATAAAATGGTAAAAGTCCCTATGATTAATTCCGGATTGAGATGATATGAGACAGTATCAATCCATAAAGGTTTAATCATTAAATATCCCTAGTCGTAGTATTATCGAGATTGGACATCGATAATGCGGAATAGACTAGTACTGCACTTGTGCGTGTTGTGAGGGCACAACGGCATAGTTCTCATATATTTGAGTATTGGATACTTATGCAAGTGCGGTAAGAGGTTGTGTTTTACCGATGGTACGGAAAACAGCTTCGCTCTGGATAGACCCCGCGGAATCCCATTGGTAGTATGTCTGCGTGTCTATGGGAGTCCGCTTCAGGGTAGGTGCATATGGTCTTAACCTGAGACTTACATCGCTAGTACTTGCGACAATCGGTAGACTTTAGTTTTGGTCATCCAGGGCTTTAACAGGTTCTGTGTACACCTCTTCTAGGTTTATCGGGAATCGTAGTGTATTGGGTGTGATGTCAAGACGGAAGTATCACTTCAGACATATGGAGATGATGATCGCGCAGGATACAGAACTAGTACTCTATAATGGTTGCAACCATCGGGATAATATGACAAGGTCAGGATTATCCGATTCAAAGAGACTAGTTGCTTGATGTCCGATATATGTATCGTACGGGGCAGACACATCTCCAGCCCCAGGCCTTACATATGATCATCCGATACTGGACTGCTATACACTATACTACGGTATACTACGCCTGTTTAGATCTTATATTCCAGTAAGAATATTTCTGGAGAATTGGGTAGGCATGGCGTTTTGCTAGAGGCTAACCTTGTCTTGTAAATCGGTAAAAACGTAGTACTTGGTACGTACGTGTTCGGATAGTCCGACGACCGTATTTACTGCCAACATATCCAGAGATCTCTTGGGTCGCTTCCCGAAGATTCACCGATGACGTATGATTCGAACTTAGTTAATCTGGGATTAATTGCGGAGAGACTTTATCTTGGATAAAGTACTATTTGAAGAGAGAGAAGTTCGTTAATTCAGAATTATCAAACCCGAGCCCGGGAGTGTTTGCGGGCCCACTCGCATTTGGAATCAAGTGGGGCCCACATGTCACATCAACCATCACATCACTTGTCATTAAATTCAAATCACTTTTGTGTGATGGGTTTAGGTGATAGTGTGTACAACACTCAAAGGCAAGGATGGTGTTAGATTTGTGTCATAAACCTACCAAAGGTATGGTAATATGTTTGACATTATTATGACACAAATATAAATTGATTTTGAAATCAAAAATCATCATCCTTCTCTCTCACCTCTTGACCGAAACTGTGAAGTTTCACAGCCCTCTCCCTTTTCTGTTTTTGTTGCAAAAACTTGAAGAAAGTGTGTGTGTTTGGAACATTAAATCACATATAAGGCTAGCACCTTCAAGGGATCATACAAAGGTGTTATGGGAAACTAATTCTTGAGCTTGGAAGGATCAAAGAAAGCTTGGAGCTTCCCCACTCACCTTGGCCGAAATCTTCACTGCACAAAGGAGAAAAATTTTATTTCATCAACGCATCCGCATTCCGATCTTTGTGAGTATGATTCCGCCATACTTCAATATTGTTCATTCATTTATATATATTTGTTTGCTCTTTTGATCTTGGGACATGGATTAGAATTTCCAACAGACGCATGTTAGCAAATCGGCTGTGATGGTGACACGTGTCACGGCGCACGTTAGCAAAGTCAAACTTTTCTCAGATTCTGATTTGTGGACCCGGCGCACGTTAGCACTGTTCGGTGCATGTTAGACGTCGCGACGCGGAAGGTCTTGGCCTCGCGACGCGGGAATTTACCAAAATGCCATTTTCGTCCAATTTTCACTGTTTTGGCCCAAATCACCTCCAGAATGTCCTGAAACTTTATTTATCTACAAAATAGCACAAAACACATCAAAACGTTCACAAAACTCAAGAAACTATACAAAATATTAGGTTAAATGAGTGGGAATAGTGATACTTTTACCACTCATCACACCCCAAAACCTAACATTTTGCTAGTCCTCGAGCAAAACACAAAATAAAATAACAAAAATAAAAGTAACTAAGCCACTTTCGTAGGGATCACGGTTGCATTTAGCGTATGCAACAAGCCTTTGAACCCCTAGGTGTCCCTAGTGGACGAGTTGTAGTCTCGTGAGGGTTTAGAGCAATGATACCCACAAACATTTTACAAAAGTAAAAAGGTAGTAAAACTAATGCACACAAAAGCAAAAAGACAAGCGAAAAGAGAATAAAGATGTTAGTGACTAATCAGGTGAAACTTCTAATCCAAGTTACTAATTGTTTTGTTTTATTCTAAATTATTGAATAAGTAAATTCTCCGATTATTTTTACCATTCTTCATATACATAGCCAACAAAATATTAAACAACTTATTTTTGCCCACAACAGTCATAAGTGCAGTTGATAAGAGAGTAATATTTTTGTCCTAAAGTTCTATCAGATTTCACACCTTTTTGCAGCAATGGAATAATTTTTCAGATTTTTCAGATTTTTTTCTTGATTTTTTTTATTTATATACAATATCTTCCATCTATGTAACGAGTGTTGGGTCGGTGGCTCCCAAACCAGTTGGCTTTAGGGCACCAGGTGTTAAGACACCCCTACAGACTTAATTACTCAGACTTTAGATATATATATTTTTGCAGCATCTTTGATCCATGTAACGAGCTTTGGGCCAGTGACTCCCAAACCAGTTGGCTTTAGGGCACTAGGTGTTAAAACACCCTTACAGACTTAATAACTCGGATCTCAGAAGTTTTTTTTTTTTTTTTTTTTTTTTTTTTTTTTTTTTTTACTCCATTGCTTTTTGAGATGCTTCCTCCAATTAAACTAAAGAACTAAATATTACAAAATTTTCAATTTTAGCTCATGTCCGTATGTTACTATATATGTTGATAATATCTGTCAACTGAGCATCTGAAGATCCATTTTAGTCCGTTTTAAGGAGAATTCACAAATTAAATAATTCAAAATGAAATAAACAAAAATTAACTTGTTTCGAAATAGGCTTGAGATACGTCTCAGGAGTGGAAACTCCTTACTCAGCTATCTCTTACCAATTTCACCTTTTTAGTCAAATAAAAATGCAAAATATTTTTGTAATTTTTGAAAATTTTCCAATTTTTTTTGTATTTTTCGAAAAATTTTGGACTAAAACTAAAAATAACACACAAACTAAAAAACAAGGTACTGATCAACTAATTCCCTCCCCTAAACCTAAATGAGACATTGTCCCCAATGTCTTAAACAGTAAAAGGAGAGTTAAGAAGGTCGTACCTAGTTAGCTGAAATCTACCGAAAATTAAAGGTTAAGATCCAGATTAATCCTACGCCTCTTACCACGATCGTCCTCAGACCAATTTATCTTTGAAAGGATAGGGTCAACTTATGGTTCATAGGCTAAGAGTTGGTCAATTAGATCCGGAGCAGTTCTGGCAGTAAAGAGTAGTTCTTTCATAGGTTTTGACACGAACCCATTTCTCCAAGCATTATCAAGAAACACACAAAGAAAATCATAAAATCCATCAACATTGAGTAGTCCAATTGGTTTCTGGTGTATGTTCAGGTTCGCCCAAGATAGAACTATAAAAATTTCCTCCAATGTACCCAAGCCACCTGGCAAAGCGATAAAAGCATCAGCACGGTTAATCATTTCTACCAGTCGTTCAGACATACCTGGCACGATCAGTTCCTCTCCGTTTGATGATCCAATAAGATTTGCCTCTGCCAAGGGTTTTGGGATGATTCCCAAAACATGACTGCCTCCTTCCTGTACAGCCTTTGAAACGATCCCCATAAGTCCGAGATTGCCTCCGCCATATATTAAGTGTATATTTCTTGCAGCTAAGACTCGACCCAATTCTTGTGCTGCTTCTACGTATTGTGGTTTAGTTCCAACACTACTACCACAAAACACACAGATGTTTTCAACTCGTCTTCTTGAAGTGGCTTCCATTTTTTATGTATTTCTTTCTCAACTCTGGATGCCTTCAAAAGTGCAATGACGGGCTGAATTTATAGTACCTGAAAAAAGGTGAGTAATAATAGCACTAATATCTTCCAAATGACGATTGTTAGCTAAACAATAAAAGAAATTTTTGTTGGATAAAATGACCCATAGCGTCACTATTTGCACAGATCATTGTGTTGTTGTAGCAAATCAACTATGTGACAAGGAAATTGCACTCTCATCATTTGTGATTAAATCACCATAGATATATAAATGAAGAGAGGTCCATATGATTAGTTCCTGGATTGAGATGATATGAGACAGTATCAGTCCACGAAGGATTAATCATTAAATATCCCTAGCCGGAGTATTATCGAGACAGGACATCAATAATGCGGAATAGGCTAGTATTGCACTTGTGCGCGTTGTGAGGGCACAACGACATAGTTCTCATATATATAAGTATTGGAAACTTATGCAAGTGCTATAAGAGGTCGTGTTTCACCGATGGTACGGGAAACAGCTTCGCTCTGGATAGACCCCTCGGAATCCCATTGGTATTATGACTATGTGTCTATGGGAGGCCGAAATCAAGGTAGGTGTGTATAGTCTTAACCTGAGACTTACATCGCTAATACTTACGATAATCGATAGACTTTGGTCTTGGTGGTACAGGGCTTTAACCGGTTCTGCGTACTCCACTTCTGGGTTTATCAGAGAGTCGTAGTGTATTGGGTGTGATGTCAAGACGGAAGTATCACTTCAGTCATATTGGAGATGATGTCACGCAGGATACGGTACTAGTGCTCTTAAGTGTTGCGCAACCATCGGGATGTTATGACTAGGTCATGCATATCCGATTATAGAGACTAGTTACCAGACATCCGACATGTGCTTCGGACGGGGTAGACACTTATCCAGCCCCAGCCCTAGCACGTGACTATCCGATACTGGGACGATATGCACAATACTACGGTATACTACGCTTGATACAAATCTATATATTCCTGTAAGAATATTTCTGGAGAATTGGGTAGGCATGGCGCTTTGCTAGAAGCCAACCTTGTCTTGTAAATCGGTATAAACGTAGTACGAGGTGCTTACGTGTTCGGATAATCCGACGACCGTATTTACTGCCAACATATCCGGAGATCTCATGGGTCGCTTCCTGAAGATTCACCGACGATGTATAACTCGCACTTTAATTAATCTGGGATTAATTAGAAGAGAGAGAAAATTAATCTGGGATTAATTGCGGAGATATTTTATCTGGGATAAAAGATTAATTAAAGAGAGAGAACGATTAATTTGGAATTAATCGATAAAATAATATATTCGATATATTATAAGAAATTGGATTTCGACGCGGAATTAAAATTAGATTTTAATTCGGGCGAATGAATTAATTTAGAATTAATTCGTTAGCGACGTGAATAGTGATTTCGCTAGGCGTAATCATTTAATTACGACGCGACGGAAAATTCATTAATTTGGAATTAGCGAACCCAAGCCCGAGAGTGATTGCGAGCGCATTCGCATTTCGAATTCGAGCGCGGCACGCAAGTCACATCAAGCGTCAAATCACTAGTCGCATAAATCGTCAAGTCACTTGTCACTTTGAGTGATGTGACATGACATGTTGTCACTTTATTAAAGTGGATGGATTTGATGTGAATAGTTGATTTGAGTTGATGAAAAGCTTTTAAAAGCTTGAAATGAAATATAACATTATTTATTTCTTGCTTTTTGACATTTGTATTAAAAAGTAATATATGTTTTATTTATTATTTACTTGGTAAATATATAAAACAAAAGTAAAAGCTTTTCTCTCTCTCACATGCAAGACATACGGTCTTCCTCTTTTCCCTCTCTTTTCTTTTCCCTCTCCTTCACGGCTTCAAGCCGATTTTGCTTAAAAATTTTCTGGTTTCACCGAATTTGTGAGACGCAAAGGAAGAAGAGTAGTGCTAGCACACACCTTGGGTTATATTATGGTGATAGGGAAACGAATTTGTGAGCTTGGATTTATTTTTGGAGCTTGAAGCTTTGAGCTTCCATGGAGTCATCAATGGCCGAACATGGAGGAGACCACCACCACCAACGCCGAGCAGTCCACCTGTGCGCAGCTCACTGCCGAGCAGAGACATGCAGTGCGTTTTTGGTCTTCGTAGCATCCAACCGATCAATGTGAGTTTATTCCGCACCTCCTTTGACATGTATTCACTCGTTTTTATGCATGATTTGTGATCCTTGGGACTCGATTGAAACTCAACAATGGTATCTTGAGCTATTGGTTGCATAAAACGAATTAGGGTTCTTGAGAAAATTTGGGGCTTTTTGATTTAAGCATGATTTTGACAAATTGTTTGTTTAAGAATGCTTGTATATGAATAAATTAGAGTTATATGTAATCAATTTGATAGAAAAATTGATTGGATTGATTTTCCCCAATTTGCTTATTGTTGGCCAAAACTTTAATTTGGGTAAACTCAATTTGAGCATCAAATGATTAAATTGTTTAGTATAGTATGCTTGAATGAGGTTGAATTGATGTTGTGCATAATCATTTCATGAAATTTGGTTGGATCCATTTTTCCCCAAATTTTGGGCATGAAAAATTTGGGTAAACTTGATTTTGAGCATGTTTAATGAAATTGGATGATTTAGAATGCTTGAATGTTGTTTAATTGATGATTGATTAGATCAATTTGATGAAAAGTGTTTGGAACAATTTTTCCCCAATTTGCTTGTGATGGCCGAATTTGGCAAGTGCCCTAATGTCTTGGTTTTTTGATTTTTTGTTCATTGGATGACTTAGAAATCATTTGGGGATGTTGAATTTATGTTTGATTGGGTTCAATTGGATTGAATTTGATTTGGGCATTTTTTCCCCTTATGGCCGAGACTTTAGCATGTATAAATTGGGTTTGATTTTGATTTAATTATGTTGGACATGATTAATTGATGTTAAGCATGATTAATTGGACAAATTTAGTGTTTTGGAAACTTTGATTTGGGTAATTAATAATGCTATACACTTTAGGTAATTTAATTGAAAATTTGGAATTTTTGAAATTAAATTATTGGGCTTAAAATTGGATTTGGGCTTTTTAAGTTGTTATTGGGTTTATTGGACTTTGTTGTACAAAGTTGGTTTAGGCCAAAATTGGTTGGATCCAATTAGGCCGAAAACCGCTTCCAAAAGGCCCAAATGCGACTAATGAACCTTTAACGTTTAATTGGGCCTAATGGGCCTAAATTAATTTATGGGCTTATGGGGTAACTCCCGGATTGGACTTTGGTTGCGGGTTTGACCCGAGTTGACCAAAAGTCCACGCCTCAAGAATTAATTAAAAGCCCATTAGACTTTAATTAAATTAATATTGGATATTAATCGGGCTTTGAGACCCGAAACGATTAAATTTGGAATTTAAGTCGTAAAGGTTTATTTTATAAAGTGTAATATTTAATTTGGAATTAAATAATGAATTAGAATTAAATGCGTATTAAATTGGATTTAATTATGTAATTTAATTTAATTCATAGAATTAGTACTTTAATTACTTATTCGCAAAAACGAGTTTGACTCGAACAAAATCAAATCGTTGTTTGAACATTGGATGATCACTAATTATCAAGATTAATTAATTGGATTAGATTGATTGATAACATGCTTGTATGAATACATGGTTGTGATGTTTGAATAATGTATATCAGATGGATATTCGGGGGTGGGGCAATTTTAGAAATTGTTGTAATAAATTTGATTTATTAAATTGGACCTGCGAGTCCAGCCTTATCTCCTATTTCTTTGTATTCTCTTCTCACCTATTCCCCTCAATGTAAATGAGGTTTCTTTAGAAGTGTAGTGTAACGGGTAGAAGAAAATATTTAGTGCTAGCGGGAGAGAGAAAGTGAGAGATTTGATCTAGGATCAATGTAAAATATCCATCCGCATATCATTATTATTTTATTTCATACTCGCTTTATTATGTGTTTAGAATGCATGCTTAAGGGTGTATGATGATGAGACCTTAACAAAGATAATAAATTGGTAGCCAATTTGCACGCGAAAAACCCTCATTAAATATCATGCGTTTTTCCTTCCATTGAGTGATTCTTACTCAAGATCCGAGATTGGCAGGGGTTGTTGGCCAAAGTCAAGCCCTTGTCCGTCAAAGATGTGTTTTAATCACGAGGCTTTGTTCCATATCGGTGTCGTGTCCAAGTTGTGGTTTGTTGGCCAAAGTCAAGACCACTTCTTGTCCATTGACATTGATTACGAAGCTTCCATGTCAATGGGTCCGCGCTTGACTGGGATCACTAGGTTTGTTGTGCCAAAGCCAAGGCCTAGTTGATTCAGAGGAAAAAGGTTAGGGTATATATTCGATATATAGGCATATATATGATATATGTTTAGGACTTGGATGTCCACCTACTGGATCTAGGAGTTGGATGAGATCCAATTGATCTTAGAGATCTACCTAGTTAATTATCATACAATTTGTTGGCCAAAGTCAAGATTGTGTGATATTTAACGGGATCCTAGCCCACTAGGAAACACGGTTTCCCGAGTACTCGACAGAGGGTTAGAGGCTCGACGAAAAATAATGTGGGAGGCAAGAATTGAATTTGCAATATTCGTTCAATTACTCGCCATACGCGCTCATTTAAATTATTTCGTCGTAATATTAAATGTTAGTTGGACTAATATTTAAATTGTTGTTTTAATAAACAGTTGGACTGTATTATACTTGATTATATATAATTGGATTATATTAATCAATATATTTGAATTAATTAATTTCAGTTTACAGTTGATTTTATAATTGGATTATAGTAATCAATGTAATTGAGGTTAATTAATTTGGATTATATTGATTATATAGTTGGACTATTATAATCATTATAATATATATAGTGCCACTAATCGTTGATTAAATAGTTGGACTATTGTAATCAAGATAAAATTGAAAAGTTGGATATTTAAAATATAATCTGGGATTAAAATATTTTAAATGATTTAATTTTCAAATTGGAAATAAATAATAGGTTACTTTATTTGATAAAATAACTTATTATACCTTACGCCCAAAATTAAGCAAAATAAGTAGAGCATAGAATTCAAGGAAGATTTATGTGATGATGACTTTAATGCTTAATTTAATATACTTGTCATAAATCTAATTTTAGATTTAAGAGGTATTAAAATTGCAATTTATAATTCTTGGAGAATTAATTGACTATTCTAGAGGAGATAAAGTCAAAGTTTGCAATTGGGCATGTAGCACGAGGTGCACATCGTTTCGATATTCTAAGAACCCAAGGCTTGGCCTAAGGTTTCTGAAATATTGAAAGGATAATTGACATATCCCAAAGTGACTACCATTTGGATATGGCAGACACGAAGGAATTAAAGAAAGGGCGAAGCTCTAACTTTAAAAATATTTGTCAAAGTTATGTTCACTACTAGTATTGAAATTGGATTTTAATACTTAGTGTGGTACATAAAATATATGTATTGATGTTCAGAATCCGCTATGAGCTGCATACTGACTTCAAGCCGAGATTTCTCTGCGAATCGGAAACGGGACGAAAGTCGCTGTTTCGACCGTAGATACCTAAGTTTAGGAGCTACCCTTTGGGTATGTACTTAAATTAGGAACTGTTACAATGTAACTAGTTTGACTAGAGACATTATCTCTATATCAGTGTTTAATCCGTTACGGATAAAACCTTTATATTATAGAACACTATGTGTTTTATTATATAAAGATGATACTGAGATAAATACATTAGATGTAAATAACAGAATTTATATTTTGAATATAAATAAAATCTCAAACATATAAAATGACAAATAAATAGCTCAAATTGATTTGATCAATAGAGACTTATTTGTGGCATTGTTGTCTGGGACACAATTATACAAGACTCGTATATCCACACTTTTGAAGAGTGGGTACCAGGACTGATTTGACTATTCAAATAAGGTCTGCGAATCTAGTTTATTAGGTAAAGTACCTAAAATACTATTTGCTTGGTAATAGTAAAAGGGCCACCGATCTGTTAGCCCTATTCATGGTGAAGTTAGTGGGCCCATATCTAGCTAGACTAGATGTGAACATGAATATTTCGTGACCTTAACGGATGTGGCATCACGTTATGGTTATGTGTTTCTTTTGAAGAACACAAATCAGAAACTTTTAGAGTTTCGACACGAAATAGACAAACAGATCGGCTATAGTATTATACCGTCATGGTAAGACCGTAATGGAAAATACTTAAGCAATAAGTTTCTTATATACATGAAAGAGTACGGTATTCTTTCAAATGAGGACTCCTCCCGAGACACGTCAGTTAGACGGTGTGTCCGAACTAAAAACCAAATTTTTTTGGACATGATAAGGTTTATCACGAGTCGCTCTGAGCTACTGTTTCCTTCAATAGGATATGTATTAACAGTGCAAAGCTTATTTAGAATAAGGTTCCATATAAATCTGTTTGACAGATATCATATAGGATATGAATAGGAAAGAAACAGGGTTTCTCATTCCTGATAATTTGGGTATGCCAGGCATAACGTTTGGATGATACCAAACTAAGGACCCAAATTGGATAAGTGTCAATATAGGTTATCCTCAAGGAAACCTTAAGTATAGTACTTGTAAATCTCACATGAGAACAATGTGATTGTTGCTCACCATGCGGTTTTTCCTGAGAGGAATACCGATATGCAGTGGTCAGTGGGAGGATAGTAATACTCGATGAAAATCGGAGTAATACTATTCAAGGCACGAAGTCCTTAATGGAACACAAATAGTTCATCTATGATGAATCTATACCATTAATCTTCAAATACACAAGAAACTAGTAGATCGGAGAGAGTCAGAAAACAACCTGGGGTATGGGTTTCTGATCTCACCTCATAAAGATGTTAATCTTTTAAGGTACACCAACTGATTACATATGAGGTAGTGATACAAGGTATCGACTCCCTATTATGGCAAAGTGCCATGAGTCCGGAATGTATTCCATGTTTAACAACTATTTTGGATACTAGTTGTTGTACCACAAGGCATTGTGCCTATGGTACATTAAACGTCTTCAGGGAAGACATACATGGAAGGCAACATACCAACGTACAAAGCCGGGCTTTTGACGAAAATGTATCGTTATCAACATTATGTTAATAACGGTTCAACCTTTTACCTGTTGCCATGGTAAATCCATTTTGAAGATGCTTGTTGATAACTGCGTATTTCATTTATGAAATGTGTCAGTTATAGATCAAAATCGCTTTCCTGAAAAGGAAACCTTGGGAGGATGCTTACAACATCCTGACGATTTTGTATAACCGACAAACAAGGTTTGCGGGTTATTCGATCCATGTTTGGATTGAAACAAGCATAAGGTTCTTGGAACTGACGTTTTGAAATAATCATAATGGTTTATGATTTGACTCAAAATGAAATAATTCTTGTGTATATAAGGAGGTTAGTGGGATAGGGCACTGACAATGAAATTCCCATAAAGCTATCGGTGAAAGCTTGGCTTTCATAAGAAATTCTCCGTAGAATTCTGGGGAGTAACAACCTTTATTCAAGGAATAAAGATCTACAGGGATAGATTTGGAGTTGTTAACACTCTGGAAATTGTACATTTAAAATGTACTTGTATTGGTGTCTCATACGCTTCGAGCATATGGAGTCACAATCGGGTCAATCCAAGTGATAGTCACTGGATTGAAGATTAAGAACATCTGTTAGTATCTGAGAGAACTAAAGATGTTGTCTTAAACTATGGAGATGGAGAACTTGAAGTGACTGGGATCACTGCTGCAAGTTTCCAAACAATTAAATAATACGGTACTATAAAGTTTGAATAACGGGACAGTAAGCTGGAAATATTCCGAGCAAGATAACTGTTGCCGAATAAACAAAAATTCGGATTATTGCTGCAGCTGAGGCAGCAATAGAAGCCATTTGGATTGATAATAAATCTAATTAGATTAGATATAGTTCTGTTAGCGGCTGAGCTAGGCGTCAGCACAGGCTAAAGAATTAATGGTCTCATCGACGATCCAGATATATACTTCTATATCATCTGATTCGTTCGGATCATACATCGTGGCGATGTGATGATCGTATAAATCGCGTCAGAAGATAATTACGCAAATCCGCTGACGAAAACCTTTCCTCAGCAATTTGAGCGAACCGTACATAGTTCGGGTGTTGGACACTTGAGTGACTGGCTATGTGCCAAGTGGGAGATTGTTGGATAAAATGACCCATAGCGTCACTATTTGCACAGATCATTGTGTTGTTGTAGCAAATCAACTATGTGACAAGGAAATTGCACTCTCATCATTTGTGATTAAATCACCATAGATATATAAATGAAGAGAGTATCAGTCCACGAAGGATTAATCATTAAATATCCCTAGCCGGAGTATTAGCGAGACAGGACATCAATAATGCGGAATAGGCTAGTATTGCACTTGTGCGCGTTGTGAGGGCACAACGGCATAGTTCTCATATATATAAGTATTGGATACTTATGCAAGTGCGATAGGAGGTCGTGTTTCACCGATGGTACGGGAAACAGCTTCGCTCTGGATAGACCCATTGGAATCCCATTGGTATTATGACTATGTGTCTATGGGATTCCGAAATCAAGGTAGGTGTGTATAGTCTTAACCTGAGACTTACATTGCTAATACTTACGATAATCGATAGACTTTGGTCTTGGTGGTACAGGGCTTTAACCGGTTCTGCGTACTCCACTTCTGGGTTTATCAGAGAGTCGTAGTGTATTGGGTGTGATGTCAAGATGGAAGTATCACTTCAGTCATATTGGAGATGATGTCACGCAGGATACGGTACTAGTGCTCTTATGTGTTGCGCAACCATCGGGATGTTATGACTAGGTCATGCATATCCGATTATAGAGACTAGTTACCAGACATCCGACATGTGCTTCGGACGGGGTAGACACTTATCCAGCCCCAGCCCTAGCACGTGACTATCCGATACTGGGCCGATATGCACAATACTACGGTATACTACGCTTGATACAGATCTATATATTCCTGTAAGAATATTTCTGGAGAATTGGGTAGGCATGGCGCTTTGCTAGAAGCCAACCTTATCTTGTAAATCGGTATAAACGTAGTACGAGGTGCTTACGTGTTCGGATAATCCGACGACCGTATTTACTGCCAACATATCCGGAGATCTCATGGGTCGCTTCCTGAAGATTCACCGATGATGTATAACTCGCACTTTAATTAATCTGGGATTAATTAGAAGAGAGAGAAAATTAATCTGGGATTAATTGCGGAGATATTTTATCTGGGATAAAAGATTAATTAAAGAGAGAGAACGATTAATTTGGAATTAATCGATAAAATAATATATTCGATATATTATAAGAATTGGATTTCGACGCGGAATTAAAATTAGATTTTAATTCGGGCGAACGAATTAATTTAGAATTAATTCGTTAGCGACGTGAATAGTGATTTCGCTAGGCGTAATCATTTAATTACGACGCGACGAAAAATTCGTTAATTTGGAATTAGCGAACCCGAGCCCGAGAGTGATTGCGAGCGCATTCGCATTTCGAATTCGAGCGCGGCACGCAAGTCACATCAAGCGTCAAATCACTAGTCGCATAAATCGTCAAGTCACTTGTCACTTTGAGTGATGTGACATGACATGTTGTCACTTTATTAAAGTGGATGGATTTGATGTGAATAGTTGATTTGAGTTGATGAAAAGCTTTTAAAAGCTTGAAATGAAATATAACATTATTTATTTCTTGCTTTTTGACTTTTGTATTAAAAAGTAATATATGTTTTATTTATTATTTACTTGGTAAATATATAAAACAAAAGTAAAAGCTTTTCTCTCTCTCACATGCAAGACATACGGTCTTCCTATTTTCCCTCTCTTTTCTTCTCCCTCTCCTTCACGGCTTCAAGCCGATTTTGCTTAAAAATTTTCTGGTTTCACCGAATTTGTGAGAAGCAAAGGAAGAAGAGTAGTGCTAGCACACACCTTGGGTTATATTATGGTGATAGGGAAACAAATTTGTGAGCTTGGATTTATTTTTGGAGCTTGAAGCTTTGAGCTTCCATGGAGTCATCAATGGCCGAACATGGAGGAGACCACCACCACCAACGCCGAGCAGTCCACCTGTGCGCAGCTCACTGCCGAGCAGAGACATGTAGTGCGTTTTTGGTCTTCGTAGCATCCAACCGATCAATGTGAGTTTATTCCGCACCTCCTTTGACATGTATTCACTCGTTTTTATGCATGATTTGTGATCCTTGGGACTTGATTGAAACTCAACAATTTTGTGTGTCAAAAAGTCTGGATCCTGTCTACGAAAATAAAGATAATTACAACTGAAAAGCGAATCAAAGCAATAATTAAGGCAACAGAATTGTGTACGCAATACGCCACTCGCTTAGTATAAATTCATTAGGATGCGTCTCAAGATTTTATTCCTTACTCAGCCATCACTAATGAATTGTTTCTCTTCTTTGATTGCCAAACACAATTCCTTCTGTCTTAAAATGCTTCGTTTGTGCTTTTCCTACAAAAATAACACACAAAATTAAAAACTCTACAACATGTATACACAAAATATGAAAACATAAGTTACAACAAATTGCATGGGTTGCCTCCCTGCTAGCGCTAAATTTTTCATCTTCAGCCAGACGTGACTGAAATTCATCTGTTAAGGAGGTTTCAATGTCGTTTTGGATGTCCGATTAAAGATAATCCCGTGAGCATTGCTTTTGAAGGGTCTCTTCCAACGGTAAAGTGGCAAAAAGAGTTTTGTCTTATTCAGTGCTCGTGCCACCTTTTTGCTCCTTGTTGTTCCAGTGATTCCTGAAAAGAAAGAAAGAAAATCAGAAGGTCTCATATGGTGCTTGACTTGGAATGGGAGTTCCATTCTGTCAAGCTTCTGGGCGATATCTTTGATTTGTACTCCCCAAAACAGCGATGTTTCTCCTGAATGCTCTGGATTTTCAATTTGGTCTGATAGTTGCTCCTCCATTTACTCTGCTTCTTGATCCACATTTTCTTCACAGATGTATTGTAAAATTTTTGTATTCAGCTCTTTATCTGTCATCTGTGAAATACATGCTTCAAAATTGTCAAACCGAGGATGCAAAGATGTTTCTGACATTAGGTTTTCATCCTCTGATATGACTGGAATGGATGGTTCAGATAGATCTTCTTCAAACATCAAGGTAAAGCATGCTCCAAGATCTTCATTTTGAGGATTGAAAGTTTGATCCTCCGTTGTTGGTGCAGTTGGTACAAATAGATTAGCTTCATCCTCGTCAGAATCTGAATAATAAAAGTCAAATTGAGACTTTGCCGGTTCGGGCTCCTGAACTGATACCTCTGGTTGTTGATACTGCTCAGCCTCCTCCTCCGTTGAAGTGCCATTGTGGATTTCTGGGTACTCGAAGGCTTTGTCAGTTTCATCTGATAATTCTTCTTGAGGTAACTGTCTCGTTTGATCTCTCAGTCTCTGAATGAATTCTGATTGTCTCTGAATACTTTCAAATTGATTCTGGCATGTTTCAAGCATTGTATCCAATTTTTCGTCTTGTTTCTTGACCCAATCTTTGAGCATGTCAATCATATGATCTTCATCTGATGGTTTTGATTGTTGATGGAAATCATAGGTGGATGGTGGATAAGATGGAAAATGTGATGGTTCTTCGTACCTTGAATGATTCTGATAATTCTGCCACTCTGAAAAGTATATGCATTGATCGCTCGGGTGGTTACCATCACAAATCACACATCTCCCCATTTCGTTCTGATGAGCAAATGTAATAGTGCTTGGTTCTGGCATCCAGTGATAGTCATTGGGCTGCACAACAGGCCTAAGAAAACAAGACTGTTGTTCCCAGATGTGGGGTGTATCTTCTTGTAAAGCTCGTGATCTTTCAATCTCCCAATAATGTTCCATTTTTCAATCACCTGAGAACAAAAGAAAGAGATAAAAATTACAGATAAAAATAAAGAAAATTAGATATAAGTAAATTAGATAGCTTCAAAATTAATAACTCAAGAAAAATAAGTCCCCGACAACGGCGCCAAAAACTTGACCGGCGTAAACACACACGTATAACGCAAGTGCACATATCGTTCAAGTAGTATAAAAATATCGATCCCACGAGGACTTAATTCCTACTGTTGTTATTAATTACTGAATCTATTTATTTATAAATATCTAATTGAGGGTGAAGAGAATGATTGTTTGATTGGTTGAAAGTGGTTTTACAAAATAAATAAATAAATAAAAAGACAAAAGAAAATACTAAGGAAAATAACAAAAGACACAAAGATCAAGGGTTGTGAATCCTTCTAATATCTTTTAAAAGATGAAGTGATTATTTTATTTTTGTGTAATAAATCAGTTTACTAACCTGGAACACTAAATTATGCAAAAGCCTCTGTCGATGGTCAGACGCAAATACCCAGTTTAACCCAATTGAACCATATGTCTATGTCAACCAAATTATCTGGATTCATTAAGTTTAAGTTCCAATTATAGCTACCCCCGCCCGACAGGTATATGTCTATCCTGTAAGGAAATCTATTAAAGGGTTATCTATCCTCAAGGAAGATCGTGGGCTATTTATTCTAAGGCTGAAACCTAAAATCCCTATGTTTAGATCATTTTAGATTTACCACATCAATCTTATTGGTGATCAGACAACAAGAAGCATTAAGTTTAAGACTTAATAAGTAAACCTTTAAATTACCCAAACTATAATTAACCCCTTATAAACCGGTGATATTAGAATTCATCACAACCCCAGATAACTAACACATAACTAGGGCTAGTAAAAACTTAAAAGTAAAAGACATAAAGTAAAAATACTGAAAAGTAAAAGACATAAAGTAAAAGCTGAAAAGTAAAATAAAATAAAATAAAATGCTAAGGTAAAAAGAATTACTTTTACTATTTACTATTTTAGATATCTCCCATAAAATAATATATAAACTTGTGATTCTTTTTCCAACCAGCCATATAGGCGGTAACCTGATTAAGTCAAATTAAGTCCAACCAGCCATAAAGGCGGAACCAAAATTAAATTACCAACCGACCAATCTGGCGATATCCTTGATTAGTCAGGTTTAAACAAGATTAAAATGAATTACCAACCGACCAATCTGGCGGTATCCTTTTTAAGTCAATATTTTAAATAGTGAATATATTATTTTTAAGGGAGATTAATCTAAATAGTAACAGTAAAAGAATTACCTTTCACCCTAGCTGGGGAAGTTACCTCCTCATGGTAAATAGTAAAAACTGTAAAAAGTAAAAAAGTAAATTACTATATTAACAAAACGTAATTAAAATTATTTACAAAACTAAAAAAACTACAAAACTACAAAAACTAAAAGAAACTAGAGAGAGAAACTCTCTCTTTACATAGAATAGAAGAGAGAGAGTGGTACATCTAAAACTGAAATTTGAAGCTCTATTTATAGGCCCCGGTAGGCTTCCAGTGTCGCGACGCCAAGGCCTCTGGCGTCGCTACACCAGATTTTGTCGACGTGGCACGCTCTGGTTCGCCTGTTTGAAGATTCTGGATAAGCTGATAAGGTGGCACGTGGCGAGGTGGTTGGGTTTCAATTATTGTGACACGTGGCGGCTTCTGATTGGTCGATGAGATTCTTATCCGCCACGTGTCAGATAAGGATTAGATACTCAATGATTGATGCTGACGTGGCGGTGATGTGGCGGTGACGTGGCGGTGACGTGGGAAAGAGACTGTCGGCACCGTAGGATTGCGACACGTGGCACTTCCTGATTGGCTGACGATGACGTGGCGGTGAGGTGGCAATGTTGACTTGTTGACTTGCTGACGTGGCTGATGACATGGAAATGACCTGGAGTGACACGTCGCACATGTGGCGATGGCGACTGTCGGCACCGTAGGATGCTGACACGTGGCACGGCGCATGTTAGCAAATCGGCTGTGATGGTGACACGTGTCACGGCGCATGTTAGCAGAGTCAAACTTTTCTCAGATTCTAATTTGTGGACCCGGCGCATGTTAGCACTGTTCGGCGCATGTTAGACGTCGCGACGAGAAAAGGTCCTTGCATCGCGACGCGGGAATTTACCAAAATGCCCTTTTCGTCCAATTTTCACTGTTTTGGCCCAAATCACCTCCAGAATGTCCTAAAACTTTATTTATCTACAAAATAACACAAAACACATCAAAATGTTCACAAAACTCAAGAAACTATACAAAATATTAGGTTAAATGAGTGGGAAATAGTGATAGTTTTACCACCCATCACAAGTGTAATAGGAGGTTGTGTTTTACCGATGGTACGGAAAATAGCTTCGCTCTGGATAGACCCTTCGAAATTCCATTGATAGTATGACTACGTGTCTATGGAAGTCCGAAATCAGGGTAGGTGTATTTGGTCTTAACCTAAGACTTGCACTGCTAATACTTGCGACAATCAATATGCTTTTGTTTTGGTCTCTGCTGGGTATATTGAGAATCGTAGTGTATTGGGTGTGATGTCAAGATGGAAGTATCACTCCATTCATAGTGGAGAAGATGTCACGTAGGATACGAAACTAATACTCTTAAGTACTACAGTCATCGGGATGATATAACTAGGTTATGTTCATCCGATCATAGAGACTAGTTACCAGACATCCGACATGTGCTTCATACGGGGCAGACACAATTCCAGCCCCAGGCCTAGCACGTGACATCCGATACTGGATCGCTATATGCAATACTACGTATACTACGCTTAACATAGATTGTATATTCCAGTAATAATATTTCTGGAGAATTGGGTAGGTACGGTGCTTTGCTAGAAGCCAACCATATCTTGTAAATCGGTAAGCACGTGGTACGAGGTACGCACTTAATCAGATAGTCCGATAGCCGGATTTACTGCCAACATATCCAGAGGTCTCTTGGGTCGCTTCCCAAAGATTCACCGATGACAGTTGACTTAAACTAGAATTAATCTGTGATTAATTTAGAGAGAGAAAATTAATCTGGGATTAATTGAGGCTTTATTTAATCTGGGATTAAATGTGTTCGGAAGAGAGAGAACGCGATTAATTTGGAATTAATCGGTGAAATAAATTTAATAGTTAAATTTAATTTTTCTATTTAATTTATTTGTATGGGCTAAAATTAATATATCGGATATATTAATATGAATTGGATTTCATTACGAAATTAAAGTCAGACTTTAATACGAACGAACAAATTAATTTAGAATTAATTCGTAAACGACGTTCGTAATATATTTGCGAGGCATTGTTATTTAATTAAATTAGATTTAATTATTTAGCGACGAAAGTTCATTTAATCGGATTAAACGGATCCGAGCCGCGGCAAATGTTCGTAGAGACATTTGAATTTTGAATTCAAATGTGGGGCCCACTTAACATGTGGTAGTTGAGAGGGTAGTTGGCATTTATGCCAAGCCACCAACTTTCCAACTACCTTGGAATGATTTTGGTGAAACCATTTACCCAACCACCTTGTTTAGGTAAAAGGGTAAATTGGTTTTACCAAAAGGCATCTCTCTCTCTCATTACACAAGACTTGATAAAAATCAAACCCTAGTTCTTCCTCTATGGGCGTGAGCTTCCTTTCTCCTCTCTTTGATTTTGTGGCAAAATCAACAAAGCTAGCACTTGTAGAAGTCTTCTAAGGTGATAGGGAAACCAACTCAAAGCTTGGAATCAACACAAAGGTTGGATCTTGGAGATCTTCATTCATAACTCAAAGCTTGGAATCAACACAAAGGTTGGATCTTGGAGATCTTCATTCACAACTCAAAGCTTGGAATCAACAAAGGAAGGATCTTGGAGATCTTCTTCTCAAAAATTTTAAAAGCTCAAATCCATTCAATGTAAGTAATTCCGCAACTTATAATGAATTTATGAACACCTTTTCTTGCTTATTAGATCCTTGGCATGTTCTAGGAACACTAACAATGGTATCAATAGCCAATTTTAAGCATGAAAATTTTAGGGTTCATGAGACTAAAATTTGAGGCTTTTATGTTTTGAGCATGATTTCTTCAAATCGATGCTTTGAGCATGCTTAGATTATGTTAACTTAGAGTTGTGCATGATTAGATTTGAGTAAAATTGATTGGATCAAATTTTGAATTTTCCCTTAGTGTGGTCGAAACTGTAACAGTGGACTGCAGTTTGTTTTTTCAATTTTTACACCATTGGATGTGTTTAAATGCATGATAAAATGTTGATTGTTGGTTTGATTAGATTAGAATCAAAGTCAATAATGTTTATGTTAAATTCAAGAGCATGTTGAGCATGAAATGATGTGTTTTGGCTTCAATTTGTGTTGAGCATAAATTGATGGATTAAGCATGATTAATTAAGTTAATTGGTATTTTGGAAATATTGAGTTTAATTAATTAATCATGGCTATTACACTTTAATTAAAATAATTGTGATATTTGGAATATTATAATTATGTTAATAAGCCTTTAAATTATGAATTGGGCTAAAAGTGTGTATTTGGGCTTAATGGGCTTGGTTTGACCAAGTTTGGTTTTGGAATTTTGGATTGGATCCAATTGGGCCCAAAATCAATTCCATAAAGTCCAAATACATCACTTGGCCCTTTAAAGAATTTAATTGGGCCTAATGGGCCTAAATTAATTTGTAGGCAATAGGGTGATTCCTATTGGGCCTTGGCATTTTGGGTTTGACCCATTATGGCCAAAGCCCATGCCTTAAGAATCAATTAAAAGCCCATTGGACTTTAATTAAAATGGCAATGGATGTTATTGGGCCTTTGAGACCCAATAAGATTAGATTTGGAATCCAAGTCTTTAAGGCAAATAAATAAGTGTAAGTATTTAATTTGGAATTAAATTGGAATTAGTATTGAATACAAATAAATTGGATTTAATGTTGTAGTTCGATATAATTCAAGAATACGTACTTTAAGTATTTATTCTTAAACGAGTTTGACTCACGCAAATCAAATCGTTGTTTGAACATTGGATGGTCATTAATTCAAAGATTAATTAATTGGATTAGATTGATTAAATAACATGATTTGTATGAATACATGAATGTATTGCATGAATAATGTATATCGGATGGATATTAGAAGGGTGAGGGAAATTTTGGAAATTGTAATAAATTTAGAATTTATTAAATTGGACCTACGTGTCCAGCCTTTTATCTCCTTACTCTTTGTAATTCTCTTCTCACCAATTCCCCTCAATGTTAATGAGGTTTCTTTATTGTATTATGTAATTGGGTAGAAGTTAGAATAGTTCTAGCCGGGGAGAGGAAAGAGAGTGATTTGTTCTAGGAATAATTTGTGACATATCCATCTGCATATCATTATTAATTTATTTACCGCGCCTTATTATGCTTTTAGAATGCATGCTTAAGGGTGTATGATGAGACCTAATCAAAGATAATAAATTGGTTGCCAATTTACGCGAAAAACCCTCAAAACATATTAAGCGTTTTTCCTTCCGTTGAGTGATTCTTACTCAAGATCCAAAGTTGGCATTGGTTTGTTGGCCAAAGTCAAGACCTTTGTCAATTGCGGATGTGTTTGAATTATGAGAGTTTTGTTCCATATCGGTGTCTTGTCCAAGTCGTGATTTGTTGGCTAAAGTCAAGATCACTTCTTGTCCATCGACATTGATTACGAAGCTTTCCATGTCAATGGGTCCCGCTTAACTGGAATCATTAAGCTTGTTGTCCCAAAGCCAAGGCTTAGTTGATTCAGAGGAAGAAGGTTAGGAAAATATATTGGATATATTGGCATATATATTGTATATATGTTTCGGACTTGGATGTCCACCTACTGGATCTAGGAATTGGATGAGATCCAATTGATCTTAGAGATCTACCTAGTTGAGTATCATACAATTTGTTGGCCAAAGTCAAGATTGTGTGTTATTTAACGGGATCCTAGCCCACTAGGAAACAAGGTTTCCCGAGTACTCAACAGAGGGTTAGAGGCTCGCCGAAAAATAGTGGGAGGCAAATATTAGATTTGCAATTTCGTTTAGATACTTGCCATACGTGCTCATTTCATTTTTCGTCATAATTTATTTATAAATATATTAGTTGGACTAATATTTAATTGTTGTTTTAATTAAACAGTTGGACTGTATTCAAACTACTTCATTTATAGTTGATTATATAATTGGATTATAGAAATCAATATATTTGAATTTTACCCTTTATTTATAGTTGATTATATAATTGGATTATAGTAATCAATATATTTGAATTTTACCGATCATTTATAGTTGATTATATAATTGGATTATAGAAATCAATATATTTGATTTTAACCAATAAAATTGTAATTAGTTATATAGTTAGACTATAGTAATCATTACATTAGATTGTACCCGAAATCGTTGATTGGATAGTTAGACTATTGGAATCAAGATAACTGAAAGATTAGTGTTTAAAACATAATCCTGGGTGAAAATGTGTTTAAACGACTTTAATTTTCAAATTGGGAATAAAATTTCAGGATGGTCCTGGAAACTAATAAGTTACTTTATTTGATAAAATAACATATTAGGCCTAAGCCCAGAGTTAGCAAATAGTAGAGCATGATCTTTGGAAGATTCATGTGATGATAACTTTAGTGCTTAATCCATTATACTTGTCAAAATGACTCATTAATTTCCTAATCAGAACTAATGATTAGATCCTTAAAGTATGATGAAGAAATTTAAGGATCTTCATTGATCTATTCTTAGATCTTACAAGTATTAAATTGCAATTAATAACTCTTGGAGAGTTATTGGCTATTCTCAAGGAGATAAAGACAAAGTTTGCAATAAGGCAAGTAGCGCAAGGCGCACCTTACTTCGATATTCTAGAAACCCAAGGCTTGGCCAAAAGGCTTATGGGATATAGAAAAGGGCAAATGCAAAATGATTACTGTCTTCTAGGAAGACAAATGAAATATCCCAAGATGTTTGCTTAAATTGTGGCAAATGGGATCACTGAAGCGTGACTGCCGTATGGACAAAGCAGACATGAAGGAATTGAAGACGAGCAAGGCTCTGGCTTTAAATATGTTTGTCATAAATATGTTTGTCATAAATATGTTCACTAATAGTATTAAAATTGGATTTTAGATACTAAAAGTGGTACATAAATATGCATTGATGTGCAGAATCTACTATGAGTAGGATACTGACTTCAGTTGAGATTAATTTACGAATCGGAAACGGGACGACATTCGCTGTTTTAACCGTAGAAACCTAAGTTTAGGAACTACCCTTTGGGTGCGTGCTTAAATTAGGAAACTGTTATAATATAACTAGTTTGACTAGAAACATTATCTCTATATCGAGTATAACTCGTTGCGAGTATACCTTTATATTCTAGAACACTAAAGTGTTTTATTTTATAAAGATGATATTGAGATAAACACATTAGATGTGAATAATAGTATTTATATTTTGAATATAAATAAATCTCAAACATATAATATGACGAACAAATAGCTCAAACTGATTTGAACAGATAAGACTTATTTGTGGCAGTGTTGTCTGGGACACATTAAACAAGACTCGTATATCCACACTTTTGAAGAGTGGATACTAGGACAGATTTGATTCCATTCAAATGATGTCTACGAATCTAGTTTATTAGGTAAAGTACCTAAAATACCTTTTACTTGGTAAAAGTGTAAGTGCCATCGATCTGTTAGCCCTCGTTCATAGTGACGTAAGTGGGCCCATACTAGCTAGGCTAGAGGTGGATATGAGTATTTCGTGACCTTACGAATGTGGTCACGTTATGGTTATGTTTCTCTTATGAAACACAAATCGGAAACTTTTAGAGTTTCGACACGAAGTAGACAAATAGATCGGCTAAGTATTAAAACCGTCACAGTAAGACCGAGATGGAAAAATACTTAAGCAATAATTTCTCAAATACTTGAAAGAGTATAGTATTCTTTCAATGAGGACTCTTCCCGGAACACGTCAGTTTGCGGTGTATCCGAACGGAGAAACCGAATTTTGTTGGGACATGATAAGGTTAATCATGAGTCGCTCTGAGCTACGATTTTCCTTCAAGGATAAGCATTTAACAGTGCAATACTTATTTTGAATAAGGTTCATGAAAATCTGTTTGACAGATTTCATATTAGATATGAACATGAAAGAAACTGGGTTTTCTCACTCCTGAAGATTTGGGATGCTGGGCATATGTTGGATGATACCAAACTAGAACCCAAATCGGTAAGTGCCTAATTATTGGTTATCCTAGGGAAACCAAAGTATAGTACTATACAACTCACTTAAGAACAATTTAATTGTTGCTCGCCATGCGTTTTTCCTAAGAGGAATACCTAAATGCAATGGTAAGTAGGAGGAAAGTAAAGCTCGATGAAAAATCAGAGTAATACTGTTCAAGACACCGATTCTTTAATGGAACACAAACAGTTCATCAAGGATGAAACTGTACCACAATCTTCGAATACACAAGAACCACGTTAGTCGGAGAGAATCAGAAAACAACCTGGGAGGTATGGGTTTCTGATCTCACCTCATAAAGATGTCAATCTTATTGAGGAAGACGAACTGACTGTTGGTTTCTAATTAGGTCCCAAGAATCATCAAATTGTTGGTTATTATCTAGGTCCCAAGATCAAACAAGACATGAAATTAATGCGTGAATACACCAACGAAGGTAGCGGAATACTTACATTGATCGGTTATGTCGATTTGAAGACGAATCAAGCCATAAAGCCCACTGCTTGCTCACGCCACTGTGCATATTTGCTCACTGGTTTGAGCTAATTCGGGTCTCATTTCGAAGCTCCAAACTCCGTCGGATGAGTCCCGCCTCATGGGTGAACCTCCCTAACACCTTCGCAATAGTCGCAAGTGTGCTAGCACTTGATTTTTCACCATGGAAAACCACTCATTCCTTCCCTAAAGTTCACGCCTGAACTGTATGAAAACAGTGAGTTTTCTTCATTTTGGCGTGAAGAAGAACAAAGGGAGAGAGAGGTGAAAAAGTGAAGACTTCAAACATTTACCTAATAAATGTTTAGTATAATTTTCCTAGAAAATATGCTAAAAACCATTTACCAAAATAATATATCTAATAAAATTAAATGGTAAAAGTCTTTAGCTAGTCACTATTTCACCTACTTACATCACTATTCAATGTCACTTTAATAAAGTTATTTGATGTGTGTCTTTCACTCAATCCATCAATCAAATCAATCAATCAATCAATCACTCAAAGTGACTTTTGATTTGACGCTTGATGTGACGATTGATTTGATGCTTGATGTGACTTGCGTCGCCGCACTCGAATTCGAAATACGAATGCGCTTGCAATACACTCGGGCTCGGGTTCGCTAATTCTCAATTAGCGAATTTTCCGTCGCGTCGTAATTAAATGATTACGCCTAGTGAATTCACTATTCACGTCGCTAAACGAATTAATTCTAAATTAATTCGTTCACCGAATTAAAATCTAATTTTAATTCCCCGTCGAAATTAATTTCGTTTAATATATCGAATATATTAATTTACCGATTAATTCCAAATTAATCAATCTCTCTCTTTAGACGATATTTTATCCCAGATAAAATATCTCCGTAATTAATCCCAGATTAATTTTCTCTTTCTTCTATATAATCCCAGATTATTATGTTTAGTGCGAGTTATGCGTCATCGTGCATTATCGGGAAGCGACCCATGAGATCTCCGGATACGTTGGCAGTAAAATACGGTCGTCGGTGTATCCGAATCACGTACGTACCAAGTACTACGTTCTACCGATTTACGAGACAAGGTCGGCTCCTAGCAAAGCACGATGTCTACCAAATTCTCCGGTCATATTCATTTAAGAATATTAAGATCTGTATCAAGCGTAGTATACCATTGTATTGTGCATATCGGCCCAGTATCGGATAGTCACGTGCTAGGGCGGGGCTGGATAAGTGTCTGCCCCGTCCGAAACACATATCGGATGTCTGGTAACATAGTCTTATAATCGGATATTCATGACCTGGTCACAATATCCCGATGGATAGGCATCACTCAAGAGCACTAGTACCGTATCCTGCGTGACATCATCTCCACTATGACTGAAGTGATACTTCCGTCTTGACATCACACCCAATACACTACGACTCTCTGATAAACCCAGAAGTGGTGTACGCAGAACCGGTTAAAGCCCTGTACCACCAAGACCAAAGTCTATCGATTATCGTTAGTTTTAGCGATGTAAGTCTCAGGTTAAGACTATACACACCTACCTTGATTTCGGCCTCCCATAGACACATAGTCATAATACCAATGGGATTCCGAGAGGTCTATCCAGAGCGAAGCTGTTTCCCGTACTATCGGTGAAACACGACCTCCTATCGCACTTGCATAAGTATCCGATACTTATATATATGAGAACTATGTCGTTGTTCCCTCACAATGCACACAAGTGCAATACTAGCCTATTCCGCATTATCGATGTCCAGTCTTGATAATACTCCGGCTAGGGATATTTAATGATTAATCCCTCGAGGATTGATACTGTCTCATATCATTCTCATTCCAGGTACTAATCATAGGGACCTCTCTTCATTTATATATCTATGGTGATCTAATCACAAATGATGAGAGTGCAATTTCCTTGTCACATAGTTAATTTGCTACAACAACACAATGATCTGTGCAAATAGTGACGCTATGGGTCATATTATCCAACAATCTCCCACTTGGCACGTAGCGAGTCACTCAAGTGTCCCACACCCGAACTATGTACGGTTCGCTCAAATTGCTGAGGAAAGGTTTTCGTCAGCGGATTTATTTGATTATCGTTTGACGCGATTTATACGATCATCACATCGCCGCGATGTATGATCCGAAACGAATCAGATGATATAGAAGTATATATCTGGATCGTCGATGAGACCTTCAATCCTTAACCTATGCTGACGCCTAGCCAGCTGCTAACAGAACTATATCTCATTCAATTAGATTTATTTTCGATCCAAATGGCTTCTATTGCTGCCTCAGCTGCAGCAAAATCCGCATTTGTTGTTTCTTCGGCAACAGTTATCTTTCTAGTAAGATTTCCAGCTCACTGTCCCAGTGTTCTGTTGGACAAAATGACCCATAGCGTCACTATTTGCGCAGATCATTGTGTTGTTGTAGCAAATTAACTATGTGACAAGGAAATTGCACTCTCATCATTTGTGATTAGATCACCATAGATATATAAATGAAGAGAAGTCCATATGATTAGTTCCTGGATTGAGAATGATATGAGACAGTATCAATCCCCGAAGGATTAATCATTAAATATCCCTAGCCGGAGTATTATCGAGACTGGACATCGATAATGCGGAATAGGCTAGTATTGCACTTGTGTGCGTTGTGAGGGCACAACGACATAGTTCTCATATATATAAGTATTGGATACTTATGCAAGTGTGATAGGAGGTTGTGTTTCACCGATGGTACGGGAAACAGCTTCGCTCTGGATAGACCCCTCGGAATCCCATTGGTATTATGACTATGTGTCTATGGGAGGCCGAAATCAAGGTAGGGTGTATAGTCTTAACCTGAGAGACTTACATCGCTAATGCTTACGACAATCAATATACTTTAGTTGAGGTCGTCTAGGACTCTAACCGGTTCTGTGTACGCCAATGCTGGGTATATTGAGAATCGTAGTGTATTGGATGTGATGTCAAGACGGAAGTATCACTCCAGTCATAGTGGAGATGATGTCACGCAGGATACGGTATTAGTGCTCTTAAGTGCTGCGCGGCCATCGGGATATTATGACAAGGTCATGTATATCCGATTATAGAGACTAGTTACCAGACATCCGACATGTGCTTCGTACGGGGCAGACACTTATCCAGCCCCAGGCCTAGCACGTGACTATCCGATACTGGGCCGATACACACAATACAATAGTATACTACGCTTGATACAGATCTAATATTCTTAGATGGATATGTCCGGAGAATTGGGTAGACTTGGTGCTTTGCTAGGAGTCGACCTTGTCTCGTAAATCGGTAGAACGTAGTACTTGGTACGTACGTGATTCGGATACTCCGACGACCGTATTTACTGCAAACTTATCCGGAGATCTCATGGGTCGCTTCCCGATAATCCACCGATGACGCACAACTCGCACTCTTGAATAATCTGGGATTATATAGAAGAGAGAGAAAATTAATCTAGGATTAATACGGAGATATTTTATCTAGGATAAAATATCGTCTAGAGAGAGATAACGATTAATTTGGAATTAATCGATTAAATTAATATATTCGATCTATTAAACGAAATTAGATTTCGACGCGGAATTAAAATTAGATTTTAATTCGGGCGAACGAATTATTTAGAATTAATTCGTTAGCGACGTGAATAGTGAATTCGCTAGGCGTAATCATCTAATTACGACGCGACGACGGAAAAATCGTTAATTTGGAATTAGCGAACCCGAGCCCGAGTGTGATTGCGAGCGCATTCGTATTTCGAATTCGAGTGCGGCAACGCAAGTCGCATCAAGCGTCAAATCATTCGTCACATCAAGCGTCAAATCAAATGTCACTTTGAGTGATGTGATTGATTGATGTGATTGATTGAACAAAGCAACTTGTCACTTTGAGTGATAGAAGTTGTTGAATAGTGTAGTTGTTGGAAAGTTTGTTTATTGATTTGAAAGCCAAAATTGTGTATTACCTTTAATTATTTTAGAAAATATATAAGGTAAATTTATTACACTTTCAAAACAACTAATACACAATTTTATTCTCTCTCATTCTTTCTCCAAAAGCTCACGCCCAAACACAAAATAATGGACTGTTTGGAACCAGTTTTGGCGTGAAGAAAAGGGAAGCCAAGAGTTGGGTTTTCATGGTGAAAACCGCAAGTGCTAGCACACTACGAGTCTTGCGAAGGTGGTAGGGAGGTTCGACCATGAGCCGGGATCCGTCTGACGAAGCTAGGAGCTCCGTTTCGCATCTCAAATTTCTGTTTTTGGAGACAGTGGACTGCTGCAGTTCATGCGCCTTGGCAGTGCGTTTTTGGCCTTCAATCGTCTCCAAATCGACTCAACCGATCGATGTGAGTATTCCGCTACCTCCGTTGATGTATTCACGCATGTTTTCATGACTTGTATGATCTTGGGACCTAGATTTAAAACCAACAATGGCATCAAGAGCCTTAGGTTCAAGCATGAAAACTTTTAGGGTTAAAATTTGGGAAATTGATTTTGAGCATGATTTAGTTAATTGTTGATTGAGCATGTTTAAATGATGTTGAATTGCATTTGGTTGGACCAATTTGTTGAAAATTGATTTGGAATAATTTTCCCCAAATGTATATGTTGGCCGAATGGTATGGTGAATTTGGATTCTTGGAATTTTTGATTTTGATTCATTGGATGAAGTTAGAATCATGTAGGATGATGTTAATTTGAATCGAATTGGATTGGATTTCGAATTGGACAAAAACCCCAAAAAAATTCTATGTTGGCCGAATGTGATATTGCCCTAATGTCTTGGTGATTTTGATTTTGTGACATTGGATGTGTATAAAATCAAATTGGATGGTGATTTGATGTCGATTGTGGGTTCGATTGGATCGAAACCAAATCGGACACAAAATCCCTCCTTGGCCGAGAGCTTTGAAGCATGTAAATGGGTTTGATTTTTCATTTGTGTGTTGGACATATAATAATGATTGAGTATGATTAATTGGACTAATTTGATGTTTTGGAATGTTGATTTAGTTGATTAATCATGTAATGCACTTTAGGTAATTAAATTGCTAAATTGGATTTATGTAATTTAATTATTGAGGCCTTAAATTGATTTGGGCTATTAATGTTGTAATTGGGACTATTGGGCTTGATTTATCAAGTTGGGTTTAGGCCAAATGGATTGGATCCAATTGGGCCCAAAACCTTAACCATAAAGCCCAAATGCGACTAATGAACCTTTAAAGTTCAATTGGGCCTAATGGGCCAAGATTGATTTATGGGCTTAGGGGTAAATCCCGGATTGGACTTTGGTTATCGGTTTGACCCGAGTTGACCAAAAGTCCACGCCTTAAGAAATCAATTAAAAGCCCATTGGACTTTAATTGAATTGACGTTGGACGTTAATCGGTCTTTGAGACGCGTTACGATTAAATTTGGAATTTAAATCGTAAAAGGTTTATTAAATAAAGTGTAATATTTAATTTGGAATTGAATAGTGAATTAGTATTAAATACATGTTAAATTAGATTTAATGATGTAGTTTAATTTAATTCATGAATTCGTACTTTGAGTACTATTCGCAAAAACGAGTTTGACTCGAACAAAATCAAATCGTTGTTTGAACATTGGATGATCACATAATTATCAGATTAATTAATTTGATTAGATTGATTGATAGCATGCTTATGTGTGTGAATACGTGGTTGTGTTGAATGAATAATGTATATCGGATGGATATTAGTCGGGTGGGGGCAATTTTGGAAATTGTTGTAATAAATTCGATTTATTAAATTGGACCTGCGTGTCCAGCCTTATCACCTCTATTCTCTTTGTATTCTCTTCTCACCTATTCCCCTCAATGTATAGAGTTTCTTTAGAAGTGTAGTGTAAGGGGTAGAAGTAATACAAGTGCTAGCTTGAGTGAGAAAGGGAGAGATTTGATCTAGGATCAATGTGTTAAGTATCCATCCGCATATCATTATTATTATTTTCATACTCGCTTTATTATGTATTTAGAATGCATGTTTAAGGGTGTATGATGATGAGACCTTAACAAAGATAATTAAATTGGTAGCCAATTTGCACGCGAAAAACCCTCGTTATATATCAAGCGTTTATTTTCCTTCCATTGAGTGATTCTTACTCAAGATCCGAGATTGGCAGGGGTTGTTGGCCAAAGTCAAGCCCTTGTCCGTCGAAGATGTGTTTTAATCACGAGGCTTTGTTCCATATTGGTGTCTTGTCCAAGTTGTGGTTTGTTGGCCAAAGTCAAGACCACTTCTTGTCCATCGACATTGATTACGAAGCTTCCATGGTCAATGGGTCCGCGCTTGACTGGGATCATCAGGTTTGTTGTGCCAAAGCCAAGGCCTAGTTGATTCAGAGGAAAAAGGTTAGGGCTATATATTCGATGTATAGGCATATATAAGATATATGTTTCGGACTTGGATGTCCACCTACTGGATCTAGGAATTGGATGAGATCCAATTGATCTTAGAGATCTACCTAGTTAATTATCATACATTTGTTGGCCAAAGTCAAGATTGTGTGATATTTAACGGGATCCTAGCCCACTAGGAAACACGGTTTCCCGAGTACTCGACAGAGGGTTAGAGGCTCGACGAAAAATAGTGGGAGGCAAGAATTGAATTTGCAATATTCGTTCAATTACGCCATACGCGCTCAAACAAATATCACTCGTCATATATAAAAGTATTAGTTGGACTAATATTTTATGTTGTTTTAAAAAAAAAAAAATTAATATAGTTGGACTATATACAAACTCATTCAATATATAGTTGATTTTATAATTGGATTATAGTAATCAATATAATTGAATTAAACGATAGTTGATTTTATAATTAGATTATAGTAATCAATATTAAAATTATAGTTGATTAATAATTGGATTATTGATCATTATAATAAATAGTACCTTATAAAATTGATTAAATAGTTGGACTATTGAAATCAAGAAAGAATTGAAAAGTTGAATATTTAAAATATATAATCCTTGGATTAAATGTTTTAAATGATTTAATTTTTATTGGGAATTAATAATAGGTTACTTTATTTGATAAAATAACTTGTTATATCTAGGCCATAATTAAGCAAATAAGTAGAGCATAAAATCTTTGGAAGATTTATGTGATGATGACTTTAGTGCTTAATTAATATACTTATCATAAATCTATTTTTAGATTTAAAAGTATTAAATTGCAATTAATAATTCTTAGAGAATTGATTTGACTATTCTAGAGATGAAAGTCAAAGTTTGCAATTGGCGAGTTGCACAAGGTGCACATCATTTCGATATTCCAAAACCCAAGGCTTGGCCAAAGGTTTGTGAAATATTGAAAAGATAATTGACATATCCCAAAGTGACTACCATTTGGATATGGAAGACACGAAGGAATTAAAGAAAGGGCGAGGCTCTAACTTTAAAAATATTTGTCAAAGTTATGTTCACTACTAGTATTGAAATTGGATTTTAAATACTTAGTGTGGTACATAAATATATGTATTGATGTTCAGAATCCGCTATGAGCTGGATACTGACTTCAAGCCGAGATTTCTCTGCGAATCGGAAACGGGACGAAAGTCGCTGTTTCGACCGTAGATACCTAAGTTTAGGAACTACCCTTGGGTATGTACTTAAATTAGGAACTGTTATAATGTAACTAGTTTGACTAGAGACATTATCTCTATATCAGTGTTTAATCCGTTGCGGATAAAACCTTTATATTCTAGAACACTAAGTGTTTTATTATATAAAGATGATACTGAGATAAATACATTAGATGTAAATAACAGAATTTATATTTTGAATAAATAAAATCTCAAACATATAAAATGACAAATAAATAGCTCAAATTGATTTGATCAATAGAGACTTATTTGTGGCATTGTTGTCTGGGACATATTAAACAAGACTCGTATATCCACACTTTTGAAGAGTGGGTACTAGGACTGATTTGACTATTCAAATAAAGTCTACGAATCTAGTTTATTAGGTAAAGTACCTAAAATACTATTTACTTGGTAATAGTATAAGGGCCACCGATCTGTTAGCCCTATTCATGGTGAAGTTAGTGGGCCCATATCTAGCTAGGCTAGATGTGAACATGAATATTTCGTGACCTTAACGGATGTAACATCACGTTATGGTTATGTGTTTCTTTTGAAGAACACAGATCGGAAACTATTAGGGTTTCGACACGAAGTAGATTAACAGATCGACTGTAGTATTATGCCGTCACGGTAAGACCGTAATGGAAAATACTTAAGCAGTAAGTTTCAAACATACATGAAAGTGTATAGTATTCTTTCAGATGAGGACTCCTCCCGAGACACGTCAGTTTGACGGTGTGTCCAAACTAAAAACCGAATTTTGTTGGACATGATAAGGTTTATCACGAGTCGCTCTGAGCTACCATTTCCTTCAACGGATGTATCTACAGTGCAAAACTTATTTAGAATAAGGTTCCATATAAATCTGTTTGACAGATATCATATAGGATATGAACAGGAAAGAAACAGGGTTTCTCATTCCTAATAATTTGGGTATGCCAGGCATAACGTTTGGATGATACCAAACTAAGGACCCAAATTGGATAAGTGCCAATATAGGTTATCCTAAGGGAAACCATAAGTATAGTACTTATAAATCTCACATGAGAACAATATGATTGTTGCTCACCATGCGGTTTTCCTGAGAGAAAACCGATATGCAGTGGTCAGTGGGAGGATAGTGATACTCGATGAAAATCGGAGTAATACTGTTCTAGGCACGAAGTCCTTATGGAACACAAATAGTTCATCTATGATGAATCTATACCATTAATCTTCAAATACACAAGAAACTAGTAGATCGGATAGAGTCAGAAAACAACCTAGGGTATGGGTTTCTGATCTAACCTCATAAAGATGTCAATCTTATGAAGTATATCCACCGACTACGTTTTGAGGAAGTGATACGAGGTATCACTCCCTGTTATGGCAAAGTGCCATGAGTCCGAAATGGATTCCATGTATAACAACTATTTTTGGATACTAGTTGTTGTACCACAAGGCATTGTGCCTATTGGTACATTAAACGTCTTCAAGGAAGACATACATGGAAGGCAACATACCAACGTACAAAGCTGGGCTTTTGACGGAAAGGTATCGTTATCAACATTGTGTTAATAACGGTTCAACCTTTTACCTGTTGCCATGGTAAATCCATTTTGAAGATGCTTGTAGATAACTGCGTATTTCATTTATGAAATGTGTCAGTTATAGATCAAAATCGCTTTCCTGAAAAGGAAACCTTTGGAGGATATTTACAACATCCTGACGATTTTGTATAACCGACAAACAAGGTTTGCGGGTTAATCGATCCATGTTTGGATTGAAGCAAGCATAAGGTTCTTGGAACTGTCGTTTTGAAATAATCATAATGATTTATGATTTGACTCAAAACGAAATAATTCTTGTGTATATAAGGAGGTTAGTGGGAGAGCGCACTGACAGTTAAATTCCCATAAAGCAATTGGTGAAAGCTTGGCTTTCATAGATATTCTTTCAATAGAAATTCTCCGTAGAATTCTGGGGAGTAACAACCTTTATTCAAAGAATAAAGATCTACTGGGATAGATTTGGAGTTGTTAACACTCTCTGGGAAATTGTACATTTAATATGTACTTGTATTGGTGTCTCATACGCTTCGAGCATATGGAGTCACAATTGGGTCAATCCAAGTGATAGTCACTGGATTGAACATTAAGAACATCTGTTAGTATCTGAGAGAACTAAAGATGTTGTCTTAAACTATGGAGAAGGAGAACTTGAAGTGACTGGGATCACTGCTGCAAGTTTCCAAACAGTTAAATACTATGGTACTATAAAGTTCGATAACGGGACAGTGAGCTGGAAATCTTCCGAGCAAGATACTGTTGCCGAATAAACAACAAATGCGGATTATTGCTGCAGCTGAGGCAGCAATAGAAGCCATTTGGATCGAAAATAAATCTAATTAGATTAGATACAGTTCTGTTAGCAGCTGAGCTAGGCGTCAGCACAGGCTAAGGAATTAAAGGTCTCATCGACGATCCAGATATATACTTCTATATCATCTGATTCGTTCGGATCATACATCGTGGCGATGTGATGATCGTATAAATCGCGTCAAACGATAATCATACAAATCCGCTGACGAAAACCTTTCCTCAGCAATTTGAGCGAACCGTACATAGTTCGGGTGTAGACACTGAGTGACTGGCTATGTGCCAAGTGGGAGATTGTTGGACAAAATGACCCATAGCGTCACTATTGCGCAGATCATTGTGTTGTTGTAGCAAATTAACTATGTGACAAGGAAATTGCACTCTCATCATTTGTGATTAGATCACCATAGATATATAAATGAAGAGAAGTCCATATGATTAGTTCCTGGATTGAGAATGATATGAGACAGTATCAGTCCCCGAAGGATTAATCATTAAATATCCCTAGCCGGAGTATTATCGAGACTGGACATCGATAATGCGGAATAGGCTAGTATTGCACTTGTGTGCGTTGTGAGGGCACAACGACATAGTTCTCATATATATAAGTATTGGATACTTATGCAAGTGTGATAGGAGGTTGTGTTTCACCGATGGTACGGGAAACAGCTTCGCTCTGGATAGACCCCTCGGAATCCCATTGGTATTATGACTATGTGTCTATGGGAGGCCGAAATCAAGGTAGGTGTGTATAGTCTTAACCTGAGACTTACATCGCTAATGCTTACGACAATCAATATACTTTAGTTGAGGTCGTCTAGGACTCTAACCGGTTCTGTGTACGCCAATACTGGGTATATTGAGAATCGTAGTGTATTGGATGTGATGTCAAGACGGAAGTATCACTCCAGTCATAGTGGAGATGATGTCACGCAGGATACGGTATTAGTGCTCTTAAGTGCTGCGCGGCCATCGGGATATTATGACAAGGTCATGTATATCCGATTATAGAGACTAGTTACCAGACATCCGACATGTGCTTCGTACGGGGCAGACACTTATCCAGCCCCAGGCCTAGCACGTGACTATCCGATACTGGGCCGATACACACAATACAATAGTATACTACGCTTGATACAGATCTTAATATTCTTAGATGGATATGTCCGGAGAATTGGGTAGACTTGGTGCTTTGCTAGGAGTCGACCTTGTCTCGTAAATCGGTAGAACGTAGTACTTGGTACGTACGTGATTCGGATACTCCGACGACCGTATTTACTGCCAACTTATCCGGAGATCTCATGGGTCGCTTCCCGATAATCCACCGATGACGTACAACTCGCACTCTTGAATAATCTGGGATTATATAGAAGAGAGAGAAAATTAATCTAGGATTAATAACGGAGATATTTTATCTAGGATAAAATATCTAGAGAGAGATAACGATTAATTTGGAATTAATCGATTAAATTAATATATTCGATATATTAAACGAAATTAGATTTCGACGCGGAATTAAAATTAGATTTTAATTCGGGCGAACGAATTAATTTAGAATTAATTCGTAAGCGACGTGAATAGTGAATTCGCTAGGCGTAATCATCTAATTACGACGCGACGGAAAAATCGTTAATTTGGAATTAGCGAACCCGAGCCCGAGTGTGATTGCGAGCGCATTCGTATTTCGAATTCGAGTGCGGCAACGCAAGTCACATCAAGCGTCAAATCATTCGTCACATCAAGCGTCAAATCAAATGTCACTTTGAGTGATGTGATTGATTGATGTGATTGATTGACAAAGCAACTTGTCACTTTGATTGATAGAAGTTGTTGAAATAGTGTAGTTGTTGGAAAGTTTGTTTATTGACTTTTGAAAGCCAAAATTGTGTATTACCTTTAATATATTTTTAGAAAATATATAAGGTAAATTTATTACACTTTCAAAACAACTAAACACAATTTTTCTCTCTCATTCTTTCTCAAAGCTCACGCCCAAACACAAAAAATAATGGACTGGTTTGGAACCATTTTGGCGTGAAGAAAAGGGAAGCCAAGAGTTGGTTTTCATGGTGAAAACCGCAAGTGCTAGCACACTACGAGTCTTGCGAAGGTGGTAGGGAGGTTCGACCATGAGCCGGGATCCGTCCGACGAAGCTAGGAGCTCCGTTTCGCATCTCAAATTTCTGTTTTTGGAGACAGTGGACTGCTGCAGTTCATGCGCCTTGGCAGTGTGTTTTTGGCCTTCAATCGTCTCCAAATCGACTCAACCGATCGATGTGAGTATTCCGCTACCTCCGTTGATGTATTCACGCATATTTTCATGACTTGTATGATCTTGGGACCTAGATTTAAACCAACATGTTCAAACTTTTATAGTACCGTAGTATTTAATTATTTGGAAACTTGCAGCAGTGATCCCAGTCACTTCAAGTTCTCCTTCTCCATAGTTTAAGATAGCATCTTTAGTTCTCTGAGATACTAACAGATGTTCTTAACTTCAATCCAGTGACTATCACTTGGATTGACCTGATCGTGACTCCATATGCTCGAAGCGTATGAGACACCAATACAACTACAATTTAAATGTACAATTTCCCAGAGAGTGTTAACAATTCCAAATCTATCCCAGTAGATCTTTATTCCTTGAATAAAGGTTGTTACTCCCCAGAATTCTACGGAGAATTTCTATTGAAAGCCAAGCTTTCAACAATTGCTATATGGGAATTTAACTGTCAGTGCGCTCTCCCACTAACCTCCTTATATACACAAGAATTATTTCGTTTTGAGTCAAATCATAAACCATTATGATTATTTCAAAACGACAGTTTCAAGAACCTTATGCTTGCATTAATCCAAACATGGATCGAATAACCCGCAAACCTTGTTTGTCGGTTATACAAAATCGTCAGGATGTTGTAAACATCCTCCAAAAAGTTTCCTTTTCAGGAAAGCGATTTTGATCTATAACTGACACATTTCATAAATGAAATACGCAGTTATCAACAAGCATCTTCAAAATGGATTTACCATGGCAACAATTAAGAGGTTGAACCGTTATTAACACAATGTTGATAACGATATCTTTCCGTCAAAAGCCCAGCTTTGTACGTTGGTATGTTACCTTCCATGTATGTCTTCCTTGAAGACATTTAATGTACCAATAGGCACAATGCCTTGTGGTACAACAACTAGTATCCAAAATAGTTGTTATGCATGGAATCCATTTCGGACTCATGGCACTTTGCCATAATAGGGAGTCGATACCTCGTATCACTTCCTCAAAACGTAGTCGGTGGATATACCTTCATAAGATTGACATCTTTATGGGGTTAGATCAGAAACCCATACCCTAGGTTGTTTTCTGACTCTATCCGATCTACTAGTTTCTTGTGTATTTGAAGATTAATGGTATAGATTCATCATAGATGAACTATTTGTGTTCCATTAAGGACTTCGTGCCTAGAACAGTATTACTCCGATTTTCATCGAGTATCACTATCCTCCCACTGACCACTGCATATCGGTATTCCTCTCAGGAAAAACCGCATGGTGAGCAACAATCACATTGTTCTCATGTGGGATTTATAAGTACTATACTTATGGTTTCCCTTAGGATAACCTATATTGGCACTTATCCAATTTGGGTCCTTAGTTTGGTATCATCCAAACGTTATGCCTGGCATACCCAAATTATCAGGAATGAGAAACCTCGTTTCTTCCCTGTTCATATACTACATGACATCTGTCAAACAGATTTATATGGAACCTTATTCTAAATAAGTTTTGCACTGTTAATACATATCCTATTGAAGGAAACAGTAGCTCAGAGCGACTCGTGATAAACCTTATCATGTCCAACAAAATTCGGTTTTTAGTTCGGACACACCGTCTAACTGACGTGTCTCAGGAGGAGTCCTCATTTGAAAGAATACCGTACTCTTTCATGTACGTATGAAACTTACTGCTTAAGTATTTTCCATTACGGTCTTACCGTGGCGGAATAATACTATAGCCGATCTGTTTATTTACTTCGTGTCGAAACTTTAAAGTTTCCGATTTGTGTTCTTCAAAAGAAACACATAACCATAACGTGATGCCACATCCGTTAAGGTCACGAAATATTCATGTTCACATCTAGCCTAGCTAGATATGGGCCCACTTACTTCACCATGAAGAAGGCTAACAGATCGGTGGCCCTTTTACTATTACCAAGTAAATAGTATTTTAGGTATTTTACCTAATAAACTAGATTCGCAGACCTTATTTGAATAGTCAAATCAGTCCTAGTACCCACTCTTCAAAAGTGTGGATATACGAGTCTCGTTTAATTGTGTCCTAGACAACAATGCCACAAATAAGTCTCTATTGATCAAATCAATTTGAGCTATTTATTTGTCATTTTTATATGTTTGAGATTTTATTATATTCAAAATATAAATTCTGTTATTCACATCTAATGTGTTTATCTCAGTATCATCTTTATATAATAAAACACTTTAGTGTTATAGAATATAAAGGTTTATCCAGAATGGATCAAACTAGTTACATTATAACAGTTCCTAATTTAAGTACATACCCAAAGGGTAGTTCCTAAACTTAGGTATCTACGGTCGAAACAGCGACTTTCGTCCCGTTTCCGATTCGCAGAGAAATCTCGCCTTGAAGTCAGTATCCAGCTCATAGCGGATTCTGAACATCAATACATATATTTTATGTACCACACTAAGTATTTAAAATCCAATTTCAATACTAGTAGTGAACATAACTTTGACAAATATTTTTAAAGTTAGAGCCTCGCCCTTTCTTTAATTCCTTCGTGTCTGCCATATCCAAATGGTAGTCACTTTGGGATATGTCAATTATTTTTTCAATATTTCACAAACCTTTGGCCAAGCCTTGGGTTTTAGAATATCGAAATGATGTGCACCTTGTGCAACTTGCCCAATTGCAAACTTTGACTTTTCTCCACTAGAATAGTCAATTAATTCTCCAAGAATTATTAATTGCAATTTTAATACCTTTTAAATCTAAAGATAGATTTATTGTCAAGTATATTAAATTAAGCACTAAAGTCATCATCACATAAATCTTCCAAAGATTTTATGCTCTACTATTTGCTTAATTATGGGCTTAGATATAACAAGTTATTTTATCCAATAAAGTAACCTATTATTAATTCCCAATGAAAATTAAATCATTTAAAACATTTAATCCAAGGATTATATATTTTAAATATTCAACTTTTCAATTCTTTCTTGATTTCAATAGTCCAACTATTTAATCAATTTAATAAGGTACTATTCATTATAATGATTACAATAATCCAATTATTTAATCAACTATAATTTTAATTCAATTATATTGATTACTATAATCCAATTATAAAATCAACTATATATCGAATGAGTTTGTATATAGTCCAACTATATATATATTTAAAACAACATAAAATATTAGTCCAACTAATACTTTTGATTAATATGACGAGTAAAATATAGATGAGCGCGTTTAGCGAGTATTCGAACGAATGTTGCAAATTCAATACTTGCCTCCCACTATTTTTCGTCGAGCCTCTAACCCTCTGTCGAGTACTCGGGAAACCGTGTTTCCTAGTGGGCTAGGATCCCGTTAAATATCACACAATCTTGACTTTGGCCAACAAATTGTATGATAATTAACTAGGTAGATCTCGAAGATCAATTGGATCCCATCCAACTCCTAGATCCAGTAGGTGGACATCCAAGTCCCAAACATATATCTAATATATATGCATATATATCGAATATATACCCTAACCTTTTTCCTCTGAATCAACTAGGCCTTGGCTTTGGCACAACAAACCTAGTGATCCCAGTCAAGCGCGGACCCATTGACATGGAAGCTTCGTAATCAATGTCAATGGACAAGAAGTGGTCTTGACTTTGGCCAACAAACCACAACTTGGACACGACACCGATATGGAACAAAGCCTCGTGATTATAACACATCTTTGACGGACAAGGGCTTGACTTTGGCCAACAACCCCTGCCAATCTCGGATCTTGAGTTAGAATCACTCAATGGAAGGAAAATAAACGCTTGATATTTAACGAGGGTTTTTCGCGTGCAAATTGGCTACCAATTTAATTATCTTTGTTAAGGTCTCATCATCATACACCCTTAAACATGCATTCTAAATACATAATAAAGCGAGTATGAAAATAAATAATAATGATATGCGGATGGATACTTTACATTGATCCTAGATCAAATCTCTCCCTTTCTCACTCAAGCTAGCACTAGTATTACTTCTACCTGTTACACTACACTTCTAAAGAAACCTCATTTACATGGAGGGGAATAAGTGAGAAGAGAATACAAAGAGAATGAAGGTGATAAGGCTGGACACGCAGGTCCAATTTAATAAATCGAATTTATTACAACAATTTCTAAAATTGCCCCACCCGACTAATAGCCATCCGATATACATTATACATACAACACAACCACGTATTCACACACATAAGCATGCTATCAATCAATCTAATCAAATTAATTAATCTGATAATTAAGTGATCATCCAATGTTCAAACAACGATTTGATTTTGTTCGAGTCCAACTCGTTTTTACGAATAAGTACTCAAAGTACGAATTCTTGAATTAAATTAAACTACATCATTAAATCCAATATAACATGTATTTAATACTAATTCACTATTCAATCCAAATTAAATATTACACTTTTATTTAATAAACCTTTTACGATTTAAATTCCAAATTTAATCGTAACGCGTCTCAAAGACCGATTAACGTCCAACGTCAATTCAATTAAAGTCCAATGGGCTTTTAATTGATTTCTTAAGGCGTGGACTTTTGGTCAACTCGGGTCAAACCGATAACCAAAGTCCAATCCGGGATTTACCCCATATGCCTATAAATCAATCTTGGCCCATTAGGCCCAATTGAACTTTAAAGGTTCATTAAGTCGCATTTGGGCTTTATGGTTAAGGTTTTGGGCCCAATTGGATCCAATCCACTTGGCCTAAACCCAACTTGATAAAATCAAGCCCAATAGGCCCAATTACAACATTAGAAGCCCAATATCAAAAATAGGCCCAAATAATTAAATTCAAAAAATCCAATTTTCCCAATTTAATTACCAAAGTGTATTACATGATCAATTACCCAAATTAACATTTCTAAAACATGAATTTACATAATTAATCATGGTCATTTACATCAATTGGTGTCCAATATAAATTAATCAAAAATCAAACCCATTTACATGCTTAATGCTCTCGGCCAAATGATGGATTTTGTGTCCGATTTGGTTTCAATCCAATCGAACCCACAATCGACATTAAATCAACATCCTAAATGATTTCATACACATCCAATGTCATAAAATCAAAAAATACCAAGACATTAGGGCATAATTCCATTCGGCCAAGGTGATCAATTTGGGGATTTTATATTCAATTCAAAATCCAATCCAATTAGTTTCAAATTAACATTATCCTAAATGATTCCAACTCATCAAATGAATCAAAAACAAAAATTCCAAGAATTCCAAAATGATCATCATATTCGGCCAACATGATATTTTGGGGAAAATTATTCCAAATCAATTTTCTACAAATTGGTCCAACCAAAATGCAATTAGACATGTTATAAGCATACTTAAACAATCAATTCATTCAAATCATGCTCAAAACAAATTTACCCAAATTTTAAGCCCTACAATTTCATGCTTGAACCTATAGCTCTTGATGCCATTGTTGGTTATTATCTAGGTCCCAAGATCAAACAAGACATGAAATTAATGCGTGAATGCACCAAGGAAAGTAGCGGAATACTTACATTGATCGGTTATGTCGATTTGAAGACGAATCAAGCCATAAAGCCCACTGCCTTGCTCACGCCACTGTGCAGATTTGCTCACTGGTTTGAGCTAATTCGGGTCTCATTTCGAAGCTCCAAACTCCGTCGGATGAGTCTCGCCTCATGGGTGAACCTCCCTAACACCTTCGCAATAGTCGCAAGTGTGCTAGCACTTGATTTTTCACCATGAAAACCACTCATTCCTTCCCTAAAGTTCACGCCTGAACTGGTATGAAAACAGTGAGTTTTCTTTCATTTTGGCGTGAAGAAGAACAAAGGGAGAGAGAGGTGAAAAAGTGAAGACTTGTCAAACATTTACCTAATAAAATGTCTTATATATTTTCCTAGAAAATATGCTAAAAACCATTTACCAAACTAATATATCTAATAAATTAAATGGTAAAAGTCTTTAGCTAGTCACTATTTCACCTACTTACATCACTATTCAAATGTCACTTTAATAAAGTGATTTGATGTGTGTCTTTCACTCAATCCATCAATCAAATCAATCAATCAATCAATCACTCAAAGTGACTTTTGATTCGACGCTTGATGTGACGATTGATTTGACGCTTGATGTGACTTGCGTCGCCGCACTCGAATTCGAAATACGAATGCGCTCGCAATCACACTCGGGCTCGGGTTCGCTAATTCTCAATTAGCGAATTTTCCGTCGCGTCGTAATTAAATGATTACGCCTAGCGAATTCACTATTCACGTCGCTAACGAATTAATTCTAAATTAATTCGTTCGCCCGAATTAAAATCTAATTTTAATTCCGCGTCAAAATCTAATTTCGTTTAATATATCGAATATATTAATTTATCGATTAATTCCAAATTAATCAATCTCTCTCTTTAGACGATATTTTATCCCAGATAAAATATCTCCGTAATTAATCCCAGATTAATTTTCTCTTTCTTCTATATAATCCCAGATTATTAATGAGTGCGAGTTATGCGTCATCGGTGCATTATCGGGAAGCGACCCATGAGATCTCCGGATACGTTGGCAGTAAATACGGTCGTCGGTGTATCCGAATCACGTACGTACCAAGTACTACGTTCTACCGATTTACGAGACAAGGTCGGCTCCTAGCAAAGCACGATGTCTACCAAATTCTCCGGTCATATTCATTTAAGAATATTAAGATCTGTATCAAGCGTAGTATACCATTGTATTGTGCATATCGGCCCAATATCGGATAGTCATGTGCTAGGGCTGGAGCTGGATAAGTGTCTGCCCCGTCCGAAACACATATCGGATGTCTGGTAACATAGTCTCTATAATCGGATATTCATGACCTGGTCACAATATCCCGATTGGATGCGCATCACTCAAGAGCACTAGTACCGTATCCTGCGTGACATCATCTCCACTATGACTGAAGTGATACTTCCGTCTTGACATCACACCCAATACACTACGACTCTCTGATAAACCCAGAAGTGGTGTACGCAGAACCGGTTAAAGCCCTGTACCACTAAGACCAAAGTCTATCGATTATCGTAAGTATTAGCGATGTAAGTCTCAGGTTAAGACTATACACACCTACCTTGATTTCGGCCTCCCATAGACATATAGTCATAATACCAATGGGATTCCGATGGGTCTATCCAGAGCGAAGCTGTTTCCCGTACTATCGGTGAAACACGACCTCCTATCGCACTTGCATAAGTATCTGATACTTATATATATGAGAACTATACCGTTGTGCCCTCACAACGCACACAAGTGCAATACTAGCCTATTCCGCATTATCGATGTCCAGTCTTGATAATACTCCGGCTAGGGATATTTAATGATTAATCCCTCGGGGATTGATACTGTCTCATATCATTCTCAATCCAGGTACTAATCATAGGGACCTCTCTTCATTTATATATCTATGGTGATCTAATCACAAATGATGAGAGTGCAATTTCCTTGTCACATAGTTAATTTGCTACAACAACACAATGATCTGTGCAAATAGTGACGCTATGGGTCATATTATCCAACACAAATCAAGCATAAAAAATACATGAATACACAAAGGAGAATGGCAGAAACATACTCACAATGAACGGATCTTGCGACGCGAAGAACACGAGCCTTCACGCTCCCTCAAAAGTCACGGCAGCAGCTCCTCTTTGCAGTGGACTGCTCGGTTTTGGCTCCACAAGCTCCTCCAAGATTCGGCCATTGAAGACTCCATCGAAGCTCCAAGCTTCAAGCTTCAAAATGGATTCCATGCTCATGTGTTCACTGCCCTATCACCTTAGGAAGACTCAAGTGTGTGCTAGCACTTTGTATTTTGCAACAAAATACTCTCTTGCTTCTCACTGCTTCTCGGTAAAACCAGAAAGTGAAGGAGAAGAGATGGCTCAAAGCCGAAAATGAGAAGAAGAGGGAAAATAGAAGAAACTGTGAGGTGAGAGAGAGAAAAGAAAAAAGTGTTTTGTTTTTTATATTTTAATTTTCCAAAAATCAAAATCAAAACCCTTTTTCCAAATACCAAAAAGTCAAAAAGCAAAAGCAATTAATGCTTTTCAACTACCACATCAATCAATCAATCAAATCAATCAATCAAATTGTCACATCATTCAAAGTGACATGTGATTTGACGCTTGATGTGACTAGCGATTTGACACTTGATTTGACTTGCGTGCCGCACTTGAATTCGAAATGCGAATGCGCTCACAAATAATCCCGGGCTTGGGTTCGCTAATTCCGAATTAACGAATTTTCTGTTGCGACGCAATTAAACGATTACGCCTAGCGAAATCACTATTCACGTCGCTAACGAATTAATTCTAAATTAATTCGTTCGCCCGAATTAAAATCTAATTTTAATTCCGCGTCGAAATCCAATTTCGCATAATATATCGAATATATTATTTTATTAATATTTTAAATTAATCGTTCTCTCTCTTTAATTAATATTTTATCCCAGATAAAATATCTCCGTAATTAATCCTAGATTAATTTTCTCTCTCATCTAATTAATCCCAGATTAATAAAGTGCGAGTCATACATCATCGGTGAATCTTTGAGAAGTGACCCATGAGATCCCCGGATATGTTGGCAGTAAATACGGTCGTCGGACTATTCGAACACGTAAGTACCTAGTACTACGTTTGTACCGATTTACAAGACAAGGTTGGCTTCTAGCAAAGCGCCATGCCTACCCAATTCTCCAGGAATATCCTTATAGGAATATGTGATCTATATCAAGCGTAGTATACCGTAGTATTGTGTATGTCGATCCAGTATCGGATAATCACGTGCTAGGCCTGGGGCTGGAATTGTGTCTGCCCCATACGAAGCACATATCGGATGTCTGGTAACTAGTCTCTATAATCGGATATACATGACCTAGTCATCATATCCTGATAGCTCGAGCATTTAAAAGAACAAGTTATGTATCCTATGTGACCATCATCTCCACTATGACTGGAGTGATACTTCCATCTTAACATCACACCCAACACACTACGATTCTCAATATACCCAGCATTGGCGTACACAGAACCTGTTAAAGCCCTGGACGACCTCAACCAAAGTATATTGATTGTCGCAAGTATTAGCGGTGCAAGTCTCAGGTTAAGACCAAATACACCTACCCTGATTTCGGACTTCCATAGACACATAGTCATACTACCAATGGAATTCCGAGGGGTCTATCCAGAGCGAAGCTGTTTCCCGTACCATCGGTAAAACACAACCTCCTATTACACCTGCATGAGTATCCTATACCCAAATATATGAGAACTATGCCGTTGTGCCCTCACAACGCGCACAAGTGTAATACTAGTCTTTTACATATTTATCGATATCCAATCTCGATAATATTCTGACTAGGGATATTTAATGATTTATCCTACGTGGACTGATACTGTCTCATATCATTCTCCATCCAGGAACAAATCACAAGGACCTCTCATCATTTATATATCTAGGTGATCTAATCACAAATGATAAGAGTGCAATCTCCTTTGTCACATAGTTAATTTGTACAACAACACCATGATCTGTACAAATAGTGACGCTATGGGTCATAATTGTCCAACAATCTCCCACTTGGCCTATAGCCAGTCACTCGAGTGCTTGACACCAGAACTATGTACGGTTGGCTCAAACTGCTGAGAAAAGCTTTCGTCAGCGGATTTGCATGAATATCATCTTGTTGCGATTTATTCGATCATCACATCGCCACGATGTATGATCCCAACGAATCATATGAATATCTAAGTATGTATCTGTATCGTTGATGAGACCATTAATTCTTTAGCCTGTGCTGACGCCTAGCTCAGCTGCTAACAGAACTATATCTAATCTAATTAGATTTGTTATTGACCCAGATGGCTTCTATTGCTGCCTCAACTGCTGCAATTAACCCACATTTGTTGTTTATTCGGTAACAGTATCTTGCTTGGAAGATTTCCAGCTCACTGTACCGTTATTCAAACTGTATAGTACCGTTTGCGACTTTTAGTCGTCTTTATCGGTTATAGGAAACTTGCTACAGTGATCCCAGTCACTTCAAGTTCTCATTATCCATAGAATAAGACAGCATCCTTAGTTCTCTAAGATACTAACGGATGTTCTTAACATCAATCCAGTGACTATCACTCGGATTGGCCTGTTTGTGAATATATATGCTCAAAGCGTATGAGACACCAGGTCACGTATATTTTTCAATGTACGGTTTCTCGGAGAGTATTTCGAAAGCCCAGCTTTCGCCGATAGTTATTTTATGGGAATTTCATTTCCAAGAAATGATATATTATCATTATTTTATAGGACAACCACTGTCAGTGCGCTCCCACTAACCCTCTTATATACACAAGAATCATTTTCATTTTGAATTAAATCATAAATCATTATTATTACATCAAAAAGATAATTCCAAGAACCTAATGCTTGCTTCAATCCAATCATGGATCGAATAACAAGCATTATCCAAATGGATTTACCGTGGCAACAGCTAAAAGGTTGAATCGTAATCAACACAATATTGATAACGATACCTTTCTGCTAAAAGCCTAGCTTTATATGTTGGTATGTTTCCATCCATGTACGTCTTCCTTGAAGACTTATATAGTACCAATAGGCACAATGCCTTACGGTACATCAACTAGTGTCCAAACTTGTTGATATACATGGAATCCATTTCGGACTTTATGGCACTTTGCCATAATAGGGAGTCGATACCTTGTATCACTTCTTCATACGTAGTCAGTTGTTATTCCTCAATAAGATTTACATCTTTATGAGGTTAGATCAGAAACCCATACCCTAGGTTGTTTTATGACTCTTTCTGACATACGTGGTCCTTATGTATTCGAAGATTATTGGTATAGTTTCATCCTTGATTAACTATTTATGTTCCATTAAGATTCGGTGCCTAGGACAGTATTACTCCGATTTTTCATCAAGTTTTACTATCCTCCCACTTACCACTGCATATCGGTATTCCTCTCAGGAAAACCGCATGGTGAGCAACAATTTAATTGTTCTCAGGTAAGGTGTATAAGTACAATACTTATGGTATCCCTAGGATAACCTACATTTGGCACTTATCCAATTTGGGTTCTTGTTTGGTATCATCCAAACGTATGCCTAGCATACCCAAATTATCAGGAATGAGAAACCTGGTTTCTTTCCCGTTCATATCTAATATGTTATCTGTCAAACAGATTTTAATGGAACCTTATTCAAAATAAGTTTTGCACTGTTTAGCATATCCGTTGAAGGAAATGGTAGCTTAGAGCGACTCGTGATTAACCTTATCATGTCTAACAAAATTCGGTTAATCCTGTTCGGACACACCGTCAAACTAACGTGTTCCGGGAGGAGTCCTCATTGAAAGAATACTATACTCTTTCAAGTATACGAGAAACTTATTGCTTAAGTATTTTCCATTACGGTCTTACCGTGACGGTTTAATACTTTAGCCGATCTGTTTGTCTATTTCGTGTCGAAATTGTGAAAGTTTCCGATTTGTGTTCTTCAAAAGAAACAAATAACCATACGCGATGCCACATCCGTAAAGGTCACGAAATATTCATATCCACATCTAGCCTAGCTAGACATGGGCCCATTTGCTTCACTATGAACTAGGGCTAACAGATCGGTGGCACTGGCACTTTTACCAAGTAAATAGTGTTTTAGGCACTTTGCCCAATAAACTAGATTCGTAGACTTTATTTGAATAGAATCAAATCAGTCCAAGTACCCACTCTTCGAAAGTGTGGATATACGATTCTTGTTTAATAGTGTCCCTGACAACTATGCCACATTTAGTTTCTTATGATCAAATCAGTTTTGAACTATTTGTTTGTCATGTTATATGTTTGAGATATTATTTATATTCAAAATATAAATTCTGTTATTCACATCTAATGTGTTTATCTCAATATTATCTTTAGATAATAAAACACTTTAGTGTTCTAGAATATAAAGGTTCACCCGCAGCGGGTTAAACACTGATATAGAGATAATGTATCTAGTCAAACAAGTTACATATATTATAAAAATTTCTTAATTTAAGTACTAACCCGAAGGTAGTTCCTAAATTCTGGTATCTACGGTTGAAACAACGACTTTCGTCCCGTTTCCAATTCGCAGATAAATCTCAATTGATGTCATTATCCTGCTCATAGCAGATTCTGAACATCAATACATATTTATGTACCACACTAAGTATTTAAAATCCAATTTTAATACTAGTGGTGAACATATTTATGACAAACATATTTGAAGTCAGAGCCTTGCCCGTCTTCTATTCCTTCTTGGGATATGTCCTTTTATCTTCCTAGAAGATTATAATGATTTTGCCTTTGCCCTTTTCCACATTCCAATAGCCTTTGGCCAAGCCTCGGGTTTCTAGAATATCGAAGTAAGGTGCGCCTTGCGCTACTTGCCTAATTGCAAAGTTTGACTTTGTCTCATTGAGAATAATCATTAATTCTCCAAGAATTATTTATTGCAATTTAGTATTTCAAAGATCTAAAATAGATCCATGAAAATCCTTCAATTTCATTATCATACTTTAAGGATCTAATCCTTAGTTCTGATTCAGAAATTAAGGAGTCTACTTGACAAGTATAATGGATTAAGCACTAAAGTTATCATTACATGAATATTCCAAATATCATGTTCCACTTATTTGCTTAACTCCAAGCTTAGGCCTAATATGTTATTTTATCAAATAAAGTATCTTATTATTTTTTTCAGGACCATCCTGAAATAATTCCCAATTTGAAAAATTATAGTCGTTCAAATACATTTTCACTCAGGATTATGTTTTAAACACTAATCTTTCATTTTATCTTGATTCTAATAGTCCAACTATTTAATCAACGAATTGTGGTACTATGTATTATATTGATTATTATAGTCCAACTATATAATCAAATATAATTTAAATTAATTAGCCTCAATTACATTGATTACTATAATCCAATTATAAAATCAACTGTAAATTGAAATTAATTAATTCAAATATATTGATTACTATAATCCAATTAGATAATCAATTATAATACAGTCCAACTGTTAATTAAAACAACAATTTAAATATTAGTCCAGCTAACATTTAATCTAACGACGAAATAATTTGTGATTGAGCGCGTATGGCAAGTAATTTAACAAATATTGCAAATTCAATTCTTGCCTCCCACTATTTTTCGGCGAGCCTCTAACCCTCTGTCGAGTACTCGGGAAACCGCGTTTCCTAGTGGGCTAGGATCCCGTTAAATATCACACAATCTTGACTTTGGCCAACAAATTGTATGATAATTAACTAGGTAGATCTCTAAGATCAATTGGATCCAATCCAATTCCTAGATCCGGTAGGGGGACATCCAAGTCCGAAACATATATCTTATATATGGCAATACATTGAATGTATTACCTAACCTTTTTCCTCTGAATCAACTAAGCCTTGGCTTTGGCACAACAAACTTAGTGATCCCAGTCAAGCGCGACCCATTGACCATGGAAAGCTTCGTAATCAATGTCGATGGACAAGAAGTGGTCTTGACTTTGGCCAACAAACCACAACTTGGACAAGACACTGACATGGAACAAAGCCTTCGTGATTCAAACACATCTTTGACAGACAAAGGCCTTGACTTTGGCCAACAAACCAATGCCGTCTCGGATCTTGAGTGAGAATCACTCAATGAAAGGAAAGACGCTTAATATTATTTTAGGGTTTTTCGCGTGCAAATTGGCAACCAATTTATTATCTTTGTTAAGGTCTCATCATCATACACCCTTAAACATGCATTCTAAACACAACATAAAGCGCGTATAAATAAAATAATAATGATATATAGATGGATACTTTACATTGATCCTAGATCAAATCTCTCAATTTTATCTCTCCCGCTAGCACATGTATTTACTTCTACCCGTTACACTACACTTCTAAAGAAACCTCATTTACATTGAGGGGAATAGGTGAGGAGAAATACAATGAGAAAGTAGGTAATAGGCTGGACACGCAGGTCCAATTAATAAATCAAATTTATTACAACAATTTCTAAAATTGCCCCACCCAACTAATATCCATCTGATATACATTATTCATGCATCGCAACCATGTATTTACACAAGCATGTTATCAATCAATCTAATCCAATTAATTAATCTGATAATTAGTGATCATCCAATGTTCAAACAACGATTTGATTTTGCTCGAGTCAAACTCGTTTTGCGAATAAGTACTCAAAGTACGAATTCTTGAATTAAATTAAACTACAAAATTAAATCCAATTTAATTTGTATTTAATACTAATTCACTATTTAATTCCAAATTAAATATTACACTTTATTAACGAACCTTTACGACTTAAATTCAAAATTCAATCGTTACGGGTCTCAAAGCCCGATTAACATCCAATGTTTATTTAATTAAAGTCCAATGAGCTTTTAATTAATTTCTTTAAGGCGTGGACTTTTGGTCAACTCGGGTCAAACCGAATAACCAAAATCCAATTCGGGATTTACCCCATAAGCCCAGAAATCAATTTTGGCCCATTAGGCCCAATTAAATAATTAAGGTCCATTAAGTCATAATTGGACTTTACGGATGCGGTTTTGGGCCCAATTGGATCCAACCAAATTGGCCTAAACCTAACTTGGTACAACCAAGCCCAAAAGCCCAATTACAACCTATAAGGCCCAAATCCTATTTCAAGCCCAATTAATTAACTTATAAAATTCCAAATTCCACAATTAATTAACCAAAGTGTAATACACAATTAATTACCCAATTAACATTTCTAAAACATCAATTAGCCTAATTAATAATGCACTTTAACATCAAATAGTGTCCAACACAATTCAATCAAAATCAAACCCAATACATGCTTCAAGTGTCTCGGCAATTAGGGTTTTTTACAATTCGATTCGGTTTCAATCCAATTGAATCCACAATCATCATTTCCCAAATCAATTCAACTCATCCAATGAATCAAAATCAAAAAATCACCATGAATTTCAAAAATCACTAGATTCGGCCAAGCCTTTAATTTGGGGAAAATTTGTCCAATTCAAAATTCAATCCAATTAAACATAAAATCAACTTTACCCAATTGTTTTAAGTCATCCAATGATCAAACAAACAAAAATTACCAAGACATTAGGGCTTATCCATTTTCGGCCAAGCCTAAACTTTTAGGGAAAATTGATCCAATCCAATTTTCTTGAAATTGATCATGCACAACTTCAATTCAACCTCATTCAAGCATACTAAATCAAACAATTTAACCAATTGATGCTCAAATCGATTTTGCCCAATTTTAAACCCTAAAAATTTCATGCTTGATATAAGCTCAAAATACCATTGTTAGTTTCTAATTAGGTCCCAAGAATCATCAAATCAAGCATAAAAAATGCATGAATACACAAAGGAGAATGGCGAAAACATACTCACAATGAACGGATCTTGCGACGCGAAGAACACGAGCCTTCAAGCTCCCTCAAAAGTCACAGCAGCAGCTCCTATTGGCAGTGGACTGCTCGGTTTTGGCTCCTCAAGCTCCTCCAATATTCGGCCATTGAAGACTCCATTGAAGCTCCAAGCTTCAAGCTTCAAAAAGGATTCCATGCTTATGTGTTCACTGCCCTATCACCTTAGGAAGACTCAAGTGTGTGCTAGCACTTTGTATTTTGCAACAAAATACTCTCTTGCTTCTCACTACTTCTCGGAAAAACCAGAAAGTGAAGGAGAAGAGATGGCTCAAAGTCGAAAATGAGAAGAAGAGGGAAAAGAGAAGAAACAGTGAGGTGAGAGAGAGAAAAGAAAAAGCGTTTTGTTTTTTATATTTTAATTTTCCAAAAATCAAAATCAAAACCCTTTTCCCAAATACCAAAAAGTCAAAAAGCAAAAGCAATTAATGCTTTTCAACTACCACATCAATCAATCAAATCAATCAATCAAATTGTCACATCACTCAAAGTGACATGTGATTTGACGCTTGATGTGACTAGCGATTTGACGCTTGATTTGACTTGCGTGCCGCACTCGAATTCGAAATGCGAATGCGCTCGCAAATAATCCCGGGCTCGGGTTCGCTAATTCGGAATTAACAAATTTTCCGTTGCGACGCAATTAAACGATTACGCCTAGCAAAATCACTATTCACGTCGCTAACGAATTAATTCTAAATTAATTCGTTCCCCCGAATTAAAATCTAATTTTAATTCCGCGTCGAAATCCAATTTCACATAATATATCGAATATATTATTTTATCGATTAATTCCTAATTAATCGTTCTCTCTCTTTAATTAATATTTTATCCCAGATAAAATATCTTCGTAATTAATCCCAGATTAATTTTCTCTCTCATCTAATTAATCCTAGATTAATAAAGTGCGAGTCATACATCATCGGTGAATCTTCGGGAAGCGGCCCATGAGATCCCCGGATATATTGGCAGTAAATACGGTCGTCGGACTATCCGAACACGTAAGTACCTAGTACTACGTTTGTACCGATTTACAAGATAAAGTTGGCTTCTAGCAAAGCGCCATGCCTACCCAATTCTCCAGGAATATCCTAATAGGAATATGTGATCTATATCAAGCGTAGTATACCGTAGTATTGTGTATGTCGATCCAGTATCGGATAATCACGTGCTAGGCCTGGGGCTGGAATTGTGTCTGCCCGTACGAAGCACATATCAGATGTCTGGTAACTGGTCTCTATAATCGGATATACATGACCTAGTCATCATATCCCGATAGCTCGAGCATTTAAGAGAACAAGTTCCGTATCCTATGTGACCATCATCTCCACTATGACTGGAGTGATACTTTCATCTTAACATCACACCCAACACACTACGATTCTCAATATACCCAGCATTGGTGTACACAGAACTTGTTAAAGCCCTGGACGACCTCAACCAAAGTGTATTGATTGTCGCAAGTATTAGCGGTGCAAGTCTCAGGTTAAGACCAAATACACCTACCTTGATTTCGGACTTCCATAGACACATAGTCATACTACCAATGGAATTCCGAGGGGGTCTATCCAGAGCGAAGCTGTTTCCCGTACCATCGGTAAAACACAACCTCCTATTACACCTACATAAGTATCCTATACCCAAATATATGAGAACTATGTCGTTGTGCCCTCACAACTCGCACAAGTGTAATACTAGTCTTTTACATATTTATCGATGTCCAATCTCGATAATACTCTGACTAGGGATATTTAATGATTTATCCTACGTGGACTGATACTGTCTCATATCATTCTCCATCCAGGAACAAATCACAAGGACCTCTCATCATTTATATATCTAGGTGATCTAATCACAAATGATAAGAGTGCAATCTCCTTTGTCACATAGTTAATTTGTACAACAACACCATGATCTGTACAAATAGTGACGCTATGGGTCATAATTGTCCAACACTTACTACATATGAGGAAGTGATATAAGGTATCGACTCCCCATTATGGCAAAGTGCCATGAAGTCCGAAATGGATTCCATGTATACCAACTATGTTTATAGACTAGTTGTTGTACCGTAAGGAATTGTGCCTATTGGTACTATATAAGTCTTCAAGGAAGACATACGTGGATGGCAGCATACCAACGTACTAAGCTAGGCTTGTAGCGGAAAGGTATCGTTATCAACATTGTGTTGATTACAACGAAATCTTTTACCTGTTGCCACGTTAAATCCATTTGGATTATGCTTGCTGATGCTGCATGTTTTATTTATGAAATATGGTAGCTGAACGTCAAAATTGCTTTCCTTAAACGGAAACCTATTTGGAGGATGTTTATAACATCCTGACGGTTTTGTCGTACCAAAACTAGCAAACAAGGTTTGCAGGTTATTCGATCCATGTTTGGATTGAAGCAAGCATTAGGTTCTTGGAATTATCGTTTTGATGTAATCATAATGGTTTATAATTTGATTCAAAACGAGAAATGATTCTTGTGTATATAAGGAGGTTAGTAGGAGCGCACTGACAATGCTGTCCTAAATAATGATGATATGTCATTTCCTGGAAATGATATTCCCATATTACAATCGGTGAAAGCTTGGCTTTCATGAAAATACTCCGTAGAATTCTTGGGAGAAACAACCTTTATTCTAGGAATAAAGATCTATCGGGATAGATTTAAAGTTGTTAACACTCTATGAGAACTCGTACATTGAAAAATATACGTGACCTGGTGTCTCATACGCTTTGAGCATATGGAGTCACAAACAACAAATGCGGGTTATTGTTGCGGCTGAGGCAGCAATAGAAGCCATTTGGGTCGATGATAAATCTAATTAGATTAGATATAGTTCTGAAAGCAGCTGAGCTAAGCGTCAACACAGGCTAAAGAATTAATGGTCTATTCAACGATCCAGATATATACTTCGGCTATTCATCTGATTCGTCCGGATAATACATCGTGGCGATGTGATGATCGAATAAATCGCATTAGACGATAATCACGCAAATCCGCTGAAGAAAGCCTTTCCTTAGCAATTTGAGCGAACCGTACATAGTTCGGGTGTATGACACTCGAGTGACTGCCTATAGGCCAAGTGGGAGATTGTTGGACAATTATGACCCATAACGTCACTATTTGTACAGATCATGGTGTTGTTGTACAAATTAACTATGTGACAAGGAGATTGCACTCTTATCATTTGTGATTAGATCACCTAGATGTATAAATGATAGGAGGTCTTTATGATTAGTTCCTGGATTGAGATGATATGAGACAGTATCAGTCCTCGAAGGATTAATCATTAAATATCTCTAGTCAGAGTATTATCGAGATTGGACATCGATAATGCGTAAAAGACTAGTATTACACTTGTGCGCGTTGTGAGGGCACAATAGCATAGTTCTCATAAATTTGGGTATTGGATACTCATGCAAGTGTAATAGGAGGTTGTGTTTTACCGATGGTACGGAAAACAGCTTCGATCTGGATAGACCCCTCGAAATTCCATTGGTAGTATGACTACGTGTCTATGGAAGTCCGAAATCAGGGTAGCTGTATTTGGTCTTAACTTGAGACTTGCACCGCTAATACTTGCGACAATCAATATGCTTTGGTTTTGGTCGTCCAGGGCTTTAACCGGTTCTGTGTACGCCTCTGCTAGGTATATTGAGAATCGTAGTGTATTGGGTATGATGTCAAGACGGAAGTATCACTCCAGTCATAGTGGAGATGATGTCACGTAGGATACGGAACTAATACTCTTAAGTACTGCAGTCATCGGGATGATATGACTAGGTTATGTTCATCCGATTATAGAGACTAGTTACCAGACATCCGACATGTGCTTCGTACGGGGCAGACACAATTCCAGCCCCAAGCCTAGCACGTGACATCCGATACTGGATCGGTATACGCCATACTACGTATACTACGCCTGACATAGATTATGTATTCCAGTAAGAAAATTTCTGGAGAATTGGGTAGGCACGATGCTTTGCTAGAAGCCAACCATGTCTTGTAAATCCGTAAGCACGTGGTACGAGGTACGCACTTAATCGGATAGTCCGATAGCCGGATCTACTGCCAACATATCCAGAGGTCTCTTGGGTCGCTTCCCAAAGATTCACCGATGACAGTTGACTTAAACTAGAATTAATCTGGGATTAATTTAGAGAGAGAAAATTAATCTGGGATTAATTGAGGCTTTATTTAATCTGGGATTAAATGTGTTCGGAAGAGAGAGAACGCGATTAATTTGGAATTAATCGGTGAAATAACTTTAATAGTTAAATTTGATTTTACTATTTAATTTATTTGTATGGGCTAAAATTAATATATCGGATATATTAATATGAATTGGATTTCATTACGAAATTAAAGTCGGACTTTAATACGAACGAACGAATTAATTTAGAATTAATTCGTAAACGACGTTCATAATATATTTGCGAGGCATCGTTATTTAATTAAATTAGATTTAATTATTTAGCGACAAAAGTTCGTTTAATCGGATTAAAAGGATTCGAGCCGCGGCAAATGTTCTTAGAGACATTTGAATTTTGAATTCAAATGTGGGGCCCACTTCACATGTGGTAGTTGAGAGGGTAGTTGGCATTTATGCCAAGCCACCAACTTTCCAACTACCTTGGAATAGTTTTGGTGAAACCTCCAACCACCTTGTTTAGGTAAAAGGGTAAATTGGTTTTACCAAAAGGCATCTCTCTCTCTCATTACACAAGACTTAACAAAAATCAAACCCTAGTTCTTCCTCCATGGGCGTGAGCTTCCTTTCTCCTCTCTTTGATTTTTTGGCAAAATCAACAAAGCTAGCACTTGTAGAAGTCTTCTAAGGTGATAGGGAAACCAACTCAAAGGTTGGATCTTGGAGATCTTCATTCACAACTCAAAGCTTGGAATCAAAACAAAGGTTGGATCTTGGAGATCTTTATTCACAACTCAAAGCTTGGAATCAACAAAGGAAGGATCTTGGAGATATTCTTCTCAAAAATTTTAAAAGCTCAAATCCATTCAATGTAAGTAATTCCGCAACTTATAATGAATTTATGAACACCTTTTCTTGCTTATTAGATCCTTGGCATGTTTTAGGAACACTAACACAATTGTGGTTCTCATTAGTCCAAAAATTCTATTGTAGAAGGTTTGGACTTGTAGCCACTTTGCAATTTCATGGTGAGGACATTTTCTGAGCAAATCCTTATATCTTTCCCAAGCTTCGCAGAGAGATTCTGAGTCATGTTGTACAAAAGATGTGATGTCATTCCTCAGCTTTGCAGTTCTGGTTGGTGGAAAGTACTTTGCAAGGAATTTGGTGGCTAGAGTGTTCCAAGTTATGATGGAACACTGGTAGTGAATGTAGCCAAGCCTTAGCTCTATCTTTCAAGGAATATGGAAAAAACAAGCAGTCTCATTGCTTCTTTAGCTGCTCGGTTGTAATTAAAAGTGCCGTAAACTTCCAGGAGTTGCTGATGTGGGCATTAGGATATTCAGTTGCATTCCCCCTAAACTAAACTGACTGCTGAATCATCTGGATGCATGTTTTGATGTCACACACATTTGCTGGTAAGAGAGGAAGTAAAATACATGAAATGAAGCCGTCAACCACCGGAATAGTTCTATCTTGAATGGGAATTGGTGGTGAAACTTCCAGAGGTTCATGTTCCATGTTGATCAGTGCTTCTTGGCCTTCTCGCCTTTCCCTTCTCAACTGTCTGATGGTTCTTTCAATTTCTGGGTCAAGCGGATGAATTTCAAAACTTCTGGTTCGTCTCATGTAGTGTCTGAGAACATGAAACACAGGAAAATAAAAACAATAAGTAAAAGAAATTAGATACAAGTAACTGTATCTAACCTCAAAACTAATAATGAAAGATAAATAAGTCCCCAGAAACGGCACCAAAAACCTGACCGGCGTGATCACACATGTAAAACACAAGTGCACGTATCGTTCAATTAGTATAAATGTATCGATCCCAAGAGGACTTAATACCTAAGCTATTAATTTATGAAACCAAATTTTTACGAGTATCTAATAGATTGAATGGTGATTTTAAACTTAAAACAAGTAAATTAAACAGCGCAAAAGTAAATTAAAGGAAAATTTAATATTATTATACTATCCAGGATCATGAATCCTTCCAATATATTTTAAAGATGAAGTGGTTATCTCTTGTTTGTGCAATATATTGGTTTACTAACCTGGAACACGAAATTATGCAAAAGCCTCTGTCAATGGTCAGATACAAATACCTAGTCTGACCCAATTAATCATATATCTATGTCAACCAAGTTACCTGAATTCATTAAAATTAAGTTCCAATTGTGGCTACCCCTGCCCGACAGGTATATGTCTATCTTGTAAGGAAATCTATTAAAGGGTTATTTATCTTCAAGGAAGATCGTGGACTATTAAGTCTAAGGTTGAAACCTAAAATTCCTTTGTCAAGTTTATTTTAAGTTTACCACATCAATCTTATAATGGCCAGTTAACAAGAAGCATTAAACTTAAGACTTAATAAATAAACCTTTATATTACCCATGACACAAAATAACCCCTTATAAACCGGTGATATTGGAATTCATCACAACCTCAGATAACTGGTTTAGTTACGACACATATCTAAAACTAGTAAAAGCTTAAATAAAATAAATGACATAAAGTAAAAGCTTGGAAATTAAAAAGGTAAATAAAATAGTAAAGAAAATGCTGGGGGTTAGAGGATCCACTTTTATTACTTTTAATTTATATATCTCCCTTATTATAATATATAAACTTTGTGTGATATTACCAACCGACCATATATGCGGTAATTTGATTAAGTCAAATTTATAATTAATTCCAACCGACCATAAAGACGATATCTAATTTAGTCAGGTTATAATCAATTTAATTAAATCCAACCGACCATAAAGGCGGTATCCCATTAAGTTAGGTTTTAAATAGTTTATACATTATAATTAAGGGAGATTAATCTAAATATTAGTAATAAAAGGTTAACCTTTAACCTCAGCAGATGGGAGTTACCTATTCATACTGAAAAGTAAAATAAAGACTAAAAAGTAAAGAAAAGAAAGAACTATTGCGTAAAATAAATAAAATTAAATACATAAAGCTGTAAATAAACAAGCAAGATACAATCTTTTTAGTATTCTTAAGGAATTCCTCAGAAGAAAGTATGGATTTACAACTGAAATCGGCCTAAATTTATAGGCATCCATGGGTCTCGCGAGTCGCAACTCGCATAACTTTACGCGTCGCGACGTTGATTTGCGCCACGTGGTGCGCGACTTCCGAAGATGAGGACACGTGGCTGTCGGTAGAATTATTGGCTCGGCGTTGTGATGCGTAAGGGTGTGCACGTTATGACGTTGACGTCAGCATGATGCAAGCAATGATGCATTTTCAATGATGAGTGTCAGCAGCATGTGATGGTGACACGTGTCTGGCGCACGTTAGCAGTCTTCGGCGCACGTTAGGAGACAACGCATTTTAACAAACGGCGCATTTTAGCAGGAAATTTATATTTTTGCTCTTTTTGTCCGTTTTTCGCTGTTTTGTCCCCGAATTGATTCTAGAGAGTCCTGTTATTTTATTTATTTACAAAATACCATAAAACACATCAAAATATTCACAAAACGCAAGAAACTATACAAAATATTAAGTCAAAGGGACGGTAAATATTGATATATTTACCGCTTATCAGGGACTCTCTAAGTCTAGACACGTTCGTCATATAAGCCTAGCTTATATGAACGTAATTCGGCCACCTCCGAATTCACGAAGAATACAAATGACTTTTCTGAGCTATACAAGTCAAGGTCATCACATATTTTTAATAATCCCTCCGTCATAAGTTATCCTAGTTGTGCTTATGAAACATAGATTACACCGTTAAGTTTCCAAAGCGCACATCTCATGTCGATATGTTCACGACTCTTTACCACTAATTAGAACACCATTTCTAATTTATGTGATCCACCCTAGGTGATCGGCTTTGTCCAAAGTCATAAGAATCGTTACTTACACACATGGATACCAAAACCCCTTATGGCACACATACGAGCCGACATATCCTATTTTCATATGCACTTGATTAACGAGTGCATCGGTCCACACCCAACGAACATCTAGCGATCATACCATGAAAGGTGTCTGACCTATATGGCATCAAAATGTAGAGGATCACATACAAAACAAATGTTATCATATATTCAAAGGATCACATATGTTACTCGACTCGAGGAGATTCCTATTGACGGTGGTGTGTACTTCCTACTATTAGGGATCACCTCTGAGTCATTTAGTATTCGCTCCAATGAATACCCACATGTATATATTAGCTTCCCTTGCTAATAGAACATCGGGTTAATGTAGGAAATACTTTCCCAACGCAGCGGAAGCACGTTAGACACCCATATCAGACTTGAAAAAGTTTTTTGCCCTTCTCACCAAGAGGCCGAAAATTACCAGCACCACCACTGAAATTTTACTTCTGTTTTAGACAAAATTCTAGCCCCAAAACAGCCCCCTAAACAGTGACACAAAATTGGATTGTTTTGGACCTGATATACGCCCAACATACTGCCAAAACAACCTCTGAAATATGTGAATAGTGATTGTGTTTCAGTTTTGATTTTACACTTGAAAACAGACCCAACACAGCCCCAAAACAACTTTTTTTGTTCACAAAAAATTCTGGATAAAAACCAAAACAAATCGAGCACCGTTTCACCAATACAAGGTGCGGCAATGAGCAAAAATAAGCCTCACAACCATGTGTGTATGAAAAGGAAGGAGATGATTGTTTGTTCGATACCACAAAGTCTTCCGAGCTATATCTCATTTCCAACGGAAACTAGTGTGGGCTAGACTCATAAAATTAATCCCTAAACATTTTAGAGATTAATGTCACACAAGGAAAACATTTGTTTATCTTTCTTGTTTATCTTTTTATTTTCTCAACACTTTGAGAGAGTTTGAAGAAGAAGAAGATGGAGGCTAGGGTTAGAATGAGAGAGCTACCAAAAAGAAAAATCTAATTTTCTTTTATACGTAGGGTTATTTGTTTCCAAAATAAACAAACCTCCTATGTAAGTTTCGGTAATAGCAAGGAATTATAAAAAATTTTGTAACATCAAATTTTCAATTACCATAATTGAAAAGATGTTACAAAAGTTAATTAGTTATCACCTAATAAAAGGTGTAACTTCCAAATTAAATTTAAGGGTTTCTAAAACCCAAATTTGGAATTCAAAGTTTACCATTATTAAATTATATCATATATAATTTAATATTATGTATTTAATAATTATCATATAATTATTAAAACCATATATTACATTTTAATATATAATTTCAAGTGTGACAAAATAATATTTTTAATCATATTAATAATATTTATACATGTGTAAGTATATAATTGGACTATCCAATTACACTAGATCTGCTATAGTATATTGAGCTAGCACGGGGATAAAATGGACATACGACTACAGTTTTAAGCTTCAATAATCTCGAAATAATAATTAAGCTCTTAATTAAATATTTCGAATTATTAACTCCAGGTTATTCCACTAAAAACCCGAAGCTGCACTCTCGTTGCCGCATATAGTATATTAAGCCGAAACAGATCGGTGTCCATCAATATAGTCATTACATACAGGTTAAACCTTCATGAGTATCTCGTAATTAGAGCGGGGTCATAATATCCGTTATACCCTTCTAATTATTTTTACCTTAAATACTGTTGATTCTCTAATGAACAATTTACTCATAACCATTATGAATGTTAATATTTAAATTCATAATAGAAAGACTTGAACGCTCTAACCATTGAAGTACCGAATAAACCCTCAAGAAAGATACTCATCTACTTCTCGCAAGAAGGAGTGAACTCCATATCTATGTAAAACGTCCCCAGCTACACACCAAACCATTTCCCCAAAGTACGTAGCTATTGGTCGGGATTGCTACACCAACCTCACCTTTGTAAATCAAAGGAAATAGCCTACCATGCATGAGTTCGTAGTACACTCAGGATTAAGATCAATCCATATATGACCATCTGGTAGATTGAAATCAATTTCTTTATTAACGTATATTAAAATAAACTCATTTCTATCTGGGTCCAGTCCTTTATGATCACATCATACAAGGTGCCTCTATTCTCATGTGTCCACATGGATGATCCCGGATCAAGGTCGCCATACAATTATATAATGGATCGCAGCTATAGATAAACCACAAACAAAGTACCCGCTTTGTTTGCTCTCTTTGGACTATTTTAGATTACTAACTTTAGACTTAAATCCTCTTGTGTATGACACTCATACACTAAGTTTGAAGGCACATCAGTAATCTAGGGTAAACAAGATAATATACAATATGCGCTATTAAACAAACACTTTGATAAATGAACAATGCATCATTTTATTTCATAAAACATAATATCATTTACATTACATGATGCTCTAGGGCATATATCCCAACAATCTCCCACTTGCACTAGAGAAAATGGGACATGTCACATAATCCTAGACCATCTAGGTGACCTTCAAACACTTTAGCCGATAAGGTCTTTGTAAACGGATCAGCCAGGTTCTCTGCGGATGCAATCTTTGTAACATAAACATCTTCTCTCTGTACTATCTCCCTGATGAGATTATATTTCCTCTCTCTATGTTTTCCCCTCTTGTGACTTCTCGGTTCTTTTGAATTTTCCATGCATCACTATTATCGTAATAAAGTGTGAGTGGTTTATCCATATCTGGAATGACTTCCAGATCTACCAAGAACTTACGGAGCCAGACTGCTTCCTTAACTGCTTCGTAAGCTGCTACATACTCAGCCTCCATGGTGGATTCAGCAATACAAGATTGCTTTATACTCCGCCATAATATAGCCCCACCACCTAGGGTAAACACTAATCCAGATGTTGATTTCCTAGAATCGACATCCATCTGAAAATCAGATTCTATATATCCTCTTAGGATCATATCCTCACCAGAATACACAAGCACATAATCTCTCATTCTCTTAAGATACTTGAGAATGTGTTTCACAGCTACCCAATTATTTAATCCTAGGTTAGACTGAAGCCTACTGACTACTCCCACAGTAAAGCAGATGTTCGGTCTCGTGCATAACATAGCATACATGAGACTATCAACTGCTGAGGCATATGAGATATGTCTATTTTCCTCAACCCCTTAAGGTGTCTTAGGAGACTGTTCCTTTGACAAATGAATTCCATATCGATAAGGCAAATTGCCTTTCTTGGAATTCTGCATCTCAAATCACACAAGGATCTTGTCGATGTAGGATGCCTGAGACATAGCTACTAGTTGTTTCTTGCGATCCCGAAGTATCTGGATCCCAAGAACATAACTAGCCTCTCCCAAATCTTTCATTTGGAATTGGTTAGCTAGCCAGGTTTTCATATCCGACAATATCTTTACATCATTCCCATTGAGTAAAATATCATCGACGTATAAAACAAGAAAAACCATATTCCCTTCAATGACGCGCTTGTATACAAAAGGCTCATCAACATTCTGCTCAAATTCATAAGACTTGATCGTGGTATCAAATCTTATGTTCCAAGATCGACATGCTTGCTTGAGTTCATAAATGGACCTTTGTAGCTTGCAAACCTTTTGCTCTTGACCTTGGACTATGAACCCCGCTGGTTGTACCATATAGATACACTCATCAAGATTACCATTCAAGAATGTAGTCTTGATGTCCATTTACCAAATCTCATAGTCATAATATGCGGTAATGGATAAAAGAGTGCAGATAGATTTTAGCATGGCTACTGGCGAGAAATTTTCCTCATAGTCAACTCCCTCTTTCTGGGTATAACATTTGGCCACTTGCCTAGCCTTGAAGGTCTGTACCTTCCTATATGCTCCCCTCTTTCTCTTGTAGATTCACTTGCAACTTATAGGTTTTACCCCACCAGGTTGGTCTACAAGTTTCTAGACTAAGTTGGAGTACATGGACTCCATCTCTAGGTTTATGGCTTTCAGTCCTCTTTATCAGAATCTTCCATTGCATTATGATAGGTCAATAGATCATCTACACCATCGCTGAAGGTGACAACTTATGCCTCTCCAACTCCTAGATAGCGATCAAGTTGTCGTACAACCCTCTCACCAGGTCTAGGTGGCAGATCATTATGACAAACTTGCATCTAACACTTAGATGTCGAAGGTTCTATGTGTTTGTTAATTGTTGTTGACGATGGTATGTTGGTCGAACCAGCAAGTAACTCATCGAGTAATACTTTACTTAGACGTTTGAACTCCCTGATATAGTCCTCCTCTAGAAACGTAGCGTTTGTCGATACAAACACTTTGTTATCATCAGGGCTATAGAAGAATCCACCTCTAGTCTCTTTAGGATAGCCTACATATAGGCACACATGTGAACACGGCTCCAAGTTTGTAGTCTTCTTCTTCAGCACATGTGCTGGACACCCCATATGCGGACATGTCGTAAACTAGTTTCACGACTAGTCCACAACTCTAAGAGAGTCTTAAGAACAGACTTAGATGGAACTATATTAAGGATATACATTTTAGCTTGCAATGATACCCTCAAAACGAACTAGGTAGTGAGCTATAACTAAACATAGATCTTATAATGTCTAGTAGGGTCCAATTTCTCCTCTCTGTAACACCATTTTACCGTGGTGTTCCAAGTGCTGTGAGCTGGGATACTATCCCATGCTCAACTAAGAATTCCTCGAAATCTCTTTCAAGGTATTCTCCTCCACGATCTGACCGTAGAGTTTTGATTGTCTTACCTAACTGGTTCTCAACCTCAACACGATACTCTTTGAACTTTTCAAAAGTATCTGACTTGTGTTGCATTAGGTAAGCATACCCATATCTTGAATAATCGTCTATAAATATGATAAAGTATTCATAACCACCTTGGGCTCTTACATTCATCAGTTCGCAAACGTCCAAATGTATTAGCTCAAGTGGTTGTTTGGCTCTTATAGCTTTTCCAGTAAAAGGTCTCTTGGTCATTTTTCATTCTAAATAGGATTCACAGACTGGTAAAGTTCTAAGCTTTAACCGGTTTAAGGCTCCGTTCTTTATCAACCTATTTATCCGGTCAAGGCTGATATGGCCAAGTCTAAGATGCCACATTTCAGTGCATATGGTTAATCCATTTCTACCAATTTAGTTCTAAGCTTTAACCGGTTTAAGGCTTCATTCTTTATCAAACTTTTGCCGTTTTGTTTTAGGTTTCTTAACCTTAAACATTTCAGTGTTGAGCAATGACATATGTGTTAATGGTCTTAACAAATACAAGTTATTTTCAGAGTTTCCTGTGCATATGGTTAATCCATTTCTACCAATAATTACCAAATTACTATTAAAAGAAACTGAAAAACCATCATCCAAAAGTTTGGAAACATAATCCAAATTCTTGAGAAAACCAGGAATGAATAACATATTTTTCAATTTTACATAACTATTATTTGAAAAAATTAAACTGGAAACTCCCACTGCTCTTGCTGAAATGACACCCCTTGTCCCGACCCTCATGGTGTAGTCACATTCAGCAAGGTCCCTCCATGAGTCAAGTAGATGTAAGTAAGAACAAACATGGTTAGTGGCTCCAGAATCAACAATCCAAGCGGATTTATCATCCTCTACTAATAGAGATTCAGTAACAAGTAAATTGTATTTACTTGTAGCCTTCTTCTCCTTCAGCTCAGCAAGGTATTTAGGACAATTCCTTTTCCAATGCCTGTCCTTGTTGTAGTGGAAACACTTTCCTTTGGGCTTGGCATCCTTGAAGCCTTTCTTGTTGTTCTTCTTCATAGGCTTTGCCTTAGCCTTCCCAGTTCCTTTATTTTTCATCTTTGCAGATTTAGAAAACTCGACAAAATTTTCCTCGGCTTTGGGCTTACGAGGATCCACAAGCATGGACTCGTAATGGGTGAGCTCATTTAACAACTGGGTCAAAGTAAAAGTCAACTTGTTCATAACATAGTTGCTTTTAAACTACAGGAAACTCTTCTGAAGAGTTTCCATAATCATGGTCATCTGGCTATGCTCATCAATACAAGCGCCATGGGGTTCGGCTGTATTGAGGTAGGTCATCATCCTCAAGACGTGCTCTCGGACTGATGTCCCATCATTCATCCTAGTAGTCATCACTGAGACCATGGCCTCATGACGTTGACGCTTCGAAGGTTTCCCAAACATGCCCTGCAATGACTCCATCATTTGAGATGCTGTAGCCATAGACTCATGCTTCGCAGCAAGAACCTCGGACATCCATGCTAGCAAGTAGCAGAGGGCCTTCTCATTAGTCGTGACCCATTTTTGGTAGGCATCGCGCAGAGCTTGGCTAGAATTTCTGGCTAGCTCGGGAGGACACTCCTCCGTCAGGACAAACTTTAGGTCTTCACAGACCAAGATAGCGTTCATGTTACTTTTCAAATTAACATAGTTTTCTCCTGTTAATTTATCATTTGAGAGTATGGAAATAATTGGAGAAACCATGGCTGAAAAATAAAAATAAACATGCATTTAATATTCATTCATCGCATATTAAAACTATCAAACAATTTTGGCATAAATTTAAAAATGATGCATGAACCATGAATAACGAATTAGAAACCTAAGAGAATTAATATGCCACAGAAATCTATCATCCCACAAATAAGTGTCGCCGTAGGGTAGGTCATGTATTTGTATGATAGATCGAGACAATCTTAATTGATTAATATATGCGGGAATAACTTTTATTTATATATTAATCAACCACCGTTTGATTTGATCAAGGAATTTTGATTAACATTTAATCATTCCTTTGTGAGTGTGACTCGTCATTTCAGAACCCTTGGACTTAACTAGTGAACTGCCGTCGTAGGGTAGGTTAGTTCACCAGATACATCTAGAGTACCTATCCTATCGGAATCCAAACTTGATCTTGACCAAAAATGGACACCATCTGTTGGGGGACGAAAACAAAGTCGTCTCGAGGTGCCTTTTGATACTCACATTTTCGGACTAACAACGGAGATCGCGGGATATACTGTCGTATATCCCTCTCCCACTCACTAATTTAAAATTAAGGTTTCTATTTAAAAATATCCAATATTTATATTTACTAGTGTGAATAAATTTATGGCGGCTAAATCATAATTTTTACTAACACTAGTATATTATTAGTGACCTAACCAATTTTAACTCCTAAAATTTATATCACTAATATCCATTAGTCTCTACTAATTATTTTACTCAATTAAGCTAATTTAATTGGTTTAATATTAGTGACCTATTATATTTTAACTCTTAAAATATTAGAACATTAAACTAGTTTAAAATTTTGGAATCCTAAAATGGTCAAGATTTTAATTAAAATATTTAATTGATCTAAGTGCGTTATAAAATCCAAAGGTACGTGAAATTGAATCCCGAGTGCAGACCACATTACCGTCCATTCGGAATCAGCTATGGAATTTATGTTCGGATTTCCATCATATATATCAATGGAATTTGTCATGCACTTATTAAGCCCATTATATTAGAATTTCTAATTTTAAACTATAAAACCAATTGATCCAATTAATGGTTTTCCATGCATACTATATTCCAATTAAATATTTTAAATAACATAAAATCACATTTCATATCTAGAATATATATGCATCCAAAAACATGTTATGGCATGTGAAATACAAGAGTAGGCACCCTAAGCTATATGACATGTTATTCAAACATTTCGAATTGAACATACATACAACATAAAAAAAATATTTTGCATTGACCGGGCTCTTATTTTTCCTATACTAATCTAATTAGTACAAAATTCCCAAGGCATCCCTTGGTCTTTAAATCACGCTCCAAGGTGGGGTTGGGTCCTTTTGCGACTTTGGTGCTCCAAATTACAACAATTGAAATTTTTACATAGAAAAAAAAAATTACAATAATTTCAAAAATGATCTTATGGCCTTACATCCCAAAATCAAAACTAACAATAAAAATAAGAGCCGGAAAAATTTACGACCAATGCAAAATCCATTCATCACATGAAATAACAATAAACATTCATCTCATGAATATTATTTTGTGCTTACTCATCTAAACATGCATATCAATATTTATAACTTATATAAATATATAAAAGCAGTAACTTTAAATCAAAAAAGAAGGGTTAAGAACACTTTTCAACATTTTCTCTGATACCAATTGTAGGAAACATTTTCCTAGCGCAGCGGAAGCACTTTAGGCACTCAGATCGGACTTGAAAACTTTTTCCGCCCTTCTCACCAAGAGGCCGAAAGTTACCAACACGACCACTAAAATTTTGCTTCTGCTTTAGACAAAATTCCAGCCCCGAAACAGCCCCGGAACAACCCCCCTAGTAGTAGCACAAAATTAGACTATTTTGGACCCGATACGCGCCCAACACACTGCCAAAACAGCCCCTGAAATGTGTGAATAGTGGTTTTGTTTCAGTTCTGATTTTACACTTGAAAACAGACCCAACACCGCCCCAAAACAACCCTTTGTGTTCACAAACAATTCTGGATAAAAATCGAAATAATCCGAGCACCATTTCCCCAATACAAGGTGCGGCAGTGAGCAAAAATAAGCTTCACTTCCGTATGTCTAAGAAAAGGAAGGAGATGATTGTTTGTTCGACACCACAAAGTCTTCCGAACTATATTTCGTTACCAACAGACACTAGTGTGGGCTAGACTCACAAAATTAATCCCTTAACGTTTTAAAGATTAATGTCACACAAGGAAAATCTTTGTTTTTCTTCTTTTTATTTTCTTAACACTTTGAGAGAGTTTGAAGAAGAAGAAGATGGAGGGTAGGGTTAGAATGAAAGAGCTACCAAAAAGAAAAATCTAATTTTCTTTTATACGTAGGGTTATTTGTTTCCAAAACAAACAAACCCTTCCACTCCCCTCCTAGGTAAGTTTCGGCCATAGCAAGGAATTATAAAAAATTTTGTAACATCAAATTTTCAATTACCGTAATTGAAAAGATGTTAAAAAAGTTACTAAGTTATCACCTAATAAAAGGTGTAACTTTCAAATTGAATTCAAGGGTTTCCAAAACCCAAATTTGGAATTCCAAGTTTATCCTTATTAAATTATATCATATATAATTTAATATTACGTATTTAATAATTATCATATAATTATTAAAATCATATATTATATTTTAATATATAGTTTCAAGTATGATAAAATAACATTATTAATCATATTAATAATATTTATACATGTGTGAGTATATAATTGGACTATCCAATTATACTAAATCCGCTATAGTATATTGAGCTAGCACGGGGACCAAATGGACCTACGATTCCGAGCTCCAATAATCGCGAAATATTAATTAAGCTTTTAATTAAATATTTCGAATTATTAACTTCGGGTTATTCCACTAAAAACCCGGAAGCTGCACTCTCGTTGCCGCAGTAGTATATTAAGCTGAACAAAATCGGTGTCCATCGATATAATCATTACATACAGATAATCCCTTCACGACTATCTCATAATTAGAGCCGGTCATAATGTCCGTTTTACCCCTCTAATTATTTTTACCTTAAGTACCGTTGATTCTCTAATGAACAATTTATTCATAACCATTATGAATGTTAATCTTTCTATTCATAATAGAAATAGTTAAGCACTCTAACCATTCAAGTACTGAATCAACCCTTAAAAAAGATACTCATCTAATTCTCACAAGAAGGAGTAAACTTCATATCTATCTAAAACGTCCTCAGCTACACACCAAACCATGTCCCCAAAGTACGTAGCTATTGGTCGGGATTGTTACACCAACCTCACCTTTGTAAATCAAAGGACATAGTCTGCCATGCATGAGTTCGTAGTACACTCAGGATTAAGATCAATCCATATATGACCATCTGGTAGATTGAAATGAATTTCTTTATTTAACGGATATTACAAGAAACTCATTTCTATCTAGGTCCAGTCCTATATGATCACATTATACAAGGAGCCTCAATTCTCATATCTCCATATGGATGATCCCGGATCAAGGTCGCCATACAGTTATAGAATGGACTGCAGCTATAGATAAACCACAAACAAAGTACCCACTTTGTTTGCTCTCTATGGACTATTTTAGGTTACTAACTTTAGACTTAAATCCTCTTGTGTATGACCCTCATACACTAAGTCTGAAGGCACATCAATAATCTAGGGTAAACAAGATAATATACAATATTCTATATTAAACAAACATTTTGATAAATGAACAATGCATCATTTGTTTTTCATAAAACATAATACCGTTTATATTACATGATGCTCTAAGGCATATATCCCAACAATTAAACTATTGGAACTTCAATTCCAATATACGACATGTGTTAGTCTTATAGTTTATATGAATTCGACCGTTTTCTAAAACCAACGATTAGGAATATTTACTTTAAGAATAATTTATAATAGTAATACTATCTCAATGTCGGACCACCCAGTGTCCAGTATTACTCCATGATTATTCTAAGATTGATGTCATTCTTAGCATAATTATATATCAATCTTATATGCATAATGACATTACCATTAACAAAGTTAGAAATGAAAATGTAGTAATTTTATTAATAAATAATAAAATATAATGTAAAATGTATTATTCGGATTGACGCTCCAAGAACCAACTCCAACATCAATAACCTTGCATCGGCGGAACGAATACTACCTCGAGCCATTATATTCACTTGGCCATAAGGAAATGTTCCCTCATTGTACCATGCGATAACATGACCTCGGCGGCACGAATACAGCCCCGAGGCATTATAAACACTTGGCCACAAGGGAATATTTCTTTTTATGCCATTCAATAACATGGCATCGGTGGAACGAATGCAGCCCCGAGCCATTATAACCACTTAGACACATTGAAGTGTTCCCTTCTGTGCCATTCAATAGAATGGGCTCAGCAGAACGAATGCAGCCCGAGCCATTATAACCATAATCTAAAAAGAAATTAAGGGAAGATTTTCAACATCAGGCCATCCTCACGAACACTGGTAGTGGTGTCCCATACCAAGTCGTTCAAATACAAAAATAAAAGACGACATGTTTAAAGGGGTTGACGTATCACACACTCAGTACCGACCCAAAAATATTGAGGCAAATAAGGCATCGTCTTACCTCAAGTTACCTAAAATAATAATTTTTAACCTCACAGTCCAAACGTCTCAGGCCACCGAGCTACAGTTTAGCGTCGACCAACGCCATGAGAGAATTTTCCCTCATGCTAGATAGGCCTCGAGTCTGCAAATACCATTGAGACCTTCTAGCGTTCCCCGAGATATGTTCATACGGATCTGAAAAAGGGACGACCAGCGCCATGAGGGCATTATCATTATCCATGCTAAGAAAATCCCGATGTGACAAATACAACGGAGGCTCGTGGGCCTTGTCCGTGCTATGTAGCTCCAACTCTCTCTATAGGCGGCAAACGCGATAGAGGAAATATCCCTCCCCATGCTATGCAAACCCAAGGGTACAGTAGTACCTCCAGGCCATCTTTAAACCATGTGTGCTATGATTAACTTGTAACTGTTGGGGTTTTAGAGGGCAATTCTAAGTAAACGCAGCGGAACACCAAAAATCAAAATTTTCCGATTTCAATAATTTTTCTTGGGCAATTAAAATAAACTAATTTATTTTAATTACTAAATACTTAAAAACTGAAATTTTTACCTAAAATCAGATTTTTCATTAATTGACGATTAGCCCATAAACTTTGCATTTTGATCATTTTAGTCCTAAATTGTCAAATGTAATTTTAACTAATTCCAAATCAATCTTAAAATGATTTATACATGTCTTATACATGAAAATACAAGTTTCAACAAAAAAAAACCCATTTTTTGTCAAATTGCCGAGAGGGTGCTCAACTTTCCAAGATTTGTAATTTAGTCCAAATTTGTTCAAAACAACTTAAGATCAAATCCAATCTACACCAAATTAATTGTACATCATATATACATCATTATTTAACACATATGTGAAAAACCCCAAATTTGGAAAGGGTTATGAACTCTAATTTCTCAAAATTATCCAATTGACCAATTTACACCAAATTAAATAAATTCAACACTTTAATTGAATCTTTACTACACCAAACAAGTCTTACCACCATGAATAAACTCAAGAATAATTTTAGGTCATCAATGAGCGTCTTAACGACTCTAGAATGGCAACGTGATTATCAAATAATCAAAAGAATACTTAATTACTCATAATAAGCATTCTTTAAAGATCATACATGCTAACATCTTTCTACCAAGTTCCCAACCATCCAATTACATGCATAAAGAGTACAGAAAAATTCTAAGCAACACATGTTGAAGCTAAAAATCATAGAAATATTTTTCATGTTGAAGAAAGTAAGAAAAACTTACAAATTCTCAAAGATTTTGCTCCAGTTTTGGTATTCTTTCTTCACTTTTCTCTCAATCCTTTTCTTTGTAATATTTTGGTAACTTGAATTATGAAACAAAAATGAAAACAAAACCTTTTATATTTTTTTTCACTTGGCCGAAAATTGAGAGAAAATAATAGCCAAGTATTTTCAATTTTTTTTTTTGTTTCAATTTAATTAAATGGAAAATGATTTAATTAAACTTGTGGTATAGAATCATTAAACCATTTAATGGGATTACCAAATGTTCCAATTAAATCAAGCCATTTAATCCAATAAAAATTGGCCATTTGTTTACTTTAATAAAGTATCTAGATATTTATTATTTAATTAATTTAATCATTTAACATTTAAATAATTAAATAATTAAATAAAAATATATTAAATATATGTATTATATTTACATTAAATAATTAAAATACATATATTAATTATAAATGTCAAATATCAAAATTTGACATTTAACAAATTACCGAAAGATCCCAATCGTATGTATTTTCGTTTAATCGTTAAACGACTTATAAATAATCAATATGATTAATAAAAATTGCCCTAGTACTCTAGGAGTATATTTCATTAGTGAGACTCTCTAGGTTTAGGTATTTCAGTCACGAAATCTAATTTCTTGTCCATAATCTACCCACCCGTAAATTATGACGAACACAGATAAACTCTCTGAACCATACAGGTCGATGTCATTGCATACGTAAAATCCCTCTGTCACATGTATCCAGATTATTTCAGAGATATAGATATAAACTTCAAATCTCTATAGATATAATCACGTTGACGTTTCAATTAGTAATCTTTTAATAACACTTAAAACTCACTTCTACAGTGTACCATGAGCCCATGGATTTAACAGATTACTAATTCCATATTGAATACCTAGGCTCTGTACACAGAACTGACGGATTCTATCTTGACACACACAGGATATCCTGAGCATCAGTCCACACCCAATGAACAGATGGAGGTCTGATCTGAAAAAGATCGGTGACGTGACTCCTGTCAAAGTATGGATGATAACTAATATATCCACAGTGGTATCTCAATTCAAAGAATCACTATGCTTACTCAACCCGAGAAGATTCTTATTGACTTTGGTGTCCCATCTATTAAGAATATTCGGTGAGTCGTTCAGTGTTTATCCGATATAAATACCTACATGTCTATACGAGTCTCCTGAGACTCATGGTTCATTGAGAAACCATTGGAATCCAATATTCCAATATACAACATGTACTGGTCTCAGCGGGTTTACTTACTGACCAAGTAATTGGAAACCTTAACCAGGAACAATTAAATAATGATATTGTTATGATACTACTCAATGACAGTTGTGACGCTTTTGCAACTCTATCATAACCAATCACTCTAAGGTCATTTACGTATTTACCATATAATAAAAAAGTAATATTAAAGAGACTTTTCATTTTATTCACTAATAAAATATTTACAAGAGTATTTACAGGGAAATACATAAGAAATTGGCGCTCAGAGCACCAACCCTAAAAAAATCTCCCACTTGCTCTAGTGCCAATATCGATTGTATCTAATACCCATCGACTCCACATGCTTATCAAATAACTTCGGAGGTATGGCCTTCGTAAGTGGGTCTACTATATTATCTTCACTCGGGACCTTGCACACCATAATGTCTCATCGCGACATAATCTCTCGAATGATGTGGTACTTTCGTTCCACATGCTTCGATTTCTGATGTGCCATCGGTTCCTTTACTTGCGCAATGGCTCTAGTATTATCACAGTATAATAGAATCAGATTTTCGATACTTGGGACAACTCTCAATTCTGTGATAAACTTCTTAATCCAAACAGCTTATTTTGCAACTTCAGAAGCAGCAATATATTCCGCCTTTGTGGTGGAATCAACTGTTGACCTCTGTTTGGAACTCTTCCAACAAACTGCACCTCCATTAAGGGTAAATATGAATCCTGATGTAGACTTTCTATCATCAGGATCCAATTGGAAATCAGAATCCGTATACCCATTCACCTGCAGTTTATTTCCTCCATAAATTGTAAACTTATCCTTTTGTACCTTTGAGATACTTCAGGAAATATTTAACGACCATCCAATGGTCATTTCCTATATTAGACTGATATCTGCTCGTCAACTAACTGTGAAGCTGACATCATGCCTAGCACATAAAATGGCATACATGGTGCTACCCAAACATGAAGCATAAGGCTGATTAGACATTCTAATCTTCTCATCTTCTGTTTGCGGGCACATCTTCTTTGAAAGATGAATCTCATGCCTGAACGGTATATTTGTTGTCTTATAGTTATCAAAATTGTACCATTCTAAGATCTTATCTATGTACGTTGATTGGGATAACCCAATAAGCTTCATTTCTCTATTCCTATAGAGTCTTATACCCAAGATATAAGAAGCTTCTCTTAGGTCTTTCATGGAGAAATTCTTACAGAGATAAGCTTTGACGTCCTGCATCATTCCTATATCGTTCCCAATGATTAGGATGTCATCAACGTATAGAACTAAAAATACCACCATACTCCCACTGGCCTTCTGGTACACACAGGAATCTTCCGTATTCTTGAGAAAATCATACAATCTAATAATCTTGTCGAATCGAAGATTCCAACTTCGCGAAGCTTATTTAAGTCCATAAATGGACTTCTTAATCTTACATACCATGCCCGAGTTCTTGCTGGATACGAAAGGTTTTGCTGGATACCAAGTCCCAAACTTGATTTGATACATAGAGTCTAACTCTGATTACATGGCCTCTTGCCACTTTGCGGAGTCGATGTCCAACATCACTTCTCTATAGGTGTAAGGGTCAGTCTCTTCGATTAAGAGAATATCTAGACTCTTTTCTTATATCAAATACAAACGTTCAGGAGGTCTAGATACCATTTGGGACCTACAGAGTGTGTGTGTTGAAGGTTCTTTATCTATTTGAACTACAGGTGCCTCCGTTGGTTCGTTGATTTCGGGTTATACTTCATCAAGTTCAACCTGTCTATGATCACCTCCTTCATCAAGTTCAACCTGTCTATGATCACCTCGTTAATTTAGCATATTTGTGAAATAATAATTAAATTTATTTTTTTATATATTTATTGTGATTTTTATTTCTTATGTAGGTGAAATAATATTTTGGATGCATAACTAGAAAAATGGATGAGACATTCGGATGTTGGAGGCTAGAAACTTAAAAGGGCGTTCTAACACCGTACAATTTCAGAAATTCCAACTTTACGTAATTTTCATATTTTGGCTATAACAGTTTCCTCCGATATCAGATTGAGACGATTCTAGTTCCAGATGCAAATAGACTCAATATCTACAACTTTTATGTTTAAGAGATTTTCTAGTTACGAAGTTTTCAAGGTCTAAATTGATGAAAAATTCAAAATGTGTAGCATATAATTTTAAATATTATAAAAAACACAAACAAAAATAAATAACAAAAAAAGAAAAAAGAAATAGAAAAAGGTGGGAAATAACATTCCAACTTTCGGTGGATTGTCAATTCCCACCAAATATGCAATTTGCAAATTGTTTTGCAATTTGTAAATTGCATTGAGGGTGTTAAGCCCTCTAATATAAATAGAGGTGCTTAGCACCTTAGAAAAGCAGTAGATTTCCATAGTTTTCTTTGAAAATTTATGGAGTTCCAACTCTTATGTGTTTTGTATTTTTAAGCTTTCTTGTAATTTCTTTTTCTTTCAGTAATAAAATTATGTGTGTTTTATTCAAATCATGAGTACCTAATTTCATCTTGCTAGGGTAAAGAGTGAAGCTTTAATATGAGAATATAAATTAATCTTACTTATATTATAATATATGAATTGTAATCTAAAGACTAATATTTAATTTAAATATGGATTAATTATTGACAAACTTTATTACCGTCTATATGACTGGTTTTATTTATTTGGCGTAATTGAGTACCTAACTAGACTTATTATAGACAAATGTTATCACCGCCTTTTTGGCTGATTTTATATGTTTTGGCATAATTAATTCTAGAAATAAATTAACTGGGTAATAATGATAATTTTTATATTATAAAAATGGGTAATAAAACTTTTACCCACATTCCATAGTATAGAATCAGAAAATCCTTATCAGCACTTAAAGGAACTCAAATAGGTATGTAATACTTACACTAACTAAAATTACAGCATGAATATAATTTGACTCAATTTTTTCCTTTTTCTTTAAAGGATAAAGCTAAAACTTGGCAACATAACCTTAGGAAATGATCCACCAGAACATTGGATGATTTGCAAGAGTAATTTCTGAAAAAATGTTTTTCCTTTCATAGGAAAAACTCCTTTAAGAGGCGAATCACTACTTTCACACAAGAGACGGGGGAAACACTTTACCACTGTTGGGAGAGATTTAAAGAGATGTTGAATATTTATCCACATCACGGTTTGAAACATGGTGGCTGGTTTCCTACTTCTACGAGGTTTTAACACCCAATGTAGACAAGTAGTAGAAATGATGTGTAATGGTGAGTTTAGGGACAAAAAATCCTGAAGATTCCCTAGATTACCTAGAACACATAACAGAGAATGCACAATAATGTGACACAGTTGGCACTTATGAGTCGTCTGTAAAACCACAATCATCTGGTATAGGTATTTTTAACCTTATGGAAGACTATGACTTTTCTGTTAAATATGCATCTCTAGCTAAAAAAGTTGAGGCATTGGAAACAAGGAAGAGTGATCATGTTAAGTCAATTCAAGAAGTCACATGTCAAATCTGTAATTCGAATGAACATGTCCCACATGTCTGCCCAACCTTGCCAACCATGCAAGAATGTCTCCATGACGAAGTCAATTTCATAAACACCTTCAAGAGACCAAATCCAAACCCATACTCCCAAACCTATAATTCTGATTGGAGAAACCATCCAAACTTCAATTGGAGGAATGATAACCAAGTATAATCGTCGTAACAACCTCCCCAAGTACACCAGAATTTCAAAAACTCCCAGAATTATGAACCATATGTACCACCGCCTAGGAAAACCCTTGAGAATACATTGCATGCATTCATTGAAAAATAGGAAGCCATCAATAACAAAAATGTGCAAACATTGATTGATCTGAAAGATACTTTTTCCAAAATCACATATACATTGACCATTAATTAGAAAGGAAATTTTCATGCACAAACCCCAAGAGTCATCAAAACCCTCACGAGGGTAGTTCTGGTAGTCAGCACATAGACCAAGTCAAATTTTTTATTACTCTTCGCAGTGGTATGGTCATCTACAAACCTATTCTTGAACCTCGTGAAGTTGAAAATAAATCAGATTCAGATGGAAAGGAATGAGTTGATTAAACATTACATATTGTTGATGATAAAAAAATTTCTCATGCACCTCCATTTCCACAAGCATTAAAAGCAAAGAAATTGAACCACTCCCCAGAGATAAATGAAATATTCAAACAGGTGAAGGTCAATATTCCTTTGTTAGATTTCATCCAACAAATACCATCTTATGCCAAATTTCTGAAAGACTTGTGCACCGTTAAAAGAAGATATCAGGTAAGAAAGAAAGCTTTTCTAACTGAACATGTAAGTTCCATTCTCTCAACCAATAATACATTAAAATACAAAGACTGTGTTTATCCAACTATTTCATGTATTATTGGAAATCAAAAAATTGAACATGTTTTGCTTGATCTTGGAGCCAGTGTCAATTTGCTTCTATTTTCGGTTTACCAACAACTTAATATTGACAAGTTAAAACCAACCTCAAATACTCTTTTACTTGTCGATAGATCAGTCAAGGTACCGAAATGAATTATGGAAGACGTGTTATTACAATTCGTTAAATTCATATATCCTATGGATTTTATTGTCGTGGAAACATAACCTGTTGCAGACAATTATAAGCCAATTCTTGTAATACTTGGTCGTCCATTTTTAGCAACAGCTAATGCTTTAATTAACTACAGAAATGGAATCATGAATTTATCCTTTGGGAATATGTAATTGGAGCATAATATTTTTAACATGTGCAAACAACCATACGATGAAAACAGTGAAAACGAGAGCATGAAACTAATTGAACCAATTTTAGAGGAAATATGATCCTATTTAAATTCATACAGCTAATTTACTTGAATCAAGTACGCAATTAGATTCAAATATTCCTAATGATTTCTTACTTGATTCTACATATGTACTGGAAGATGATTAGAGAAATAAAATTTGGAGGAACTAGGAACACTGAAAGATGAGAAACAAGAGGAAGCCCCCAAATTGGAATTAAAGACTTTGCCAGAAGGATTGAAGTATTCATTTCTTGAAGATGAACAAACTTACAATGTGGTAATTTCTTCTTCCTTCACAAGAAATCAAGAAGGTAAGTTGTTAAAAGTGTTGAGAGAATATTAACTAGCAATTGGATGGACCTTAAAAGACATAAAAGGCATTAATTGTAACTATTCCCTTAAGCCTCTGATTTCTAACATATGCTATTCTTAACTTACATATAACTCATGCATGAGACCATTGCCCTAACTCATCAATCATAAATGCATAACACTTTTTAATACTAAAGACTCTGTTTTAAATACATATTACAACTCTGACAATGCAATAAATAAGAAATCTTTACTATACAAGATATATATGATACATGTCACTTCTTGATTCTAACTGAACTGGACTTTGTTTCTAACTTGACCTGGTGGACTAAACCCACTAGTGACTGCTATCAGTAACTGTCCCCTCGAGCTCGTCCTTCGGAACTACCTGCAAAATAAATAAAAAACTAGGAGTGGGGGAGGGGGGTTAGACCGTTGTGCGATCTAAGTGAGTGGATGATTTAAAATGAAAATTGAAATAATGTTATGAAAGTTCTTGGTTTAAAACAAAAGTTCAAAAATAACTTATATGAAAAACTCTTTTATGGTCTGAAAACTCTGAACTCTTTTATGATAATCTTGTGTGAAATTTCTTTTATAAAAATTATCTTTTCTGAAAGTCTCTTTTATAAACTGAAACCAACTTCTCTATTTCTGGAAAACGTTTCTAAAACCTGCTTCTCTGAAAATCTCTTATAAGCTGCTTTCTCTGAAAAACTTTATTTCTAGAAAACCTTTCTCTAAAACTTTTTCTGAAAACGGTATCTAAAAATTGTTTATAAAAACTGGTCTCTATCTTTGAAGACCTGACGTATTGGGGCATTACGTATCGTCGTCCCCCCATACACCTAACTCGAGCCAGGAATGCAAATCCATGACTTTGGGGCGTTACGTATAGCCGTCCCCAAAACATGCCACTCATGTCCCTGAAACTAGTGGTTTTAGGGTGTTACATATCGCCGTCCCCCAAGCCACTGAACAAGAACTGGGGGTGCGGATCTATGCTACCCTCCAAGCTCTAAAACTAGGATCTAGTGGCATCAATCATCCCTAGTCCTGAACTAGGATCTGGAGGCGTTACGTATCGCCGTACCCCAGTCCTCTATATATGCACATGTCTTGTCCATCAATTCCAAATCTGAATCAAGTTGCATACCGAGGTGGATTTTTCCCATATGCCTCGAAAAACATAAAAAGTCATGCTATAGATTTCAAAACTATATAAAACACTACGTTTAATATGAAACTGAAATAAAATATGGCTAACGCCCTATATGCTTGAAAAAGTAAGTCTCAATTCATTAAGAATAAATAAATAACTAAATAAAAAAAATCAACTTGAAAAGAGAAGTGTCCACTCACTGGTTTAGAATCTGACTGGCACTGATTACTCTGCCGAAGAAAATTATGGTTCCTGGGATGATCTACATTTGATAAACTAGATTAGAAATGGACTAAAAAATGTACTACAGAATTAGGCTAAATTTATTTATTTAAGCGGTTGATATCACTCCGATAAGTATCATACTTATATCAAGATGTAATATATGTATACGAGCTAATACGAGACCCTTAGGGTGGTCTCTAACTGTTGGATAATATGACCCATAGCGTCACTATTTGTACAGATCACGGTGTTGTTGTACAAATTAACTATGTGACAAGGAAATTGCACTCTCATCATTTGTGATTAGATCACCATAGATATATAAATGAGGAGAGGTCCATATGATTAGTTCCTGGATTGAGAATGATATGAGACAGTATCAGTCCACGAAGGATTAATCATTAAATATCCCTAGCCGGAGTATTATCGAGACAGGACATCGATAATGTGGAATAGGCTAGTATTGCACTTGTGCGCGTTGTGAGGGCACAACGGCATAGTTCTCATATATTTAAGTATTGGATACTTATGCAAGTGCGATAGGAGGTTGTGTTTCACCGATGGTACGGGAAACAGCTTCGCTCTGGATAGACCCCTCGGAATCCCATTGGTATTATGACTATGTGTCTATGGGAGTCCGACATCAGGGTAGGTGTATTTGGTCTTAACCTGAGACTTGCACCGCTAATGCTTACGACAATCAATATACTTTAGTTGAGGTCGTCTAGGACTCTAACCGGTTCTATGTACGCCAACTGCTGGGTATATTGAGAATCGTAGAGTATTGGGTGTGATGTCAAGACAGAAGTATCACTTCAGTCATAGTGGAGATGATGTCACGCAGGATACGGTATTAGTGCTCTTAAGTGTTGCGCAACCATCGGGATATTATGACTAGGTCATGCATATCCGATTATAGAGACTAGTTACCAGACATCCTACATGTGCTTCGGACGGGGCGGACACTTATCCAGCCCTAGCCCTAGCACGTGACTATCCGATACTGGGCCGATATACACAATACTTGGTATACTACGCTTGATACAGATCTTAAATATTCTTAGATGAATATGACCGGAGAATTGGGTAGACTTCGTGCTTTGCTAGAAGCCGATCGTGTCTCGTAAATCGGTAGAACGTAGTACTTGGTACGTACGTGATTCGGATACTCTGACGACCGTATTTACTGCCGAATTATCCGGGGATCTCATGGGTCGCTTCCCAAAGATTCACCGATGACGTATGACTCGCACTAATATTAATCTGGGATTAATAAGATGAGAGAGAAAATTAATCTGGGATTAATTACAGAGATATTTTATCTGGGATAAAATATCAATTTAAAGAGAGAGAATGATTAATTTGGAATTAATCGAGGAATTAATATATTTGATATATTAAACGAAATTGGATTTCGACGCGGAATTAAAATTAGATTTTAATTCGGGCGAGCGAATTAATTTAGAATTAATTCGTTAGCGACGTGAATAGTGATTTCGCTAGGCGTAATCATTTAATTACGACGCGACGGAAAATTCGTTAATTTAGAATTAGCGAATCCGAGCCCGAGATTATTTGCGAGCGCATTCGTATTTCGAATTCGAGCGCGGCTCGTCAAATCAAGCGTCAAATCGCTAGTCGCATCTAGCGTCACATCAAGCGTCAAATCATGTCACTTTGAGTGATGTGACAATTGATTAGATTGATTGATTGAGTTGACTTGATGTGACTTGAGTGATGTGATGAGTGATGTGTGTGGTTGGCAATTAAAGCCAAATGTGTGTGAAATGAAATGAAAATTCATTTCATGTGTATTAGATACAAATTTAACACCAAAACCGTATATACAACATCATCCCACTTTCCCTCCTCTCTCTCCTCTTCTTCTTCCTCTCATCTTCACGCCATTTTTCTTCTTTTCTTTACTGGTTTGACCGTGAGTTTTGAAGCAAAAATGGAGGGAAGCAAGTGTGATTTTATGGTAAAATCAAGAGTGCTAGCACACTCCGAGATCAATGCGAAGGTGATAGGGAAATCCCCCCATGAGCCGGGAACGTTTTGATGAAGCTTGGAGCTCGTTTTTGATCTTCAAAATGGCCAAAAACAGCAGCCCATTTCAGCCACTGTCACAGCAGTTCACGCCCAACAGTGAGCAGAATTTCAGTTCGTTTTTGTTGCCAAATCGTCTCTCAACCGCTCGATGTAAGTATTCCGCAACTTCGTCGTTGTATTCACTTGTGTTTCATGCTTAGATTTGATCTTGGGAAAAAATCCAACAATGGCATCAAGAGCTTAGGTTAAAAGCATGAAAAAGTTAGGGCTAAAATTTGGGCAAATTTGATTTTGAGCATGATTAATGAAATTGGATTGATTAGTATGCTTAAATGTGTTATTATTGAGGATTGATTGGATCAATTTGTTGAAATAATGTTTGGAATATTTTTCCCCAAATTTATCACCTTGGCCGAATTTAACAATTAATTTAATGTCTTGGGATTTTTGATTTTTGACAATTGGATGTGTTGGAAATCATTCGGGATGATGATTTAACGACGATTGCGGAATCAATTGGATTGAATTCGATTCGGACGTAAAATCCCCAAATTGCCAAGTATGTTATTTAGCATGAAATTGGGTAAAATGAATTTGAGCATGTAATTATGAATTGGATGATTAAGTATGCTTGAATATGTTTTAATTGATAATTGATTGGATCAATTTGATGAAATTATGTTTGGAACAAATTTCCCCAAAATGCTTGTGTTGGCCGAATTGATGAAGTGCCCTTATTGTCTTGGTATTTTTTTTTTGATTCATTGGATGACTTGAAAACAATTGGGGATGTTGATTTAATGTTGATTTGGATTCAATTGGATTGGGTTTAAAGTTGGACATTAAAATCCCCTTTGGCCGAGACTTAATGTAGCATGTATATGGGTTTGATTTTAATCAAAAATATGTTGGACATATGATGATGAAAATGAGCATGATTAGTTAGCCTAATTTGTGTTTTAGAAATGTTAATTATGGTGATTAATCATGATATACACTTTAGCTAATTAAATTGTGAAATTGGATTTGTGTAATTTAATTAATTGGGCTAATTTTGGAAATTGAGCTTGAATTGTTGTTATTGGGCTTATTGGGCTTTGTTGTACAAAGTTTTTTTTAGGCAAATTGGATTGGATCCAATTGGGCCCAAAACCGCATCCATAAAGCCCAAATGCGACATAATGGACCTTTGTAATTTAATTGGGCCTAATGGGCCAAAATTAATTTAAAGGCTTATGGGGTAAATCCCGGATTGGACTTTGGTTGTGGGTTTGACCCGAGTTGACCAAAAGTCCACGCCTTAAGAAATTAATTAAAAGCCCATTGGACTTTAATTAAGTTGACGTTGGACGTTAATCGGGCTTTGAGACCCGTAGCGATTAAATTTGGAATTTAAGTCGAAAAAGGTTTATTAATAAAGTGTAATATTTAATTTGGAATTAAATAGTGAATTAGAATTAAATACAAATTGAATTGGATTTAATTGTGTAGTTTAATTTAATTCTAGAATTTGTACTTTAACTACTTATTCGCAAAAACGAGTTTGACTCGAACAAAATCAAATCGTTGTTTGAACATTGGATGATCACATGATTATCAAGATTAATTAATTGGATTAGATTGATTGATAACATGCTTGAGTGAATACATGGTTGTGATGCATGAATAATGTATATCGGATTGATATTAGATGGGTGGGGCAATTTTAGGAATTGTTGTAATAAATTTGATTTATTAATTGGACCTGCGTGTCCAGCCTTATCACCTCCTATTCTTTGTATTCTCTTCTCACCTATTCCCCTCAATGTAAATGAGGTTTCTTTAGAAGTGTAGTGTAACGGGTAGAAGAAATATTTGTGCTAGCGGGAGAGAGAAAGTGAGAGATTTGATCTAGGATCAATGTGTAAAATATCCATCCGCATATCATTATTATTTTATCATATGCGCTTTATTATGTGTTTAGAATGCATGTTTAAGGGTTTATGATGATGAGACCTTAACAAAGATAATAAATTGGTTGCCAATTTGCACGCGAAAAGCCCTCATCAAATATCATGCGTCTTTTCCTTCCATTGAGTGATTCTTGCTCAAGATCCTAGATTGGCATGGGTTGTTGGCCAAAGTCAAGCCCTTGTCCGTCGAAGATGTGTTTAAATCACGAGGCTTTGTTCCATATTGGTGTCATGTCCAAGTTGTGGTTTGTTGGCCAAAGTCAAGACCACTTCTTGTCCATCGACATTGATTACGAAGCTTCCATGGTCAATGGGTCGCGCTTGACTGGGATCATTAGGTTTGTTGTGCCAAAGCCAAGGCCTAGTTGATTCAGAGGAAAAAGGTTAGGTAATACATTGGATGTATTGGCATATATAAGATATATGTTTCGGACTTGGATGTCCCCCTACCGGATCTAGGAATTGGAATGGATCCAATCGATCTTAGAGATCTACCTAGTTAATTATCATACAATTTGTTGGCCAAAGTCAAGATTGTGTGATATTTAACGGGATCCTAGCCCACTAGGAAACACGGTTTCCCGAGTACTCGACAGAGGGTTGGAGGCTCGCCGAAAAATAGTGGGAGGCAAGAATTGAATTTGCAATACTCGTTCAATTACTCGCCATACGCGCTCATTTAAATTATTTCGTCGTTATATTAAATGTTAGTTGGACTAATATTTAAATTGTTGTTTTATTTAACAGTTGGACTGTATTATAGTTGATTATATATAATTGGATTATATTAATCAATATATTTGAATTAATTAATTTCAGTTTACAGTTGATTTTATAATTGGATTATAGTAATCAATGTAATTGAGGTTAATTAATTTAGATTATATTTGATTATATAGTTGGACTATTATAATCATTATAATAAATAGTACCACAAATCGTTGATTAAATAGTTGGACTATTAGAATCAAGATAGATATGAAAGATTAGTGTTTAAGACATAATCCTGGGTGAAAATGTATTTAAACGACTTTAATTTTCAAATTGGGAATAATTTCAGGATGGTCCTGGAAAATAATAAGTTATTTTATTTGATAAAATAAGCCTAAGATCGGAGTTAAGCAAATAAGTGGAACATGATATTTGGAATATTCATGTAATGATAACTTTAGTGCTTAATCCATAATACTTGTCATATAGACTCCTTAATTTCTTTATCAGAACTAAGGATTAGATTCTTAAAGTATGATATTGAAATTGAAGGATATTCAAAGATTAGATCTTAGAAGTACTTTTAAAATTGCAATAATAATTCTTGGAGAATTAAAGACTATTCTCAAGGAGATAAAGTCAAAAATTTGCAATTAGGCAAGTAGTGCAAGGCACACCTTACTTCAATATTCTGGAAACCCGAGGCTCGGTCAAAGGCAACTGGAATATTGAAAATGACAAAGGCAAAATCATTATAGTCTTCTTGGAAGATAAATGACATATCCCAAAATGTCTGCACAATTGTGGCAAACGGAATCGCGAAGCGTGACTGTCGTTTGGACAAAGCAGACATGAAGGAATTGAAGACGAGCAAGGCTCTGACTTCAAATATGTTTGTCAAAATTATGTTCATTACTAGTATTGAAATTGGATTTTTAGATACTTAATATGGTACATAATAAATATATATAATGATGTTCAGAATCTGCTATGAGCAGGATTAGAGAACTGTTATAATGTAACTAGTTTGACTAGATACATTATCTCTTTATCAGTGTTTAACCCACTACGGGTGAACCTTTATATTATAGAACACTAAAGTGTTTTATTATATAAGGATGATATTGAGATAAACACATTAGATGTGAATAACAGAATTTATATTTTGAATATAAATAAATCTCAAATATATATATAATGACAAACAAATAGCTCAAAATGATTTGATCAGAAGAAACTAATTATGGCATTGTTGTCTGGGACACAATCGAACAAGACTCGTATATCCACACTTTCAAAGAGTGGGTACTCGGACTGTTTTGATTCCAATCAAATAAAGTCTACGAATCTAGTTTATTGGGCAATGTGCCTAAAACACTATTTACTTGGTAAAAGTGTAAAATGTCATCGATCTATTAGCCCTTGTTCATATTGAAACAAGTGGGCCCATGTCTAGCTAGGCTAGATATGGATATGAATATTTCGTGGCCTATACGGAGGTGGCATCGCGTAATGGTTGTGTGTTTCTTGAGAAGAACACAAATCGGAAACTTTTAGAGTTTCAACACGAAATAGACAAATAGATCGACTATAGTATTATACCGTCACGGTAAGACCGTAATGGAAAATACTTAAGCAATAAGTTTCTTATATACTTGAAAGAGTATAGTATTCTTTCAAATGAGGACTCCTCCCGGAACACGTCAAAGTGACGGTGTGTCGAACAGATTAAACGAATCATGTTAGACATGATAAGGCTAATCATGAGTCGCTCTGAGCTACCATTTCCTTCAACGGATAAGTTTTAACAGTGCAATAACTTATTTAGAATAAGGTTCCATAATAATCTGTTTGACAGATTACATATTAGATATGAACGGGAAAGAAACCGGGTTTCTCATTCCTGACCATTTGGGATGCTAGGCATATGTTTGGATAATACCAAACTAAAACCCAAATTGGATAAGTGTCAATTGTAGGCTATCCTAGGGATACCATAAGTATTGTATTTATACATCTCACCAGAGAACAATTAAATTGTTGCTCACCATGCAGTTTTCCTGAGAGGAATACAGACATGCAGTGGTAAGTGGGAGGATAGTAAAACTCGATGAAAATCGGAGTAATACTATTCAAGACACCTATTCCTAATGGAACATAAATAGTTCATCAAGGATGAAACTATTCCATTAATCTTCGAATACACAAGAACCGCGTAGATCGGAGAGAGTCAGAAAACAACCTGGGGTATGGGTTTCTGATCTCACCTCATAAAGATGTTAATCTTTTAAGGTATACCAACTGATTACGTATGAGGTAGTGATACAAGGTATCGACTCCCTATTATGACAAAGTGTCATGAGTCCGAAATGGATTCCATGTATATCAACAAGTTTGGATACTAGTTGATGTACCATAAGACATTATGCCTATTGGTACTTTATAAGTCTTCAAGGAAGACATACATGGAAGGCAACATACCAACGTACTAAGCTAGGCTTGTAAAGAAAAGGTAGAGTTATCAACATTGTGTTGATTCCGACGAAACCTTTTACCTGTTGCCATTGTAAATCCATTTGGATAATGCTTGCTAAAGCTGTGTATTTCATTTATGAAATATGACAGCTTAACGGAAAATCGCTTTCCTGAAAAGGAAACCTTTCGGAGGATGTTTATAACATCCTGTCGGTTTTGTCGTACCATAACAAGCAAACAAGGTTTGCATGTTATTCGATCCATGTTTGGATTGAAGCAAGCATAGATTCTTGGAATTATCGTTTTGATGTAATCATAAAGGAGTATGATTTAATTCAAAACAATATGAGTCGTAACAATATGTAAGATAATGATAATATGTCATTTCTTGGAAATGATATTCCCATAAAATAATCAGTGAAAGCTTGGCTTTCCTGATAACGACTATGAGTCGTAACAAAGGTATTATACAATAGTATAACGGTACAGTGAGCTGGAAATCTTCCAAGCAAGATACTGTTGCCGGATAAACAACAAATGCGGATTATTACTGCAGCTGAGGCAGCAATAGAAACCATTTGGATCGATAATAAATCTAATTAGATTAGATATAGTTCTGTTAGCGGCTGAGCTAGGCGTCAGCACAGGCTAAGGAATTAAAGGTCTCATCGACGATCCAGATATATACTTCTATATCATCTGATTCGTTCGGATTATACATCGTGGCGATGTGATGATCGTGTAAATCACGTCAGACAATAATCATGCAAATCCGCTGACGAAAATCTTTTCTCAGCAATTTGAGCGAACCGTACATAGTTCGGGTGTTAGACACTCGAGTGACTGGCTATGTACCAAGTGGGATATTTTTGGATAATATGACCCATAGCGTCACTATTTGTACAGATCACGGTGTTGTTGTACAAATTAACTATGTGACAAGGAAATTGCACTCTCATCATTTGTGATTAGATCACCATAGATATATAAATGAGGAGAGGTCCATATGATTAGTTCCTGGATTGAGAATGATATGAGACAGTATCAGTCCAAGAAGGATTAATCATTAAATATCCCTAGCCGGAGTATTATCGAGACAGGACATCGATAATGCGGAATAGGCTAGTATTGCACTTGTGCGCGTTGTGAGGGCACAACGGCATAGTTCTCATATATTTAAGTATTGGATACTTATGCAAGTGCGATAGGAGGTTGTGTTTCACCGATGGTACGGGAAACAGCTTCGCTCTGGATAGACCCCTCGGAATCCCATTGGTATTATGACTATGTGTCTATGGGAGTCCGACATCAGGGTAGGTGTATTTGGTCTTAACCTGAGACTTGCACCGCTAATGCTTACGACAATCAATATACTTTAGTTGAGGTCGTCTAGGACTCTAACCGGTTCTATGTACGCCAACTGCTGGGTATATTGAGAATCGTAGAGTATTGGGTGTGATGTCAAGACGGAAGTATCACTTCAGTCATAGTGGAGATGATGTCACGCAGGATACGGTATTAGTGCTCTTAAGTGTTTTGCAACCATCGGGATATTATGACTAGGTCATGCATATCCGATTATAGAGACTAGTTACCAGACATCCGACATGTGCTTCGGACGGGGCAGACACTTATCCAGCCCCAGCCCTAGCACGTGACTATCCGATACTAGGCCGATATACACAATACTTGGTATACTACGCTTGATACAGATCTTAAATATTCTTAGATGAATATGACCGGAGAATTGGGTAGACTTCGTGCTTTGCTAGAAGCCGATCGTGTCTCGTAAATCGGTAGAACGTAGTACTTGGTACGTACGTGATTCGGATACTTCGACGACCGTATTTACTGCCGAATTATCCGGGGATCTCATGGGTCGCTTCCCAAAGATTCACCGATGACGTATGACTCGCACTTATATTAATCTGGGATTAATAAGATGAGAGAGAAAATTAATCTGGGATTAATTACAGAGATATTTTATCTAGGATAAAATATCAATTTAAAGAGAGAGAATGATTAATTTGGAATTAATCAAGGAATTAATATATTTGATATATTAAACGAAATTGGATTTCGACACGAAATTAAAATTAGATTTTAATTCGGGCGAGCGAATTAATTTAGAATTAATTCGTTAGCGACGTGAATAGTGATTTCGCTAGGCGTAATCATTTAATTACGACGCGACGGAAAATTCGTTAATTTAGAATTAGCGAATCCGAGCCCGAGATTATTTGCGAGCGCATTCGTATTTCGAATTCGAGCGCGGCTCGTCAAATCAAGCGTCAAATCGCTAGTCGCATCTAGCGTCGCATCAAGCGTCAAATCATGTCACTTTGAGTGATGTGACAATTGATTAGATTGATTGATTGAGTTGACTTGATGTGACTTGAGTGATGTGATGAGTGATGTGTGTGGTTGGCAATTAAAGCCAAATGTGTGTGAAATGAAATGAAAATTCATTTCATGTGTATTAGATACAAATTTAACACCAAAACCGTATACACACATCATCCCACTTTCCCTCCTCTCTCTCCTCTTCTTCTTCCTCTCATCTTCACGCCATTTTTCTTCTTTTCTTTACTGGTTTGACCGTGAGTTTTGAAGCAAAAATGGAGGGAAGCAAGTGTGATTTTATGGTAAAATCAAGAGTGCTAGCACACTCCGAGATCAATGCGAAGGTGATAGGGAAGTCCCCCCATGAGCCGGGAACGTTTTGATGAAGCTTGGAGCTCATTTTTGATGTTCAAAATGGCCAAAAACAGCAGCCCATTTCAGCCACTGTCACAGCAGTTCACGCCCAACAGTGAGCAGAATTTCAGTTCGTTTTTGTTGCCAAATCGTCTCTCAACCGCTCGATGTAAGTATTCCGCAACTTCGTCGTTGTATTCACTTGTGTTTCATGCTTAGATTTGGTCTTGGGACCTCTGGAAAATCGAACACTAACATGCTAAGGTGAAACCAGACTGTTTTGGGGAATTTCTGGTCTTCGCTTCATGACACAGAACCTTACGCATCGCGTCGCGACCAATTCTAGAAACGTAATAAAAAATCTTCAACACGCGTCGCGAAGTGAACACTTGGGCGTCGCGACGCGGGATAGTTTTCCGGGATTCTTCACTCGCTTTCTCAATTCAATCTTACCTATATTCTTCACCAATGCTTTCATACAAAATCCAATACACAATCCATTTTATTACACTTGAATTTCACAGATTCTATATCAAATTATCATCCTCAAATAATTATTTCATCTCATTATCCATGTTTCTAACTAACCTTTAAAACTTCCATAATTTGGATATTTAACTCAACAATCACTTCCTTTACTTATTAATCACCAATATTCAACCCTTATCATGCCAACATCTCTATTATATCATCATGCTTTCAAAATCCAACAAACCAATTTTGGGTCAAGATTCCCTTACATTAACTTGCTTGATTCTTTCTCAATTTTCCAAGCTTGTGTCATGCTCTTTTTGTTTTGTTTCTCTTTCCTAATGGTAAATAGTGTTCCCCTTATATACTAGGGGTTATTTTAAATTTGGACTAATGAAGAAAAGTGTAGAAGAGTTGAGAGTGTTTGAGATTCTTCTAGATAAGTCTGAAGCACTATTCATCTAGATTGTTGACTTGCGTTTTTGAGCAGTTTCTGATCCTAATTTGGAAACATATTCAACGCGGAAGTTGTAGGTCTCGATCTCATATTTCCGACGATAAAAAATTCATAAAAATCGAAGTTTCTATGACAAATTTACAGCCCAAATACCATGGGCTATTCGTAATGGAACATAATACAGTTTTGTATCAGAATTTCGAGGAATTCACTGATTATCCCCAAAGTCATTCCATGAATGTTTATGTGGTCGAACATAATTTATATTATATAATACTCGTCCAATGATGTAACAGTAGTAGGGATTTCCGGTCGTTACAAATTCTCTCCCCTTAAATAGGATTCGTCCTCGAATCCTTTCTGGGGCTCAACTCGTAGATTTGTCCTGGTCAAGGATATGTGTGTCTCTGACTATCCTTATCTTTCTTAATTTTCCTTCTGATATTTTGCTTGAGATCCTAATTCTAAAACCTCTGGAAATTTCTTGTCATACTTGTGCATACTACTACAAAGTTCATGGCCCTTAATGAATAATATCTTGAGTTCCTAACTGAAAGATAATTCCTTAATCGCACTCCATGATCCTCTGCTCAATACTCTACATTTATCATCATACTTCCACTATCTCTAAGCATCGCAAGAACTTTATTTCTAAAACTTCCAACTATATTCAACATCCTTTATCTCCATCTATGTACACGAGTTATCATTTCTAAAATTGTACTATATTCGTAGTCTGTCCTCTTACTTATCTTATTTCCATTCTGATTTTGAAACCCCCTTAATACCTCTTGCCCTGGCAACAATAACTTTTAATATCCTTAGGAACTTTTGTTACTTTTCATGTTTAAAGTATTCCCATAGTACTTTATGTTCTAACCAATAACCTTCATTTTCCCTTAACCTGTGTATACTTCAGATTCTTCAGCTATTCTAAGATATACCTTATCTTAAGATGTATTATCTTATCTTAACCAATTATTTGACCTCTCAGGTTTTCTGCCTTACTAAACCTTCTTTACTTATAAGCTTCCTCTTTCGAGTCCTCTCATTTATGACTATCTCTATGTCTTGGTCTTCGTGATTTATAACTAAACTCTCTAAGTACTCTTACTATCCTCTAATGTTTCTCATATTTAAGATGTTATATCAGGGTAGTTCTTTCTCTAGTGATTCTTCTTGATTGGCTTAGGAGTTCTGGGGCAAGATATATATACTAAGCCTGATTATATACACCTTTATACTAAAGCTATGTTCTTTATTACTATATTAACACTGGTTATACTATTCTGGTTTACTCTTCTGCACCTTTGATTACTTTGCTAGCACGATACAGTCATTGTCTTTCACCCAACTTGTTCTTTATGCTTGGTTGCGTTACTTGTAAATCTTATCTTTACCCGAGGTCCGTTTATGCATATTATACCTTGGTGATCTATTCACTGTGGCTAAGGTTATCTTAAACCCGTGATGGTTTAGTTGACTTAAACTATGGCTAGCTACTTCTCAGAGATCACAAGAGTTAAAATATAATAGAACTTGGGTTCTAATCCAACACTGAGAGATCTCGCTGTGATATACTTCTGTCTTAGCTTACAAAGTAATTTTCTCATATTTGCGTCTCACCTTGACAGTTCTACTTTCAAATCTTATGATCAGTGTTATTTTCATCTTTTGTCCTGCTCCATACTATCTTTCACAGGTTCATCTATTTTATGGGGCAACTTTGAGGTGAAAATCATGGTCCATCTCTGCTGTCGCGATCTATCAAGGGTTGGGAGGGTGGGGATCAATTATGATGCCTTCCTAGTGGTGGTGATCTTATTAGCTACCCATGCTGTGGTTGTGTGTTCTGCTCATTTATAAATCTGGGACTCCCATGTTTTCTAGTTTCAGCTCCCCCACTAAGATATTTCCATTAGGTACTATCTAAGTTAACTCCTTTTTCAATTTTACTCTTGATTCACTACCTGAATATTGATTATACTACCTCTTATCATGAACCTTTTCTAGAATTATGCTCTCTAAATACTTCATCATGTTGCTTTAATACCATTTTCTACTAGTTTCTGCTGTTTAACCCTCTTAAGTCTTTATTCTTTCTCAAATTCCTACTATACTTTATATGTTATTCCTCCTTACGAAGTCTACACCACTACTTATAATTTCTTCTCATCTTAGTCCTTTGAACTCCTTATATCTTTATCCCACTGAGAACTTCATCAACTTTAATTACCTAGGACATCTCCATTATATTTTCTTGGTTTTGGTGCTACTCTCTTCTAGCTCTTCTTTCTCAATACAATGAGACTTATATAACTTTACTCCCTTAAGGATTCCCAATTCAACAATGGCCTCCAGGTTTAGGCTTGACTTATTGAGACTCTGAGTTATTCTATTTCATGTTTCTTATCTATATTCCTTTGAACTTTGTTTTGGCTATCTAGTTGTTTCTCGACCCGTTTATCATGTCAAATTCACTCCTTTGCATGTTCTTCTCCTTACTAGGCTCTGAGTATATGGGTCAATACTTGCTTCCTTTAGGGATATGAAAAATACATGTTTCTGATTCGGTGCCTGTACACCTACTGGGGTCATGATTACTAAATAAAAGAGTTATCGCTCATACCGTTGGAATCTGCATCAACTACTGCAAGTATTAAAGTTTCTATAACTCTGATCAACTATGATGAGGTTTCCATTTACATTACTAACTCAAGCCATATTATCCATTATTACTATATACATTTTACTTCCTTATTGCTTCCCGTAGCTTCCTTTATTATTTATTTGCATAACTTATTCTTCAGTTCCATAATATGCTTCCAAGACTAGTGATGGCTTACTCTCATTGACTACTTCCTAGGTTTCTTCTATTTTCTCTTGCTATAGGCTACAGCTACACCGTATAATCTTAGTATTCATGCTAGTATTCTTTGCTAACTTCCAATTGTCTCCCATCTTATAAATCTGTCTTTTTAAACTTTCAAGAATCTCTATTAATATTGTACCAGTCTAAGGATTTCCGCAGGTATTTCTAACTTATCCACTTTACTTAAGTTGGGTTCTTTCTTTTCTATCTCTTAAATCCTTCTTAGTTCTTCCCTGGGTGGCCTATCATTATGTGTTTTTTTTTGTTTCTGGCTTAGGTTAAATTTTCATCGAATTTCCTTACGGTTATCTTTATCTCAGCTGGTATAGGGTGGTGTAGAAATCTACATCTTAATGGGTGTCGGCGTCCTTGTTTCTAATATTTTATGCCCTGGTAAAGTCTATTACTCATGTAAGGTAGGTATGAGATAGACTTCGTCAGGGCCGCTTCTTTGACTGGTATAGCTGAGAGATGAAGATCTTGATAAGTCAGATCTCATCGTATATCGTTTTCTTTGGTTAATGTAACTAATCGCTTATTTTTACATATTTCATTTCATTTGCTCACGGATCTGGGTTTGGGTATCTAGAACTTCTACATCTTTTGTGATAGCTTGGTTTTTACTGAAAAGTCCATTGACTAATCCTGATCTTTACTTTTTCTGACTATTTTCGCTATTTGGGGAAAACTTTGCTATCTATAAGAGATACTAACGGCTATTGGGTCTACCTGAAGAAGCTTTCTAATGAGAAAAGGAATTTTAGTAGAAAATAAGGAATCTTACTCAGGTTCACTCAACATTTTACTATTGTTCAAACTTTCTATATTCTCCTTAGTACTAAGGTTATGTACCTTTTTACTTATATGTTTCTATATCTTTACCTATATGTGATTCTAATTGCTTAAACATCTATATCTTTATCCTTTTCCTTTCTTTCTAGGTTTTTCTTTCTATTTCTACTTATCTGGGTGGGTATCCTTAGGATTTTACTATCTCATTCTGTCTCTTTACTTTTCCAATCTCTGGCTGCTTAAACAACTATGTATATCTCCTTACTTCTTATAGCTTTCTCTTCCCACTCTCTAGGGTAACATTTCTTAATACAGAATTTTCTGGTTCATAAAGGCACTTCAAAGAATATAATTGATTCTAAAGAACGATACTTGAATAACTCATGAACTATTACTAATCTGTCTGTAGAACTTTGAGGACGTACTCGAGGATCTTATACTAGAGAGGTAGTGCCTCGCATACAGATATCCCAGACATACTACGTATACAAGACCTCAACACTCTGCCCACTGCATTCACTGACTCCCTAGACCATGCTCTGATACCATCTTTGTAACTTCCCCGATATGAGAGATATTATCGGTAGGGAATAGGCCATACTATTCCCATGAGCCTCTGATTTCTGACATATGCTATTCTGAACTTACATATAACTCATGCATGGGACCATTGCCCTAACTCATCAATCACGAATGCATAACACTTTTTAATACTAAATACTATGTTCTTAATACATATTACAACTTTGACAATGCAATAAAAAAGAAATCTTTACTATACAAGATATAGATGATACATGTCACTTCTTGATTCTAACTGAACTGGACTTTGTTTCTAACTTGACCTGGTGGATTAAACCCACTAGTGACTACTATCAGTATTAGTCCCATCGAGCTCGTCCTCCGAAACTACCTGCAAAATAAAAAAAATTGGGAGTGGGGGGTTAAACTGTTGTGCGATCTAAGTAAGTGGACGATTTAAAATGAAAACTGAAATACTGTTATGAAAGTGTTTGGTTTAAAACCAAAGTTCAAAAATAGCTTATATGAAAAACTCTTTTCTGGTCTGAAAACTATGAACTCTTTTCTGATAATCTTGTCTGAAATTTCTTTTGTAAAAATTATCTTTTCTGAAAGTCTCTTTTATAAACTGAAAACAACTTCTCTCTTTCTGGAAAACTTTTCTAAAACATGCTTCTCTGAAAATCTCTTATAAATTGCTTTCTCTGAAAAACTTTATTTCTAGAAAACCTTTCTCTGGAACTTTTTCTGAAAACTGTATCTGAAAACTGTTTCTAAAAACTGGTCTCTGTCTCTAAAAACCTGACGTATGGGGGAATTACGTATCGCCGTCCCCACATACGCCTAACTAGAGCTAGGAATGTAAATCCATGATTTTGGGGCGTTACGTATCGCCGTCCCCCAAAGCATGCCATTATTGTCCCTTAAACTAGTGGTCTTGTGGCGTTACGTATCGTCGTCCCCCAAGCCACTAAACTAGAACTGGGGGTGAGAATCTATGCTACCCTCCAAGCTCTAAAACTAGGATCTAGGGGCATCTGTCATCCCTAGTACTGAACTAGGATGTGGGGGCGTTACGTATCGATGTCCCCCCAGTGCTCTACATATGCACATGTGTTGTCCGTCAATTCCAAATCTGAATCAAGTTACATACTGAGGTGGGTTTTTCCCCCATGCCTTGAAAAACATAAAAAGTCATTCTATAGATTACAAAACTATATAAAACACTACATTTAATATGAAACTGAAATCAAATATGGCTAACGCCCTATGTGTTTGAAAAAGTAAGTCTCAATTCATAAAGAATAAATAATTAAATAAAGAAAATCAACTTGAAAATAGAAGTGTCCACCACTGGTTTAGAATCTGATTGGCACTAATTACTCTACTGAAGAAAATTATGGTTCATGGGATGATCTACATTTGATAAACTAGATTAGAAATGGACTAAGAAATGTACAATGGAATTAGGCTAAATTTATTTATTTAAGCAGTTGATATCACTCCGATAGGTATCATACTTATATCAAGATGTAATATATGTATACGAGCTGATATGAGACCCTTAGGGTGGTCTCTAACATGCTAAGGTGAAATCAGACTGTTTTAAACTGATTTGCAGAAGTTCTGGTGTTCGCGTCGTGACACAGAACCTCACGCATCGCGTCACGACCAATTCTAGAAACGTAATCAAAAATCTTCAACGCGCGTCGCGATGCGAACACTTAGGTGTCGCGATGCGGGACAGTTTTCCAAGATTCTTCACTTGCTTTCTCAATTCAATCTTACCATATTCATCACAAATACTTTCATACAAAATCCCTTATATTAACTTGCTTGATTATTTCTTAATGTTCCAATCTTATAGGTTGTCAAGCCTTTTTTACTTTGTTTCTCTTTCCTTCTTCTTTCTTCTTTTTCTTCTTCTTCTTCTTCTTCAAATGAATTTGTCGACTTTGACCAGCACATCTTCTACTACACCTTTCGGAAATATGAGTGATCTGTCAGCAAGTTACAGAGTAACTGAGGTGGGCTTTGCTTCTCCAATCTGCAATTTCCTGTAAATAGACAGAGGCATCAAGTTAATACTAGCCCCTAAATCACACAAAGACTTACCAAAGTAACGTTCTCCTATGGTGCAAGGGATGGTGATACTTCCAGGATCTTTCAACTTTGGGGGAAGCTTCTTCTGAATGATGGTGCTACATTATTCTGTCAATGCCATTGTCTCATAATATCCCAATCTTCGTTTTCGTGAAAGAATATCTTTCATGAATTTTACATAGCTGGGCATTTATTCCAATGCTTCTGCAAATGGAATGTTGATATGAAGCTTTTTGAAGATCTCCTGGAATCGAGCAAACTATTTGTCCAGTTTTTGTTTCTGGAGAAGCTGTGGAAATGGTAGAGGTGGAGTGAATCTTTCTCGATCATTTTCTTTTGCCTCTTTTTCCTCCATCTGTGGATCTGCTTCGCTGCTTTCTTTTGGAACTTCCTCAGTAGATGCCTTGATTCCAACATCTTTATTGATTTCAGTGCCGCTTTTCAAAGTGATGGCATTACATTGCTCCTTCCCTATGTTCCTTGGATTTGGTTCTATGTTACTAGGAATGGTTCCTGTAGTCTGTAACTCTGAGAATTGGCTAGTTGTCCCATTTGATTCTCCAGTGCTTTAATAGAAATTGCTTGGTTTTGAATTAATGTTGCTTGAGAGTCGTATTTTGCTTCTAGCTTTTTCAAGTGAGCCAACACTTCTGTTTTTCACGGTTCTTTGTTTTGCTGTTGGAATCCTGGTGGTGGATTGTTCATTTGCCCTGAATTGTTGCTCCATGCAAAATTGGGATGATTCCTCCACCCTGGGTTGTAGGTGTTGGAATATGGATTGTTTCACTGTTTGTTGAAATTTCTGACATAATTCATCGTCTCATCATGTTGATTGTAAGATTCTACCTCTGGTGCTCCTCCATATGGTGAACTTGTGGATCCAATATTACCCTGCATGCTAAGAGTTTCCATGAATTTGCATATCTGATCCAGCTTGGCATTCATTGTTGTGTTGGCTCCGACTTCGTAGATTCCCGCTATTAGTTGAATCATGCTCCTTTCTGTTGGCCACAAAGAATTATTGTTGGCCATTTATTCAATTAAGTCTCAAGCTTGATCTTCTCCTTTTGCCATTAAATCTCCTCCAGCAGTAGCATCAATTGTAGTTCTCATCAGTTCGGAAAGTCCATTGTAGAAGGTTTGGACTTGTAGCCATTTTGCTATTTCATGGTGAGAACATTTCCGGAGCAATTCCTTGTACCTTTCCCAAGCTTCGCAGAGGGATTCTGAATCATCTTGTACAAAGGATGTGATGTCATTCCTCATCTTTGCAGTTCTAGCTGGGGGAAAGTACTTTGCAAGGAATTTGGTGGTAAGAGAGTTCCAAGTTGTGATGGAACCTGCTGGTAATGAATGTATCCAAGCCTTAGCTCTATCTTTCAAGGAATATGGAAACACATGCAGTCTCATTGTTTCTTCAGCCGTTCGGTTATAATTGAAAGTGTCGCAAACTTCCAGGAAGTTGCTGATGTGGGTATTAGGATCTTCAGTTGCATTCCCCCCAAACTAAACTGACTGATGTATCATCTGAATTCATATTTTGATGTCACACGCATTTTCCGGTAAGGGAGGAAGTACAATACATGAAATGAAGCCGTCAACCACCGGAATAGTTCTGTCTCGAATGGGAATTGGTGGTGAAACTTCCAACGGTTCAGGTTCCATATTAATCAGTGCTTATTGGCTTTCTCGCCATTCCCTTCTTAACTGTCTGATGGTTCTTTCAATTTCTGGGTCAAGCGATCGGATTTCAAAGCTTCTGGTTCGTCTCATATAGTGTCTGAGAACCTGTAACACAAGAAAATAAAAATAATAAGTAAAAAGAAATTAGACACAAGTAAAGGTATTTAACCCCAAAATTAATAGTAAAAGATAAATAAGTCCCCGGCAACGACGCCAAAAACTTGATCGGTGAAATCACTCATGTAACGCAAGCGCACGTATCGCTCAAGTCGTATAAAATGTATCGATCCCACGAGGACTTAATATCTTAACTATTAATTTATGACGTTAAATGTTTACGAGTATCTAATAGATTGATTGTTGATTGGATGTTGATTTTTGTCTGAAAACAAGTAAATAAAACAGTGCGAAAATAAATAAAAGGAAAATTCAGTATTATTAAACTATCGAGGGTTGTGAATCCTTCCAATATCTTTTAAAGATGAAGTGGTTATCTCATGTTTGTGTAATATCGGTTTATTAACCTGGAACACGAAAATATGCAAAAGCCTCTTCCGATGGTCAGATGCAAACACCCAGTGTAACCCAATTAACTATATTCCTATGTTAACCAAGTTATCTGAATTCATTAAGATTAAGTTCCAATTATGGCTACCCCCGCCCGACAGGTATATTCATATCATGTAAGGAAATCTACCTAAGAGTCATTTTCCTCGAGGTAAGATCGTGAGTTATTGAGTCAAGGCTAAACCTAAAATCCATTTTCCAAGTTCATTTTAAGTTTACCAAATCAATCTTATTAATGGCCAGATAACAAGAAGCATTAAGACTAAGGCTCAATAAATAAACCTTTATATTACCCAAAAATAAAATTACCACTTATAAACAGGTGATGCTGAAATTCATCACAACCCTAGATACGGGATTTAGTTACCACACATATCTAGAAATATTAAAGACATAAATAAAGTAAATGACATAAAGTAAATGCTGTAAATTAAAAAGATAAATTAACAATAAAGAAAATGTTGGGGTTAGAGGATCCACTTTTATTACTTCTAATTTAGATATCTCCCTTATTATAATTTATAAACTTTGCATCACATTACCAACCGGCCATATAGGTGGTATCCTGATTAAGTCAGATTTTAGATTAATTCCAACCGACTATAAAGTCGGTATCAAATTTAGTCAGGTTAAAATCAATTTAATTAAGTTCAACCGACCATAAAGGCGGTATCCTATTAAGTTATGTTTTAAAATAGTTTATATATTATAATTAAGGGAGATTAATCTAAATATTAGTAATAAAAGCTTTACCCTTCACCCCAGCAGATCATACTGAAAAGTAAAATAAAGAAAGAACTATTGCATAAAATAAAAATTAAATACAAGAAAGCTGTAAATAAACAAACAAGATACAATCTTCTTAGTATTCTTAAGGAAATCCCCAGAAGAAGGTATGAAATTTACAAATAAAATTGCTTGGTTATAGGCAAAATTTTGCCTTCACCAATTTCTCCACTAATTTCTCCACCAAACATGGCACAAAACACGGAACCAAATCCTCCACCAAATATGCAAGGATGTTTTGGTGGAAGTTTGACAATTTTCATTTTTTATTTTATTTTATTTTTTTGTTTTGAAATTGACTTTAATAATCGTACATAACACACTTACAGATGTTTTATCAATTTCGGTCATGCAAAAATCCGAATTCGAAATTATTATAGACGTCAAAGTTGTAGATATTTGAGTCTTATTTAATCTAGAACTTGAATCACCTCAATCCGATATTGGAGTAGATAATTATGGCCAAAATATGAAAATTACGCAAAGTTGAAATTTTTGAAATTGTACTTCGTTAGAACGCCATTTCAAGTTTCCAACCTCCAAAATCCAAATGTCAAGTCAAGGTTTTGCCATTATTTGTTCCACATTTAGTCATGATTGATTCCATTGAGTCCTAAAACTTTATTTATCTGTAAAACACACAAAAACACATCAAAATATTCCTAAAACTTGAGAAACCATACAAAATATTAGGTTAAAGGGGTGATAAATAGTGATATATTTTCCGCTCATCAGTGGCAGTCAAGTTTTGGGGATCATTCCAAAACTTTGTCAGAGGAAACCCTCATCGAAAAATAAAATGGAGAAGAATATATTGTCTCAGGTATGTCTGAAAGACTTACTAAAATGATCAATCATGCTGACGTTTTTATTGCTTTACTATAACAACCCGCCAAAACCAAGGTGCTACCGGCAGAAAACATGATTAACCTATCTCCATAAGCCTCTAAATTTACAGAACATCAGGCATGATGTATCCTAAAACTGGAAAACCTGGATCACAGTCCAGCATCAAAATAGAATCTCAAAAAACATCAAACAAATAAAAGGACCTCAGGTCCACACAACACACATCAAAATCAACACCTAAGGGCTTTGTGCCCACATCATTTATTAACACTCAAGGGCTCTGTGTCCACAACATCATAAGCAATCAAAACTTTTACTTATTATATACAAATAGCGTGCTCATCACAACAAATAACATATTAATCATAAATCCTAGACCTCTAAAGCTTTTACCATGACACTTGCGAGGGTGACTACCGCTTGGGTGATCCGTGCCTCGAGCATGACTTCCAAAGCTATCGTGGTTGACCAATATGAAAGCCAACCTGCAAAACTAGCAAACTGGTTTGGTGTGAGTTTTAAAAACTTAGTAAGTAACCATACTAGTATTGCAACAAACAAGTCAAATATATACAACAAACAAATAAATCTAACATATCAGTAATTTATCATAATTATTAAATTGTTACAAGTTTAGATTTATCAACTTTTATTATCCTTTATACTTTACCATGATAAATTATCATATATACCAATTTATTAGCCAAACATTCGAATCTCACAAAGTATCATTCTGAACATCAAAGAACAAGTCATTTTACATCAAATCCATTTCCATCATATGAGACGTGGAGTCAGATTTAGTATACTCTATTATGATTAAGCATTTTAAAATATCATCAAATCGATAAAACCAACATAATTCCTTCAAATCAAGACATACTTTCTTCTATCCAAAACTTACTTTCTTCTATTCGGTTACAGACTATCTTCAATACCAAAATAATCTTTCTTTAACCTTCTTTATACACGATAACATTACAATAGCTTAACACTTGGGGTTAATTGCATTCATATATACCGTGGCACACTTCTCTTATATACATGCAAATACACTTTCTTAATTCTTACATATATACGTACATAACATACCAATACAGCTTAGCAAACATGTTTTATAATCTCTATTATTCACATCAGTTTCAAATCATCCATTCATTTCACATAAGCATATACGGTCCATACATATCAGAAGTTCTATAATACACATACATACACTCACACATGTTTACAAACATCATGCAACAAACCATGAAGCAAACATAATAATCGATACATCAAATACCACATCATTCAACGATATATAAATACAGATGGCTTGCACACACAATGCTTGTACGTGACTCATAACCTATTTTAGAATAGGTATGAGAGGAATGCCGTCCAAACGGATTCCTAACCAGGTCGACTATTACACCATGCATTTATCAACCAATCAAACAAACACACATGTGCGCATATCACGTAGCACAAATCTATCACATGATTTCTCATACACAAGCACATACATTACAAACATATCTTATTTTTCATCCAAATATTCATTTACATACGTATATTTCAAACATATGAATACACTTTACTATGAACTCAAATATTAAATCCTTAATCATCCAAATATCTTTCATTACTGATCAAACATCATTGGTTTCAAATTTTTTCCATATAGTAACCTCTGATACAGAAGTCTATTAATCATACTTATCCAATCCAGCCTTTATACCGACAATCACATATTCAAGTCAATATCAAACTCACTAACAAAAGCACACACATATATATTCACTAATACAAACACAAAAGTCATAACTTATTTTATCTACCGATTCTTATATGCTCAAATGGTTCATAACTTATCATCACATGCATATTCAAACATTGTACCAATGCGTATCCATATGTTTATACATATACTTATACATACACATACCATTACGAGTTCATACGCTTACATGCATCAATACATACATGTAGACATCAAACTCATCAAATATTCACTTATTATCATAATATTATCCTCAAACATATCACTTCATATCATAACATTATAAAAATTAATATTTATGGTGGATGATTATCTTAACCATACGTAATCTCGTACTCTGTACCCAAAGCCACCTCATAACTATCCCATTTTTATCCTAATATGTCAATCTTATATATATATATATAACACGAATTCCCTAATTCAAGTTCTCATCGCATGGGTTACTTACCTGGCTTCACAAGCACTTCAGGTCCTAGTCAAATCTGTCAAAATAAATGGTGAAACGCCATCAGAATCAAGACTTACGGAGTTCTCGACTAAATTACAATAAAATTTCGGATCTTTCCGAAAAAACTAAATCAAGTTCTTTTTCAATAATTTCAGTTTCAGTAATCTTAAAGCATCATTATAAACTATCATAAGTCATCAATTAACTTAAATTCTCGTTTACGTGTTTTTGGAAAAATCTTCCGAAAAAATTTCCACAAACGCTACGGAAGGGTCCCGAACCCTCCGAACCTATCCAGATTTATCTAAACAATATCGTATCATCATGAATATCTCATATCTATCATTACGATCAAAAACAAATCTATACCCGGAAATCCCACTTTAACCGAAAACTTACATAACCTATTAGATTGATCCAATTCGATCTATTTTCACCCAGATTCTACCAAAAATATATATTCAATATACTCATGCTCAAATAATTCAATTCATATCAATAAGCTATTCTACGAAGCTATTGGATACATCTTAACGGAAAACTTGAAATTTGTGAGTTTTTACCGGGAGGTCTTACCGAGATTTCAAGGGCATATACCGACTCCAAACGATCCCACGAACGTGTTGGAATATGGAATTATGATAGAAGGTATTCACCGAATCGTTCTCCCTCGTTTCGTTTGTAACCATATGCGGAATGAAAAATCTGTTGCCTCAAACTTGTAGTACTCTCTGAGAGCTTGGATTTGGTGGGTGGATCGGGCCGTGAAATGATGCGACGAGCCAGGATCGAGAAACCCAAGCCCGCACATTTCTCTCTCTCCTGTGGCCGTTTTCCGGTGATCCGAGGCTACCGTTGGCCACCACAAGGTGGAGGGGTGGCCAGCGCACCACCTTGGCTTGTCGCCCCAGCGGCTTGAGAACTCAAAACGTGTTTGGGACGTGGGGGTGTGTGGGGAATATTTGTGATGTTTTTTCATTCTTGCAATAACCAGAAACTATGGGGTATTTATAGAAAATTGTCTGAAAATTACATTTTGACCCCCCGAAAATTCTAATTAGGTCCATATCATGGGACTTTCTCAGAAATTCATATTCTTCAAGCCCTTCTTATGTAAATTTTGAAATGTGTTCAACATCAAAGTTGTTCGTCTCGGAAAAACTAGTCTGATGGTTCAATAATCAGCTCAATCGAAGTTCTTTTGAAATATATACAGCCAAAACAAGAAAATTTCATGCGTATAACGATATAAATAGAAATCGCGCAATCGGTTCTCGAAACCACGCATTTTCTTACGCGACGAAACAACCTATTTTCCAACACATAAAGTCTTATATCCGAATATCATTCAGTTCCAAATTCTAAATTTCAATTCGGAAATCTTCCAAAACCATTCCGAAAAATATTCAGGATATTATATTTACCAGGTGGGCTGGGCACATTGGAGGAAATATTCATAGTTGCATCATGGGCGAACTTGAACATTCACTGAAAACCCATTGGACTACTTAATGTTGATCACTTTTTCGATTTTCTTTTAGTATTTCTTGAGGATGCTATGGGACACAGAAACTGGGCGACACATGCTGTTCTAGGCTCGCGGCCTAGTCGGGAGTACGGAGTAGCCACGGGGGACTAAACCAGAGAATAATGGAGTCGCCACCTGGTGTGAACCGGGAAAATGAGATTTAAGGCCGCACTCACCCCTCGCAAGGGAAGACCTCAAATCGTTGGGTTCGGAATGGTCCCTTACTTATGTCACTTGTAATGAAAGGATTTGTGTAATAATTTAATCAAGCTTAAGTAACACTTATTTCCAAGAGTATCATTCTTCTAAATTCATATGCGTAAAAATAAAAATTACACCTAAATTTGCATATATCTCACATCTAAGATTGCATGCTTGAAAGTACGTCAAAGTAGCAACGAACATACAACTTCATTGGCATATTGTATTCATGGAAACACAAGCACACACTAACCACACAAGCACACATAAAAGCGAATCAAATAATGGCGAACATGTGATTTCATAGACATATCATACTTATACGTGCGAAAGTATAAACAAATAGCCATTACATGTCCATGTGTAAATAAAGGAGTCAACTAAGTACATAATGTAAGACACTTAAGGATGCAATTAGGCATTAAAGTAAGCAAGCTATGACGTGGTGCAAAAGAAGATAACTAATATGGACACAAACACACATGTGAGCATTTTTCCAAGTGGTACGTGGAATTGTATCCCAAGTACAGACTGCACTACCGTCCATTCGGAATCGGCTACGGAATTTATGTCTGGGTTTCCATCCGATATACCACAAGAAATAATACTCAAATGCTATCACGACATGGATACACAAATGATAATAAATCAAGCTAAAACAAGGATAGAAGATGCAATCAATAGATGAAAGACGCGGCAAATATCGTGGTAAAGGTAGCCTTTTAGGCGTTTCTTCCCCCAAATGGAGAACCTTTTTAGTCCAACACAATAAGCCCATGCGCTTTTCATTACAATGCGTACAAAGAATATAGACAATAAGATAAAACTTAGTATGCCCGATTGAACATATCTTATATTCAATCGAACACACATCAACCGGTGCGGCAAAGCATCGTGGTAAAGGGTTTTAACCCCTCGAAATAGGGGACCTTTAATCCTACTTACTAAGCCCATGCGCTCGATCACATCATGCATACAAAGAATAAAGACAATAATATCAAACTTAGTATGCCTGATTGAACATATCTTACATTCAACCGGACACACATCAACTGGCGCGGTGAAGCATCATGGTAAAGGGTTTTAACCCCTCAAAATAGGGGACCTTTAATCCGACTTACTAAGCCCATGCGCTCGATCGCATCATGCATAAACAAGTAACATGCAGAATTTAAATAACGAATAGTAAATAAATCAAAGCAACATAAAATAAAAAAGGTGCCGTTTACTCAAGCAGTACATGGAGTTGTATCCCGAGTACAGATCATACTACCGTCTATTCGGAATCGGCTATGAAATTTATGTCTGGGTTTCCATCCGATATACCACGAGAGTTTACATATCTTTCATTTTATTCCAAGGCCACAACATACCATATTTCACAATTCATGCACTTTCTATCTATTCATGGGCCACAACATGCTTCACTCAAAAATAATCATGCAAACAAAACTCAATAAATAATAAAAATACAACTGAAAACAAGTGTGAAAAATACCCTCAGGTCTAAACTTTTATGTCGACTTTCGGACTCGCGTTTCATGGCCGTCGGAAGGGATATCACTCCGTAACTTTTCTGGTTCACTGGTTTGCGTCTTTCCTCGCTGTTTTCACTATTTGGGCTGCTGTTTTCCAACATTTCACTGATGTTTTTGCTTCTTTGTTTCAGTCACTATTTTTGCTGTATAAGGCCACTGTTTTGGGTGATTTTGGAGGGCTTTTCGGGGGAAGTTTTCGTTACTGTTTGGGGTTTATTATTTGCTCTCGGCTGGTCAGTTTGTGGGGTTGATGCGTGGCTTTGAGGGCTGTTTGGCGTGGAGTGGCAGAGTTATATGTGTTGGTTGAGGCAGTGACGTGAAATGGAAGTTGTTTATTGATCAGGTGGTGAGCTTTAGGTGATGCGTGAGGGGGGTAGTCTGTTATGGCTGATGCGTCAAGGCATGGAGCAGTGAGGGCGTGTGGCAGTCTGCTATTGTGCGTGGGGCAGGCTGTGCTTAAGGGCTGGTGGGGACGTGCTGGATGAGGACTAATGGCGGCTAGTGGGACAGAGGCTTTGGTTTATATTATTATGGTCAGTGCGCTTATCTTTGTTGAATATGGCAGTGAGTGTAGTGTTGGTTTGCCTTTAAGGGGCTGTTTAGGGTTGCGTTTCTTATAGAGAGAGGGAGTGATGAGTGAGGAGAGGGCGTGAAGTCTTAGGGTTTAATTCTTTGTGTTGTTTTGCCGTGAGTGAGAGGAGAGGAATGTCTTGGAAAAGTGTTGTTTATATAGACAAGAGCTACGGCTTCTCCTTGTCTCACAAGGAAGGGATTTGGCTAATTAAAAAGGGATATGATTTAGTTTCAAGTAAGGTAAATACAAGATTGAGGGGGGACAAATTTAGGCTTGATTAGGAAGTTTGTATATTTAGTTTGTGTTGATTTGGCATACAATATTTTTAATTGGTTATGATGATTTTAATTAGGCATAATATCTCTTTAATTTAGTATATGCTATTTGGATTAGGAAGTTACAATATTTTAATTTGGTATAATTATATTTCATGTTTTATTTATTTGGTAAATGGCTTAATTAATTATTTTATTTTATTTGGTATATTATTTAATTAATTTTATTTTAATGGGTTGTATTTTGAGGGCTTGGGCGTGTGGGCCAAGTGTGGTGGGCTAGGTGTTGTGTTGGTTTGGTGAGTGGGTTTGGGCCAAGGTTAAATGGTTCTGGGTTTTTTTAGGCCAAAGGTGCTTTAAAACGGAGGTCCAACGAGCGAGCTTGGAGCTAAACATGCAGATAAAATTTAACGAAATGCCGATTCCCTTCCGACAACCGTTTCCCGCAACTTCCTCAACTAAAAAGGTAGTGCCTCCAAATGAGACTCATCATAGGGACTCACATGCAAAAATGCAATGCCTACAGTTGCCCCCACTTTGATGGGACTTGTGCAGTGTGTGACTTTGAACAATCCTATCAAAGTTATGCAATGCATTTCTACTTACCTGGCTCGCCAACTGTTGCTTAACTTACTTGTTATCCTGAGATGCTTTGACCTTTGGGCTTTATTCTGAACTGCATTGAGAGAGAGCTTTATTCTCCTGGGCTTTATTCCCGAGCTGTTTTGCAAATGGGCTTTATTCCTCTAGGCTTTGTTCCTGAACTGTGTAGAGATATGGCTTTATTCCCCTGGGCATTATTCCCGAGCTGTGTTAAGATAGAGCTTTATTCCCTTGGGCCTTGTTCCCGAACTGTGTTAAGATAGAGCTTTATTCCCCTGGGCATTGTTCCCAAACTTCTTTGAAAGTGGGCTTTATTCCCCTGGGCCTTGTTCCCGAACTCTGTTAAGATAGAGCTTTATTCCCCTGGGCTGTATTCCCGAACTGTGTTAAGATATGGCTTTATTCCCCTGGGCCTTGTTCCCGAACTGCTTTGAAAGTGGGCTTTATTCCCATAGGCTTTGTTCCCGAGCTATGTTAAGATAAAGCTTTATTCCCCTGGGTCTTATTCTCGAACCGTGCTGAGAGAGAGCTTTATTCTCTGGGCTGTATTCCCGAACTGTACTGAGAGAGAGCTTTATTCTCCTGGGCTGTATTCTCGAACCGTGCTGAGAGAGAGCTTTATTCTCATGGGCTATATTCCCGAACTGTGCTGTATGTGGGCTTTATCCCCGATCTGAGCTGACTGTGGGCTTTGTTCCTGAATTGTACTGAATGTGGGCTTTATTCCCTGATCTAAGCTGACTGTGGGCTTTGTTCCTGAATTGTACTGATATGGGCCTCGCCCCAAACTAATACTGATATGGGCCTCGCCCCCAGACTGATACTGATATGGACCTCGCCCCCAGACTGATACTGATGTGGGCCTCGCCCTAAACTGATACTGATGTGGGCCTCGCCCCTAGACTGATACTGATGTGGGCCTCGCCCTAAACTGATACTGATATGGGCCTCGCCCACAGACCTTTACTGATATGGGCCTCGCCCCCAGGCTGATACTTATATGGGCCTCACCCCCAGACTGATACTGATGTAGGCCTCGCCCCCAGACTGATACTGATGTGGGCCTCGCCCCCAAACTGATACTGATGTGGGCCTCGGCCTAGATTAATACTAATATGGGACTCGCCCCCAGAGTGCCATACCTAAAACTCAAACTCAAATGGGCCTCAACCCTGAGATTGTTACCCAAATCTGATACTGTGCTTTTTACCATTTCTGATTAGCTTGTTCTTTGCCGCTTTCTTTTTTTCTCTTCAAAACCTGTGAACACAAAACAAAACAAACAAAAATGATGCAAAATGTGTTACGTGTATGCATGCATGAATGTTCCTATCCCGTCGGGTAGGTCTTCTGCCAATTCTCTTGGTGACTGATCAGTCTTCTTTTCCTTAGGCAAGCCAATGCTTCAATCTGTCTACGTTGATCGACTCGGTGAACTAATTCTCTTCCAAGTCTGATATTCTTACTGCCCCCATTTCCCAATTTCTGAATGGCTACCTTATCTTTTCTGTTTGCATATTCCGAGGATTCTCCGTGTTCTAAACATCACTGAATTTCATAGTACCAAGGTTGAATGCTTTTCTCAAATATACTCATATTGCAGAAGAGATTCAGCGAAATGAACGTCTTTATTATCATTAAGAAAAGGTTCGAACAAATAGACAAAATCAATGCCTTTATTAAAAATGCAGGATCAAATAAACTATGAGGAATAACTTCATCATTCGCAACATTGCCTTCTTCCTTGGCCTATGGTTCTTTAATGTTATCCCTTATCTCAATGCAAGAAGCCTGGGTGGTTGAGTGGCTTTATGGTTGAGGGTTCATGTGTGTGTTTGGTTGTTCTTTTTCTGGATTGGATATTTTATGGGAGTCAATGAGGTTTTGGACCTCATGCCTAAGGCGGGTACAGTTGTCGGTGTCATGGTCTTTTTCTTGATGGAAGTGACAATACTGGTTTAGGTTGAGGTATGGTGGCACAGGGTTCGGAAATGGCCTATGTTCCAAAGGTTTTAGAAGTCCTCGCATTTTCAGCTTTTCAAATACATTTGACAAAGGTCTACCAAGATTGGAGAATCGCCTGTTCTTGACGGTTAGCGCCCTCTCGGCAGTAGTAGCGGGCTTGGTCTCAGAAGGCCCCCCAAAAGTTCTTCTATTCTGGCCATAAAACTTTCTGTTTTCAGCCTCTTCTTCCTCAATATCCATGACAGTTTCCCTCAACTGTCGAAAATCAGAAATCATCGAAGTCATCCAGCTCAGCTTACTATAAATAGAGGGCTTGGTGCCCTTGATGATCATTTTGATTTGGTCCTTCTCTGAGGGCCGAGTCTGCATTTTCAAAAGCTGGCTTCTCCAGCGATCCACATACTCTTTGAAACTTTCCTCTGGCTTCTGCTTAATGTTCTCCAAATCACGGAGTGACAAGTCAATCTCTAAGTCTGTAACATACTGCTTCAGAAAAGCATCAGCTAGATCCCTCCAATCTTCCTTAACCTTCTTCTCAAGGCTATGATACCAAACCACAGGTGCCCCATCGAGTGACATCCCAAACATCTTTTGGACTTGGCGCTGTGATAGGCCTACTGAACTCATGACTGAGACATATTGCTGCAGATGGACTCTCGGGTCTTCATTCCCATTAAACTTGGCCATGTCGGGCATTTTAAACTGAGCCGGCAGCTATTCTCCGAAGGTCATTACCTCATAATCTAACAACTCTTCATGTTTACCCCTTATTTTGCGGGTAACTGACTCAACCTGATCCCGAAGCTTCTGAAATTCTGCCGAGACCCAATCATATTGCCTGTCGCATACTCTGCCATGCCATCATCAAAAGCGGGGATATCATCCCCCAACCCATTCGGAGGCTCCTCGCGCCTCACATTCTCAGAATTTCCCCCAGCACGGGGCACAACCATATTTTCCATTGCAGTAGTCAAGGCTTGCAACTGTTTGGTAATCTTGGCGAAACCATTTTCTAACTGATCTATCCGGGATACCTCGTTATCGGATGTACTCATATCTTTTTACCGGTCTTTTAGTGAGTCTTCACTCTTCCCGAACCCAACGGGAATCTATGATGGCTTTTTAGAACAGAAGGGGTTAGCATGATGCGTGTATGCATGAAATGAATGAGACGCATGTGATACAATGAATATATCAATTTATTAAAATTTCATACAAATTGGCCCATCATCATTTTAGAAGCTTTTGGGCTAACTGTCATATGAGTGAACTCGTCCCAGTTTAAATGGCCCAACAAGTTCACATCTCATGGCAACAAGTCCAACCGTATCCAAATGATAATGTTCCTAAACATAAGCACAAAATGGCCCATCAATATTTAGAAGCCTTTGGCCCAATCGTCATAAGATACGTTCTTGTCCCAGTTTAAATGGCCCAACAGGCCCATATCCCATGACAAATGGTCCAAATGGATCCAAAAGACGATGTTCCCAAACACAAGCATAAAAGAAAGATAATGCAAACATAAAACAATGATTTCTACAGAATGGCCCATCAACATTTCAGAAGCTTTGGGCCTAATGGTCATAAGGTACGAACTCGCCCCAGTTTAAATGGCCCAGCAAGTTTGCATTTCTGACAATAGTCCAACTGTATCCAAATGAGTATAGTCCACAAGCACATACTCAAGGAAATAATTGTTACTTTAACCATACAACCCCGGTCTATTGGTGGGTTCACAAGAGTGTAGACAAAGGCTCTCACCGGCGAAGGATGGCCCACAACTAGGTCTCCCCAATCAAGGGTTCGAGCGACCAAGTGAGCGCACCCTTTTTTATACACTAAGGTATGTGCCAATGAGCTATGGTGTGTGACTGACTGTCAAATGGATTTCCCATTGTAGATTCCCCAGAGGGAGGGTGGAGCGAGGCTCTCTTAAGTACCCTAGCCTATTAGGCTCTTATCGCTGGTGACAGGAATAAACAACGAGTCCTCCAAATTAGTCCATCACAATAGGCTACGGGTAGATGGCTATATAGGTGCCTTCACTGTTTTTCCTTCTAGAAAGGTAGTGAATGAAGGAAGACACCAAACCATTACCAAGCCTCAAAATGCCTTTGATTAAACCCTCATTTTATCCACTATAGACAAGGTCAATTAGAACATAAATCCAAACATTACAAGATAATATTTCGGGGCCGATTCTCTATCCCCAGTGGAGTCGCCAGACTGTGGGACACAGAAACTGGGCGACGCATGCTGTTCTAGGCTCACGGCCTAGTCGGTAGTACGGAGTAGCCACGGGGGACTAAACCAGAGAATAATAGAGTCGCCACCTGATGTGAACTGGGAAAATGAGATTTAAGGCCGCACTCACCCCTCGCAAGGGAAAACCTCAAACCGTTGGGTTCGGAATGGTCCCTTACTTATGTCACTTGTAATGAAAGGATTTGTGTAATAATTTAATCAAGCTTAAGTAACACTTATTTCCAAGAGTATCATGCTTCTAAATTCATATGCGCAAAAATAAAACTTACACCTAAATTTGCATATATCTCACATCTAAGATTGCATGCTTGAAAGTACGTCAAAGTAGCAACGAACATACAACTTCATTGGCATATTGTATTCATGGAAACACAAGCACACACTAACCAAGCAAGCACACATAAAAGCGAATCAAATAATGGCGAACATGTGATTTCATAGACATATCATACTTATACGTGCGGAAGTATAAACAAATAGCCATTACATGTCCATGTGTAAATAAAGGAGTCAACTAAGTACATAATGCAAAAAGACACTTAAGGATGCAATTAGGCATTAAAGTAAGCATGCTATGACGTGGTGCAAAAGAAGATAACTAATATGGACACAAACACACATGTGAGCACTTTTCCAAGTGGTACGTGGAATTGTATCCCAAGTACAGACTACACTACCGTCCATTCAGAATCGGATACGGAATTTATGTCTGGGTTTCCATCCGATATACCACAAGAAATAATACTCAAATGCTATCACGACATGGATACACAAATGATAATAAATCAAGCTAATACAAGGATAGAAGATGCAATCAATAGATGAAAGACGCGGCAAATATCGTGGTAAAGGTAGCCTTTTAGGCTTTTCTTCCCCCAAATGGAGAACCTTTTTAGTCCAACACAATAAGCAATGCGCTTTTCATTACAATGCGTACAAAGAATAAAGACAATAATATCAAACTTAGTATGCCCGATTGAACATATCTTATATTCAATCGAATACACATCAACCGACGCGGCAAAGCATCGTGGTAAAGGGTTTTAACCCCTCCAAATAGGGGACCTTTAATCCGACTTACTAAGCCCATGCGCTCGATCGCATCATGCATACAAAGAATAAAGACAATAATATCAAACTTAGTATTCCTGATTGAACATATCTTACATTCAACCGGACACACATCAACCGGCGCGGCGAAGCATCGTGGTAAAGGGTTTTAACCCCTCCAAATATGAGACCTTTAATCCGACTTACTAAGCCCATGCGCTCGATCGCATCATGCATAAACAAGTAACATGCGGAATTTAAATAACGAATAGTAAATAAATCAAATCAACATAAAACAAAAGAAGGTGCCGTTTACTCAAACGGTTCGTGGAGTTGTATCCCGAGTACAGATCATACTACCGTCCATTCGGAATCGGCTATGAAATTTATGTCCGGGTTTCCATCCGATATACCGTTAGAGTTGACACATCTTTCATTTTATTCCAAGGCCACAACATACCATATTTCACAATTCATGCACTTTCTATCTATTCAAGGGCCACAACATGCTTCACTCAAAAATAATCATGCAAACGAAACTCAATAAATAATAAAAATACAACTGAAAACAAGTGTGAAAAATACCCTCAGGTCTAACCTTTTATGTCGACTTTCGGACTCGCATTTCACGGCTGTCGGAAGGGATATCACTCCGCAACTTTTCTGGTTCACTGGTTTGCGTTTTTCCTCGCTGTTTTCACTATTCGGGCTGCTGTTTTCCAACTTTTCACTGCTGTTTTTGCTGCTTTTTTTCAGTCACTATTTTTGCTGTATAAGGCCACTGTTTTGGGTGATTTTGGAGGGCTTTTCGGGGGCAGTTTTCGTTACTGTTTGGGGTTTATTGTTTGCTCTCGGCTGGTCAGTTTGTGGGGTTGATGCGTGGCTTTGAGGGCTGTGTGGCGTGGAGTGGCAGAGTTATGTGCGTTGGTTGAGGCAGTGACGTGAAAGGGAAGTTGTTTATTGATCAGGTGATGAGCTTTAGGTGATGCGTGAGGGGGGTAGTCTGTTATGGCTGATGCGTCAAGGCATGGAGTAGTGAGGGCGTGTGGCAGTGTGCTATTATGCGTGGGGCAGGCTGTGCTTAAGGGCTGGTGGGGACGTGCTGGATGAGGACTAATGGCGGCTAGTGGGGCAGAGGCTTTGGTTTATATTATTATGGTCAGTGCGCTTATCTTTGTTGAAGGGCGTGATGGTGGCAGTGAGTGTAGTGTTGGTTTGCCTTTAAGGGGCTGTTTAGGGTTGCATTTCTTATAGAGAGAGGGAGTGATGAGTGAGGAGAGGGCGTGAAGTCTTATGGTTTCATTCTTTGTGTTGTTTTGCCGTGAGTGAGAGGAGAGGAATGTCTTGGAAAAGTGTTGTTTATATAGACAAGAGCTAGGGCTTCTCCTTGTCTCACAAGGAAGGGATTTAGCTAATTAAAAAGGGATATGATTTAGTTTCAAGTAAGGTAAATACAAGATTGAGGGGGGACAAATTTAGGCTTGATTAGGAAGTTTGTATATTTAGTTTGTAATGATTAGGCATACAATATTTTTAATTGGTTATGATTGATTTTAATTAGGCATAATATCTCTTTAATTTAGTATATGATATTTTGGATTAGGAAGTTACAATATTTTAATTTGGTATAATTATATTTCATGTTTTATTTAATTTGGTAAATGGCTTAATTAATTATTTTATTTTATTTGGTATATTATTTAATTAATATTTTATTTAATTGGGTTGTATTTTGAGGGCATTGGGCGTGTGGGCCAAGTGTGGTGGGCTAGGTGTTGTGTTGGTTTGGTGAGTGGGTTTGGGCCAAGGTTAAATGGTTCTGGGTTTTTTAGGCCAAAGGTGCTTTAAAACGGAGGTCCAACAAGCGAGCTTGGAGCTAAACATGCAGATAAAATTTAACGAAATGCCGATTCCCTTCCGACAACCGTTTCCCGCAACTTCCTCGACTAAAAAGGTAGTGCCTCCAAATGAGACTCATCATAGGGACTCACATGCAAAAATGCAATGCCTACAGATGCCAAAAGACTTGTGTTCATTTCAAAATCGGTAAAAGATATCGTCCTAACAGTAATAAAAATTGATGGATTAATTGACCAACTCTTAACTTATGAACCAAAAATTGACCTTATTCTTTCCAAATTGAACTGGTCTGATAACGATCGTGGCAAGAAGTTTAGAGTGGACTTGAATCTTAATTTATAACTTTTTTTAAATAGTCGTAGATTCAATTGTCAATTCCACTCTAACCAGGTGATGTCTTCTAAACTCTACTTCTTCTTATTCAGAAATTGGAGATAATGTCTTAATTTGATTGGGGGGATGAGATAGTTGACTAGATAGTTTTCATTTTTTTTGTTTCATTCTTGTGTTTTTCTTTAAGAAAATATTTTCATTTTTGTGTTATTGTTTTACATATAAAAACAAAATTTATGTTATTTTTTCTTTGTTGTTATATTATGTGTAAAAAAAATAAAAAAACATATTGTATTGATTTTCTTATGTTTTTAAACAAAAAAATATACACACAAACCAACAATAAATTTTTGACTAACCAAGTGGAATTGTTGTTTAGAGATGGCAGTGTAAGGATTTTTTTTTCATGAAATGCATCTCAATGTAATTCGTAACAAGTTATTTTTATTCCTTTCTTTTTCAATCATTTAAATTTGTGAATTCTCCATAATATTAATTCAATTTGATCTTTATATGCTCATTTGACAAGTATTATCAATATACACGATAACATATTCTCGTAGGTTATAAGTGAAAATTTTATGATATTTAGTTCTTTAGTTTGTTGGAGGTAGCACCTAAAGGCAGTGGAATTTACGTTTTTATTCAAAAAAACTAACCAGGCTTTTACTTAGTAACCGGACATCTTGCCTCAACAAGCAGTGATTGTTCGCATAAATGGTAGAGCTTGAGTTAGTTTTTAAAAATTGATAGTAATAATAATCAAGCTTTAACTTAGTAACTGAACATCTTGCCTCAGTAAGCAATGATTGTTCGCATAAAACGGTAGAGCTTGAGTTTGTAAAAAAATGTGTTTGAATAAGTTTGATTTCGTAGTCTCTCTAACTCGAGCGATTAAGTCTGTATCGGTGTTTTAACACTTAATGTCCTAAGGCCAACTAGTTTGGGAGTCACTGGCCCAAAGCTCGTTACAAGGGTTAGAGAGAAAGCTTAAGGAAATTTGACACTTTTTTTCTTTTTTACATCTGATATCCAAGCAATTAAATCCATTGAGGTGTCTTAACACTTAGTGCCCTAAAGCCAACTAGTTTGAGAGTCATTGGCCCAAAGCTCGTTACAAGGGTTAAAGATGCATTATAAAAAAAATATTTTTATATATAAATAAATTACCATTGCCAAAAGATGTGAATTCTGATATAACTTTAGGACAAAAATATTACTCTCTCTTCAACAAAACCTGTGAATATTGTGGGCACAATGAATTGATTGCTTATTTGATAATTTAGAAAGAAATAAAACAATTACTAACTTTGATAAAAATTTATCTTTTCAGTTTTCGCTTAAATTACCAGGGAGTAGTAATAAGCTAGTTTGGGGTGTAATGAACACTAAAAAGTGTACATTTAATAAAGAGAAAGTAATCATTTTATACTTATAGTTTCATTAATCCACTTAATTTAGCACATTTGTGAAATAATATATAATTAAATTTATGTTTTATATACTTTATTTTGATTATTATTTCTTATGTAGGTGAAATAATACTTTGGATGCATAACTATAAAAATGGACGTGACATTTGGATTTTGGAGGCTAGAAATTTAAAAGGGCATTTTAATAATGTACATTTCGAAATTTCTAACATTACACAATTTTCGTATTTTGAACTCAACTTTTTACTCCGATATCGAATTAAGGCAATTACAGTTCTAGAAGAAAGAAGACTCAAATATCTACAACTTTGCTGTTTAAAAGATTTTATATTTTTAAAATTTTCAAGGTTGAAGTTGATGAAAAATCCGAAGTGTATTGCATGTAATTTTAATTATTGTAAAAAACATAAACAAAAACAAAATAACAAAAATAGGGAAAAAAAAAAGAAAGAAAAAGGTGGGAAATGACATTCCACCTTTCGGTGGATTGTTAATTCCCACCAAACATGTAATTTGCAAAATGCTTTTGCAATTTACAAATAGAATGGAGGGTGCTGAGCCATCTAATATAAATAGAGGTGCTCAGCACCTTAGAAAAGCAGGTCGGGATTTCCATAGTTTTCTTTGAAATTTTCTGGAGTTCCAACTCTTGTGTGTTTAATTTTTTTTTTTTAAGGTATCTTTCAAATCATAAGTATCTAATTTCATCTTGCTGGGGTAAATGGTAAAGCTTTTAATATGAGAATATAAATTATGAGAATATAAATTAATCTTACTTATATAATAATATATGAATTAATTATTGACAAACTTTGTTACCGCTTATATGGCTGCTTTAATTTATTTGGAATAATTGAGTATCTAACTAGACTTGTTGTAGACAAATGTTATCACCATCTTTATGGCTGGTTTTATATGTTTTGGTATAATTAATTCCAGAAATAAATTAACTGAGTAATAATGATAATTTTTATATTATAAAAAGTAAGATTTCTAAATTTGAAATATTAATAGTGGATCCCCTAACCCCGAGCATTTTATTTTATTGTTGCAGTCTATTTTAAAATTTTCAATCACTTCAAACAATTCACTCTTTTTATTTTTACTCGAATTATTATTTTATCTTATTAAATCTATTCCATGTGGATCGACTCCGGACTTATCGGGTTATTTTATTACTTCGACACTCTTATACTTGGGAGTAAAGAACCACTTGTGAGTGTGTCAAGTTTTTGGCGTCGTTGTTTGGGAATATAATTTAGTATATAGAATAATAATTTAACATCCTTGTAATTTTTTTTTTTGCTACATCTCACTTTTTTTAAATCATTATATTTGTATTTTTCTTTTGTCATTTATTTTAATTTTTTGTTCACTTATTTTTTTAATTTATTCTTTTTGTAAGTATTGCGTTTGCATATTTAAATTTTAGCATATAGTCTGCATTTAGGTTGCATAAGACATTGGTCTCGATCATCTAGCGGTAGATTGAGTAGAGAGTCACCATCACCTTCACTGTCAGTTAAAATAGCCGACAACCGAAATGAATACTCACCTAACCAATAAGGTAGAACGTCAGTCTCATGACAATCTTAATCATCCTAGGACACTCGGAGAATTTATGAATCTCACAAGGACATGATCACCATCTTGCATTGCTTTCCTCCCAAATGCATCACGTTCCAATTTTAAACAAAGTGTCATCCAAATTTTACCCATATTCCATGGCCTAGAATCAAAAAATCATTATCAGCTCTTGAGGGAATTTGAAGAGGTATGTAATAGTTGCAATGACCAAAATTACAGCATAAATATAATTCGACTCAATTTTTTTTTCTTTTTCTTTAAAGGATAAAGGTAAAATTTGGCTGCATAATCTTAGGTCATTATGTTGGATTACTCTAAGCTTCCCAAGATCATTAATCAAGCATGAAACTAACATGTGAATACAATCAAAGGAGGTGCGGAATACTCACAATGATCGTTTGGATGCGACGAAGAACAAAAACGTTCTCCCACTTGGTGAAGCTCGGTAGTGGCAGTGGCTCAGTAGTGGACTGCACGGTAGTGGGCTGTGATGCTCCTCTAAGAATCAGCCATGGATGTCTTCAAAGTTCCAAGCTCCAAATGGTGATTCCATGCTCATGTAGTGAGTTCCCTATCACCTTAGAATGGCTCCTATGTGTGCTAGCACCCAAGAAATTTGCCACAAATTTCATTAGCTTCTCCTTCATCACTCCGTCAAACCAGAAAAACAGAAGGAAAAACCGTGAGAGAGAGAGGAGTTTTTTGCTCCAAAATCGTGAACAAATGAGAGAGAGTGAAAAGAAAAAATGTGTAATAGGTTTATAATTTCCAAAATCAATTAACCATTTACCATTTTTTAATTTCAAAAAAATCAAGCATTAAATGCTTGCCATCAACTCACATCAATCAATCAATCAATTGTCACATCACTCAAAGTGACATGTGATTTGACGCTTGATTTGACTTGCGTGCCGCACTCGAATTCGAAATGCGAATGCGCTCGCAAACAATCCCGGGCTCGGGTTCGCTAATTCCAAATTAACGAATTTTTCGTTGCGACGCAATTAAATGATTATGCCTAGCGAAATCACTATTCACGTCGCTAACGAATTAATTCTAAATTAACTTGTTCGCCCGAATTAAAATCTAATTTTAATTCCGCGTCGAAATCCAATTTCGTATAATATATCGAATATATTAATTTACCGATTAATTCCAAATTAATCGTTCTCTCTCTTTAATTGATATTTTATCCCAGATAAAATATCTCCGCAATTTATCCCAGATTAATTTTCTCTCTCATCTAATTAATCCCAGATTAATTAAAAGTGCGAGTCATACGTCATCGGTGAATCTTCGGGAAGTGACCCATGAGATCCCCATATATGTTGGTAGTAAATCGGGTCGTCAGACTATCCGAACACGTAAGTACCTAGTACTACGTTTATACCGATTTACAAGACAAGGTTGGCTTCTAGCAAAGCGCCATGCCTACCCAATTCTCCAGAAACATGCTTACAGGAATAAGCGATCTATATCAGGTGTAGTATACGTAGTATTGCGTATTTCGATCCAGTATCAGATGATCACGTGCTAGGCCTGGGGCTGGAATTGTGTCTGCCCCGTACGAAGCACATGTCGGATGTCTGGTAACTAGTCTCTATAATCGGATATACATGACCTTGTCATAATATCCTGATAGCTGCAGCATTTAAGAGAACCAGTCCCGTATCCTATGTGACCATCATCTCCACTATGACTGGAGTGATACTTCCGTCTTGACATCACACCCAACACACTACGATTCTCGATATGCCAAGAAGCGGCATACACAGAAACCGGTTAAAGCCTTGGACGACCAAAACCAAAGTATATTGATTGTCGCAAGTATTAGCGGTGCAAGTCTCAGGTTAAGACCAAATACACCTACCCTGATTTCGGACTTCCATAGACACATAGTCATACTACTAATGGAATTCTGAGGGGGTCTATCCAGAGCGAAGCTATTTCCCGTACCATCCGTAAAACACAACCTCCTATTACACTTGCATGAGTATCCTATACCCAAATATATGAGAACTATGTCGTTGTGCCCTCACAACGCGCACAAGTGTAATACTAGTCTTTTACACATTTATCGATGTCTAATCTCGACAATGCTCTGACTAGGGATATTTAATGATTTATCCTTCGTGGACTGATATTGTCTCATATCATTCTCAATCCAAGAACAAATCATAGGGACCTCCTATCATTTATACATCTAGGTGATCTAATCACAAATGATAAGAGTGCAATCTCCTTTATCACATAGTTAATTTGTACAACAACACCATGATCTGTACAAATAGTGACGCTATGGGTCATAATTGTCCAACAATCTCCCACTTGGCCTATAGCCAGTCACTCGAGTGTCTTACACCCGAACTATGTACGGTTGGCTCAAACTGCTGAGAAAAGGCTTTCGTCAGCGGATTTGCATGATTATCGTCTGATGCGATTTATTCGATCATCACATCGCCACGATGTATGATCCGAACGAATCAGATGAATATCGAAGTATGTATCTGGATCGTTGATGAGACCATTAATTCTTTAGCCTGCGCTGACGCCTAGCTCAACTGCTAACAGAATTATATCTAATCTAATTAGATTATTATCGACCCAGAAGGCTTCTATTGCTGCCTCAACTGCAGCAATAACCCGCATTTGTTGTTTATTCGGTAACAATATCTTGCTTGGAAGATTTCCAGCTCACTGTTCCGTTATTCAAACTTTGTAGTACCGTTTGCGACTTGTAGTCGTTTTATCGGTTTAGGAAACTTGCTACAGTGATCCCCAGTCACTTCAAGTTCTCCATCTCCATAGTATAAGACAGCATCCTTAGTTCTCTAAGATACTAACAGATGTTCTTAACATCAATCTAGTGATTATCACTCGGATTGGCCTTTTTGTGAATCCATATGCTCAAAGCGTATGAGACACCAGGTCGCGTACATTTTTCAATGTACGATTTCTCGGAGAGTTTTATCGAAAGCCAAGCTTTCACCGATTTTTTTTTTATATGGGAATATCATTTCCAAGAAATGACATATTATCATTATTTTATAGGACAGCCACTGTTAGTGCGCTCCCACTAACCTTCTTATATACACAAGAATCATTTCGTTTTGAATTAAATCATACTCCATTATGATAACAACAAAACGATAATTCCAAGAACCTATGCTTGGTTCAATCCAAAAATGGATCAAATAACCTGCAAACCTTGTTTGCTAGTTTTGGTACAACAAAACCGACAGGATGTTGTAAACATCCTCCGAAGGGTTTCCTTTTCAGGAAAGCGATTTTCCCGTAAAGCTGACATATTTCATAAATGAAATGTGCAGCATTAGCAAGCATTATCCAAATGGATTTACCGTGGCAACAGGTAAAAGGTTGAATCGTAATCAACACAATGTTGATAACGATACATTTCCGCTACAAGCCTAGCTTAGTACGTTGGTATGTTTCCTTCCATGTATGTCTTCCTTGAAGACTTATACAGTACCAATAGGCACAATGCCTTGCGGTACATCAACTAGTATCAAAACATAGTTAATATACATGGAATCCATTTCAGATTCATGGTATTTTGCCATAATAAGGGAGTCGATACCTTGTATCACTTCCTCATACGTAGTCAGTTGATATACCTCAATAAGATAGACATCTTTATGAGGTGAGATCAGAAACCCATACCCAGGTTGTTTTCTAACTCTCTCCGACATACGTGGTTCTTGTGTATTCGAAGATTATTGGTAATAGTTTCATCCTTGATGAACTATTTATGTTCCATTAGGAATCGATGCCTGGAATAGTATCACTCCGATTTTCATCGAGTTTTACTATCCTCCCACTTACCACTGCATATCGGTATTCCTCTTAGGAAAACCGCATGGCGAGCAACAATTACATTGTTCTCAAGTGAGTTGTATAAGTACAATAATTTGGTATCCCTAGGATAACCTACAACTTGGCACTTAACCTATTTGGGTTCTAGTTTGGTATCATCCAAACATATGCCTAGCATTCCCAAATTTTCAGGAATGAGAAACCCGGTTTCTTTCCTGTTCATATCTAATATGAAATCTGTCAAATAGATTTTTATGTAACCTTATTCTAAATAAGTTCTGCATTGTTTAAAGCTTATCCGTTGAAGGAAATGGTAGCTCAGAGCGACTCATGATTAACCTTAATCATGTCTAACATAATTCGGTTACTCAGTTCGGACACACTGTCAAACTGACGTGTTCCGGGAGGAGTCCTCATTTGAAAGAATACTATAATCCTTTAAGTATATAAGAAACTTATTGCTTAAGTATTTTCATCATGGTCTAACCGTGATGATTTTATACTTTAGCTGATTTGTTTGTCTATTTTCGTGTCGAAACTTTAAAAGTTTCCGATTTGTGTTTCAAAAGAAACACATAACCATAACGTGATGCCACATCCGTAAGGTCACGAAATATTCATATCCACATCTAGCCTTGCTAGACATGGGCCCACTTGCTTCACTATGAACTAGGGCTAACAGGTCTGTGGCATTTGCACTTTTACCAAGTAAATGTGTTATAGGCACTTTGCCAAATAAACTAGATTCGCAGACTTTATTTGAATGGAATCAAAATAGTCATAGTACCCACTCTTCAAAAGTGTGGATATACGAGTCTTGTTTAGATTGTGTCCCAGACAACAATGCCACAATTTGTTTCATCTGATCAAATCAGTTTGAGCTATTTGTTTGTCATGTTTATGTTTGAGATTTATTTATATTCAAAATATAAATTATGTTATTCACATCTAATGTGTTTATCTCAATATCATCTTTATATAATGAAACACTTTAGTGTTCTAGAATATAAAGGTATATCCGCAACGGATTATACACTGATATAGAGATAATGTTTCAAGTCAAACTAGTCACATTATAACAGTTTCCTAATTTAAGTACACACCCGAAGGTAGTTCCTAAACTTAGGTATCTACGGTTAAAACAGCGACTTTCGTCCCGTTTTCAATTCACAGAATAATCTCATCTGAAGTCAGTATCCTGCTCATAGCAGATTCTGAACATCAGTATATATTTATGTACCACACTAAGTATTTAAAATCCAATTTAATACTAGTAGTGAACATAATGTTGAAAAACATATTTGAAGTCAGAGCCTTGCTTGTTCTTCAATTCCTTCATGTCTGCTTTGTCCAAACGGCAGTCAGGCTTCCGCGATCCCGTTTGCCACAATTTAAGCAGATATTTTAGGATATGTCATTTATCTTCCCACAAGATTATAATGATTTTGCCTTTGCCCTTTTCATATATCAGAAGCCTTTGGCCAAGCTTCGAGTTTCTAGAATATCGAAGTAAGGTGCGCCTTGCGCTACTTGCCTAATTGCAAACTTTGAATTTATCTCCTCGAGAATAGCCATTAACTCTCCAAGAGTTATTTATTGCAATTTAGTACTTCTAAGATTCTAAGGATAGATTCTTTGAAGATCCTTCAATTTCATTATCATACTTTAAGGATCTAATCCTTAGTTCTGATTCAGAAATTAAGGAGTCTACTGCGACAAGCTTAATGGATTAAGCACTAAAGTTATCATTGCATAAATCTTCCAAAGATTATGCTCTACTATTTGCTCAACTCCGGGCTTAGGCATAATATGTTATTTTATCAAATAAAGTAACTTATTATTTTCCAGGACCATCCTGAAATTATTCCCAATTTGAAAATTAAACCATTTAAATACATTTTCCCTAGGATTATGTTTTAAATGTCAATCTTTCAATTTATCTTCATTTTAATAGTCCAACTATTTAATCAACGATTTTGGTACTATTTATTATAATGATTACAATAGTCCAACTATTTAATCAACTATAATTTAATAGATAAAAGTCAATTATATTGATTACTATAATCCAATTATAAAATCAACTATAAATGAATAGTTTGAATACAGTCCAACTGTTAATTAAAACAACATTTAAATATTAGTCCAACTAACATTTAATTTATTTGAAGAATGATATTTGTGATTGAGCGCGTATGGCAAGTAATTAAACGAATATTGTAAATTCAATTCTTGCCTCCCACTATTTTCGGCGAGCCTCTAACCCTCTGTCGAGTACTCGGGAAACCGTGTTTCCTAGTGGGCTAGGATCCCGTTAAATATCACACAATCTTGACTTTGGCCAACAAATTGTATGATAATTAACTAGGTAGATCTCTAAGATCGATTGGATCCAATCCAATTCCTAATCCAGTAGGGGGACATCCAAGTCCGAAACATATATCTATATATGCCAATACATCCAATGTATTACCTAACCTTTTTCCTCTGAATCAACTAAGCCTTGGCTTTGGCACAACAAACTTAGTGATCCCAGTTAAACGCGACCCATTGACCATGGAAAGCTTCGTAATCAATGTCGATGGACAAGAAGTGGTCTTGACTTTAGCCAACAAACCACAACTTGGACAAGACACCAATATGGAACAAAGCTCTCGTGATTCAAACACATCCTCGACGGACAAAGGCCTTGACTTTGGCCAACAAGCCAATGCCAGTTTCGGATCTTGAGTGAGAATCACTCAATGGAAGTAAAGACGCTTAATATTTTGCGAGGGTTTTTCGAGTGCAAATTGGCAACCAATTTATTATCTTTGTTAAGGTCTCATCATCATACACACTTAAACATGCATTCTAAACACATAATAAAGCGCGTATAATTAAATAATAATGATATGCGGATGGATACTTTACACATTGATCCTAGATCAAATCTCTCCATTTCTCTCTCCCGCTAGCACAAGTATTTGCTTCTACCCGTTATACTACACTTCTAAAGAAACCTCATTTACATTGAGGGGAATAGGTGAGAAGAGAAATACAATGAGAAAGGAGGTAATAAGGCTATTAATAAATCAAATTTATTACAATTTCCAAAATTGCCCCACCCATCTAATATCCATCTGATATACATTATTCATGCATCGCAACCATGTATTCACACAAGCATGTTATCAATCAATCTAATCAAATTAATTAATCTAATAATTAATGACCATCCAATGTTCAAACAACGATTTGATTTTGCTCGAGTCAAACTCGTTTTGCGAATATGTACTTAAAGTACGAATTCTCGAATTAAATTAAACTACAACGTCCAACGTCAATTTAATTAGAGTCCAATGGGCTTTTAATTAATTTCTTGAGGCGTGGACTTTTGGTCAACTCGGGTCAAACCCAATAACCAAAGTCCAATCCGGGAGTTACCCCATAAGCCCAGAAATCAATTTTGGCCCATTAGGCCCAATTAAACTTTAAAGGTCCATTAGTCGCATTTGGGCTTTATGGATGCGGTTTTGGGCCCAATTGGATCCAATCCATTTGGCCTAAACCTAACTTAGTACAACCAAGCCCAATAAGCCCAATTACAACATTCAAGCCCAATTTTACAAAATAGGCCCAATTCAATTAAATTACAAAATCCAATTTCACAATTTAATTACCAAAGTGTATAGCATTATTAATTACCCAAATCAATATTTCCAAAATACCAAATTAGCCTAATTAATCATGCTTATCATTATTAAATTATGTCCAACACAATTTAACAAAAATCAAACCCAATTACATGATTCTTAACTCTCGGCCAAATGGGAATTTTCATGCCCAAATCAAATTCAATCCAATTAAATTCAATTCAACATTAAATCAACATCCCCAACATGATTCTAACTCATCCAATGAATCAAAAAATCAAAATCCAAGACATTTAGGGTTCTCCGTCAATTCGTCCAAGCCTTCAAAATTGGGGAAAAGTGTTCCAAACACATTTTCATCAAATTAATCCAATCAATCCTCAATTAAACATCAATTAAGCATATTAAATCATCCAATTTCATTATTCATGCTCAACATCAATTTTGCCCAATTTTAACCCTAAATCATTTTCATGCTCAATATTGGCTCAAGATACCATTGTTGGATTACTCTAAGCTTCCCAAGATCATTAATCAAGCATGAAACTAACATGTGAATACAATCAAAGGAGGTGCGGAATACTCACAATGATCGGTTTGGATGCGACGAAGAACAAAAATGTTCTCCCACTTGGTGAAGCTCGCCAGTGGCAGTGGCTTAGCAGTGGATTGCACGGCAGTGGGCTGTGATGCTCCTCCAAGAATCGGCCATGGATGTCTTCAAAGCTCCAAGCTCCAAGTGGTGATTCCATGCTCATGTAGTGAGTTCCCTATCACCTTAGGATGGCTCCTATGTGTGCTAGCACACAAGAAATTTGCCACAAATTTCATTAGCTTCTCCTTCATCACTCGGTCAAACCAGAAAAACAGAAGGAAAAACCGTGAGAGAGAGAGGAGTTTTTGGCTCCAAAATCGTGAGCAAATGAGAGAGAGTGAAAAGAAAAAATGTGTAATAGGTTTATAATTTCCAAAATCAATTAACCATTTACCATTTTTCAATTTCAAAAAAATCAAGCATTAAATGCTTGCCATCAACTCACATCAATCAATCAATCAATTGTCACATCACTCAAAGTGACATGTGATTTGACGCTTGGTGTGACTAATGATTTGACGCTTGATTTGACTTGCGTGCCGCACTCGAATTCAAAAGGCGAATGCACTCGAAAACAATCCCGGGCTCGGGTTCGCTAATTCCAAATTAACGAATTTTCCGTTTCAACGCAATTAAATGATTATGCCTAGCGAAATCACTATTCACGTCGCTAACGAATTAATTCTAAATTAACTCGTTCGCCTGAATTAAAATCTAATTTTAATTCCGCGTCGAAATCCAATTTCGTATAATATATCGAATATATTAATTTACCGATTAATTCTAAATTAATCATTCTCTCTCTTTAATTGATATTTTATCCCAGATAAAATATCTCCGCAATTAATCCCAGATTAATTTTCTCTCTCATCTAATTAATCCCAGATTAATTAAAAGTGCGAGTCATACGTCGTCGGTAAATCTTCAGGAAGCGACCCATGAGATCCCCGGATATGTTGGCAGTAAATCGGGTCGTCGGACTATCCGAACACGTAAGTACCTAGTACTACGTTTATACCGATTTACAAGACAAGGTTGGCTTCTAGCAAAGCGCCATGCCTACCCAATTCTCCAGAAACATGCTTACAGGAATAAGCGATCTATATCAGGTGTAGTATACGTAGTATTGCCTATGTCGATCCAGTATCGGATGATCACGTGCTAGCCCTGGGGCTTGAATTGTGTCTGCCCCGTACGAAGCACATGTCGGATGTCTGGTAACTAGTCTCTATAATCGAATATACATGGCCTTGTCATAATATCCCGATAGTTGTAGCATTTAAGAGAACCAGTCCCGTATCCTACGTGACCATCATCTCCACTATGACTGGAGTGATTCTTCCGTCTTGACATCACACCCAACACACTACGATTCTCGATATGCCTAGAAGAGGCGTACACAGAAACCGGTTAAAGCCTTGGACGACCAAAACCAAAGTATATTGATTGTCGCAAGTATTAGCGGTGCAAGTCTCAGGTTAAGACCAAATACACCTACCCTGATTTCGGACTTCCATAGACACATAGTCATACTTTTGGAGATTCTAAGGGTCCCAAGGATCACATTCGAGAAGTCGCGGAATACTTACATCGAGCGGTTGAGCGATGCTTTGACGAACAAAAATTTTGTTTTTGCTCATTGGTTTGTGCGTGAGCTGCTGTGACAGTCCACTAATTTTGGCCTTCATTTGGGTCCATCGTCAAGCTCCGAGCTTCGTCAAACGGTTCCTGGCTCATGGGTGGACTTCCCTATCACCTTCGCATTGATCCCGGTGTGTGCTAGCACTTTTGATTTTGCCACAAAATCACATTTTGCTTCCCATTTTTCTTCAAGAGTCACGGAAGTTCACTGCCAACCAGAAGAAAAATTGCCCACTTTGGGCGTGTAGAGAGGAGAGAAAAAGTTGCTCCATACGTGAGCAATGAGAGAGAATTCAAATGTGTTGTTGTGTTTTTAGTGTATCTAATACACTTTATCCATTTTCAAAAAACAAATAAAATGAATTACCAAATATTTGGCTTTCCAAAAGTCAAATATAAAAGCTTTCCAACAACCCCAACAACTCACATCACTCACATCACTCAATCAAGTGACATTTGATTTGACGTTTGATGTGAAAAGCGATTTGACGCTTGATTTGAAGTGCCGCACTCGAATTCGAAATGCGAATGCGCTCGTAAATAATCTCGGGCTCGGGTTCGTTAATTCTAAATTAACGAATTTTTCGTTGCGTCGTAATTCTGATTTCGTTTAATATATCAAATATATTAATTTACCGATTAATTCCAAATTAATCTTTCTCTCTCTTTAATTGATATTTTATCCCAGATAAAATATCTCCGCAATTAATCCCAGATTAATTTTCTCTCTCATCTAATTAATCCCAGATTAATATAGAGTGCGAGTCATACGTCATCGGTGAATCTTTGGGAAGCGACCCATGAGATCCCCGGATATGTTGGCAGTAAATTCGGTCGTCGGACTATCCGAACACGTAAGTACCTCGTACTACGTTTATACCAATTTACAAGACAAGGTTGGCTTCTAGCAAAGCGCCATGCCTACCCAATTCTCCAGAAATATCCTTACATGAATAAAGGATCTGTATCAGGCGTAGTATACGTAGTATTGCGTATTTCTATCCAGTATCGGATGATCACATGCAAGGTCTGGGGCTGGTACAGTGTCTGCCCCGTACGAAGCATATATCGGATTATGAGCAACTGGTCTCTTTATAATCGGATAATCATGACTAAGTCATATTATCCCGACGGTTGCAACCTTTATTAGAGAGCCAGTTCTGTATCCCTACGCGATCATCAAATCCATATGACTGGAGTGACACTTCCGTCTTGACATCACACCCAACACACTACGATTCTCGATATACCCAGAATTGGCGTACACAGAAACCGGTTAAAGCCTTGGACGACCTCAACCAAAGTATATTGATTGTCGTATGTATTAGCGGTGTAAGTCTCAGGTTAAGACCAAATACACCTACCCTGATTTCGGATTTCTATAGACACATAGTCATACTACCAATGAAATTCCGAGGGGGTCTTATCGAGAGCGAAGCTGTTTCCCGTACCATCGGTGAAACACAACCTCATATTACACTTGCATGAGTATCCTATACCCAAATATATGAGAACTATGTCGTTATGCCCTCACAACGCGCACAAGTGTAATACTAGTCTTTTACGCATTCATCGATGTCCAATCTCGATAATGCTCTAACTAGGGATATTTAATGATTTATCCTTCGTGGACTGATATTGTCTCATATCATTCTCAATCCAGGAACAAATCATAGGGACCTCTTATCATTTATACATCTAGGTGATCTAATCACAAATGATAAGAGTGCAATCTCCTTTGTCACATAGTTAATTTGTACAACAACACCATGATCTATACAAATAGTGACGCTATGGGTCATAATTGTCCAACACATTATCCATCAGAACATGGGATGATTTGCAAGAGCAATTTATGAAAAAATTATTTCTCCATCACAAGACAAACTCCTTTAAGAGGCGAATCACTACTTTCACACAAGTGACGAGAGAAACAATTTACCACTATTATGAGATATTTAAAGAGATTTTGAATGTTTGTCCACATCAGGGGTTTGAAACATAGAGACTGGTTTCCTACTTCTACGAAGGTTTAACACCCCAAGGTAGAAAAGTAGTGGAAATGATGTGTAATGGTGATTTTAGGGACAAAAAATCTCGAAGATGCCCTAGATTACCTAGAACACATAGTAGAGAATGCACAATAATGGGACACAGTTGGCACTTTTGAGTCGTCTGTAAAACCACAGTCTTCTGGTAGAGGTATGTTTAACCTTAGGGAAAACCTTGACCTTTCTACTAAATATGCATCTCTAGCTAAAAAATAAAGAAATTGAACCATTCCCAGAGATAAATGAAATATTCAAACATGTGTAAGTCAATATTCATTTGTTAGATGTCATCTAACAGATACCATCTTATGTCAAATTTCTAAAAACTTGTGCATCGTTAAAAGAAAATATCAGGTAAGAAAGAACGTTTTTCTAGCTGAACAGATAAGTTCCATTCTCTCAACCAATAATGCATTAAAATATAAAGACCCTGTTTGTCCAACTATTTCATGTATTATTGGAAATCAAAAAATTGAACATGTTTTGTTTGATCTTGGAGCCATTGTCAATTTGTTTCCATTTTTGATTTACCAACAACTTAATATTGGTGAGTTAAAACCAACTTCAACTACTATTTTACTTGCCGATAGATCAGTCAAGGTACCGAAAGGAATTGTGGAAGGCGTGTTATTACAAGTAGATAAATTCATATATCATGTGGAGTTTATTGTCTTGGAAACACAACCTCTAACAATTATAAGCCAATTCATATAATACTTGGTCGTCCATTTTTAATAACAGCTAATTCTTTAATTAATTGTAGGAATGGAATCATGAATTTATCCTTTGGCAATATGACATTGGAGTTTAAAGTTTTTAACATGTGCAAACAAATATATGATGAGGATAGTGAAAACAAGAGCATGGAACTAATTGAACCAATTTTAAAGGAAATCTGATCCCATGAAAATTTGTATAGCTAATTTTCTTGAATCAAGTACGCAATTAGATTCAGATATTACTAATGATTTTTTACTTGATTCTACACAAGTACTGGAAGACGATGGAGAGAAATAAAATTTGGAGGAACTAGAAACACTGAAAGAAGAAAAATATGAGGAAACACCCAAATTGGAATTAAAGACTTTACCAGTAGGATTGAAGTATGCATTTCTTGGAGATGAACAAACTTACTCTGTCGTAATTTCTTCTTCCCTGACAAGCAATCAAGAAGGTAAGTTGTTAAAAGTGTTGAGAGAACATACATTGGCAATTGGATGGACTTTAAAAGACATAAATGACATTAATCCTTTGATATGCACACACAGAATATATTTAGAAGATAATGCTAGGACATATCATCAACCCCGAAGAAGATTAAGTCTCACATAAAAGAAGTGGTAAAAACAGAAGTCTTTAATATTCTTGATGTAGGCATTATCTACCCTATCTTTGATAGTAAGTGGGTAAGTCATACACAAGTTGTACCTAAAAATTATGAAATAACTATCGTAAAGAATGATAAAGGAGAATCAATTACAATCTGAATCCCATCTAGTTTTCGTATGTGCATTGATTATAGAAACCTAAATGACGCAACTAGAAAAAGATCATTTTTCTTTACAATTTCTTGACCAAATTTTAGAAAAAGTAGCAGGACATCTCTACTATTATTTCTTGATGGTTACTCAGGTTATTATCAACTTCTCATTACTTTAGAAGACCAGAAAAAGACCACGTTCACATGTCCCTTTGGAACATTTGCATTTAGGAAAATATATTTTGGACTTTGTAATGCACTAGCAACATTCCAACGATGCATGCTAAGCATATTTAGTGACACGGTTGAACATTGTTTAGAGATCTTTATGGATGATATAACTATTTTTGGGAACTCATTTGATAATTGCTTGAATAATTTGGAAAATATTTTGAAAAGATGTGAAGAAAAACGACTTATGTTAAACTAGGAAAAATGCCATTTTATGAAAAATTCATGACTTATTTTAGGTTACGTTGTGTCATCTAAAGGTATTGAGGTCGACAAGGTAAAAATAGAGGTAATCTCTAAATTTCCACCACAAAAAAAAAAAAAATTGGAATCATTTGAAAAGATTATTAGTCTTCTAACTTGTTGAAATGATGATCACAAAACTGTGATTAAATTTTTAAAAGAACAAATTTTAAGTCGATTTGGAATCCCTTAGGCCATTATAAGTGATAGAGGTAAACACTTTTGTAACAAGCCTTTTGAGTCCTTAATTAAAAAGTATGAAATTTCACATAAAGTTTCTACCTCCTATCACCCTCAGATAAATGGTCAAGTTGAACTAGCGAATAGGGAAATCAAATAAATTTTGGAAAAAATGGTCAACCCAAATCACAAAGATTGGTCTCTTCGACTGACTGATGCACTTTGGGTATATCAAACAGCTTTCAAAACATCTTTGGGAATGTCTCCTTATCATCTAATTTATGGAAAACCTTGTCATTTGCCTGTAAAACTTGAGCATAAGGTATATTGGGCTATTAAAGCATTCAATTTAAATATTGAAAATGTCAATCATGAATGTAAACTGCAATTAAATGAACTTGAAAAGCTAAGGAATGATTCATATGAGAATGTGAAAATTTTTAAAGCTAAAACTAAGGCCTTTCATGATAGTCGAATTTCACGAAAAAGATTTGAAATTGGTTAAAAAGTTTTTCTTTATAATTCTCATCTTCATTTATTTCCTGGAAAATTGAAATTCAAATGGAGTGGCCCATTTATTGTGAATCATATTTACCCATATAGAGCTATTGACATTGAGAATCCTACGAATTGTGATGTATTTAAAGTGAATGGACAAAGTCTGAAATAATTTTTGGAGTGTTCAAATTTTCAAGAATCTCTTTTCCTTTCAGGCCCATTGTACTGTGATTGATGTATTATAAGTTGTTATTTTCTTTTCTTTAATTTTGTATTTGTCTAATTTCCATTTTTCTAAAGTTTTGTAGCATTTTTTTCTTTCTGTCATAGTCTTGTACCCCGGTTAAACAGCAGATAACGGTACTCTGTGACTCTAAGTCGGTTCTTTTAGTCTCCTAAAATTACCGATACTCTACAATCAAGGCATGGAAGAAACTCTCACAAAACTTCACAATCATTTTCCTTCTCTCCCTCAAAATGCTCTGGTGAAAATTTACAAAGTACGCACCGAAAGAATGAGGCTTCTTATGATCAATGGTATTCCTAGTGATAGTCATTGGCTAATTGGAGCAAGGGTTCGTTTGGAATATGAGTTATCTGCCTCTTTTATTTCTTACATGTTTGTTTTAGGGAAAAACACATATGATAAGAAACGAATTGCTAAACAATTAGGTGTTTGTTATAAATGTACATATTGGACTTGCAACACTCATTGTTGTTCTTTAGGAATGGTATCTGACAATCTCGAAAATAAAATTCAATCATTAGAGATGACTTGAGTAATGGGTCTTTATATGATATATAATCGACTTTTGAGACCCATGCTAGTGGATATGTTCATCGAGTAATTCATAATTTGCATACACAATTTCAAAAAGAAAGACAACAATACAGTCTTGGGGATCTGACTTTAAAAGACCCTGTTTGCCAATTTATAAAAAAAACTTGGATGGGAAGCATATCCCCGACCCATAGAAGGCGTTCAAGCCATTACTGGACGTAAAACCATAGGAAGATGTGAGCCACAATCACAACTACCAGTACATATTATTTCAATTAATTGCTTTAATTTCCGTTACTTTAATTTACCGTTTTGATTTCCTCTACTTTAATTTTCCCGATAATATCTAAATTTTTGGACTTTCATGATCTATTTTATTGTTCATCTGACAATTGTCATTTTGCAGGTTCTAGTGCTTTTATTACTCATCATTTTCCAAGATCCATAAATGCAGTTCGTCATTTCTCTCTTCGACACACCCATATAAGAAAGTGAATAAAAATGGAGAAAACTTCAAGACGACAAGTCACTAATATTTGTGTGTTTTGTGGTACTAGCCCTGAAACTAAACCAGAATTTATTGAACTGTAAAAGAATTGGGTATAGTTATAGCGGAAAGAAATATGAACTTCGTATATGACGGTGGTAATCTTGGATTAATGTGATATGTTTCAAAGGCCTTGCAAGAATGTGGCAGTCAAGTTATGGGGATCATTCCAAAACTTTTGGCAGACGAAAACCTCATTGGAAAATCAAATGGAGAAGAATACATTATCTCAGTTATGTTTGAAAGACTTACTGAAATGATCAATCATGTTGACGCTTTTATTGCTTTATCAGGTGGGCTTGGCATGTTGGCAGAAATATTCACAGTTACATCATGGGCGAACTTGAACATTCACCGAAAACCCATTGGACTACTTAATGTTGATCACTTTTTTGATTTTCTTGTAGTATTTCTTGAGGATGCAAAAAGACTTGGTATATTTCGAAGCCGGTAAAAAAAATCATCATAACAGCAAGAAAAGCTGATATATTAATTTACCAACTCTTAGCTTATAAACCAAAAATCGGCCTCATTCTTTCCAAGTTGAACTGGTCTGATAACGATTGTGGCAAGAAGCGTATAGTGGACTTGAATCTTAATCTATAACTTTTTTCTTTTAAATAGTCGTAGATTCAATTGTCAATTCCACACTAACCAGATGATGTTTTCTAAACTCTACTTCTTCTTATTCAGACATTGGAGACAATGTCTCAATATGGTTGGGGGAGGGGATAGTTGACTAGATAATTTTCGTTTTTTATGTTTCATTGTTCTGTTTTTCTTTTAAAAAAGAATATTTTCTATTTTGTGTTATTGTTTATATAAAAAAATTATGTTATTTTTTATTTGTTGTTATTTTGTGTGTAAAACACATAAAAAAATTTTGTGTTGATTTTCTTGTATTTTTAACCACAACAAAGAAAAAAATTACACACAAACCAACAATAAATTTTTGACTAACCAAGTGGAATTTTTGTTCAGAGATAGCTGTGTAAGGAGTTTTCGCTCCTGAAACGCTTCTCAATGTAATTCATAATAAGTTATTTTTGTTCATTCCTTTTTAAATCATTTAAATTTGTGATTCTCCATAATATTGATTAAATTTGATCTTCATATGCTCATTTGACAAGTATTATCAATATACACGGTAACATATGATCGTGGGTTATAAGTGAAAATTTTATAATATTATATTCTCTAGTTGTTGGAGGTAGCACCTAAAGGCAATGGAATTTATGTTTTTATTCAAAAAAATTAACCAATCTTTTACTTAGTAACTGGACATCTTGCCTCAGCGAGTAATGATTGTTCACGTAAATGGAAGAGCTTGAGTTAGTTTTTAAGAAATGATAATAATAATAATAATCAAGCTTTTACTTAGGAACTGGGCATCTTACCTCAGTAGGCAATGATTGTTCGCGTAAATGGTAGAGCTTGAGTTAGTTATTAAAAATGATAATAATAATAATAATAATCAAGCTTTTACTTAGTAACTGGACATCTTGCCTCAGTAGGCAATGATTGTTCAGGTAAAACGATAGAGCTTGAGTTTGAAAAAAAATGTGTTTGAATAAGTTCGATTTCATAATATCTCTACCTCGAGCAATTAAGTCTGTATGGATGTTTTAACACTTAGTGCCCTAAGGCCAACTAGTCTGGGAGTCTGTGGCCTAAAGCTCGTTACAAGAGTTAAAGAAAAAGTTTAAGGAAATTAGATATTTTTTCTTTTTTACATCTAATATCCGAACAATTAAGTACATAGGGGTGTCTTAATACCTAGTGCCCTAAAGCCAACTGGTTTGAGAGTCACTGGCCCAAAGCTCGTTACAAGGGTTAAAGATGCATTATTAAAAAAATATATATATATAAGTAAATTACTATTGCCAAAAGGTATGAATTCTGATATAATTTTAGGACAAAAATATTACTTTCTTTTCAACAAGACCTGTGAATATTGTGGGCACAACGAATTGATTGATATTTTATTTTATGTGTGTATGGAAGAATGGTAAAAAGTACATGAGAATTTGGTTATTTGATAATTTAGAAATAAATAAAATAATTACTAACTTTGATAAGAATTTATCTTTCCAATTTTCGTTTAAATTACTAGGGACTAGTAATAAGCTGGTTGGGGGTGTGATGAACACTAAAAAATGTACATTTAATAAAGATAAAGTAATCATTTTACACTTATATTTTCATTAATCCCCTTAATTTAGCACATTTGTGAAATAGTAATTAAATGGACATGATATTTGGATTTTGGAGAACATAAACTTAAAAGGTTGTTCTAACAATGTACAATTTTGGAAATTCCAACTTTACAAAATTTTCGTATTTTGGCCATAATAATTTACTCCGATATCGGATTGAGGTGATTCCAGTTCCAAATGAAAGAAGACTCAAATATGTACAACTTTGATGTTTAAAAGATTTTCTAGTTTTGAAATTTTCAAGGTTGAAATTGATGAAAAATCTAAAGTGTTTTGTATGAAATTTTAATTCTTATAAAAAACATAAATAAAAATAAAAAAAGAAAAATGTCGGAAATGACATTCCCCCTTTCGGTGGATTGTCAATTCCCACCAAATATGCAATTTGCAAATTGCATGGAGGGTGTTAAGCCCTCTAATATAAATAAAAGTGTTCATCACCTTAGAGCAACAGCCCATGATTTCCATAGTTTTCTCTGAAAATTTATGGAGTTCCAGCTCTTATGTGTTTTATTTTTTTAAGCTTTCTTGTAATTTTCTTTCAATAATAAAATTATGTGTGTTTTTATTCAAATCATGAGTAGCTAATTTCATCATGTTGTGGTAAATGGTGAAGCTTTTAATATGAGAATATAGATTAATCTTACTTATATTATAATATATGAATTGTAATCTAAAGACTAATATTTAATTTAAATATGGATTAATTATTGACAAACATTGTTACCGCCTATATGGTTAGTTTTATTTATTTGGCATAATTGAGTACCTAAATGAACTTGTCATAGACAAATGTTATCACCTCTTTTATGACTGGTTTTATATATTTTGGCATAATTAAAACCTGAAATAAATTTTTGACTGGTTTTATATATTTTGACATAATTAAAACCTGAAATAAATTAACTCGGTAATAATGATAATTTATATATTATAAAAGTAAGATTTCTAAATTTGAAATATAGAGAGTGGATACCCTAACCCTATCATTTTATATTATTGTTGCAGTCTAATTTAAGATTTTCAATCACTTCAAACAATTTACTCTTTTTATTTTTACTCGAATTATTATTTTATCTTATTAAATCTATTCCCCGTGGATTGACCCCGGACTTATCGGGTTATTTTATTACTTTGACACTCTTATACTTGGGAGTAAAGAACTACTTTGTGAATGTGTCAATCCCGACCTCTGCTGGGATCATCGCCTCGCGCCCGTAGGTCAATGAGAAATGGGTTTCTCTTGTAGAGTCTTTATAAGTTGTTCGATCCGCCCACAAGACTTCTGATAGATCCTCATCCCATAAGCCTTTGCACGACCCAAGCTGGGCTTTTAAATTATTCTTGATAGTTTTGTTTGCTGCCTCAACTTGCCCATTAGACTTCAGATGAGAATGTGATGGAAATCTTAAAGCAATCTGGAGGTCCTCGCAAAGCTTCTTGAAGCCTGAGCTATCAAATTACTTCCCATTATCTATGATGATGGCCCATGGAATCCTAAACCGGCAAAATATATTATTCTTTACAAAGTGTGTGACATTCTTCTCAGTTATGGTTGACAATGGTTCTGCCTCTACCCATTTAGTGAAGTAGTCGATGGCCACAATTGCATACTTGGCTTGACCTCTTCCCGTAGCATATTTCAAATAAGATCCAACCCCCATTAGGCAAACGCCCAATGACTCGAAAAAGTGATCAATTGCTCGGGTGGTTGTTGAGGTACATTAGCATTCTTCTGACACCCATCACATGTTTGGGCCACTCCAAACCCATCCTGATGCATTATTGGCTAGAAAAAATCATGTCTGAATGATTTGTGGGCAATTGATTTCCCACCAGTGTGGCTTCCATAGATTCCTTTGTGAATTTCTCTAAGCACGCAATTTGCCTCCTCGGGCCAAGACACCTCGAAAACGATATCGTGCAGCCCCTTCTATAAAGTACCCAATCTATCAGGCAAAAATACACATTCCGATATTTCAACCTCCTCGCCTCTTTTGTATCCCCTTTTAAGTCTCCAGACTCTAGGTACCTCTTGATCATGTCCATCCAACTCTATTTAACTTCAACCTCTATCGCCATCATACTTGAGCTTCCCACACTCTTAGGCTCTAGGATCTCCAAGGGAATAACCCAAGGAATCTCTGACTTGATGGATGACGTCGGTCGGGCTAATGAATCTACATGTCGGTTGCTATCTTGACCGACCTGCTCAAATATCACATTTCTCATTCCTTCAACCAGTTTCTTCACCATCATTAGGTATGCTATCATATTGGGCTCCCTCATCTAGAACCCATCATTCAGCTGCTGGATAGCCAGCCGCGAATCACACTTTACAATTACATCTCTGACTCTGACCGCCTCACACTATCTCTGATCGGTCAAAATTGCCTCATACTTGGCTTCATTATTGGTCGTTCAAATGCAAACTTCAATGCATAACTTAGCTCTTCATCCTACCCATTACTGAGGATGACACCAGCCCCACACTCATGTGAGCTGACCGACCCATCAATAAAAAATTTACACTTCTCCTCTTCTCAGACCACCATGACTTGGGGCCAGTAACAAATTCAGCCAGAACTTGCCCCTTCATTGACACATGGGTACGTTTGATATATCATATTCGCTAAGTTCTACTGATCATTTTACAAGATGATCCGAGGTCTCAGGTCTATGCAGTATTTCTCTAATTGGGTGGTCGATATATACCATGATAGGGTGAGTTTGGAAGTATGGACGCAACTTCCGCACAGTTGTTGCTAAAGGTAAGACCATCAACTCATGGGCTGAATACCGAGATTCTGCATCTAATAATGCATTGCTATAATAGTAAACAGGCCTCTGAATTTTATCTATTTCCTGAACCAATATTAAACTTACAACATGCTCTGGAACAACTATGTAAAAAAAGAACATCTCACCCGAAATTGGCTTAGCCAGAAGTGGAGGTCGGGTCAGGTATCTCTTAAGCTGTTAGAAAGCATTCTCGCACTCGCTCATCCATTCAACTTCCATTTTTTGCTTTCTTGATTTGTTCGAAAAATACATGACAATTATCAATTGCCTTAGAAATAAACTGGTTGAGCACCGCTACCCGATCGATCAAGCTCTGTACCTCTTTCACTGTCATTGGTGACTTCAAGTCTAACACTACCTTGATCTTCCGAGGTTTGTCCTCAATGCCTTTTGCGCTAATCATGTACCTCAGAACATTTCCTAAAGACAAGCACATTTTTTCTAGATTCAGCCTCATCTTACATCTCCTTAAAAGTTTAAAAGTTTCTCTGAGGTCCCTCAAATGGTCATCGGGCACTACAATCATTGTTATCATGTCATGACATAAACCTGCATTGTCTTTCTAATGAGGAGCTTGAAAACCCGGTTCACCAACCTTTGATACGTCGCCCTAGCATTCTTCAACCCAAAGAGCATCACCTTATAACAATATAACCTTTGAACTGTAATGAATGCTGGATTTTCTTCATCCTCGGGATACATTTTGATTTGATTGTACCCCGAGAATGTGTCCATGAAACTTAGCAGCCCATGGCAGGCCATTGAATCCACCAACTGGTCCACATTCGGAAGTGGGAAACTATCATTCGGGCAAGCCTTGTTCAAATCAGAGAAATCCACACATATTCTCCATTTGTCATTGGTCTTCTTCACCAAGACCACATTTGATACCCACCCCGGGTACTTGACTTCCCTTATGAATCCAGCTTTTAGCAGTTTGTACCTCAGCATGAATGGCCTCATACCGCTCTTAGTTAAAGATCCCCATGTTCTGCTTCACCACCTTGTGCGCCAAATCTATCGACAAGCGGTGACCGATAACCTGAAGATCTAAAATAAAAAAATATAAAATATAAAATATAAAGCCCTTAATAGTAGGGTTGGTAAATGGACTGGGATTGAAAAAGCTCATCTCCAAATTCAAGTATTGTTTATTAATATTTTTAAGATATTAGGTAAAAATCCGGTTTTTTTTTTTAAAAAAAAATTGAATTGATACTCTTATTATGGTTTTTTAGGCCCGTTTTTAAATAAAAATACTTCAAATGTGATAAAAAAAATTTCAAAACCTGATCGATTTTCCAATTCTACTTAATATTCAAAAATATGTTTTACTATTGAATTTTAGAAACCAATAACTACGAATTTCCCTACATAAAATAAGAAAAAAAATTATAATTGTGTCATTGAAGTGATGTGTAATATCCTTGTTTTCCAGCTGGTATATAATTATAATTTCCCTTGCAAAAATAAGAAGAAAAAAAATTATAATTTCTTGCTAATAATTTTTTAAATTCAATGATAAAATAATATATATTTTTTAATCTATCAAGGACTTGAGCCATTAGCAAAAGGGATGGCAAAAACTCACCCGAGCCCAGCTCGATCTGATGGGCTTTAGCCCGACCCAAGGGCTTTTTTAAGGGCTCGGGCTCGAACTCGAACTGGGGCAAAAAACTTGAGCCTAGATTTTATTAATAAAAATTAAATTTTTTAATTATATAAATTAATTTTTAATTCTAAAATATATATATTTATAACTAAATTTTTTAAGTTTAATATAAAAACACATAAATCATAGAAATTTTTTTTTATTATTTTTAAGTATTAAAAAATTAAAAAATTATTATTATTTTTTAGAAAAATTTAAAAAATATTAATTTTCCGTTGGACCCGACCAGACTCGAACCCGGCCTGACCCAATAAATTTCAAGCCCGAGTTAGACATGGCAAATCTCGGACCTGAGCCGATATTTTTCCATATATAAGCTCAACTTGAAGTGAGGTATAAAATTTCTTTGAGCGGAAATAAGTGATTTTAGATTCAACCTAGATAAGAAAAAAAAAATAAGTTATTAAATTTTTTTTTTTTTTTTTGAAGTATGGTATTAATTAGGTTCAAGTAACATTGCAAGATTTGAAAGTGAAAACTGATCAGAGAGCATATCACATGTGTGTTGCAACTTGTGTTTATAAAAAGTTTTTTGGCCACAAAATGTGCAAGAAATGGGACAAATCTATGACATCAATCTGCTTCCACTAGCCAACATCAAAGAAAAAAAATTGACAATGAGATATATCTAATAACAATAAAGTTGTCAACACCACCCACTTCTCATTTGAGTGGAAACCAATATGATTTTATTTTATGTTTTCGTTTATATATTTATTAAATTTACATGTTCGTATTTTTTTTTTTAAATATCCTCTACATATCTAATGATCAATGGTTCTATTTTTTTTTTTTTTTTAGATAATATCATGTTTTAGCTAGAAACATCAAAATATAAAGATAATTTTAAGTCTCGAGAATATCAAACCGACACTTTTATATTTATAATATCATCCAAAGGTTTACCCATCATCTACAAACCGATAACTTTACATGTTAAGATTAGAGATTATCCTTATGGATCCAAATCCAACATAACTTGCCTAAACAGACAGACATATAAAGGTAATTTTGGTTCTAAAAGTCGAACATGTTTGGGGCGAGAAAATAGAGTGAATAAATTTATCTTTCTTGAGTTTCAAAAGAGGAGCTCCAAAGTAGAACGAATATTATCATATAATATCAAGAAAGAAGTTGACGACAGTCATAATGATTCCATTGCAATTCAAGTACAAGTTGGAGGCCACTGGACTCGAGCTTGTGCTCTCCCATGGGAATCAAATTCCTCCCATTGTTCGGAATATAGTTGAGTTCTCTTTATAATTAATGTGGGAGCAAAGTTTCTCTTCATATTTGAGTGTGAGTAGATATTTCGTCTTTATTAGACCTAAAAGTCTAGGTATGTTATAAATATTTGTATCCTATATAGATTTGTATTGTAAAAACAAAAAGTACAAGTAATAGAGAGCAAAAATATAGTTGGTATGATTCTTGATTTTGTTTACTCCTATCAAGTTGGAAATCAGACAGCTGAATTCAGATTCGATATTGAATTCAATCATGCTATATTTTTTATAATTTTTTATCATGCATGTATTAATAATAATGAACGATTAAAATTCAATTATATATAACTCTTATTCATTAATTATTCAATCATAATCATCCATCATGTTTTAAAATTAAGTGAAACCTCTCTCGTATTTAAAATCTCGAATTTAGCCTAAAATATCTTGAATCTCGATCGGGATTCATGATCCTTAAGTTATAGATTCAGGATGATTTTTGGTTGCGATTCAAAAAATCGATCGTGATTCTGAATTATTTTTTTGTGCCGAATCACAATCGAGATGAGACATGATGAGACCAATTAGGGACGAGATATCCTGATTATCATCCATACATCATGTTTTATAATAAGAACCAATATATTTATAACAAAACCACATATATAGGATTTCTTTTAGTTTTAAAATAGCATGGAGATTTCGCTTAATTTCACCAAACATCAGAAGATGTTTGTTATTTTCCCTATTACAAAACTTGTGGGGGTTTCACTGAATTTCACCAAGCACAGAGAGGTTTCGTTTAATTTCACTAAACATAGTGGGTTTCGCTCATTATTTGTTGTTATATTACGTACCCTTGAATTTTTGTTGCAGTATTGGATTTTTAGGGTGAGTTTGGTAAAAAGTATTACACTGAGAGTATAAATAAGCTTATAAACTGCGAAACAAAAGCTAGAATAAAGGCTAGCGTAGAAAAATAATATCATATTATGAGATTATAATTTTATGAGAGTATAAATCAGTTTATAAGCTAGCGTTTGTAAGGCCAAATTTGGACTAAAGGGCATTATAGTATTTTCATCTTAAAGCTTATGTCAGATAGAGCCCAAATTCCTTCGAACAGTATCCGGCCCAAAGTTGATAACCTAAACTCTTCTTATTTCGGGCCCAAACAGCTCATTGGTTCTCCAAACAGATCCCCACCGAAAAACATTTCTTCATAATTAATTACCTCCCACGTGATTAGCCGTTTTAACACCGAAAGGTTAATCATTTAATGTATTAATGAGACCCACGTCATAATAGCCTATAAAAAGAGGCAGAACTCAGAATCACGATGCATTCAAGCTAAAGCACTTTTATTTGAGTTCTTAAAGCATTTCACCCTCTATATACTGGCCCACAGCCCTCATGACTGCCCACGGAGGTCAAGGTAACCTCAGACCTTACTCTTCCTTATTTTTCGCTTGTCTTCATTAATGACTTAAGCGTCGGAGTGCCTACGGCACCCACTACACCGGTGGGTAGAAACTCTCATACCTTTGTTTTACAGGATCACTAGTGCCTCATCATACAAATTTTCGATTATGGACCAAAGATGAAATCAAGTGTCTATAATTTGATGCCTACTGTGGGGCCCTGGCGATTAATAGCAAACAAAGATCTCTCAGTATATGATCCTTTCGACACATCTACTAACATGGCTTCCAGCAGCACACAAACACCAGACCATATGGTAACACAGTTGGTCATTCTACAAGAATGGTTGCAAGCATTGAAGAAAGAGAACAATGTAATGCGAAGCACCAATATAAACCTCCAAAAGCAGTTGGTGCAAATTACCTCAACCTCACAGCAGCGCCAAACCTCAGATCGTCCCATCACCCTATCATTCAAACTCTTGGGGCATTAAAAAACGTGGCTAGCGACGATCCCCCACCAGAAAACCACCTTCAAAACCACCAGATAGCTCACCATTTACCTCATTCTGATCCAACACAATGAATCGTCTCCACAATATACAAAGAGATGCAAAAGTTTAAATAAGCAATTCTCTCCAACTTACCTTACGTGAGACTACCAATGAAGAAAATCCGAGCCGGGATAATCTCAGACACTCATTTCCTAGAAACCATCACTTCCATAGAACTCCTACTGAAGTTCAGCCCCCAGACATGAGGCTATATGATGGAACCACATACAGACTACATGGAAGGATTGCCATCAAATTCCAACGACGTGCAAGGATAGCCATATTCCCCATATGATATGGATAGATTGCCATCCACTCCAAACTATATGAGATGATAGTCATCTTCTCCAGATGACATGGATGAATTGTAACCTCCTTCAGATGACATGAAATGATTGTCATCTCTTCCAGAAGACATGAGAAGATAGTCATCTTCTCCGGACGACATGGAGGAATTGTAATCTCCTCCAAATGACATGAACGAATTTCCATCTCTTCCAGACAACATGAATGGATAGTTACCTTATCCAGAAGACATGGATGAATTGTCATCTCCCTCAGATGACGTGAAATGATTGTCATCTCTTCCAGAAGACATGAGAGGATGGTCATCTTTTTCAAACGATATAGATGAATTGTCATCTCCTTCAGATGACATGAAAGGACTTCAGATGATATGAAAGGATTGTCATCTCTTCCAGACGATATTAGTGGATAGTTACCTTCTCCAGACGACATGGATGAATTTTCATCTCCCCCAGATGACATGAAAGGATTGTCATCTCTTTCAGATGATATGAGTGGATAGTCACCTTCTCCATACGACATGGATGAATTTTCATCTCCTCCAAATGACATGAAAGGATTGTCATTTCTTCCAGACGATATGAGTGGATAGTTACCTTCTCCAGATGTTATGGATGAATTGTCATCTCCCCTAGATGACATGAAAGGATTGTCATCTCTTGCAAACGACATGAGTGGATAGTCACCTTCTCCAGACGACATGGATGAATTATCATCTCCTCCAAATGACATAAAAGGATTGTCATTTCCTCCAGACGATATGGATGAAATGTCATCTACTCTCGACATCCATGTATTCACACAAAGCATTTTATCAATCAATCTAATCCAATTAATTAATCTGAAAATTAATGATCGTCCAATGTTCAAACAACGATTTGATTTTGCTCGAGTCCAACTCGTTTTACAAGAATAAGTACTCAAAGTACGAATTCTTGAATTATATTAAACTACAATATTAAATACAATTTAATATGTATTTAATACTAATTCTATATTTAATTCCAAATTAAATAATTACACTTTATTAATGTGCCTTTAGCGACTTAGATTCTAAATCTAATCTTTACGGGTCTCAAAGCCCAATTAACATCCAATGTCAATTTAATTAAAGTCCAATGGGCTTTCAATTAATTTCATAAGGCATGGACTTTGGTCAATATGGGTCAAACCCAAATACCAAAGTCCATTTAAGGAATCACCCTTATTTGCCAAGAAATCAATTTAGGCCCATTAGGCCCAATTAAAATTAAAGGTCCATTTAGTTATATTTGGACTTTATGGATATGGTTTTGGGCCCAATTGGATCCAACCAATTAGCCTAAACCAAACTTGGCCCAACCAAGCCCATTAAGCCCAATTATAACTTTTACAAGCCCAATTCAAAAATAAGCCCAATTAATTTAATTCCAAAATTCCAAATTTCATAATTAAATTAACCAAAGTGTATAGCCATAATTAATTATCCAAATTAACATTTCCAAAACACTAATTTACTCAATTAATTATGCCTATCATCATCAACTTATGTCCAACACAATTGAATCAAAAAATCATATCATTTTCCATGCTACAAGATCACGGCAATTTAGGGTTTTTCATGTCCAATTCGGAATTCAATCCAATTAAATCCTAAATCAACATTTCCCAAATGATTTCAACTCATCCAATGATCAAAATCAAAAATCACCATGACTTTAGGGCAAGCATATGTTTCGGTCAAGCCTCAAATTTGGGGAAAAATTTATCCAATCCATTTTTCACAAAATTGATCACAAACAACTCCAAGTCATCCATAAACAAGCATGCTCAAACAAGTAATTTAGTCCAAACATGCTCAAATCCAATTTACCCAAATTTTACCCTAATTTCAATTTCATGCTCAAAATGGCTCAAGATACCATTGTTGGGTTTCTAGGTTAGTCCCAAGATCAATTTAAGCAAAGAAACATGTGTGAATACTCAAAAGAAGTATGGCGGAATCATACTTACAATGATCGACTTTTACGATGTGTTGAACACAAAAATCTTCAAGCTTTGTGAAGCTCTCGGCAAAGGCTCTTTTTTGTGCTCCAAGGAATTCGGTCATGCCCTCAATTGATGCTCCAAGCTCCAAGCTTTGCAAATGGTGATTCCATGCTCAAGGGTTTGTTTCCATATCACCTTGGATGACTCTTCATGTGCTAGCATTGGAAAGATTTGCCACAAATCTTCCTTGTTTCTTCTTACATGTCTTGGCCTTGCCAAGAAATTGAGAGAAATTTGGCTTCAAAAGCCGAGAGGTAGAGGAGGGAAAAAATGGTTCCCAAAATCGTGTAAGGGAGAGAGAAGGTGGAGAGAAAAAATGTGTGATATATATATTTTGGTTTATTTGATTTCCAAAAACAAATACCAAAAACAATACCATTTTTTCAAAATCCAAAATTTTAGTATAAGACTTTAAGTCTTCAACCACCCCCATCAACTATTCACATCAATCAATGATGACAAGCATCACTTCACTCAAAGTGATGTGACTTCCATCACTTGATTGACTAGTGATTTGACGCTTTATGTGACTTGTGGGCCGTACTTGAATTCGAAATGCGAGTGGGCCCGCAAACACTCCCGGGCTCGGGTTCGTTAATTCCGAATTAACAAATTTTCCGTTGCAACGTAATTAAATCAAATTTAATTAAATAATTGTGCCTAGTAAAATTACTATTCACGTCGCTAACGAATTAATTCTAAATTAACTCGTTCGCCTGAATTAAAATCTAATTTCAATTCCGCGTCGAAATCCAATTTCGTAAAATATATCGAATATATTATTTTATCGATTAATTCCAAATTAATCGTTCTCTCTCTTTAAATAATATTTTATCCCAGATAAAATATCTCCGTAATTAATCCCAGATTAATTTTCTCTCTCTTATGATTAATCCCAGATTAATTAAGTGTGAGTCATACGTCATCGGTGAATCTTTGGGAAGCGACCCATGAGATCCCCGGATATGTTGGTAGTAAATCCGGTCGTCGGACTATCCGAACACGTACGTACCTAGTACTACGTTTTTACCGATTTACAAGCGATGGTTGGCTTCTAGCAAAGTACCGTGGCTACCCAATTCTCCAGAAATATTCTTAAAGGAATATGTGATCTATATCAGGCGTAGTATACGTAGTATTGCGTATTACGATCCATCATCGAATGTCACGTGCTAGGCCTGGGGCTGGAATTGTGTCTGCCCCGTACGAAGAACATATCGGATCTCTGGTAACTAGTCTCTATAATCGGATAAACATGACCTAGTCATAATATCCCGATAGCTGCAGCATATAAGAGCACCAGTTCCCTATCCTACGTGATCATCATCTCCACTATGACTGGAGTGATACTTCTGTCTTGACATCACACCCAATACACTACGATTCTCAATATACCAAGAAGAGGCGTACACAGAACCTGTTAAAGCCCTGGAAGACCAAAACCAAAGTATATTGATTGTCGCAAGTATTAGCGGTGCAAGTGTTAGGTTAAGACCAAATACATCTACCCTGATTCAGACTTCCATAGACACATAGTCATACTACCAATGCAATTCCGAGGGGTCTATCCAGAGTGAAGCTGTTTCCGTACCATCGGTAAACACAACCTCCTATTACACTTGCATGAGTATCCTATACCCAAATATATGAGAACTATGTCGTTATGCTCCCACAACGCGCACAAATGTAATACTAGTCTTTTACGCATTATCGATGTCCAATCTCGATAATACTCTGACTAGGGATATTTAATGATTAAAACTTCGTGGATTGATACTGTCTCATATCATCTCAATCCGGAACTAATCATAAGGACCTTCTATCATTTATATATCTTGGTAATCTAATTACAAATTATAAAAGGGCAATTTCCTTTGTCACATAGTTAATTTGTACAACAACACCATGATCTGTACAATAGTGATGCTATGGGTCATAATTGTCCAACACATGGACCTTCTCAAGAGCAGCCAGTTGGAGATTATCTTGGCCTTCATCTGGTCCAGTAACGAGATGACTCATGTCGAATCAAGGTCAAGTCACGGACCTTCATCTGGTCCAGGCGACATAAAAGATTCTCATAGACCTTCTCAGGACCAGTCAGCTAAAGATTATCCAAGCCTTCATTTGGTCCAGTTGACAGGAACATTCCTCATGGCTCATGTCGAGTCAAGATCAAGACCTGGACCTTCATCTTGTCGAGATGACATAAAATACTCCCCCGGACCCTCAGTAGGTCTGGTCGACTGGAGATTATCCAGACCTGGACCTTCATCTGGTCCAGTCAAGAACAAGACTTGGCCTACCATCTAGTTTAGATGACATAGAAGACTCTCCCAGACCCTCAGCAGGTCTGGTCGATTGGAGATTATCATAGCCTTCATCTGGTCCAGTTGACAGGCTCATTCCCGAAAAAATCATGACGGTCTCTCAGATCAACATCCAAATCGGGTCAACTGAGGTTCATTTTTTATATTTACTTAGTTCCATCAATAAGATATTATATTTGACATGCCCAAACAACATCAACATCCAGGACTGGTCGATAGAGGATCATCCTAGATATTTGTTTAGCTTCATCAACATGGTTTGACTGATGATAGAACTAAGTGACATCAACGGCCAGGATTGGTTGACTGAGGATCATTCCAGATATTTATTTAGCTTCATCAACATGGTATGACCTTTGACAGGTCCAAGCGATATCAATGTCCTGGTACGCTTGCGTGCTTTGTACATACCACAGATGACATACTCGTTGAATAATCTTCATGCCAAGAAATCATTGACTTAGAGAGTATGGGACAAACTGTACGGGTCAAATTTGGGCCAAGGGTATTATCAGCTTTTTATCTTAAAGCTTATGTCAGATAGAGCTAAAATTCCTTCGAAAAGTATCTGAACCAAAGTTGATAACCTAAACTCTTCTTATTTCTGGCCCAGACAACCCATTGGTTCTCCAAACAGATCCCCACCGAAAAATATCTCTTCATAATTAATTACCTCTCATGTGATTAGCCATTTTAGAACCGAAATGTTAAGAATTTAATGTATTAATGAGACCCATGTCATAATAGCCTATAAAAAGAGGCAGAACTCAGAATCACGATGCATTCAAGCTGAAGCACTCTTATTTGAGCTCTTAAAGCATTTCGCCCTCCATACGCAAGCCCACCACCCTCACGGTAGCCCACAAAGGTCAAGATTAGACCCGACCAAGGTTCCGGTTGGAATCGGACGATTCCGGTTCCAGTTCTGGTTGGAACCGTAGGGTTCCAAGATGAATCCTAATCCCTAATTAATGTTTAAATCTCAATTTTTTATTTTAAAAAAAAACGAAGGGAACCAGAACAGTACGGTTCGTTTCCGGATCCAATTACGGTTTCAGTTCCACTTAAGTGTGGAACCGAAAACCGTACGGTTCGGTTTCGGTTCGAAACCAGAACCGAACCATGGCCACCTCTAGTCAAGATAACCTCAGACCCTACTCTTCCTTATTTTCCGCCCTTCTTTATTACTAACTTGAGCATCGGAGTGCCTACGATGCCCACCACATCGGTGGGTAGAAACTCTCCGCTCACTCTACCTTTGTTTTTCAGGATTTCTAGTGTCCCATCATATAAATTCTTGATTGCGGACCCAAGGTGAAATCTAGTATCTACAACGTTAACAATGTATATGGTGTAGAATTTAAATACTACCATATAAATCCCTACATCAAACGGTGCCTTAGAAACTCTTGGATAGGGTGTATTAGAAATAAAAACTTTGAATACTTAAAAAAACAATACCACTTAGTGAAGGTCCTGATGGACTCATATATATGCATGTTAATTGTTAGAGGTTAGCCTTAAAGAATACAAACAGACTGAATTTTAATGGCACATACATGACAAATCATGTAGTATTTATAAGTGAGTAAAAAATCTTTTCTCAATGATCATAATTTTTGCTAGGGAAGCACATGATTTTTTTTTTTGTCTCCATGTAGTAGAAATTGACAAAACTTGGGTGTTTAAGTAGCATCATATGAGCTATATGCACTTTAATTGAGTTAGTCTAACACCTCATTACCTCATTCTTGAGGAGTGTTGAAGTTTATTTGTTTGTTATCTTCTTAAGAAATGATATTTAACAAAACAATGACAAAGAGAGTATAATTTTTTTTAATACATTTAAATATTATAATTTTTTAAAAAGAAAATGAAATCACACTATAAGAAATATGATCTTTAACGTATAACGATTTAACGTCGTCAAAATCAAGCAACATTAAAAGTAACAACATCTTGTGTCGACAGAAAAATAGACGCTAAAATTACAATATTTAGCGTCGTCAACGTATTTTCGACGCAAAAAAATAAGGCATTTAACATCGACAACTAATTTTCGATGCTAAATATATAGAATCGTCAACATTTAGCATCGAACTTAGGTAGTGATGTTATATGTTAATATTTTAGCATCGTCTATTTAGGTAGCGACGCTAAATGTATGACAAGTGTCAAATATTTCTGACGACGATAAAAAAAAACCCTTTAAAAATCCCTACCTACCAATGACCCTCATCTTTTTCTTCTGCATACCCTCAAAAACCCATGTCAAAAAATATCAATTTTCACAATTTTCAACCTCAATCCAACACTAAGTAAATATGTATTTTCTCTAATATATCACTATCATTGTAGTAATTTATTTACCAATTATGTATTTTTAGTAAATCCTTTGAAATGAGGGTTTAGAACTTAATTAGGTAAATATTTAGCTTAAAAATTGAATTGGTGGTGCATATAATCTCAATTACTCTAATAATTAATTTACCCATTATGTATTTTGAGTAAATCTCCTAAAATGAGGGTTTAGAATTAATTAGTTAAATATTTAGTTTATGTATTTAATTGATTGTGCATATAATTAATATGAGTTATTTGATTTTGGATAAGCATATATAGTGCTTGATTTTGGAAAACTATTTAATTGTTAAGTGAATATTGTACATATATTAATTTTAATTAATTGATCATTTTGTTATATTTTTGTAGATATTTTGTTGATATGGATATAAGTTAGATGAGTGTGCACAATAGATTAAGTATTTGAATATCGTAAAGGGTGAGAGAATTTATGGAAACAACGGAACGAGTTGTTGATGCAGAAGGTCGTGTGCGTTATTGATTTAATAACTGTTTGAATATGAGAAAAAATATTTGAGTGAAGTTATGAATCATTTATACATGCCGAGAATTTCAGCGACCTATCGAACGTGGGTTTACCATAGAGAAAAATGCAACTCTGATTCCCAGTATATCCATTTAGAAGCTAGTACCAGTTATCACGAGCATCGTCATGAAAATGATGATGATGATATAATTGATGCTCTGCATACCTTGCAGAGTTCGACATTGAACAAATTTGGTGGAGAAACATCACATCCAGACGAGAACGACAGACAAAAAGTGTTTAGTCAATTACTTGAAAAAGCTAAAAAGCATCGTTTGATGGTGTTGTCATGTCGACTTTGAACTTTGTTATCAAGCTACTCCACATTAAAGTAAGTAATCAAATGACTGATAAATATATTGATATAGACGGATATCGATTCGCATATCCAATGATAAAGAGAGACAGTTGAGCCGCCACAACACAAAATTCAACAAAGCAGTTTGGACTATTACGTGGTGTGACGCTCTCCAACAGTACACGTGTTGGACGAAGATAACGAAATGAATACACCACGCCTTGTTCGCGGTCTTGTCAATGAGTATCAATTCAAGCATCAATTTTACTTTTTATTTGTATTTAAATGATACATCTAACTATTGTGTTTTTTGTGCAGGAATGGTTTGATGTTGACTTGACCATTCCGAATGTGGTCAAGTACGTCAACCACTGCATGGGCAAGTCATACTTGAACTACCACACGAAGAAACCCAAGCCCATCTTCGATGAGTATGGTACAACTGATGTTATTTCCCATTTGTTGCATGACTAACTTCTTTTTTTGTAGAAAATTAGCGGAACAATGCAAACCGGCAAAATTTACGATTCAATCATATTGGAGGGTCGAAGTCTTTTTTCGCGCATCGCGAGGAACACTCCGAGGTAAGTGGATATACTTTTACTTAACTATATTTTAATAATATTTAATTACTAATTAATATTTTTCGTCTACAACAAAGCAGCTCGGGAGAGATGATGCATCCCCTCGATGTCAGAATTTTTACAACTCACCCACTACACTCAAAATAAAGGTTAGGTGAACGATGTCGTATGAGAGTGCTATTTAAATGTTTACTTACATAAATTATACAAAATTTCAGTATTTTCCATTATTTTTTAACTAACACGGAATCTGAAAATGTAGGAATGCATGGTGAAGATTCAGACACATAACTTCACGCAAGCCTTACAATATTTTGCTGACGAAAAGCTTTCGTGTAAGACTGTAAGGTGTTCCAGGAAAACCTCCTCTTACAACGTCGAACTGGGCACTCGTCGGAAGGCTGAACTGATTACTTATCGATTGTCTGGCTCCTCAGATGAGGTCATTGTCTTGAGGTAGCAGTTGAAGGTGACTCAAGATATGATGAAAAGGCAGAATGAGGAGCACGATCGGGAAATGGCGAGCTTGCGGGAGCTGCGGAGAAATCGCTCGCTCAGGCCAGTGCTGTAGGATCGGCCTCCACAGTTCCTTCAGGCCCAACAGTCGCAGCACCGACCCCGACTGATTGTCCTGCATGATTTTTTATTTAATGTAATACAAAATTTTTATGTAATAAACATTAATTTTATATATAATAATAATTTTAATTTAATTTTTCAATTTAAAAAAATAAAATATTATTAAAATATATATGTAATTATCAGTAATTACATATATATTTTAATAAGATTTCATTTTTTAATAATATTAAATAGATTCATTGGCGATGCTAAATGTCTATATTTGAAGCCGACACCATAAGGGTGGCAGTTTAGCCCGCGGCCCGGCCCGACCCGTGGTGGGAAAAGCCCGGGCCGGGCCTTCAAATGAAAGCCCGACTCGGGCCCGGGCCCGGGCCGGGCTTTCCTATTTTGGCCCCGGCCCGGCCCGGCCCTGGCCAAAATTAAAAAAAAAAAAAAAAAACATAAATATATATATTTTTTAATATGTTTATATCATTTTTAGCATTTAAATTGTTAATTTATCAATGAAACTTGTGATTTATTTATAAATTGCCTTTGTATATAGTTTAAATATATTTTATATTTATATATTTTTAATTTTTAAATTTTTTTTTTTAAATTCGGGCCCAAAAAAAGCCCGGGCCCGGGCTTTTTTTTTGTTGGCCGGGCTCGGGCCGGGCTTGCAAAAGCCCCGCCCGGCCCGGCCCATTGCCACCCTTACGACACCACAAATGTCGACGCTAATAGTTATTCACATTTAGCGACGCTAAAAATCCATGATAATTCGCTGTCGTCTTTTCTTGTCGGTGCAGAATTCTCCACTTTATGCGTCACATATATCGGTTTCAGCGACAACAAATGGCGATGTAGAATGGAATATTTAACGTTGCTGAAACTTCCTCTATTTTCTCGATCGGTCTTTATCATCCATTTTCTGCGTCGTCATATCTTGACGTCAAAAATTTAGCGTTGACTTTGACCTCTTTTCACGTCGAAATTTGGCGACGCTAAAAAATCGTATTCTTATAATGTCATATATTGTATTCTCTTTAATTTTATATTTTTTTTTTTGTTATACTTCAACTTTAATACGCTGAAGTAGTCATTATGCCGCCCTTCAAATCCCGACAAATATATTAAAGTCTATTTATCGTTATTTGTATTGTTTTCTCTAATTAAAAAAAAAAAATAGCACCATATATATATATGAGATATATAAGATGCCGAAATTGAATGCATCAGCAAAAGCTTCTTTAATTTCTTCTGGGTATGAAGATTAGTTCCTTAAGATTCGAGCAAATAGCAACAGAAATGTAGAATCTATCAAAAGGGAGCTAGGGTTTGCTAATTGCTATTGCCTATTGCAACTTGCAAGTAAAGTTAATGCTGGGGAAAGATCAATTTCAACTGTAACTCTCCATGCACGTGAATCCCAGTTAATATTGTTCTATTGTCACAGTTGATGTCTGTGAGAAAGAATATTGTATATGCCACAAAAAAAGTTTCAAATTGTATACCACATCGAATCTACTCAAGATAATGATAAGTATAGAACCATCTAAGATTATGAAAATGAAAGCCCCAATCTCTTAAAAATGAAAGAGAAACAAAAGTAGAGTAAAACTTGTGAGTGTTAATTATTTCAGTTATTAAAATCTTTTCGAATGATACATAAAATTTGGGCTTCGTCCCCCACTTATGAGTGGGTTCAAATAATATATCTCTTATTTTCAACACACTCAAAATTATTAATAATTATTAGTGAGTAACTCAAGGTTATGACTTACACCTATGCTCAAACCTACATAACTAATAAAACATAGGGTTATCATTTTACTATTTTATAAATTAAAAAATTATAAATAGGTATAAGAGTATATTGGTGTGTAATATTTTGTTATTATATCTTTATAAAAATTATATTCTATTACTAATATCGTATATTTTACTATTATATCTTTTCTAAACTTTATATTTTACTTCAATAATAAAATATTACATATCAATATTACTTGTTCATATTTGTTATTTCTCAAACTTATTATAGTGAAATGTAAAGTACTAGTAATAGAATATAGCCCCGGCCAAGGTTCCGGTTCGGAACCGGAACCGAACCGGTTGGAACCGGAAGTAAAAAAAAATTATTTACTTGGAACCGTAAGGTTCCACAAGTAAATCTCAAATTTTTTATTAATAATAATGAGGTTTAAAATTGCAATACTAAAACATGAATGTTCACATCATTTTATAACCAACTCTTGGTTATTGACTTCTTTATATAAGCGATGTGGGACACAATAGCCAAGTAACAAATATCTCACATCGCTTATATGAAAAAAGCACTAGCCAAGAGTTTGCTATAAAAAGGATTCTATGTTAAAAGAATTTTATAAAAAAAGATTCTATAAAAATGATGTGATAGTTTGAAAAAACAATACGATTATAGAATTTTTTCTATTTTTAAAAATTTATTATTAAAATTTTTTAAAAAAAAAAACGGAAGGGGAACCGCAACCGAACTGGAACCGACCGATTCGGTTTACGGTTCTGGTTCCACACTTGTGGCACCGGGAACCGGCCGGTTTGGTTCGGTTGCGAACCGGAACCGAACCGCCGGCCGGGTCTAATAGAATATAGCTTTTGTAAAGATATAATAATAAAATATTATATATACATATTTTTTTTTTTTTTGAAATGTTGGAAATTCTGCCGCCAAACCACCCCTTCTGGGCTTAAGCAGAGTAGGTAAAACCCCCGGCTGTCCCAGGCTCTTACAAGAAACGCATTACACCTTAATTCTTTTTATACCAATTTATTATTTTTCAATCTATGAATTAGTGAAATGTAGATTTTCTATTAATTACAGTTGATGCATGTTCTTATCCAATTATATTTTTTGAAAATTGGGGGAAGGGAGAGCAAATAAGGTCATTCATTCAATAAAAAAATGAGTCCCCACATCACATGCCATACATTTGGCACCATGTTACCATAGACAACATGGTTTTACAAATGCATGATATTTAAATATATATGGTAGTTGGCTGGCTTTATGTACTTTGACGCTGAAGATATGTTAGAGCTTAAATAATAAATACTGTAATTTGGACTTTGGATCCTTATCTATTAGCTTATCTTTGAAATGAAACAGTAACTTAATATGGCATCAGGAAAAAAAAAATTGTTTTTTTAGAAGATTTGATGTTGCCAGAAGTTAAATATAGAGACCAAAGTGGATCATATAAACCCTCTTCTAGCTTATGCTTCAACTCTACGTATTTCGACAAGTCTAAATATATTTTTAACCCATCTATAAGCATTTATCAGTAGGCAAGAAATGCAAGTATTTTATTTATACATATTATGGAACAGCAACAATTGCTTTATTTTTGCTACAGTTAGGGAAAAAAATCAGAGAAATTCATGTCCTGTCTCCATCCTTGCAGCGGGTAGCAGTTGACGCGAGACTGATAAATTTCAAGCATTGGTTTATATAGTTCAATACTTGATCGAGAAACCCAGATCCTTTTGGTTCACTGATATATACAGAGGAGCAATAACTCTATATATCTATCCGGTGAGAACTTATAACGTGGAAGTTGATAGGGCATTGATATGCCGTGCTTGGAAGAAATGTACCAAATATTCACCAGGAAGAACAGCTTTCACCATCTTGAGATGGACACGTTATAAATACATAGGGACCATTTGACAAGTCGTCTTCTCATTTCTCTCACCTACTAGACTGTGAATATTGAGAAAATTTTGATCAAATTAATAAATATGATGAGGACACTTGCGCCAATAGGTGAATGAACAGATGAAACGTGCAACGTATATGCAAATTCTCATAAATTAACTATAACATTTTTGTGTTGAATGAACAGCTTGTAAAGAAAATTAGAAGAAGTGATCATGAAAACAAGCTTTATAGCTAAGGGATCTGTGATTTGTGTGGCTTTGTTTCTCTAATGCTTGTGACGGGTCACCTTTTGGATGGCAATGAAAGATAAAGCAAATAAATGAACTTAATTTTGACAGCATCAGCCATTTAAGAAAGGAGATACAATTCACCAAGCATGGTTCCCACATTCATTGAACTAAAATTTTTCTTTAAGGTCCTAATTATAGATGGTTCTATAAGAGGTTCCATTTTGATCAAATAACAGCATTAGTGTTTCTGAAGCCTTCCTAGTCCAAACACAATGGAACAAAATTAAAGAAAAGATTGAAATGACATACCCATTGCATTATCTGTTGCAGCTCCTTGAGAGAAAGGTCCACAACTACTGCTGGGCGGGGACACTACTTGACTTTGCACAGTTGGAGAACCAAATCTGAACATATTCATAGGCTGCAAAACACAACCGACAAGTGACTTTAAAGACATGTTTAATTAAAAGAACCAAGAACAATTAACATGCCCAAGAAGCAATTGACTTCATATGATGCTTATTAACAGATGCATAAGGTATCACAGATTATGAGAAAAACCTGAGAGTTGCTTTGCATAGGGTGAAAAGCCATGAAACGTGTATATTGGTCGGAAAAATTTGGATTTTGCATCTGATTTTGATAATTTACTGGATTTAACAAGGGTGCTTGACACATTACAGCCTGGTTTTGAGCTTGGGCCATAGACATGGATTGATCAACAAGTGGGACCCTTGAAAAATGCATAGAATTGGTGATAGAAGGCAATGGAGTTGGACCCATTCCCATACCCATCCGAGACATGTAGTGCTGTACTCCTGGAAACATCATAGGGGCCATCCCACTTCCCATCCACATTACCTGAGCCTACTTGAAATAACTGTCAATGACACGAGTAACCAATGGTAAGATGAATTTTGTTTTAAAAGATTTTTGGCATCACACCTGAAGTTGTAACTGAAGTGACTTCAAGTATTCAATCGCCTCGTCTAACATTGATGCCTTATCTGTCTGCAAGATTTAAACTAATTTGATTGAGAATCAAAGAATAAGAATCTAGTCAATGAAACAAGGTTCACTCTTTCAATGTAAGAGAAACTCAAACTGCACTCAACAAGGAATTTCAAGTGAATTGAAACTTTGCTCTATCTAGGGTCTTTCATTTGTTTCTCTCTCGTCCTCATCAAATATAGTCAACATAATGCAATCATCAGATTTAAGAGCCAAAATTCTATCAAATTGGATTGCCTCTCTCTTATCCTCAGTTGCATGCTGCTCGTATCTTCCTACTTGAATATTCCATTTACAACTGTACACTCCGTAGTCTTTCAGTTAACCCACTAACATTCTCATTTTTATCCATTCCTTTTACTGAAGATGTTAAAAATAAAGCGTAGGTCTTGTCATGGCACTCGGAATTCCTTGCTCATTCAACACATCAGAACCTCAAGGTACTGTTACTAACATGGATGTTCCCTGAGAGAATCTAATACGCAAGTTGATTTTAAGTTGGACTCATCGAGTAATCATGACAATTTTGCAGGAAAATGAACACAAGTAAGAACTTGAAAACAACAAAGAGAAAGATATCAAAATGATATAATGCAAAAGAAAATGTAAAAACAATGACATACTTAAGCCAAAAGATTATAATGAGAAAAAACCTTATTGCAGTTAGGTATAAGCTCTTGCAATGCCCTCATCTTCTCATTGATCCTGTCTCTCCGTCTCTGCATTAATTTAAGAATACAGTTTCAAATTTTCAATATGCAATTACAAATTTTTCCAGTTTGAAAATGCTACAAAATGTCCACAATCTTACCCTTTCAGAGAGATTATGTACTTCAGCAGCGCGGCTCCTGCGGCAAAACCCAGATCGTTGTGCTGCCTTATTTTCCACAGCAGATTCAAATTCAGCAGCCTATACACGAAATTTTTTTTACATTTGAATGTGATTGGGATAAAGTAAATAATACTGTTAACAAGCATATATGAGATTAAAAAAAATAATTACCTCACTTTGGCATTCAGATCCCCCTGCATCTATGCTCTTCCTTTTGAGGCGATTATCCCCAGTAGATTGCTTGCTTGTTCTATTAAAACTACTGCCAGATCCACCAGAAGATGTAGTGATAGTCGGCTCAATTGTCTCAGTTTTACCCCTCTCACTCTGAGAAATTACTTTTCCAACATCATCCTTTGAATTTCCAGGAGATAAACCAATAGTCCCCGCGCCATTGCTGGATGCTCGGCTCATATCAAGATCATTTGTAACTTGATTGCTACCACAGTGGCTTGACCCAACTGTCATCATTGAACACTCCCTGACCTCTCCCTGTGCCAAATTTCTAGACCTTTTTCGATCTAATAGTCCGTTACAAGATCCTAACTCACCCTTTAGAGGAGCTGTGGATTGAGAAAAATTAACTACTTTTCCTAAATCACCTAAACTTTTGTTTTGCTGAGCAGCTTCATGAAACTCAAACCTTGGAGGAGGCATAGCATTTCTTTGCAATCCGGAAACAACTGAATGGTTGTTAACATTCGTGACCACACTTGGGGGATCAAACTTAACCATCTTTTCTTCTCCAAGCATTCCACCACTAGACTGCGGAAGCTCAGAGAATAAGTTGGAATAAAATTCTTTTTCGAAGGAGTCTTCAATTGGGCAATGGATCCATGAGACTGTTTCATCATCTTGAATCAAATTACTTGAATTCCCATATGAACCACCTCCCTTTAATGTCTGTTTCTGAACTTGCCGAGGCTCATTAGGACTGAGACTTGGTTTCCTTTGTGATTGAGTTTGACTGTGTAAAACGACCTGCCCATTTTGCCATAGGAGCTCTACTAGCTCATTATCTTGCCTGTAAATAATATAAAATTTTAATAACATTACTAATTCATTTGGTTTTTGCAAAAACAAAAGCACTCATGTTAAATTGGCAAAGCTTTATAGAGAGAACAGACCCCATGGGTTTCATCTGGTTGGTGACAGGGATATCACCTTCAAAATTCCAATCAGGCATCCATGGATTCATGGCTGAGCAGTCAAAGATTTGCTGCATAACAAGACAGAGACAAAAGCACTAAATTAATTATAATTTAAAAATTCATAGTTGTAAGTTCTTGTGTCTTACAGCCACTTGTTTCACTTAATTTATTTAATGTTTTAGTTGACTAACTGAAAAAAAATATATATTGGGTACACTAAATAAAAAATTCTAAACCATAAGTTGAAAAAAATAATAATAATTGAAAGAAACCCTTCTCAAATTATGCCTATAGTGGTAAAAAAAGACTTGATTTTTTCACAATTGACAATCATTAACTTTCTTTATTGGGCCAAGCAATTTTTAAATTAAATCAAATCAAAAGCATCAATCTTCAAAACCCCTTAAGTAAAAAAAAAGTGATTGATAATTCAAGAGGAAATTTTCAAAATAAAATCAAGCAGGCAAACACAAACCCAGAAAGCACAAAAATTATAGCAGCTGAAGACATCAAATGGCAATAAGAAGAAAGGGAAAAAGTAAACAAAAAAAAAAAAAAAAGGAAAATAGAATACAAAAACAGACTTTTAAAACAAACCCAGATGTGGAAAATGTAAATGAATGAAGCAGAGCTGACCAAAAAGTTAAATTTAATGACTCTGTTCTTCTTCAACTGGAAACTGCACCACTTTCGGTTTTATGCTGTCCTCTTTTATAAATAATAAAAAAAAAAAAGGCTGAAACCTTTTGTCATTGTAATGAAGTTAAATTCTCTCACGGGGAGGGACCAGTTTCAATTTGTGTCATAGTGTTGCGCTTGCACTTCTGTAAGTAGTGATGTCAACTGCAGAGTGAACACGTGGCACTTGATCAAGGTTGATTGCTGTTGTGGGGCCCTGTTTTGAGATAGGAAATCTACAACTACAAGCCTGTTGAACGTGTGATCTGAAAGTAAGAAAGGGTGCTGCCGCGTGAGCAATAACAGACTGTGTTTTATCCGAGAGATCATGACTAAATAGAGATAAAATGGTAAATAAAAAATTAAAATAACATGATTTTTTCCTATTTAGTTCTCATTTTGGGTATGTTTGGTGGATTGTTGATTGAGTGTTCACTCAAGTGTTTTAATTTTCCACCAAATGGGTAAATTGATGTTAGTATTAATATTCACAAAATCATAATTTCATAATATAATATTATTTTTTGACGTTATTTTATATTTTAATATTTGTTACATAATTTATAAATTAACTTATAAACGCACACTTAATCTCCATATCATTCGTCATTTATTAAGCAATGATTTTGGACAATACTGTTAGAGAAAAATATAGATAAAATTAGACCCGACCACGGTTCCGGTTCGAACCGGAACAAGAACCATTTTTTCGATTTGGTTAAAGTTAGCCCCTAGCCGAACCGAACGAAATCAGACGGTTCCAATGGTTCGAACCGGAACCGTTGAGGCCCAACAGCTACTAGCCGTTTGGCTCCCTGCCCGAAATAAAAAAATATATTTTATGATTTTGTAATTACTAAATTATCCTTAATAACAGTAATAAAACGACTAGTTTTAGAGGCATTTTAGATATCACAAAAATAATCAAAAAATGTATAAATATTGGTCATTCTTCATTTTTTCAACACACTAATTCTCAATTCTCTCAAATTCTTTAATTCTCTCATTCTCAATTCTATCATCTACAATTTCTCATTCTCAATTCTCTCATTCTTCAATATTTCTTTAACAAAAATTGGCAAGTTCATCTGAGAATATCATGTCTAATGTGCCAACCCAAGAGAGCGGCTCTAGTATCGGTACACGAAGAAGAGAAGTTAAGTCTCGATCCTCCGATAATTTCAAAATTCATTTTCATTTAGTCAAGACTAAAAATAAAGTTGCAAGAGCAGTATGCAACTATTGTGGTGTATCTTACAAATTTATTGGTGGTTATGACAATATGAACAAGCATTTGGATAGACATCATGCCGTTGAAATTGAGCTTGATACAACGCAAATTCAAATGGGCAGGTACACATCATCTAGTAGAGGTACGAGTTCTTTAGATTTATTTAAATATTTTGATGCTAAAAATAGAGAAAAATTTGCTAAATTTCCTTGTATGACACATATTTCTTTAAGTTTTGGTGAAAAAATTGATTTTACTAATTGTGTTGCAAATGCTTTAAATCTTGCTGCTGTAAAATGGCTAGAAATACTTGTCATTGGATTGATGCATCATGCAACATGCAAAAATGACTTATTGCATTTAGAGTTATTGATGAGCAACATACTGCGCAAAATATTTATAGAATGATTAAAGTAATTTTTTATGAATTTGATTTATTATGTAAAATTTTAACAATTGATTTTGACAATGCATCTGCAAATACTACATCAATTAGAGATTTAAAAGAAATATGTCAACCAAATTTGGGGGGTCGATTTTTCATGTTCGTTGCACATGCCATATCCTTAATTTATGTGTTCAATATGGTCTGACATTTTTAGCACCTTTCATTGATTCTATTAAGATTACACTTAATTGTATTTGGTCATATTCTCAAGTTATGAGAGAATGTGCCAAATTTTATAAATTAAATGGTGTTAAAGCATTAAAATTTTCACGAGATGTTCCAACACGTTGGAATTCAACTTTTTTTTTAAGTCAAGCTTTCCAATACAAAGATGTATTATGTAGTTTTTTTCCCAATATGTTAAACATATCACACTTTTTCCTAATCAATGGGATATTTCTGAAAAAGTTTTAGAACTTTTAAAAGTTTTTAATCATGCTACAAATATTTTTAGCGGAGTTTATTATCCTACAACAAATTTATTTATTGTTGAAAGTTTGAATAGAATATATGAGCATGTTGAAAGTTTTGATCCTAATGATAATATTTTAATTGAAGTTATTATTGTTATGAAGAGAAAATAGTTGATTTATTTTAAAAACATTTCATTATTTTATCTTATTGCCACATTTTTTCATCTTAGAGTTAAATTAGAAGGTTTGAATAGTGCATTATAAACTTACTATACATATTTAGGAATATCTGATGAAATTAATATTATAAGAATAATTGATAAAACAAAAATTCATTTAATAGATTTACTTAATGATTATGTTAGTATATATAACCTGCAATTATTAGGACAATCTAGTAGTGAACCGGTAGTTAGTTCAAGACTTAGTGTAGGTGATCATTAGTTACTACAATAACGAAGTAAAAACATAGAGATAACACGACTAATTAGATAATTATTTATCTACCAATTTCGAGTTTCCAACTGAAATTTTAGTGCGTAAAATTTTTTAAGTACTTGAATGGTGGAACCGACATCAAAATGCATATCATGTTTTATCAATTATTGCTAAAGAGATGATGACAGCACTTGTTTCCACTGTCGCGGTTAACAAGCCTTCAGCTTAGGAGGCAATATTTTAGAAGCGAGACAGTTTTCATTACATCCAAGCACTTTAGAAGCAACGACATATGTGGATAATTGGACCCGAGCTGATTTGAGGCAACAAGAAGATGTCCCCGATGATTTTGAAGACTTGTACGACAATGCATCTACAAGTGCAAGCAGAACGGAAGCTGAATGATCAATATGAACTGATAATGATGATGTTGATGATTTTGAATAATTGTAATGTGAAACTATCTTTAAAATATAATGGAACTACGTGAGCTTTGATTTATCTCACCCCTAGAGGATACGTAAGGAACTTAAGTTTGTAAAAATTTAAGTTCAAGCTCTTTAATTTTATTTTTAATTTAATGTAATCTAAATTCAAATTAATAATATAAAATAAATTTTTTAATCTCATTTTTTTTAAAAAAAAATCATTATTAAAATTTAAAATTAAAAAAAACCAGAACCACACGGTTCGATTCCGGTTCCCGATTCCACAATCTTATGAAACCGAAGCCGAACCGATTAAACCATGACCAGATCTAGATAAAATCTCCAATTGAACTCTCAGCACATGTATCACACAGTGGATGATGCAAAAGTCGTATTCAATACACAGTATTGTTATAAGTAGGATTTGAAATAAGTCTTTACATACACAGTCTTAAACATGTATTATGAACAATGGTTTTCTTCCAAGTCAATTATGTGACACATTGGTAATGCGTTTTATAGCTGATTTAGGCAAAAAGTAATAATAATAATAATAAATAAAAAAAAAACTAATAAAGGAAAGGCCAGTCATTTCAAAGCTGATTTATAAAGTTCATGTCGCCCGTGCTCCACGTTTTCAAACTCATCTATTTTTTTCTTTTTCATGTCTTTCTTCCTTTTTTCTTTTTGCTTTTCTTATCCCTAGATCTGCCATCAGTTCAGTTCGGTTCCAGTGAATGATTTCTGGTACCACACTTGTGGTTCGGTTCCGGTTCCACAAGATTGTGGAACCGAGAATCGAAATCGGACCGAAAAGTTCCAGTTCGATTCCAATTCTTTTTTTTTAATTAATTTAAAAAATTAAAAATTAATTTTAAAAAGTTAGAAATGTGATATTATTAATATTACCAAATAAAAATAATAAAAAAATTATTATATTAAATTAAAAACGTATATTAAAAATAAAAGAGTTTAAACTTGAATTACAAAAATTTAAGCAGCCTACATATTCTCCAAGATGAAGCATACATGTCAATTTGAGTTTGTGTTGTATCAAGTCCGATTTCAGCGGCATGGTGTCTATCAAGTGTTTGTTCATATTGCCATAGCCGCCAATAAATTTATAAAATACACCAAAATAGTTGCATATTGCACTTGGATTTTCATTTTCATTCTCGACTAAATAAAAATGAATTTCAAAAATATCAGCAGATCAAGACTTAACTTCTCTTCTTTGTGTACCGACACTTTGGCAGCTCTCTTGGGTTTGGACATTGGACATAATGTTCTGAGATGAGCTTGCCATTTTTTATTAATATTTATAAATTGTAAAATTAAATCAATTGGAGAATTGAAAATATGAGAGAATTATTGGTGTGTAGACGAGTGAATTATGACCCATATTTATAGATTATTTGATTAATTTTTTGATGCATAAATTGTCTCTAAAAGTAGCCGTTTTATTACTTTTATTGAGGTAATTTAGTCATTTTAAAAATATATATTAAACAAATATTTGACTGGGAGCCGCTACTAGCTGTTGACAAACGGTTCCAACAGGAACCATGGAACCTTACGATTCCCTTGAACCGTAAGGTTCCGGTTTGGTTCTTTCCGAACCGGAACCATGACAAGTCTACTTACCCCTCCATGTGCCATTTTTCTCTAATTTTCCGCTGACATGGCTCACTGGAGAAGACATCATTGCTCTCTTTCCTCAGGTAAGCTCATCGGTCATATAGTTTATAGAAGATCTGTTGAGATAAATGGGTAGATCTAATACTGAAAATGAGACTATGTAGGAGCTCTACTCTATATGACTTTATTGGGGCATATGTGAGACCCCTAGGGTCGGATCGGAGTCTCGCACAACGAAAATGAGTCTAACAATGGATATCAAGTATGAGTGTAATTTTAAATAATTTTATAAAATATTATATTCCATTACGAGTGTATAGGAAAAAATCGCGGCTGAATCAAAGTCCGGAAACTCAAAAACGAGAAAATAAGATTGGGTGCGCGACATGTGTGTTACAGTGCGTGCGCGCACCGAATAGCCTTTTTATTTCTTTATTTGTTTGTTTGTTTTTCAAATCCTTCAACTCTCTTTCCAGAGAGCTGAAGGAATTAGGGTATTTTACCCTAATTTCTTCCAACCTTCCATAAACACTTCAAAAACACCCAAAATTAATTTTTTTAACATCAACACATGTTATAGAACAAAAATCAAGTTTTTCAAAATATCAAATATTTTTACAAAAACATAAATTTAATCTAAATACGCATTTGCGTAAATTTTGAATCCAAAACACAAACCAAATTAGAATCCCACAATGAAGTGACTCGTGAATAATTATAGGTCACCCAAAGATGATCAAGTTATTCTAGAATGGTAGCCTTAGCTCTAAGCTATTATCTAGAGTTCCAAACTCTAATTTTATGTCTATGTCTAACATAAATATTTTGACCCAATTATAAGCATATTGTGTTTATACTTCCAAAGCATCCTAACACAATTAATTAGCCTAATTTCAACATTATGTATCTAATACATCATTCATTACTATACGTCTCACTAATGAAAAACTCACTAATGAAAAACATAGCTTTTGCAGAAGATCAAACTTACCTTGCAAGATTGATTCAAAGATCCAATATACTTCTCCTTGTTGAAATATTGTGGAGAAATTCCAAAGTTAGCAAGCTTGACTCCAATATCCAATTTGTTGGGAAGCGGCCGCGAGTGTGCAGCGGAAAATCAAGAAGAAATTATGATGCCGCTATCCATTTGCCCAAGACCCATTTGTTTTGATTATTCTACAAGCCTAGGCATGTTACTATAAGTTCTAAGCAGAAAAACTCATAAAACATGCAAAGAACATAAACCTAAACATGCTAACTATCATAAGAACTCTAATTAAAATAAAGAAAGAAAAAAACTTACTTGAACCGAAGACTCCTCCAGTCCTCCCTCCAATCTACAAGTTTCTCTCGAACTCAGCAAGCTCTTCCACGTTCCAAAGAGCCACCCAAGTGTGTGGCCTCCAAAGATGCACACACCAAAGCCAAAACTCAACGGCAAGACTATGCCTTGAGTGCACGGGTATTTTGCCATTGATGCTAGCCTAGGCAAATACCTCAAAATTTTTAACTCGAGGTTCCTCTAGTCCATTAGACTAAAGGATTCTCAAAATCAGTGGCTTACTCTTAAAATTTAGAGTTGCTCACTTATATAAACCCAAGATATGAAAGGTTTGGTGCAAAAATTTATAAAGAATTCATTGGGTTTATATAGGTGCTCCAAAGACAACAAAATTAATTAAGAATCCGATGTGGGATAAATGCTAATTTAATCTTAGCCATTGGATCTTAATTTAGTGGTTTAATGAGATTATAAAACCCTAATAAGAGTTTGGGCCGAATTGGAATTCAAAACAAATAACAAATAAAAAAAAATTACTATTCACGTTTTTTTTTAATTTATTTATTTATTCCAATTCCCAAAGTGCCCCTATCGTCATTCACCAATCCCTAAGGCACTATGGAACCTCATAAATGATCTGTTCAATAATTAAACACATTGAACCATTTATGAACAATTCCTACAGCAATCATATATGTTGTTAAATTTGTACTGTGCACTGTTAACCATTGATTTCGACTTTGTTGTGTGTGACCTTTTGGGTTCCCCTCAAGTTGGACATGAAATGAATCGTGATAATTTAATCGAACATAAATTATTTTCCGATCAGATGGTCGTTCGATTTCAATGACCAAGGTTGACATCTAGCAACATGCCAATGCCCACAAATGAGAAGGAAAGATATATATACCCATTCATTATGCGATTTACATATGATACGGTCCATCGCCTCACTGTATCCCCACCGTTTAACCTAAGGTATGGAAAGTATCTACCCATATAGTCAAATGTATGATGTTGATAGTGTCATGAATTGAGCTAACCCAAGAATCTCACATGATTCTTTCGCTGTGGCCAGTCTCAAGCACTGATCACACATATCAACCCGCGAACTGGAATACTACTATTATAAGAAAATATTATCCGAGAGAGTGGCGATTCTCTGTTGTATCTTTACAAACTTCATGTGTTTCAAAAAATGACCCAATCATACCCTTATGACCTGATCTTTTGAACTGGGGAAGGAGAATGTCAAAGTTATTTGATCTACACATAAGATTGTAAAGACCTAAAGTCTAAGGACTAGTCATACAATCGATACATGAAAGTTCTCACAGAAACATGGGATAAATACTCCATTTGAAAAATTTCGGCGGTCAGTTCGATGGACACGAGCAACTCATGCATCCATGTGATACACCAAGCAGACGGTTCTCCGCTAGTAGCCTCACTGTATCCCCACCTATTGACCTAGGGTACGGAAATTGTCTACCCATATGGTCAAAGGTATGATGTTGATAGTTTCATGAATCATGCTAACCCAAAAATCTCACATCATTCTTCCACTGTGGCCACAGTCTCAAGCACTGATCACACATATCAACCCGCGAACTGGAATACTACTATTATAAGAAAATATTATCCGAGAGAGTGGCGATTCTCTGTTGTATCTTTACAAACTTCATGTGTTTCAACAAATGACTCAATCATACCCTTATGACCGGATCTTTTGAACCAAGGAAGGAGAATTTCAAATTTATTTGATCCACACATAAGATTGTAAAGACCTCAAGTCTAAGGATTAATCATATAATCGATACATGAAAGTTCTCACAGACACATGGGATAAACACTCCATATGAAATTTTTCGACGGTCAGTTCGATGGATACGAGCAACTCATGCATCCATATGATACACCAAGTGGACGGATCTCTGCTAGTAGCCTATGAGATCGGCTACCCCACTTAAGGGCAGATCATATCATCATGCTAGTCTCTCCGCTTTGTGAACGCCCAGATTATTCATAAAACTATGACTAGGAACGTTTGAGAGTAATGATTCCCATAAGGCGTGGAAGCTATCATCTTATTACTCCAAGGGCTTTATTACAGTGTTTGATGATTCATATAAGTTATGTAAGACACGTATAATAAAGATTGTCATTTTATTAATTAATGAAAATATTACAAATACAAATTCATATAGCCCATCCATAAGTTGGGTATAGGGCATATCCCTAACAATCTCCCACTTGCACTATAGCCAACTAGTATGAATCTGGACACCATACTCTCGGGTGTGCCTATCATGCTTTTGTTGAGTCAGCTCTGTAGTCAGAGAATCTGCAAGATTATCTTATGTGGGTATTTTCTCTATAATAATTTCTTTTCTCTCAACAATCTCCCTGATGAGATGAAATCGCCTGAGTACATGCTTGGATTTCTGGTGGGACCTTGGTTCATTTGATTGAGCAATGGCGCCCGTGTTGTCATAGTACATCGTGACGCCATTCTTTATCGCGGAAAGCACTTCCAGCTCCGTGATGAACTTCTTTATCCAGACTGTTTCTTTAGCTGCCTCAGATGCTGCAATATACTCGGCTTCAGTGGTGGAGTCCGTTGTAGTTGACTGCTTTGAGCTTTTCCAACTGACAGCTCCGCCATTCAAAGTAAACAGATATACTGTTTGCGATCTGCTGTCATCCCTATCGGTCTGAAAGCTCACATCACAGTGACCAATGACTTTCATCTCAAAACAATCTCTGAATGTCAAAAACATATCCTTAGTTCTTCTCAGATACTTGAGGATTGTTTTGACAGCTGCCCAGTGTTGCTCACCAGGATTTGTCTGATACATACTCGTTATGCTAAGAGCATAAGAGACATCAGGTCTTGTACATAGCATGGCATACATGATCGATCCTATTGCTGAAGCGTAATGGTATCTACTCATACGCTCTCTATCTGAATGAGTATGTGGACATTGCTCCTTAGATAATTTGATTCCATGACAAGTAGGTAAATTACCTCTTTTAGAATCTTCCATTTTGAATTTTTCAAAACTTTATCTATGTACGTAGATTGAGAAAGTCTTAACAACCTCTTAGATCTATTACGGTAGATCTTAATACCGAGGATGTAGGCTGCTTCTCCCAAATCTTTCATGGAGAAATTCTGAGATAACCATTGCTTGGTGGCTTGCATCATGGGAATATCATTCTCGATGATTAATATGTCATCGACATATAATACAAGAAATACAACAGCACTCCCACTACTTTTCCTGTAAACACAAGGCTCGTCTACATTTTTTATGAAGTCAAATTCTTTGATTGTCTCATCAAATCGCATATTCCAACTTCTGGAGGCTTGCTTGAGTCCATAAATGGATCGTTTAAGCTTACATACTTTATTATGATTATCCTTAGATGCAAACCCCTCAGGTTGTGTCATATAGACTTCCTCTACGAGTTTCCCATTAAGGAAAGTTGTTTTGACATCCATCTGCCAAATCTCATAATCAAAGTGTGCAGCTAGTACCAGTAAAATTCGAATGGACTTTATCATTGCAACAGGCGAGAAGGTTTCGTCATTGTCAATTCCTTGGATTTGTCTATAACCTTTCGCCACCAACCTAGCCTTATAGGTTTGGATGTTGCCTTCTGCATCAGTTTTACGCTTGTAAATCCACTTGCAGCCTATGGGTTTTATCCCTTCAGGTGCATCCACCAAGTCTCAGACTTGATTCTGGTACATAGAGTCTATTTCAGATTTCATGGCCTCAAGCCACTTGACTGAATCAATGTCACGTATTGCTTCGTCATAACTGGTGGGATCGTCATTATCAATGACCTGATCATGTTCCTCATCAATATGAAAACCATATCTTCCAGGCTCATGTTTTTCCCTACCAGACATTCTAAGTTCATAACCTTGTGGTTGTTCCGTCGCTGCCCTTTTGAGGGGCTTGGGGTTTAGTTCTATATTAGTTTGTTCTTCTCATACCCCATCGAGGTCAAGTCTACTCCCACTATGTTTCTTGAGAAGGAATTCATTCTCTAGAAATTTATCATTTCGTGAGACAAATGTTCTTTGTTCATTTGGGACGTAGAACACGTATGCTCTTGAGTTCAAGGCATATCCTATAAACTTACATTTAACTGCCCTATCATCCAATTTGTTAGTTTGTGTGATCTTAACATATGCGTCACATCCCCAAACTCTTAGATAACAAAGACTAGGACGTTTCCTAGACCATAACTCATATGGTGTTTGACTAACAGTCTTGGAAGGAACTTGGTTTAGTAGTAGAGTTGCAGTTTCTAAAGCAAGACCCCAAAATGAAAGAGGTAGATCCGTGCCTGGCATCATTGATCGGACCATATTTAATAATGTCCGATTTCTCCTTTCGGAGACCCCATTATGCTGTGGAGTTCCCGGAGGAGTCCACTGGGAAATAATTCAATTTTCTCTCAAGTAATCTTGAAATTCCTCGCTAAAGTATTCATCACCTCGGTCAGACCTTAGTGACTTAATACTTTTATTAAGCTGGTTTTCTACTTCAGCTTTGAAGACTTTGAATTTCTCAAAGGGTTCAGATTTGTACCGCATAAGGTACACATACCCATATCGCGAGTGATCATCGATAAAGGTAATGAAGTAGGAGAATCCACCTCTAGCGGTGAGTGACATTGGTCCACATACATCAGAGTGTATGAGTTCTAATGTCTCCGCTGCACGCTATCATTTACCTTTGAAGGGTAATTTGGTCATTTTACCAAGTAAACAAGACTCACAAGTTCCATAAGGTTCATATTTGAAGGGTCTGAAATACCCATCCTTATGTGGCTTAATTAATCTTGTTCCATTGATATGACCTAAGCGACTGTGCCATAGAAGTGATTCATTGAGATTATTCCAGTTAAAATTGTATATATTAGAGGTTGAACATTCTTTGTTAGTTTGTAAGACATAGATACCATTATTCAAAATACCATCTCCATATTTTATTTCATTGAAATAAATAGAACATTCATTACAACTTATTAGGCATGAAAAGCCTTTATTACATAAAGAAGAAATTGAAATGATGTTCTTTACTAGAGAAGGTACATAAACACAATCTTCTAAGTCTAAAACTAAACCATTCGGTAAAACTAATGAATAATTCCTCACGCACAATGCAACCAGTTTTGCTCCATTACCCATGCGTAAGTCAACCTCCCCGTGACAGAGTCTCCTACTGTTTCTCAGGCCCTGCACATTGTTACACAAGTAAGTCCCACAACCGGTGTCAAGCACCCAAGTAGAAGGTTAAGAGTTTTGAGAATATAGTTCAATGATATACAACATACCTGAAGCATTGGGCTTCTTGGCCTCTTGGGCTTCCATAGCTTCCTTGGCTTTCAAGGATCTGCAGTCTTTCTTCCAATGACCATTCTTTCCACAAAAGAAACATTTCCCCTTTCCCTTTTTCTTCTCCACCTTACCATTGGGCTTTAGGTGATCTAGAGCCTTAGCCTTGGCCTTATTTTTCTTTGGGCCTCGTGGCTTCAGGTCCGTACCCGTAAGCATGACAGAGGTTTTAAGCTCCGATTTCAAGTCCTTCTCTGCTTGCTTTATCAAATTGTGCAATTCTGCTAAAGTAGCTTCTTTATCAGACAAATGAAACTGCATAATAAAGTTAGAGAAGTGTTTTGGTAAGGACTGAAGAATTAGATCGTGACCTATCTCATGATCCACGATGAACCCGAGGTTGGCCAATTTTTCAATGTGGCCAATCATTTCAAGCACATTTCCACCAACAGATCCTTCCTAATACCTTGTTTGGAATAAGGCATATGACGCTTGGAATCTCACGGTATGAACGGAAGTTGCATACAACTCCTTCAAGTGAAAGATGATGGTTTGAGCGTCCATATCTTCGTGAGCTTTCTGAAGTTCGGCCGACATAGAGCCAAGCATTATGAAAACTGCTTGCTCATCATCATCGACATGTTTCTTCCAAGCATCAAATGTATTTTGGTCAGCATCTTCTACGGGTTCAGGGGGAAATGGTCTTTCAAGCACATAGAAAATCTTTTCTTGTCGTAAGACAATTTTAAGGTTTCTAAACCAGTCATTGTAGTTGTCCCCTTTGAGCTTATGCTCATCAAGGATGGAACGAAGTGCTACTCTGTTTTCCATTTGAATGTTTGTTAAATATTTTAACCCACATGTTAAAAGAGAATGTTAAAATTAGGAATATGTTTTCATTAATGTTTCATAATAACATGGGCTTTTAATATTATCAAGTTGCTCCCACTAAATTATTTTAAGATTTTAAGCAAATCGCATCAACCCCAATATGATGGATTTCTTGTGGGCAAGGATCCCATTATCATCATTTCATAACTCCGACTAGGGCCGGTCGTTATAAAATATGATAATTAGGTAGGTTCCCAACCAATTTATGATATATATCATAATTTCTTGATCATTGGGTTGGGCAATCAAACATGCCATAGCTTATGCTAGTCCTTATGGACACCCAATATTTGCCACTAAGTTATAAGACCACGCCTAAGGGTCGCTTCGTCTTATGACTCAGAAAAGTCAAACCATTGTCAATAGTACGATTTAGGGAAAAATTGGTATTGGTCAGTCTGGTAAAAGCCTAGTCCTGCCAATACGGTTTAAGCCCTTTGGGTCTATACCTTACAATGGGAGACAAATTTTAGACTTAAATTATTATTGAGGATTTTAGCAAGTTTAAGTGAATAACTGTCAAATGGATTCCTCCATTGAAAATTCCCCAGAGGGACGGTGGAGCGAACTCTCTTAAATACCCTTACCTCTTAGGCTCTTATTGCCTTGGTGACAGGAATAAACAATCCAAATTAGTCTAACACTTTAAATATGCTTTAAGGTAAGCTTTGAGTAAATGATTATCTAGATGTCTTCACAGCTTTTCCTTTTGGCTATAAAAAAGGTAGTGAGTGAAGGAAGACACCAAATCATTATCTAACTCTAGTAATACCTTTGGTTAAATTAACTTTAGTTTGGAAAGTTTTATTAACGCCTTGGTCCCACCCCACTTGTATATTTTATAATGTCTTTTATTAATAACAAGTGATTTTATATTTATTAGCCTTAAAGGTAATAAATCTCTAAGTTCACCACGGAATAATTACTTAGCTAAGGGATAAGCAATAAAATTCTTTATTTCCTTAGAAAGTCTCTAGATGCTTGCACCCTAAAATAATCATGCCAATTCTAATCATACATAGAATCATCAAGCATATGAGTTTTAATATGTTGGAATTATTTTAGGCATTAAATAACTTTGATTAATATTTAATTATGATATTGCATTTTATTTTATTCAAATAAATTTACTATTGACGTTTGTTTTACAGATGCGTGAACTTTAAATGCAATTTCACAATTCAAATCTTAACCAAATCATGCAAAACATGTACCTAAAATTAAGTTCAGGGTGTTAGCTTTCCAACGAGCTTTTACACACCCAATTTCGAGTTCAAATGAGAGAGAATTAATCAAAACAATAACGGCGCTCTGATACCACTGTTGGGAAGCGGCCGCGAGTGCGCAGCGGAAAATCAAGAAGAAATTATGATGCCGCTATCCCTTTGCCCAAGACCTATTTGTTTTGATTATTCTACAAGCCTATGCATGTTACTATATATTCTAAGCATAAAAACTCATAAAACATGCAAAGAACATAAACCTAAACATGCTAACTATCATAAGAACTCTAATTAAAATAAAGAAAGAAAAAGACTTACTTGAACCGAAGACTCCTCCAGTCCTCCCTCCAATCTACAAGCTTTTCTCGAACTCAGCAAGCTCTTCCACGTTCCAAAGAGCCACCCAAGTGTGTGGCCTCCAAAGATGCACACACCAAAGCCAAAACTCAACGGCAAGACTACGCCTTGAGTGCACGGGTATTTTGCCCTTGGTGCTAGCCTAGGCAAATACCTCAAAAAATTTAACTCGAGGTTCCTCTAGTCAATTAGACTTAAGGATCCTCAAAATCAGTGGCTTACTCTTAAACTTTAGAGTTTCTCACTTATATAAACCCAAGATATGAAAGGTTTGGTGCAAAAATTTGTAAAGAATTCATTGGGTTTATATAGGTGCTCCAAAGACAACAAAATTAATTAAGAATCCGTTGTGGGATAAATGCTAATTTAATCTTAGCCAATAGATATTAATTTAGTGGTTTAATGAGATTATAAAACCCTAATAAGAAGTTGGTCCGAATTGGAATTCAAAACAAATAACAAATAAATTTTTTTTTACTATTCACGTAACTATTCATGTTTTTTTTTTAATTTATTTATTTATTCCAATTCCCAAAGTGCCCCTATCGTCATTCACCAATCCCTAAGCCATTATGGAACCCCATAAATGATCTGTTCAATAATTAAACACATTGAACCATTTATGAACAATTCCTACAATAATAATATATGCTGTTATATTTGTACTGTGCACTGTTAACCATTGATTTCGACTTTGTTGTGTGTGACCTTTTGGGTTCCCCTCAAGTTGGACATGAAATGGATCGTGATAATTTAATCGAACATAAATTATCATCCGATCAGATGGTCGTTCGATTTCAATGACCAAGGTTGACATCTAGCAACATGACAAGTCCCCCAAATGAGAAGGAAAGATATATATACCCATTATGTATGCGATTTACATATGATACGGTCCATCGCCTCACTGTATCCCCACCGTTTGACCTAGGGTATGGAAAGTGTCTACCCATATAGTCAAAGGTATGATGTTGATAGTGTCATGAATCGTGCTAACCCAAGAATCTCATATGATTCTTCCGCTGCGGCCACAGTCTCAAGTACTGATCACACATATCAACCCGCGAACTGGAATACTACTCTTATAAGAAAATATTATCCGAGAGAGTGGCGATTCTCTGTTGTATATTTACAAACTTCATGTGTTTCAACAAATGACCCAATCATACCCTTATGACCAGATTTTTTGAACCGAGGAAGGAGAATTTCAAAGTTATTTGATCCACACATAAGATTGTAATGACCTCAAGTCTAGGGACTAATCATATAATCGATACATGAAAGTTCTCACAGACACATGGGATAAACACTCCTTATGAAATCTTTCGGTGGTCAGTTCGATGTATACGAGCAACTCATGCATCCATGTGATACACCAAGCAGACGAATCTCCGCTAGTAGCCTATGAGATCGGTTACCCCACTTAAGGGCGGATCATATCATCATGCTAGTCTCTCTGCTTTGTGAACGCCCAGATTATTCATAAAACTATGACTAGGAACGTTTGAGAGTAATGATTCTCATAAGGTGTGGAAGCCATCATCTTATTACTCCAAGGGCTTTATTACAGTGTTTGATGATTTATATAAGTTATGTAAGACACGTATAATAAAGATTGACATTTTATTAATTAATGAAAATATTACAAATACATGTACATATAGCCCATCCGCAAGTTGGGTATAGGGCATATCCCTAACACAATCTTGATTCCAAAGCTAGCAGACTTCACTCCAAGATCCAATCTTGATTTCTCCTAATTGAAATGTTGTAGAGATCTCACAAAACTTCTCTAAACACTTCTCCAATTTAGGCTAATTTCTCTAATTCTTGCTTGTATTTAGCTTTCTCAAGTTTTTGCTTTGCTTAATTAAAACCTTCATAAAACTTGCCATTTATAGCAAAACTTAGGCAATTTTTAATTAATAAAAGTTGTAATCAACTTTTAGGTGGGATTAATCTAATTTGTCCAAAGATGTATAATTGGGTGTGACTAATCTTCATTATCTACCACTTTGATTTAATCCAATTAAATCAAGACAAAGATTAGGAAATGGATTAGTTTAATGTTTACCACTTTGATTTAATCCAATTAAATCAAACAAAAATCACCTATTATTACATACTTACAATCACCACAATATCCTCAAATGATAGAGATAATTAAGATTTTACAATTAAACCCTTGTGTAATTATTGAATTAATCCAATTAGGTCAAAGTAGATAATAAATGTTATCCAATAACACTTGATTATCTAAGTTGATAATTATAATATCGAATATTATATTTTATCAAAATTAATCGGCTACCCAAGTGTTCAACAAGTACACTTCATATTGGTATCTCTAAGTTCAGACACGTTCATCATATAAGCCTAACTAATATATACGTAATTCGACCACCTCTGAATTCACGAAGAACACGAACGACATTTCTGAACTATATAAGTCGAGGTCATCACATATGTTTAACAATCCCTCCGTCGTAGGCTATCCGAGTTGTGCTTACGAAACATAAAATACACCATCAAGTTTCTGAGGCGCACTTCTCATGTCGACATATCCAAGATTCTTCATAAATGATGTGATCTACCCTAGGTGATCGACTTTGGCCAAAGCTTCAAGAAGCATGACTTTACTCACATGGATACTTAAACCCCTTATGGTACACATACGGGCCGACAGATCATATCATGCTTCACACTTGATTACTAAGTGCATCTGATGAGAACCTGCCTGGAGCGGAGCCAGAAAAACCCACACAAGATTGAAATCATTCCCAAGAAATACCAAGACAGTTCGGATAAAAACTCTAAACCTCTGAAGAACAAGCAACAGAAACCTAGAGTGCTAATATGGGTGCCACAAAGGGATAACAGTCATTTGATAAGCCAAAACGAGTGAGAAAAAATTGAGGATCTCAATGCTCACGAATTGATAAAATATTTTATTGAAAAGAGAGTTGTAAAATATAACCAAAGAGTTAGCCTTTTATAAGGAGGCTACAACCAAAACCCTAACCCACAAGGATAAAACGAAACTACCCACACACCAACAGGCGTGTATCCTAAAACAAAGCTAAGTTATCCCCACGTGCAAACCCTTGCACACTTAACCTAATTCCCAAACATAAAATAATAATCTAAAGAAAATAGTCAAACGTAAATAACGGGCTGAAATAAAACAAAAGTCAAGCCCTAAATAAGAGAATAACAAATGCCAAATAACTATAATAGGCCTAAGGAACTCGTTGCTCCGCGGCCTGAATAAGATTCACCATCTTGGGTTCTTCCAGCGTCAAGCCCATACTCAATGAAGTAGAAGTACGGGAATAGTCAGATACCATCTTCTGTATGAATCCATGCATAGCTTCCTGGATCTTCTTAGCTCGAGACCACATGATTGGACCTTCTGGAACTTGTACTGTGGCGGTCCGTCCATCATGGGCTGCATCTTGGGCCTAATCATTCCCCCTCTCCTCGAAAGGATTCGACCTCGAATCTGCATCAAACAAAGAAAGATCAGAAATATTAAATGACGCATAAACATTATACTCACCTGGCAAATCCATTTTGTTGGCATTGTCATTTATTTTCTCAAGAATATGAAATGGGCCATCGCCTCTCGGTTGGAGTTTGGATTTTCGTTGCTTTGGGAAGTGCTCTTTTCGCATGTGTACCAAACCCAATCACCGGGTTCAAAAGAGACACGACGTCTACCCTTATTGGCATGTGAGGCATATTGTTCATTCTTCTTCTCAATGTGTTTTATTGCTTTCTCATGTATGGACTTGACCAAGTCGGCCTTGTGCTTACCATCCAGGCTCACCCTCTCATCAACAGGCAAAGGCAATAAATCCAGATGTGTTAGTGGGTTAAATCTATACATAATTTCAAAAGGAGAATAAGAAGTAGTGGAATGAATACTAAGATTATAAGCAAACTCAATGAAAGGTAAACATTCTTCCCATGTTTTCAAATTCTTAGAAATGACAGTGTGTAATAGTTGGGACAGGGTCCTGTTAACGACTTCAGTTTGACCGTCAGTCTGTGGGTGACAAGTGGTGGAAAATAACAGTTTAGTTCCCAGCCTACCCCATAAAATTTTCCAAAAATGACTTAAAAACTTCGCATCCCTGTCCGATACTATACTCCGAGGTACTCCATGTAAGCGAAGAAACCTCAGAAAAAATAAGTCAGCAATGTGTGTGGCATCATCTGATTTATGACATGCAATAAAGTGTGCCATCTTGCTAAAACGGTCAACTACAACAAAAATAGAGTCTTGGCCCTTCCTAGATCTAGGTAATCCTAACACAAATTCCATGGAAAAATCTACCCACGGTGCCTGAGGAACAGGTAAAGGTGTATAAAGCCCAAGTAGTTGAACTTTAGATTTTGCTTTCCTACAAGTAATGCAACCAGTACAAATGCGTATGAAATGCTTCTTCATTTTAGGCCAATAAAATGTTAGGGATATGCCCTATACCCAACTTGTGGATGGGCTATATGTACATGTATTTGTAATATTTTCATTAATTAATAAAATGGCAATCTTTATTATACGTGTCTTACATAACTTATATGAATCATCAACATTGTAATAAAGCCCTTGGAGTAATAAGACGATGGCTTCCACGCCTTATGAGAATCATTACTCTTAAATGTTCATAGTCATAGTTTTGGGAATAATATGGGCGTTCACAAAGCGGAGAGACTAGCATGATGATATGATCCGCCCTTAAGTGGGGTAGCCGATCTCATAGGCTACTAGCGGAGATCCGTCCACTTGGTGTATCACATGGATGCATGAGTTGCTCGTATCCATCGAAATGACCGCCGAAAGTTTTCATATGGAGTGTTTATCCCATGTGTCTGTGAGAACTTTAATGTATCGATTATATGATTAGTCCTTAGACTTGAGGTCTTTACAATCTTATGTGTGGATCAAATAACTTTGACATTCTCCTTCCTCGATTCAAAAGATCTGGTCATAAGGGTATGATTGGGTCATTTGTTGAAACACATGAAGTTTGTAATGATACAACAGAGAATCGCCACTCTCTCGGATAATACTTTCTTATAAGAGTAGTATTCCAGTTCGTGGGTTGATATGTGTGATCCGTGCTTGAGACTGTGGCCACAACGGAAGAATCATGTGAGATTCTTGGGTTAGCATGATTCATGAAACTATCAACATCATACCTTTGACCATATGGGTAGACACTTTCTGTACCCTATGTCAATAGGTGGGGATACACTGAGGCGATGGACCGTATCATATGTAAATCACATACAGAATGTGTATATATATCTTTCCTTCTCATTTGGGGGCCTTAGCATGTTGCTAGATGTCAATCTTGGTCATTGAAATCGAACGACCATCTGATCGGAGGATAATTTATGCTCGATTAAATTATCACGATTCATTTCATGTCCAACTTGAGGGGAACCCAAAAGGTCACACACAACAAAGTCGAAATCAATGGTTAACAGTGCACAATACATATTTAACAGCATATATGATTGCTGTAGGAATTTTTCATAAATGGTTCAATGTGTTTAATTATTGAATAGATCATTTATGAGGTTCCATAGTGGCTTAGGGATTAGTGAATGACGATAGAGGCACTTTGAGAATTGGAATAAATAGATAAAAAAAAAAATTACTATTCATATGAATAGTAATTTATTTATTTTTGTTATTTGTTTTGAATTCCAATTCGGCCTAAACTCTTATTATGGTTTTATAATCTCATTAAACCACTAAATTAAGATCCAATGGCTAAGATTAAATTGGCTTTTATCCCATATCGGATTCTTAATTAATTTTGTTGTCTTTGGAGCACTATATAAACCCAAAGAATTCTTCACAAATTTTTGCACCAACCTTTCAAATCTTGGGTTTATATAAGTGAGCAACTCTAAAGTTTTAAGAGTAAGCCACTGATTTTGAGGATCCTTAAGTCTAATGGACTAGAGGAACCTCGAGTTAAAAGTTTTGAGGTATTTGCCTAGGCTAGCACCAAGGGCAAAATACACGGGCACTCAAAGCGTAGTCTTGCCGTTGAGTTTTGGCTTTGGTGTGTGCATCTTTGGAGGCCACGCACTTGGATGGCTCTTTGGAACGTGGAAGAGCTTGCTGAGTTCAAGAAAAGCTTGTAGATTAGAGGGAGGACTGGAGGAGTCTTTGGTTCAAGTAAGTCTTTTTCTTTCTTTATTTTAATTAGAGTTTTTATGATAAGTTAGCATGTTTAGGTTTATGTTATTTGCATGTTTTATGCTTAGAATATATAGTAACATGCCTAGGCTTGTAGAATAATAAAAACAAATAGGTCTTGGGTAAAGGGAAAGCGGCATCATAATTTTAATTATTTATTTTTCCGCTGCGCACTCGCGGTCGCTTCCCAACAGTGGTATCAGCGCGTCGTTTTTGGTTTGATTAGTTATCACTCATTTGAACTCGAAATTGGGTGTTTAAAAGCTTGTTGGAAAGCTAACACCCTGAACTTAATTTTAGGCATAAGTTTTGCATGATTTGGTTAAGATTTGAATTTTGAAATTGCATTTAACGTTCACGCGTCTGCAGAAAAACATGAATAGTAACTTATTTGAATAAAATAAAATGCAATATCATAATTAAATATTAATCAAAGTTATTTAATGCCTAAAATAATTCCAACATATTAAAACTCATATGCTTGATGATTCTATGTATGATTAGAATTGGCATGATTATTTTAGGGTGCAAGCATCTAGAGACTTTCTAAGAAATAGAGAGTGTATTGCTTATCCCTTAGTTAAGTAATTATTCCGTGATGAACTTAGAGATTTATTACCTTTAAGGCTAATAAATATAAATCACTTGTTTATAATAAAAGATATTATAAAAGATACAAGTGGGGTGGGACCAAGGCGTTAATAAAACTTTCCAAACTAAAGTTAATTTAACCAAAGGTATTAATAGAGCTAGATAATGATTTGGTGTCTTCCTTCACTCACTACCTTTTTTATAGCCAAAAGGGAAAGCTGTGAAGACATCTAGATAATCATTTACTCAAAGCTTACCTTAAAGCATATTTAAAGTGTTGGACTAATTTGGAGGATCTATTGTTTATTCATGTCACCAAGGCGATAAGAGCCTAAGTGGTAAGAGTATTTAAGAGAGTTCGCTCCACCCTCCATCTAGGGAATTTTCAATGGAGGAATCCATTTGACAGTTATTCACTTAAACTTGCTAAAATCCTTAATAATAATTTAAGTCTAAAATTTGCCTCCCATTGTAAAGTATAGACCCAAAGGGCTTAAACCGTATTGGAAGGACTAGGCTTTACCAGACTGACCAATACCAATTTGTCCCTAAATCGTACTATTGATAATGGTTTGAATATTCTGCGTCATAAAACGCAACGACCCTTAGGCGTGGTCTTATAACTTATTGGCAAAGATTGGGTGTCCACGAGGACTAGCTTAAGCTATGGCATATTTGATTGCCCAACCCAATGATCAAGGAATTGTGATTTATATAATAAATTGGTTGGGAACCTACCTAATTATCGTATTTTATAACGACCAGCCCTAGTCGGAGTTATGAAATGATGATAATGGGATCCTTGCCCACAAGAAATCCATCATATTGGGGTTGATGCGATTTGCTTAAAATTTTAAAACAATTGAGTGGGAGCAACTTCATAATATTAAAAGCCCATGTTATTATGAAACATTAATGAAAAACATATTCCTAATTTTAACATTCTCTCTTAACATGTGGGTTAAAATATTTCACAAACATTCAAATGGCAAACAGAGTATCACTTCGTTCCATTATTGATGAGCATAAACTCAAAGGGGACAACTAAAATGACTGGTTTAGAAATCTTAAAATTATCTTACGACAAGAAAATATTTTCTATGTTCTTGAAAGACCGTTTCCCCATGAACCCGCAGAAGATGCTGACCAAAATACATTCGATACTTGGAAGAAACACGTCGATGATGATGAGCAAGCAGTTTGCATAATGCTTGGCTCTATGTCAGACGAACTTCAGAAAGTTCACGAAGATATGGATGCTCAAACCATCATCTTTCACTTGAAGGAGTTGTATGCAACTTCCGTTCATACCTTGAGATTTCAAGTGTCATGTGCCTATTCCAAACAAGGTATAAGGAAGGATCTGTTAGTGGACATGTGATTAAGATGATTGGCCACATTGAAAAATTGCCCAACCTCGGGTTCATCATGGATCATGAGATATGTCAGGATCTAATTCTTCAGTCCTTACCAAAAGAATTCTCTAACTTTATTATACAGTTTCATCTGTCTGATAAAGAAGCTACTTTAGCAGAATTGCACAATCTGATAAAACAATCAGAGAAGAACTTGAAACCGGAGCTTAAAACCTCCGTCATGCTTACGGGTATGGACTTGAAGCCACTAGGCCCAAAGAAAAATAAGGGCAAGGCCAAGGCTCCAGATCACCTAAAGCCCAATGGTAAGGTGTAGAAGAAAAATGGAAATGGGAAATGTTTCTTTTGTGGAAAGAAGGGTCATTGGAAGAAAGACTGCAGATCCTTGAAAGCCAAGGAAACTAGGGCAGCCCAAGAGGCCAAGAAGCCCAATGCTTCAGATATGTTGTATATGATTGAACTATATTCTCAAAACTCTGAACCTTCTACTTTGGTGTTTGACACCGGTTGTGGGACTCACTTGTGTAACAATTGCAGGGCCTAAGAAACAGTAGGAGACTCCGTCATGGGGAGGTTGACTTACGCATGGTTAATGGAGAAAAACTGGCTGCATTGTGCGTGGGGACTTATTCATTAGTTTTGCCGAATGGTTTAGTTTTAGACTTAGAAGATTGTGTTTATGTACCTTCTCTAGTAAAGAACATCATTTTAATTTCTTCTTTATGTAATAAAGGCTTTTCATGCCTAATAAGTTGTAATGAATTTTCTATTTATTTCAATGAAATACAATATGGAGCTGGTATTTTGAATAATGGTATCTATGTCTTACAAACTATCAAAAAATATTCAACCTCTAATATATACAACGTTAAATCGAATAATCTCAATGAATCACTTCTATGGCACAGTCGCTTAGGTCATATCAATGAAACAAGATTAACTAAGCTACATAAGGATGGGTATTTCAGACCCTTCAAATATGAACCTTATGGAACTTGTGAGTCTTGTTTACTTGGTAAAATGACCAAATTACCCTTCAAAGGTAATAGATAGTATGCAGCGGAGACATTAGAACTCATACACTCTGATGTATGCGGACCAATGTCAGTCACCGCTAGAGGTGGATTCTCCTACTTCATTACCTTTATCGATGATCACTCGCGATATAGGTATGTGTACCTTATGCGGTACAAATCTGAACCCTTTGAGAAATTCAAAGACTTCAAAGCTGAAGTAGAAAACCAGCTTAATAAAAGTATTAAGTCACTAAGGTCTAATCGAGGTGGTGAATACTTAAGCAACGAATTTCAAGATTACTTGAGAGAAAAATGGCATTGTTTCTCAGTGGACTCCTCCGGGAACTCCACAACATAATGGGGTCTCCGAAAGGAGAAATCGGACATTATTAGTTATGGTCCGATCAATTATGCCAGGCACGGATCTACCTCTTTCATTTTGGGGCTTGCTTTAGAAACTGTAACACTACTACTAAACCAAGTTCCTTCCATGACTGTTAGTCAAACACCATATGAGTTATGGTCTGGGAAACGTCCTAACCTTAGTTATCTAAGAGTTTGGGGATGTGACGTATATGTCAAGCTCACACAAACTAACAAATTAGATGATAGAGTGGTTAAATGTAAGTTTGTAGGATATGCCTTGAACTCAAGAGCATACATGTTCTACATCCCAAATGAACAAATAACATTTGTCTCACAAAATGCTAAATTTCTAGAGAATGAATTCCTTCTCAAGAAATATAGTGGGAGTAGACTTGACCTCGATGAGGTACGAGAAGAAAAAACTAACATAGAACTAAACCCCTGGCCCCTCAAAAGGGTAGCGACGGAACAACCACAAGGTTATGAACTCAGAAGGTCTGATAGGGAAAGACATGAGCCTGAAAGATATGGTTTCCATATTGATGAGGAACATGATTAGGTCATTGATAATGACGATCCTACCAGTTATGACGAAGCAATGTGTGACATTGATTCAGTCAAGTGGCTTGAGGCCATGAAATCCGAAATAGACTCTATCTATCAGAATCAAGTATGAGACTTGGTAGATGCACCTGAAGGGATAAAACCTATAGGCTGGAAGTGGATTTACAAGCGTAAAACTGATGCAGAAGGCATCCTCCAAACCTATAAGGCTAGGTTGGTGGCGAAAGGTTATAGACAAATCCAAGGAATTGACTATGAGGAAACCTTCTCGCCTGTTGCAATGATAAAGTCAATTCGAATTTTACTGGCACTAGCTGCACACTTTGATTATGAGATTTGGCAGATGGATGTAAAAACAGCTTTCCTTAATGGGAACCTCCTAGAGGAAGTCTATATGACACAACCTGAGGGGTTATCATATAATGATGATCATAATTAAGTATGCAAGCTTAAACGATCCATTTATGGACTCAATCAAGCCTCCAGAAGTTGGAATATACGATTTGATGAGACAATCAAAGAATTTGACTTCATCAAAAATGTAGACGAGCCTTGTGTTTACAGAAAAAGTAGTGGGAGTGCTGTTGTATTTCTTGTATTATATGTCGATGACATATTAATCATCGGGAATGATATTCCCATGATGCAAGCCACCGAGCAAAGGTTATCTCAGAATTTCTCCATGAAAGATTTGGGAGAAACAGCCTACATCCTCAGCATTAAGATCTACCGTGATAGATCTAAGAGGTTGTTAGGAATTTCTCAATCTACGTACGTAGATAAATTTTTGAAAAGATTCAAAATGGAAGATTCCAAAAGAGGTAATTTACCTACTTATCATGGAATCAAATTATCTAAGGAGCAATGTCCACGTATTCCTTCAGATAGAGAGCATATTAGTAGGATCCCTTATGCTTCAGCAATAGGATCGATCATGTACGCCATGCTATGTACAAGACCTGATGTCTCTTATGCTCTTAGCATAACGAACAGGTATCAGGCAAATCCTGGTGAGCAACACTGGGCAGCTGTCAAAACAATCCTCAAGTATCTGAGAAGAACTAAGGATGTGTTTTTGACATACGGAGATTGTTCTGAGATGAAAGTCATTGGTTACTGTGATGCGAGCTTTCAAACCGACATGGATGACAGCAGATCGCAAACAGGATATCTGTTTACTTTGAATGGCGATGCTGTCAGTTGGAAAAGGTCAAAACAGTCAACTACAGCAGACTCCACCACTGAAGCCGAGTATATTACAGCATCTGAGGCTGCTAAAGAAGCAGTCTGGATAAAGAAGTTCATCACGGAACTGGAAGTGCTTCCTGCGATAAAGAATGGCATCACGATGTACTGTGACAACACGTGCGCCATTGCTTAATAAAAGGAACCAAGGTCCCACCAAAAATCCAAGCATGTACTCAGGCGATTTCATCTCATCAGAGAGATTGTTGAGAGAAAAAAGTTATTATAGAGAAAATACCCACAGAAGATAATCTTGCAGATTCTCTGACTAAAAGGCTGACTCAACAAATGCATGATTGGCACACCCGAGAGTATGGTGTCTAGATTCATACTAGTTGGCTATAGTGCAAGTGGGAGATTGTTAGAGATATGGCCTATACCCAACTTGTGGATGGGCTATATATATATGTATTTGTAATATTTTCATTAATTAATAAAATGGCAATCTTTATTATACGTGTCTTACATAACTTATATGAATCATCAACACTGTAATAAAGCCCTTGGAGTAATAAGACGATGGCTTCCACGCCTTATGAGAATCATTACTCTTAAATGTTCATAGTCATAGGATTTTGAATAATCTGGGCGTTCACAAAGCGGAGAGACTAGCATGATGATATGATCCGCCCTTAAATGGGGTAGCCGATCTCATAGGCTACTAGCGGAGATTCGTCCGCTTGGTGTATCACATGGATGCATGAGTTGCTTGTGTCCATCGAACTGACCGCCGAAATTTTTCATATGGAGTGTTTATCCCATGTGTCTGTGAGAACTTTCATGTATCGATTATATGATTAGTCCTTAGACTTGAGGTCTTTACAATCTTATGTATGGATCAAATAACTTTGACATTCTCCTTCCTCGGTTCAAAAGATCCGGTCATAAGGGTATAATTGGGTCATTTGTTGAAACACATGAAGTTCGTAAAGATACAATAGAGAATCGCCACTCTCTCGGATAATATTTTCTTATAAGAGTAGTATTCCAGTTCATGGGTTGATATGTGTGATCAGTGCTTGAGACTGTGGCCACAATGGAAGAATCATGTGAGATTCTTGGGTTAGCACGATTCATGAAACTATCAACATCATACCTTTGACCATATGGGTAGACATTTTTCGTACCCTAGGTCAATAGGTGGGGATACAGCAAGGCAAGGGACCGTATCATATGTAAATCGCATACAGAATGTGTATATATATCTTTCCTTCTCATTTGGAGGCCTTGGCATGTTGCTAGATGTCAATCTTGGTCATTGAAATCGAACGACCATCTGATCAGAGGATAATTTATGTTCGATTAAATTATCACGATTCATTTCATGTCCAACTTGAGGGGAACCCAAAAGGTCACACACAACAAAGTCGAAATCAATGGTTAACAGTGCACAATACATATTTAACAGCATATATGATTGCTGTAGGAATTGTTCATAAATGGTTCAATGTGTTTAATTATTGAACAGATCATTTATGAGGTTCCATAGTGGCTTAGGGATTGGTGAATGACGATAGGGGCACTTTGGGAATTGGAATAAATAGATAAAAAATAAAAATTACTATTCATGTGAATAGCAACATGTGAATAGTACCACGTGAATAGTAAATTTTTTATTTATTTATTTTTGTTATTTGTTTTGAATTTCAATTCGGCCCAAACTCTTATTAGGGTTTAATAATCTCATTAAACCACTAAATTAAGATCCGATGGCTAAGATTAAATTGGCTTTTATCCCACATCTGATTCTTAATTAATTTTGTTGTCTTTGGAGCACTATATAAACCCAAAGAATTCTTCACAAATTTTTGCACCAACCTTTCAAATCTTGGGTTTATATAAGTGAGCAACTCTAAAGTTTTCAGAGTAAGCCACTGATTTTGAGGATTCTTAAGTCTAATTGACTAGAGGAACCTCGAGTTAAAAGTTTTGAGGTATTTGCCTAGGTTAGCACCAATGGAAAAATACCTGTGCACTCAAGGCGTAGTCTTGCCGTTGATTTTTGGCTTTGGTGTGTGCATCTTTGGAGGCCACACACTTGGGTGGCTCTTTGGAACGTGGAAGAGCTTGCTGAGTTCAAGAAAAGCTTGTAGATTGGAGGGAGGACTGGAGGAGTCTTCGGTTCAAGTAAGTCTTTTTCTTTCTTTATTTTATTTAGAGTTCTTTTGATAAGTTAGCATGTATAGGTTTATGTTCTTTGCATGTTTTATGAGTTTTATGCTTAGAATATATAGTAACATGCCTAGGCTTGTAGAATAATAAAAACAAATGGGTCTTGGGCAAAGGGAAAACGGCATCATAATTTTAATAATTCTTTTTTCCGCTGCGCACTCGCGGCCGCTTCCCAACATAAAAATGTTCATGCAAGATATCCAATATTTTCATAACACCAAAATGACCCATAAGACCCACACTATGTGCTTCACAGACCAATAATTCACACATAGAACAACTAGGCACACACAATTTATTCTCTTTAACTAAAAAATCATCTTGTCAGTAAAAATTACCATAAGCACCTTTGTCACATGCAATGTAGATCTCAGAGAAGTCATGATCACTTGTATACAAATCTTTGATAAAGTCAAAACCAAGAAACTTAGAACTCAAGGATTTAAGTAAAACATACATGCGTGAAAGTGCATCAGCAACCACATTCTCCTTACATTGCTTATTTCGAATGACATATGGGAAGTTCTCCACGAACTCCATCCATTTTACATGCCGTTTGTTAAGTTTTCCTTGACTCTTGATATACCGCAGAGATTCTTGGTTAGTGTGAATCACGAACTCTTTTGGCCAGAGGTAATGATGCCAAGTTTCCAGCGCTCTGACTAGGGCATAAAACACTTTGTCGTAAGTTGGGTAACGCAGTGTTGCACCATTGAGCTTTTCACTTAAGAAAGCTATAAGACGTCGTTCATGCATAAATATCGCCCCAATACCGACACCTGAAGCATCACACTCAATCTCGAAAGTTTGGTTAAAGTTAGGTAAGGCTAAAACATGAGTAGAACATAATCGATCTTTAAGAAGTTTAAAGGCATTCTCTTGTTCCTCCCCCAATGGAAACCAATATTTTTCTTTACGACTTCAGTAAGTGGTGCAGCGATAGTGCTAAAGTCTTTTACAAACCTCATATAGAAACTGGCTAGTCCATGGAAACTCCTAACCTCAGTGATGCTTTTAGGTGTAGGCCACTCACGAATGACCTTGACCTTGTTTTCATCAACCTCAATGCCTTGAGCACTAATGACATACTCTAGAAATACCACTTTTTCCATGCAAAAATCACATTTTTTAAGGTTAGCATACAATAATTCTTTCCTCAAAACATCAAACACAGCTTGCACATGTCCTACATGCTCTTCTAAATTCTTGCTATACACTAAAATATCATCAAAATATACGACTAAAAATTTACCCAAAAAGGCACGCAAAACATGATTCATTAGACGCATAAATGTGCTAGGGGCATTTGTAAGCCCAAATGGCATCACAAGCCACTCATATAACCCATATTTTGTTTTAAAGGCAGTCTTACATTCATCTCCTTCCCGCATCCTAATTTGATGATACCCACTTTTAAGGTCAATTTTTGAAAAAATACAAGAGCCATATAATTCATCCAACATATCATCTAATATAGGGATAAGGTGGTGATATTTTATAGTGATATTGTTGAATGCTCGACAATCCACGCACATTCTCCATGTACCATCTTTCTTTGGGACTAACAAGACTGGAACTGCGCACAGACTCATGCTCTCTCATACGTACCCTTTGCTCATCAACTACTCCACTTACTTTTGGAGCTCCTTAGTTTCCTCAGGGTTGCTGCGGTAAGCTGGTCGGTTAGGAATGACCGCCCCTGGGATGAAATCGATCTGATGCTCAATACAACGAATTGGTGGTAAACCATGAGGGATCTCCTCCGCAAACACATCACCATAATCCTGCAATAAAGAAGTAAACACACTAGGCAAAACAGTGTTAGGGTTAGTGTCATCAGAACTCAGAAGAGTTTCTCTATACAGGAGGAGGATCATCACTTTATTCCTGGCATACTCTCTCCTTAATTCTCCCTCTTAGCAAAGAAACTATTTTTCATTCTACCCACACTCATTATTTTATGCATGCTCACTTTTTCTCTCGCTCACTCCCCTGGAACTGTTAACCTCATCCCCTCGACTCTCATCCTCGATCTCGCCTGCGGGTGTGTGTACTTTGGAAGCCTGTAGCTTCATTTGATCTTCAAAGACTTCCTGTGGTGTCAACGGAATAAGTGTAACCTTTCTTCCATCTTTCTGAAAACAATATCTGTTGCGAAACCCATCATGCATCACTCTCCTGTCAAACTACCAATGACGCCCTAGTAACAGATGTCCAACTTGCATTGGGACTACATCACACAACACCTCATCCTTGTATTTACCAATAGTGAAACTAACCAAGACCTGTTTATTGACTTTAACCTCGCCATTGTTATTCAACCACTACAAACGATACAGTTTAAGGTGTTTAAGTAAAGTCAAACCCAGCTTATCAACAAGTATTGTACTAGCCACATTAGTACAACTGCCCCCGTCGATAATCATACTGCATACCTTGTTCTGGACCAGGCATCTAGTATGGAATATGTTCTCTCGCTGTTGTATCATATCATCCTCAACCTTTGTCTGGGTATTTAAAGTACGACGGGTCACAAGGGACGCCTTATTGGCTGCATACTCAAACCCTTCTTCATCAGTGGCGATCTCCAATTCGGGCGCCTTCTCCACAACATCCTCACCATCTTAAATTACTTCACCATCACCCCCATATGCATGGTCCTTCTGTTAGGGCACTGTGATGCTATATGGCCATTCCCCAAACATTTGAAACATTTAAGGTCACGACTCCTATTTGGTGGAGTCTCGAATTTTGGTTTAGGCTTGGTGGTGGTATCTTCCATTGGCTTTGGGGCCCCTGATCTAAACCTAGATGTGGTGTCATCCCTGTCATTATCTCCCCATTTCGGCTTCCATGTATTGGTTGGACCCGAATTTCCACTGAATGCAGTTTTTCGCTTGAGTTGGCGTTCCACTTTCATTTCCATATGTACCATGTCCTCTAACTCCATGTAATGTTACAGTTCCACAACATTCGCAATCTCCCGATTCAACCCACTGAGAAACCGGGCCATAGTCGCCTCTCGGGTCCTCCTCGACATTGGCGTGAATCATTACAATTTCCATCTCCTTATGGTAGTCTTCGACACTCCGAAACCCCTGTGTAAGATTTTAAAGTTTATGATACAGATCTCGATAGTAATGATTCGATAAAAACCACTTCCTCATAACTGTTTTCAATTCTGCCCATGTAGTGATCGATCACTCCTTCTGCCTACAAATGTTGATCATCATTTGATCCCACTAGACAAGTGCATAATTGATAAATTCAATAACCGCCAACTTAACCTTCTTAAGCTCGGAATAATTATGACAGTAAAAGAGAAGCTCGAGCTTACGTTCCCACTCTAGATAAGCTTCGGGGTCACTCTTGCCTTGGAAAGGAGGGATTGTCATCTTGATTTTTCCCAAATCACCATCTTCCTCATTCTCATGATTCCTCATGAACGGCCTTTCATTCCTACCTCTTCTAGGCCTATATTCACCCATCTCTACCTCTGATACTCTATCAAACTCCTCATCATAATCAAACTCATTCTCGGCCTCCATCTCGTCCATGGGTACAGTACGCCGCCCACCAGTCGGCCGTGTTGGCCTATTCCTCTGTGGAGTATTGTGTCTCATCGCTTGTACCTCATCTCGAACATCCCTCATCAATTGTAATACTCGCACAAACTCATGTTGAAGTGAGGTCATTGTATTCGCCACATCCCACAATTGGGGCTCCTGTGGGGAATTGGCACTTTGACTTGGGGATGCGTCTTCTCTAGACATGTTTTCCTTTTTTTTAAGCTACAACAAATGTTAGTTATAAAATAAAATAAAATAAAAGAACAACTAAAATAAAGAGAAAGACAAAATCCTCACAATTCCAATTCTCTCGTGTTTGTCACTCAAATGGCTTTTACCCGAAACTAAGCTCACCCACTCTTTCCTTTTACCATTCTTTTCCTCGAATGAGTTCTCAAAAGATTTGAACTTGCAGGAAAGAACAAACCCTTAATGTTGTCCCAAATAGCACTGTTCAGCTCAATCACAAGTACAACAAAGAGGTAGACACAAACGGAAAGGGGACGAGGTGCAGATACGTTTGATGAGAATTGATAAAGAAAAGGTTAGTGAAATGTAATGGAAGAAGGAAAAGGTAAAGACACTAGCAAATGCGGCTAGGAAGACATCAGGTAAGCGATTACACTCGAAATTTGAAATTTTTAAACACGCACAAGTCAACTATCTCAATCACCTCGTCTTGACAATACGACTGCTAGGAAAAAAATTGCATGTAGGTAAAATTTTAAAATTTTGTACTTTTTTTTAAATCGCGTCCCGTAGACCTTCTAAAACTTTTGGTGATGTGGATTTGACCTGATTTCGATTGTTTCCAAAATCTCACCAAGTTTTACTTACTACCGCAAGGAGTTTGGGGTCTTAGAACCCTAGGTTACGTAAATCGTACAAACGCAGTTTAAGGGGAAGACACAATCAGGAAAAGAAATACCCAAAACGCAGAGACCAACAGACGCAAAATAGATGCAAAACAGACACAAAACAGACACAAAAACAACACAGGTAATAGAAGAAACAAAGGTGATATAAGATAAAAAAAATAAAACGAAGGAAACAAACGCAGGAAAAACAAACGCATGAAAGAAACACACGCGATAATAGAATGAACAAAAAAAAAAAAATTAGAACAGATATGTGAACTGGCCTTGGAACCTTTGCTCCTGATACCAACTGATGAGAACCTACCTGGAGCGGAGCCAGACAAACCCACATAATATTGAAATCATTCCCAAGAAATACCAAGACAGTGCGGATAAAAACTCTAAACCTCTGAAGAACAAGCAACAGAAACCTAGAGTGCTAATATGGGCGCCACAAAGGGTTAGCAGTCCTTTGATAAGCCAAAACTAGTGAGAACAAATTGAGTATCTCAATGCTCACGAATTGATAAAATATTTTATTTAAAAGAGAGTTGTAAAACATAACCAATGAGTTAGCCTTTTTAAAAGGAGGCTACAACCAAAACCCTAACCCACAAGGATAAAACAAAACTACCCACACACCAACAGGCGTGTATCCTAAAACTAAGCTAAGTTATCCCCACGTGCAAACCCTTGCACGCTTAACCTAATTCCCAAACATAAAATAATAATCTAAAGAAAACAGTCAAACGTAAATAACGAGCCGAAATAAAACAAAAGTCAAGCCCTAAATAAAAGAATAACAAATGCCAAATAACTATAATAGGCCTAAGTAACTCGTTGCTCCACGGCCTGAATAAGATTCACCATCTTGGGTTCGTCCAAGGTCAAGCCAATACTCAATGAAGTAGAAGTACGGGAATAATCAGATACCATCTTCTGTATGAATCCATGTATAGCTTCCCGGAACTTCTTAGCTCGAGACCTCGTGATTGGACCTTCTGGAACTTGTACTGTGGCGGTCCGTCCATCATTGGCTGCATCCTGGGCGGCGGCATCCTGGGCCTCATCAGGATCGGTCCACACCCAACGAACATCTAGAGGCCAGACCATGAAAGGTTTCTGACATACATGACATCAAAGTGTGGAGGATCTCACACAAAATCAATATTATCCTATAGTCAAAGGATTACATATGTTACTCGACTCGAGGAGATTCCTATTGACGGTGGTGTATACTTCCAACTATTAGGAATCACCTTAGTATTTGGTCCAACCAATACCCACACGTCTATACGAGTTTCCAAAACTCATGGTACATTGGGTTAAACCATTGGAACTCCAATTCCAATATACAACATGTGCTAGCATTCTAGGTTATAGGAATTCGACCGTATTCCAAAACCAACGACTAGAAATATATATAATTTAAAAATAATTTACATTAGCAATATTTATCCCAATGTCAGACCACCTAGTGTCCAGTATTATTACAAGACTATTATGAGGTCGATGTCATTCTTAGCATATCTATACATCAATCTAATACGCATAATGACAATAGCATTAATAAAGTATGAAATGAAAATATAGTTATTTTATTACTAAATAATAAAATATACAATACATCATTCGAATTGATGCTCCAAGTACCGACTCCAACAAACTCCCACTTGCTTAGTGCCAATCTAGATTATACCGCAGTCTCATCTCCTCCACATATTTATCGAATAACTTCCGAGGTATGGCCTTTGTAAGCGGATCTGCTATGTTGTCTAGTCCTTGAACCTTTAAAACCACTATATCTTTTCGTTGTATTATCTCTCTAATTATGCGGTATTTTCTTTCCACGTGTTAAGACTTGGAATGCGTTATCGGCTCCTTAGGCTCCGCAATGGCTCTGTTATTATCAAAATACAATGGGATTGAATCCGTAATACTAGGCATAACACCAAGTTCTATGATAAAATTTCTAATTCATACAACTTCTTTAGCAGCTTCTGAAACTGCTATAAATTCTACCGCAGTGGTGGAATCAGCTGTTGAGCCTTGCTTTGAACATTTCCCACTAACCGCACCACTGTTAAGGGTAAATATGTATCCTGATGTAGATTTTCTATCATCTGGATCTCCCTGAAAGTCAGAGTCTGTATAACCCTTAACTTGTAGCTCATTTTCTCCATATATTAGAAACTTATCCCTTGTACCTTTATGATATTTCAGGATATATTTTACGGTTGTCCAATGATCATTACCTGGATCAAATTGATATCGGCTGGTCACACTGACGCCAAAATTGATATCAGGTCTAGTGCATAACATAGCATATATTATGCTTCCAATACAAGAAGCATATGGGAAGTTAGACATTCTAACTCTCTCTTCCTCAGTCTAAGGTGTCATTTTCTTCGAAAGATGTATGTCGTATCAGAAATGTACATTTACTGCCTTGCAGTTGGTAAAACCGTACCTTTCTAACATTTTATCTATGTATGTCGATTGTGACAACCCTATTAGCTTCCTAATTATATCTCGGTAGAGCCTTATACCTAGTATATAGAAAGCTTCACCCATTTATTTCATGGAGAAGTTCTTGCAAAGGTAGGTTTTCACACTTTGTATCAACCTCATATCATTTCCAATGATAAGGATGTCATCTACATACAAGACTAGGAAAACTATCACGCTCCCACTCACTTTCTTAAAAACACATGGTTCTTCCTCGTTCTTGATAAATCCAGATAATCTAATTATCTCATCAAAATGACGATTCCAGTTTCAGGATGCCTGTTTAGGTCCATAAATAGACTTTTGGAGCTTACAAACCAAGTTTGAAGTCTCATTGGATACGAAACCCTCTGGTTGTTCCATATAGATATCCTCCTCAAGGAATCCATTTAGAAAAGTGATTTTCATATCCATCAGCCATATCTCATAGTCGTGATATGCAGCAATGGCTAAAAGAATCCTAACGGATTTTAGGATACTACTGGTGAAAAAGTTTCCTCATAGTCAATCCCAGGACATTGAATGTAACCTTTCACTATCAGTCGGGCCTTAGAGGTTTCCACCTTTCTATCGGGCCCTCGTTTCCTTTTGTAAACCCATTTACATCCTATAGGTTTAACTCCTTCAGGAAGTTCAACTAAGTCACAGACTTGATTGTCATGCATAGAATCCATCTAGGATTTCATGGTTTTCTGCCATTTTTTCGAAACAATATCTAATATCACTTTCTTATACGTAGTCGGATTTGTTTCCGCCAAAAAGAGAACATCAAGGCTCACATCAGATGTTAAAAACAATCTCTAAGGAGGGTTTGATATTCTATTCGACTTACGTAGAACTTGTGTTGTAGATATTTCTCCTAATTGGATCTCTGGATCCATTTTAGGTTCCTTAATGTTGTGATCAAACTCATCAAGTTCAATCTCTCTATAATTCCCACTTTCTCTCAAAAATTACTTTTCAAGAAAAGTGGTAAAACGAACAACAAATACATTTCATTACTCAAAATTATAGAATTTATATCACATGGAATTATCAGGATATCCAACGAACCTACATTTATACCCCATGGGTGCTAGTTTATCCCGCTGCGCAACTCTAATGTATGCAGGACAACCTCAAATCTTTAAATGCCCAAAACTTGGATTTCTACCGAACCATATCTTATAGGGGTCCTTAGAAACAACTTTCGATGGAACTCTATTAAGTATATGGGCAACCGTAATTAAAGCGTAACCCCAAAGGGAATAAGGAAGAACTGTATAGCTTATCATTGATCGCACCATATCTAATAAAGTATGATTTCTACACTCAGACACACCATTGTGTTGAGGTGTTCACATGGGCTATATTGGGCAATAATTCCATTCTCCTTTAAATAGTTTCTGAATTTTTCATTCATGTATTCACTACCTCGACCTGATCGAAGGCACTTGATGACTTTACTGGTTTGTTTTTCTACTTCGTTTCAGAATATTTTGAACTTGTCAAATGTTTTCGATTTATATCTCATCAAATAAACATAACCATATCTAAACTTATCATCCGTGAAAGTCATGAAGTATGTTGAACCATCATGAGCGGCATGATTTAATGGACCACACACATTGCTGTGTATTAACTCCAATAAATCACCAACACGGTGTCCAACACCTAAAAATGGGGCCTTTGCCATCTTTCCTTGGATACATGACTCACAAATCAGATAAGGATCTAAGGTAAGATTTTAAATCTAACCATCCTTTACCAATTTGGATAGACATCTAACATTTATGTGGCCCAATCTCAAATGCCATAATTCGGTATTATTTAATTCAGATTTCCTACTTGTATTTTCCTCTATATTAAAGACATCTCTATATGTTTCCAAAATATAGTGACTGTTTGATAAAAAAACATTCACATTTCAATAAATTATCTTATCATATAAACATAAAGTTTCATTCTTAATGTTTATTTTATATCCATCTTTATCTAATATTGGCAGTGATATTATTTGTCAGATAAGTGAGGGTACATAATAACAGTATTGTAGATTTAATTTACAACTATTGGGGAGATCTAAAACAAATGTTCCTATGGCATTAACATCCAATGTCTTTCCATTGCCAACCCTAAGCTAGATCTCCCCTTTATTCAGGCTTCTTTTTACCTTCATTACCTACAGAGAGTTGCAAATATGAGTAGGACTGACAGTGTCTAACACGCATCCACTATTTGCATCTAAGGCTAATGATATATCAATAATTGGAAAAATACAAAGCGTAACTGAGGGTCATATTTTTCCGATCAGTTTTAGACAGTCATTCTTCCAGTGTCTAGACTTCTTGCAATGTAGACATTGATCACGAGCTATTTACAGTTTTTCACTTCTGAGCTTCTTGGAAATCTTCTTTGCAATCTTCTTATTGCCCATCTTTATTTTCTTTGACTTCCCAAAAGTCTTTGAAGAGCCAGCTCCACATGGATGTACAATGTGGGGTTGCCTTTGTTAGGTTCTCCTAGAACATGCCAAAGATCTATTAAGCAAAAATTGTTTGAATAATCAACGAAGTTTGCGGAAAAATCACTTACATTGATCGGCTATTAGATGTAGAGATAAAAAAATTTCCAACCTTTGTGTAGTGCTCCAAGCTCTCCTTTGTATGAATGGTTTAGCTCCAAGCTGTTGAGTTTTATTAAGGTCCCAAGATTCAACAAATCAAGCAAGAAACAAGTGAATACATCAAGGAATAATGGCGGAAACATATACTCACAATGATTGGTTTGGATGCATCAAAGAAATCTTTGTCCTCAACTTGAAGAAGGATTCGGCCATGGCTCTCCAAGGCAGTGGGATGGTCGGTTTTGATGCTCTTTGTGTCTTCAAGATTCGGCCATGGAAGACCACCATTGAAGCTCCAAGCTTCAAGCTTCAAAATGAATTCCCAACTCAAAGATTCACTACCCTATCACCTTTGTATAAACCCATGGGTGTGCTAGCACTCTCTTTTGTTCATAAACTCGGTCCAACCAAGATTTTGGAGAAGAAAAATGGCTTGAAGCCGTGAGAGAATAGAGAAGAAAATGGGTTTCAAAACCGTGAACCCTAAAGAGGAGAGAGAGAGGACCGAATCTTGTAAAAGGAGGGAAAAGAAAATGTAATACATATATCTTTTATTTATTTTCCAAAAACAAATATATATATATATTAAACATTTTCTTTATTCCAAAAAACAAAAAGCAAAAGACAATCAATGCTTTTCACCTTTTCACCCATCACTTTTACTATTCACATCAAGTCACTTTATTAAAGTGACAACAAGTCATGTCACATCACTCAAAGTGACAAGTGATTTGACAATTGATGCGACTAGCGATTTGATGCTTGATGTGACTTGCGTGCCGCGCTCGAATTCGAAATACGAATGCGCTCGCAATCACTCTCGGGTTCGATAATTCCAAATTAACGAATTTTCCGTCGCGTCGTAATTAAATGATTACGCCTAGCGAATTCATTATTCACGTCGCTAACGAATTAATTCTAAATTAATTCGTTCGCCCGAATTAAAATCTAATTTCAATTCCGCGTCGAAATCTAATTTCGATTAATATATCGAATATATTAATTTTACCGATTAATTCTAAATTAATCGTTCTCTCTCTTTAAACGATATTTTATCCCATATAAAATATCTCCGTAATTAATCCCAGATTAATTTTCTCTCTCATCGAATTAATCCAAGATTAATTTTCTCTCTCTTCTAATTAATCCCAGATTAATTAAAGTGCGAGTTAGACGTCATCGGTGAATCCTCGGGGAGCGACCCATGAGATCTCCGGATATGTTGGCAGTAAATACGGTCGTCGGACTATCCGAACACGTAAGTACCTCTTACTACGTTTTACCGATTCACAAGACAAGGTTGGCTTCTAGCAAAGCGCCATGCCTACCCAATTCTCCAGAAATATCCTTTCAGGAATATATGATCTATATCAAGCGTAGTATACCAAAGTATTGCGTATTTCTGTCCAGTATCGGATAGTCACGTGCAAGGCCTGGGGCTGGAATTGTGTCTGCCCCGTACGAAGCACATATCAGATGTCTGGTAACTAATCTCTATAATCGGATATGCATGACCTAGTCATAATATCCCGATAGCTCGAGCATTTAAGAGAACGAGTTCCGCATCCTACGTGACCATCATCTCCACTATGACTGGAGTGATACTTCCGTCTTGACATCACACCCAACACACTACGATTCCCAATATACCCAGTATCGGCGTATACAGAACCTGTTAAAGCCCTGGACGACCTCAACTAAAGTATATTGATTGTCGTATGTATTAGCGGTGCATGTCTCAGGTTAAGACTAAATACACCTACCCTGATTGCAGACTCCCATAGACACATAGTCATACTACCAATAGGATTCCGCGGGGTCTATCCAGAGCGAAGCTGTTTCCCATACCATCGGTAAAACACAACCTCCTACCGCACTTGTATAAGTATCAAATACTTAAATATATGAGAACTATGCCCGTTGTGCCCTCACAACGTGCATAAGTGCAGTACTAGTCTTTTCCGCATTACCGATGTCCAATCTCGATAATACTCTGACTAGGGATGTTTAATGATTTATCCTTCGTGGACTGATACTATCTCATATCATTCTCTGTCCAGGAACAAATCATAGGGACCTCTCATCATTTATATATCTAGGTGATCTAATCAAAAATGATAAGAGTGCAATCTCCTTTGTCACATAGTTAATTTGTACAACAACACTATGATCTGTACAAATAGTGACGCTATGGGTCATAATTGTCCAACAATCTCCCACTTGGCCTATAGCCAGTCACTCGAGTCTCTGACACCCGAACTATGTACGGTTGGCTCAAACTGCTGAGAAAAGGTTTTCGTCAGCGGATTTGTATGAATATCATCTTGATGCGATTTATTCAATCATCACATCGCCACGATGTATGATCCGAACGAATCAGATGAATATCGAAGTATGTATCTGGATCGTTGATGAGACCATTAATTCTTTAGCCTGTGCTGACGCCTAGCTCAGCTGCTAACAGAACTATATCTAATCCAATTAGATATTATCGACCCCAGAAGACTTCTATTGCTGCCTCAGCTGCAGCAATAATCTGTATTTGTTGTTTATTCGGTAACAGTATCTTGCTTGGAAGATTTCAGTTCACTGTATCGTTTTTCTACGTTTTTATTGTACCGTTGTTACGACTCATAGTCGTTATCATGAAAGCCAAGCTTTCACCGATTATTTTATGGGAATATCATTTCCAAGAAAAGATATATCATCATCATTCAGGACATTCACTGTCAGTGCGCTCCCACTAACATCCTTATATACACAAAAATTATTTTCGTTTTTGAATTAAATCATACACCATTATGATTACATCAAAACGATAATTCTAAGCACTCAATGCTTGCTTCAATCCATCTATGGATCGAATAACCTGCAAACCTAGTTTGCTTGTTATGGTTCGACAAAACCGACAGGATATTGTAAACATCCTCCGAAAGGTTTCCGTTAAGGAAAGCGGTTTTGGCATTAAGCTGCCATATTTCATGAATGAAACATGCAGCATCAGCAAGCATTATCCAAATGGATTTACCGTGGCAACAGGTAAAAGGTTTCGTCGCAATCAACACAATGTTGATAACTCTACCTTTTCGCTACAAGCCTAGCTTAGTACGTTGGTATGTTGACATCCATGTATGTCTTCCTTGAAGACTTATAGTACCAATAGGCACAATGCCTTGCGGTACATCAACTAGTATCCAAACATAGTTGATATACATGGAATCCAATTCGGATTCATGGCACTTTTCCATAATTAAGGAGTTGATACCTTGTATCACTTCCTCATACGTAGTCAGTTGGTATTCCTCAATAAGATAGACATCTTTATGAGGCGAGATCAGAAACTCATACCCCAGGTTGTTTTCTGACTCTATCCGACCTACGCGGTTCTTGTGTATTCGAAGAGTAATGGTATAGTTTCATCCTTGATGAACTATTTATGTTCCATTAAGATTCGGTGCCTTGAACAGTATTACTCCGATTTTCATCAAGTTATACTATCCTCCCACTTACCACTGCATATCGGTATTCCTCTTAGGAAAATCGCATGGTGAGCAACAATCTAATTGTTCTCTTGTGAGGTGTATAAGTACAATACTTATGGTATCCCTAGGATGACCTACAATTGGCACTTATCCTATTTGGGTTTTAGTTTGGTATCATCCAAACATATGCCTGACATACCCAAATATTCAGGAATGTGAAACCCGATTTCTTTCCCGTTCATATCTAATATGATATCTGTCAAACAGATTATTATGGAAACTTATTCAAAATAAGTTCTTGCACTGGTTAAAGTTTATCCGTTGAAGGAAATGGTAGCTCGGAGCGACTCGTGATTAACCTTATCATGTCTAACAAAATTCGGTTAATCCATTCGAACACACAGTCAAACTGACGTGTTCCGGGAGGAGTCCTTATTGAAAAAATACTATACTCTTTCAAGTATACGAGAAACTTATTGCTTAAGTATTTTCCATTACGGTCTTACCGTGACAGTTTAATACTTTAGCTGATCTGTTTGTCTATTTCGTGTCGAAATTATGAAAGTTTCCGATTTGTGTTTCAAAAGAAACACATAACCATAATGCAATGCCACATCCGTACATGTCACGAAATATTCATATCCACATCTAGCCTAGCTAGACATGGGCCCCACTTGCTTCACTATGAACTAGGGCTAACAGATCAGTGGCACTGGCACTTTTACCAAGTAAATAGTGTTTTAGCCACTTTGCCCAATAAACTAGATTCGTAGACTTTTATTTGAATGGAATCAAATTAGTCCTAGTACCCACTCTTCGAAAATGTGGATATACGACTCTTGTTTAAGTTTCTTAATTGATCAAATCATTTTGAGCTATTTATTTATCATGTTATATATTTGAGATATGATTTATATTCAAAATATAAATTCTGTTATTCACATCTAATGTGTTTATCTCAATATCATCTTTATATATTAAAACACTTTAGTGTTCTAGAATATAAAGGTACACCCGCAGCGGGTTATACGCGATATAGAGATAATGTTTCTAGTCAAACTAGCTACATTATAACAGTTTCTAAATTTAATTACTAACCCGAAGGTAGTTCCTAAATTCAGGTATCTACGGTTAAAACAGCGACTTTCGTCCCGTTTTCAATTCGCAGATAAATCTCAATTGAAGTCGGTATATTGTTCAAAACAGATTCTGAACATCAATATATATATATTGAATATCACACAAAGTATCTAAAATCTAATTTTAATACTAGCAGTGACCATATTTATGACAAACATATTTGAAGTCAGAGCCTTGCTCGTCTTCAATTCCTTCTTAGGATATGTCATTTTATCTTCCTAGAATATTATAATGATTTTACATTTGCCCAATTTCAACATTCTAGTAGCCTTTGGCCAAGCCTCGAGTTTCTAGAATATCGAAGTAAGGTGCGCCTTGCGCTACTTGCCTAATTGTAAAATTTGACTTTGTCTCCTTGAGAATAGTCATTAATTCTCCAAGAATTATTTATTGCAATTTTTTACTTCTAAAATCTAATTTTAGATTTATGAAGATCCTTCAATTTCAGTATCATACTTTAAGAATCTAATCTTTAGTTCTGATGAAGAAATCAAGGAGTCTATATGACAAGTATAATGGATTAAGCACTAAAGTTATCATTACATGAATATTCCAAATATCATGTTCCATTTATTTGCTTAACTCCGGGTTTTAGGCATAATACGTTATTTTATCAAATAAAGTAACTTATTATTTTCCAGGACCATCCTGAAATTTTATTCCCAATTAGAAAATTAAAGTCGTTTAAATACATTTTCACCCAGGATTATGTTTTAAACACTAATCTTTCATTTATTTCTTGATTCTAATAGTCCAACTATTTAATCAACGATTTGTGGTACTATTTATTATAATGATTATAATAGTCCAACTATATAATCAAATATCATTTAAATTAATTAACCTCAATTACATTGATTACTATAATCCAATTATAAAATCAACTGTAAATCGAAATTAATTAATTCAAATATATTGATTAATATAATCCAATTATATATAATCAACTATAATACAGTCCAACTGTTAATTAAAACAACAATTTAAATATTAGTCCAACTAACATTTAATCTAACGACGAAATAATTTGAATGAGCGCGTATGGCGAGTAATTGAACGAGTATTGCAAATTCAATTCTTGCCTCCCACTATTTTTCGGCGAGCCTCTAACCCTCTGCCGAGTACTCGGGAAACCGTGTTTCCTAGTGGGCTAGGATCCCGTTAAATATCACACAATCTTGACTTTGGCTAACAAATTGTATGATAATTAACTAGGTAGATCTCTAAGATCAATTGGATCTAATCCAATTCCTAGATCCGGTAGGTGGACATCCAAGTCCGAAACATATATCTTATATATGCCAATACATCAAATGTATTACCTAACATTTTTCCTCTGAATCAACTAAGCCTTGGCTTTGGCACAACAAACTTAGTGATCCCAGTCAAGCGCGACCCATTGACCATGGAAAGCTTCGTAATCAATGTCGATGGACAAGAAGTGGTCTTGACTTTGGCCAACAAACCACAACTTGGACAAGACACCGATATGAAACAAAGCCTTCGTGATTCAAACACATCTTCGACAGACAAAGGCCTTGACTTTGGCCAACAAACCAATGCCATCTAGGATCTTGAGTGAGAATCACTCAATGGAAGGAAAGACGCTTAATATTTAGCGAGGGTTTTTCGCGTGCAAATTGGCAACCAATTTATTATCTTTGTTAAGGTCTCATCATCATACACCCTTAAACATGCATTCTAAACACATAATAAAGCGCATATGAAATAAAATAATAATGATATGCGGATGGATACTTTACATTGATCCTAGATCAAATCTCTCATTTTCTCTCTCCAAAGCTACCACATGTATTTACTTCTACCCGTTACACTACACTTCTAAAGAAACCTCATTTACATTGAGGGGAATAGGTGAGAAGAGAATACAAAGAGTATAGAGGTGATAAGGCTGGACACACAGGTCCAATTAATAAATCAAATTTATTATACAACTTCCAAAATTGCCCCACCCGACTAATATCCATCCGATATACATTATTCATGCATCGCAACCAAGTATTCATACAAGCATGTTATCAATCAATCTAATCAAATTAATTAATCTGATAATTAGTGATCATCCAATGTTCAAACAACGATTTGATTTTTGCTCGAGTCAAACTCGTTTTGCGAATAAGTACTCAAAGTACGAATTCTCGAATTAAATTAAACTACATAATTAAATCCAATTTAATACGCATTTAATTCTAATTCATTATTTAATTCCAAATTAAATATTACACTTTTATTAACGAACCTTTACGATTTAAATTCCAAATTTAATCGTAACGGGTCTCAAAGCCCAATAAACATCTAATGTTTATTTAATTAAAGTCTAATGGGTTTTAATTAATTTCTTAAGGCGTGGACTTTTGGTCAACTCGGGTCAAACCGAATAACCAAAATCCAATCCGGGAGTTACCCTATAAGCCTTTAAATTAATTTTGGCCCATTAGGCCCAATTAAATAATTAAGGTCCATTAAGTCATAATTGGACTTTATGGATGCGGTTTTAGGCCCAATTGGATCCAACCAAATTGGCCTAAACGTAACTTGGTACAACCAAGCCCCCAAAAGCCCAATTACAACATATAAGGCCCAATTTCCAAAAACAAGCCCAATTAATTAACTTATAAAATTCCAAATTCCATAATTAATTAACCTAAGTGTAATGCACAATTAACCACCCAATTAATATTTCTAAAACATCAATTAGCATACTTTATCATGCATTTCTACATCAAATAGTGTCCAACACAATTTATCAAAATCAAACCCAATTTACATGCTTAAAGTCTCGGCAATTAGGGTTTTTCTAATCCGATTCGGTTTCAATCCAATTGAATCCACAATCATTATTTCCCAAATCAATTCAACTCATCCAATGAATTAAAATCAAAAACACAATGAATTTCAAAAATTCAAAGAATTCGGCCAAGCCACTTTAAAAGGGAAAAATTGTTCCAAATCAAAATTCAATCCAATTAAACCTCAAATCAACTTTACCCAATTGTTTTAAGTCATCCAATGATCAAAAAATAAAATTATGCCAAGATATTAGGGCTTACAATTTTCGGCCATGCCCAAAATTTGGGGAAAAATGGATCCAACCAAATTTCATGAAATTGAACATACACAATTTCAATTAATCAACATACAAGCATACTTAATCAATCAATTCAACCAAATCATGCTTTAATTGATTTTACCCAATTTGTCATGCCCAAAATTTGGGGAAAAATGGATCCAACCAAATTTCTTGAAATTGATCATACATAACATCAATTCAACCTCATTCAAGCATACTATATCAAACAATTTAACCATTTGATGCTCAAATTGAGTTTACCCAATTTTAACCCTAACTTTTTCAGGCTTGAAGTAAGCTCATAGATACCATTGTTGAGTTTTATTAAGGTCCCAAGATTCAACAAATCAAGCAAGAAACAAGTGAATACATCATGGAATAATGGCGGAAACATATACTCACAATGATTGGTTTGGATGCATCAAAGAAATCTTTGTCCTCCACTTGAAGAAGGATTCGGCCATGGCTCTCCAAGGCAGTGGGATGGTCGGTTTTGATGCTCTTTGTGTCTTCAAGATTCGGCCATGGAAGACCACCATTGAAGCTCCAAGCTTCAAGCTTCAAAATGAATTCCCAACTCAAAGATTCACTACCCTATCACCTTTGTATAAACCCATGGGTGTGCTAGCACTCTCTTTTGTTCATAAACTCGGTCCAACCAAGATTTTGGAGAAGAAAAATGGCTTGAAGCCGTGAGAGAAGAGAGAAGAAAATGGGTTTCAAAACCGTGAACCCTAAAGAGGAGAGAGAGAGGACCGAATCTTGTAAAAGGAGGGAAAAGAAAATGTAATACATATATCTTTTATTTATTTTCCAAAAACAAATAAATATATATATATATATATATATATATTAAACATTTTCTTTATTCCAAAAAACAAAAAGCAAAAGACAATCAATGTTTTTCACCTTTTCACCCATCACTTTTACTATTCACATCAAGTCACTTTATTAAAGTGACAACATGTCATGTCACATCACTCAAAGTGACAAGTGATTTGACAATTGATGCGACTAGCGATTTGACGCTTGATGTGACTTGTGTGCCGCGCTCGAATTCGAAATACGAATGCGCTCGCAATCACTCTCGGGCTCGGGTTCGATAATTCCAAATTAACGAATTTTTCGTCGCGTCGTAATTAAATGATTACGCCTAGCGAATTCATTATTCACGTCGCTAACGAATTAATTCTAAATTAATTCGTTCGCCCGAATTAAAATCTAATTTCAATTCCGCGTCGAAATCTAATTTCGATTAATATATCGAATATATTAATTTTACCGATTAATTCTAAATTAATCGTTCTCTCTCTTTAAACGATATTTTATCCCAGATAAAATATCTCCGTAATTAATCCCAGATTAATTTTCTCTCTCATCGAATTAATCCAAGATTAATTTTCTCTCTCTTATAATTAATCCCAGATTAATTAAAGTGCGAGTTATACGTCATCGGTGAATCCTCGGGGAGCGACCCATGAGATCTCGGGATATGTTGGCAGTAAATACGATCGTCGGACTATCCGAACACGTAAGTACCTCGTACTACGTTTTACCGATTCACAAGACAAGGTTGGCTTCTAGCAAAACGCCATGCCTACCCAATTCTCCAGAAATATCCTTACAGGAATATATGATCTATATCAAGCGTAGTATACCAAAGTATTGCGTATTTCTGTCCAGTATCAGATAGTCACGTGCAAGGCCTGGGGCTGGAATTGTGTCTGCCCCGTACGAAGCACATATCGGATGTCTGGTAACTAATCTCTATAATCGGATATGCATGACCTAGTCATAATATCCCGATAGCTCGAGCATTTAAGAGAACGAGTTCCGTATCCTACGTGACCATCATCTCCACTATGACTGGAGTGATACTTTCGTCTTGACATCACACCCAACACACTACGATTCCCAATATACCCAGTATCAGCGTATACAGAACCTGTTAAAGCCCTGAACGACCTCAACTAAAGTATATTGATTGTCGTATGTATTAGCGGTGCAAGTCTCAGGTTAAGACTAAATACACCTACCCTGATTGCAGACTCTCATAGACATATAGTCATACTACCAATAGGATTCCGCGGGGTCTATCCAGAGCGAAGCTGTTTCCCGTACCATCGGTGAAACACAACCTCCTACCGCACTTGTATAAGTATCCAATACTTAAATATATGAGAACTATGCCCGTTGTGCCCTCACAACGTGCACAAGTGCAGTACTAGTCTTTTCCGCATTACCGATGTCCAATCTCAATAATACTCTAACTAGGGATGTTTAATGATTTATCCTTCGTGGACAGATACTGTCTCATATCATTCTCTGTCCAGGAACAAATCATAGGGACCTCTCATCATTTATATATCTAGGTGATCTAATCAAAAATGATAAGAGTGCAATCTCCTTTGTCACATAGTTAATTTGTACAACAACACTATGATCTGTACAAATAGTGACGCTATGGGTCATAATTGTCCAACACAAGCTTGATCTTTAAATTCCAAACTAAAGGGGATAATTTCCCTATCACCTTTGTAGACTTTTTTAAGTGCTAGCTTTGGAAGAAATTGCAACAAAATCTTCCTATTGTGAGAAGCAACTCTCGGCAATATAGGGAAATGAGAGGGAGAGAAGGTTTTTTTACGATAATGAGAGGAATGAGAGAGTGTTAGATGTGTTTTTGATTTTCCAAAAATCAACTAATCAATTACCAAACTTCCAAAGTTAGTAAAGGTCTATCACAAGTCAAAAATAAAATAATGAAAGTGTAAGAAACAAGCTAACACCAACTAACAACTTCCATCAACATAAAGTGATGAGATTGACTAGTGATGTGACTTGATGAGGGCCCCACTTGGATTCAAAATTCGAGTGGGCCCGCAAAACAGATCTCGGGCTCGGGTTCGTTAATTCCGAATTAACGAATTTTCCATTGCGACTTAATTAAATCAAATTTAATTAAATAATAATGCCTCGCAAAATTATTACGAAAGTCGCTCGCGAATTAATTCTAAATTAATTCGTTCGCCCAAACTAAAATCCAATTTTAATTCCTCTTTGAAATCTAATTTCATTTAATATATCGAATATATTATTTAATCGATTAATTCCAAATTAATCGTTCTCTCTCTATAATTCGAGTTTTATCCTAGAAAAATTATTGTCGCTATTAATCATAGATTAATTTTCTCTCTCTCAAAATTAATCCCAGATTAATTCTTTTCGAGTCAAACGTCATCGGTGAATCTTCGAGAAGCGACCCATGAGATCCCTGGATATATTGGTAGTAAATCTGGACGTCAGACTATCCGAACACGTGCGTACCCCGTACCACGTTCTTACCGATTTACAAGACATGGTTGGCTTCTAGCAAAGCACCGTGCCTACCCAATTCTCCAGAAATATTCTTTTAAGGAATATATAATCTTTGTCAGGTGTATTATACGTAGTATTACGTATTACGATCCAGTATCGGATGTCAAATGCTAGGCCTGGGGCTGGAATAGTGTCTGCCCGTACGAAGCATATATCAGATCACTAGCAACTAGTCTCTTTAATCGGATAATCATGACCTTGTCATATTATCCCGATAGCTACAATATATTAGAGAGTACCAGTTCTGAATCCCTGCGTGATCATCATCTCCATGTGACTGAAGTGATATTTCCATCTTGACATCACACCCAATACACTACGATTCTCATTATACCCAGAAAAGGCGTACACAGAACCTGTTAAAGCCCCAGATGACCAAAACCAAAGTATACTGATTGTCGCAAGTATTAGCGATGCAAATCTCAGGTTAAGACCAAATACACCTACCCTGATTCAGATACCCACAGACACATAGTCATACTAACAATGGGATTCCGAGGGGTCTATCCAGAGCGAAGCTATTTCCGTACCATCGGTAAACAGAACCTCCTATTACACTTGCATGAGTATCCAATACCCAAATATATGAGAACTATGTCGTTACGCTTCCATAACACGCACACGTGTAATACTAGCCTATTCCGCATTATCGATGTCTAGTCTTGATAATACTACGACTTGGGATATTTAATGATTAAACCTTACGTGGATTAATACTGTCTCATATCTTATTAATCCGATACTAATCATATGGAATTTTATCTTTTATATATCCAAGTAATCTATTTACAAAATGATAAAAGAGCAATTTCCTTTGTCACATAGTTAATTTGTACAACAACACCATGTTATGTACAAATAGTGATGCTATGGGTCATAATTGTCCAACAATCTCCCACTTGGCCTATAGCCAATCACTCATGTGTCATACACCTGAACTATGTACTGGTCGCTCAAACTTCAGCTGAGAAATAGCTTTCGTCAGCGGATTTGCAAGTTATCGTCTGATGTGATTTATTCGATCATCACATCGCCACGATGTATGATCGAACGAATTAGATGAAATAGTCGAAGTATATACTTGGATCGTTGATGAGACATCGGTTCCTTAGCCTGTGTTGTAGCCCAGCTCAGCTGCTAGCAGAACTACACCTAATCCAATTAGGATTATATAGATCCAAAATGCTTCTTTTGCTGCTTCAGCTGCAGCAATGTTCCGCTTTTGTTATTTATTCGGCAACAATATCTTTCTTTGAAGATTTCCAACTCACTGTTCCGTTAGTCAAACTAAATATGTACCCTTATTGCGACTTAAAGTCGTCTTTGTCGGTTTGGAAACTTGCAGCGGTGAACCTAGTCACCTCAAGTTCTCCTTTCCCCATATTCTCAGAAAGCATCTTTGGTTCATCTAAGATACTCAAGGATGTTCTTAACATCAATCCAGTGACCATCACCTGGATCGGCCTGATTGTGACTTCAGATGCTCAAAGCATATGAGACATCTGGTCGCGTATATGTTTAACATAGTACAGGCTCTTGGAGAGTGCCAACAACTTTTAGATCTAACCCAGTAGATCTTTATTCCTAGAATAAAGGTTGCCTCTCCCAAGTATTCCACGGAGAATTTTATGAAAGCCAAGCTTTCACCGATTATAGTATGGGAATGTTATTGCCGTGAAGCAATACATCATCAAAATTTAGGACAATCATTGTCAGTGCGCTCTCACTAACCTTCTTATATACACAAGAATCATCTTCATTTTGAATTAAATCATATACCATTATGATTACATCAAAACGTTGGTTCCAAGAACGCAATGTTTGCTTCAATCCATAGATGAATCGATTTATCTTGCAAACCTTGTTTGCACATTTTGGCACTACAAAACCGTCAGGATATTGCATACAAACATCCTCCAAAAGGTTTCCGTTAAGGAAAGCGGTTTTGACGTCCATCTGCCATATTTCGTAATCGAAATATGCAGCAATAGCAAGCATTATCCGAATGGATTTAATCGTGGCAACAGGTGAAAAAGTTTCATAGCAGTCGACATTATGTCGTTGACGATACCCTTTTTGTACAAGCCTAGTTGTGTACATTTGTATGTTGCCATCCACGTTTGTCTTCACCATGAAGACCCATTTGCTACTAATAGGCACAATGCCTTCTGGTACATTAACCAGTATCCAAACTTGGTTGTATACATGGAATCCATCTTGGACTTCATGGCACTTTGCCAAAAAAAAAGAGTCGATATCTTGTATAATTTCCTCATACGTAGTCAGTTCGTCTTCCTCAATAAGATTGATATCTACATGAGGTGAGATCAGAAACCCATACCTCCCAGGTTGTTTTCTGATTCTCTCCGACCTACGCGGTTCTTGTGTTTTCGAAGATTATTGGTACAGTTTCATCCCTGATGAACTGTTGGTGTTCCGTGAGGACTCGGTGCCTGGAACAGTATTACTCTGATTTTCATCGAGTTTTACTTTCCTCCCACTTATCACTGCATATAGGAATTCCTCTTAGGAAAGTTGCATGGAGAGCAACAATCACATTGTTCTCTTGTGAGTTGTATAAGTACTATACTTTGGTTTCCCTAGGATAACCTACAAATAAGCACTTATTCGATTTGGGTTCTAGTTTGGTAGCATCCAAACGTTTAGAGTATGCCCAGCATTCCCAAATCTTCAGGAATGAGAAACCTGGTTTCTTTTATGTTCATATCTAATATGAAGTCTATCTAACATATTTTCATGGAACCTTATTCAAAATAAGTATTGCACTGTTTAATGCGTATCCTCAGAAGGAAATTGGTAGCTCAGAGTGACTCATCATAAACCTTACCATATCCAACAAAGTTTGGTTTCTCCGTTCGGACACACCGTCAAATTGAGGTGTTCCGGGAGGAGTCCACTGTGATAGAATATCATATTCTTACATGTAATCGAGAAACTTATTGCTCAAGTATTTTCTACCACGGTCCAACTGTAATATTTTAATACTTTAGTCGGTCTGTCTTTCTACTTCGTGTTGAAACTCATTGATTATATCAAAAGTTTCCGACTTGTGTTTCAGAATATACACATAACCATAACGCGATGCAACATCCGTAAAGATTACGAAGTATTTATATCCACCTCTAGCCTAGCTAGACATGGGCCCACTTACGTCACTATGAACGAGGGCTAACAAATCGGTGGCACTTTCACTTTTACCAAGTAAAAGGTGTTTTAGGCACTTTGTCTAATAAACTAGATTCGTAGACAACATTTGAATAAGAATCAAATCCGTCCTAGTATCCACTCTTCGAAAGTGTGGATATACGAGTCTTGTTAATGTGTCCCAGATAATAATTCCACTTTTAAGTATCAACAGATTTATTCAGTTTGAGCTTTTGTTTGTCATGTTATATGTTTGAGATTCATTTATATTCAAAATATAAATATTGTTATTCACATCTAATGTGTATATCTCAATATCATATTTACAAACAAAACACTTAGTGTTCATGAACATAAAGGTATACCCGCAACATGTTAAACTAGATATAGAGATAATGTTTCTAGTCAAACTAGGTACATTATAACATTTTCCTAATTTAAGTACATGCCCAAAGGGCAGTTCCAAAACTTAGGTTCCCACAGCCAAAACAGCGACTATCGTCCCGTTTCTGACTCATAGGTCAATCTCATCTGAAGCTAGTATCCTGTTTATCAACAGATCCCGCACATCAGTACATATGTATGTACCACATCCAGTATTAAAAATCCAATTTTAAAACCAGTAGTGGATATATTTATGACAAACATACCTGAAGTCGGAGCCTTGCTCGTCTTCACTTCCTTCATGTCTGCCTTGTCCATATGGCAGTCACACTTTCAGTGACCCATTTACCACAATTTAGGCAGACATCTTGGGATATGTCCTTTGTCTTCCCAGAAGACTGTGACGATATAGCCTTGCCCTTTACTTCACACCCCCAGAAGCCTTCGCCCAAGCCTTGGCCTTCTGTGATGTCGAAGTAAAATGTGTCTTGCGCTTCTTGTCCTTTTAGAAGCTCTGGCTCTGCCTCCTAGAGGATAGCCATTAACTCTCCAAGATTTCTCTCTTGGTTCATCATGAACCCGCCCCAAATTTCGGGCAGAGACTGTAAGATCAAATCTATGGAAGTCTCGGCCTCGTAGGTAATGCCTAGTTAACCTAGCTGTTTGATGTCAGCAATCATCGGTGACACCTAGTGTTCGACAGATATACCCTATGACATACGCGAGCGTAAGAGCTTCTTTTGTACTTTTAAGATCTAAGGTTAGATCTATAAAGATCCTTTAATTTCATCATCATGGTATAAAGCTCTAATCCTTAGTTCTGACGACGAAATTTATGAGTATTTGCGGCAAGAATAATGGATTGACCACTAAAGTTATCATCACGATGAGTCTTCCAAAGCTCATGCTCTACTATTTGCTCAACTCCGGGCTTAGGCCCGAGAGGTCACTCTATCAAATAGAGTAACTTCTCAACTCCCAGGACTATTATGAGATTCATTTCCCAATATGAAAATTAAAGTCGTAAAAGACATTTTTCACCTACGATTATATCCTTTGACGCTAATCTTTCAAGTCATCTTGATTGCTATAGTCCAACTATCCAATCAACGATTTCGGGTACAATCTAATGTAATGATTACTATAGTCTAACTATATAATTAACTACAATTTGATTGGTTAAATTCAAATGTATTGATTACTATAATCCAATTATATAATCAACTATAAATGAAGTAGTTTGAATACAGTCCAATTGTTCAATTAAAACAATAATTGAATATTAGTTCAACTAATATATATAAATTTTTAATGACGAACAATGAAATGAGCGCGTATTGGCAAGTATTTAAATGAAATTGCAAATTTAATACTTGCCTCCCACTATTTTTCGGCAAGCCTCTAACCCTCTGTGGAGTACTTGGGAAACCTAGTTTCCTAGTAGGCTAGGATCCCGTTAAATAACACACAACCTTGACTTTGGACAACAAGTTGTATGAAACTTAACTAGGTAGATCTCTAAGATCAATTGGATCTTATCCAATTCCTAGATCCAGTAGGTGGACCTCCAAGTCCGAAATATATATCCAATATATGCCAATATATCCAATATATTCCCTAACCTTTTTCCTCTGAATCAACTAAGCCTTGTGTTTGGCTCAATAAGCTTAATGAAACCAGTTAAGCGTGACCCATTGACAATGGGAAAGCTTCGTAATCGAGGTCGATGAACAAGAAGTGACCTTGACTTTGGCCAACAAATCAAAACTTGCCCAAGACGTACGATATGGAACAAAGCTTTCGTGATCCAAACACATCCGCGATGGACAAAGGTCTTGACTTTGGCCAACAAACCAATTCCAATCTTGGATCTTGAGAGAGAATCACTCAATGGAAGGAAAAACGTTTAATATAAAATGAGGATTTTTGTCGCGATTTGGCAACCAATTTATTATCTTTGATTAGGTCTCATCATACACCCTTAAGCATGCATTCTAAAAGCATAATAAGGCACGAAATAAATAATAACGATATGCGGATGGATATTCAACAAATTGTTCCTAGAACAAATCTCTCACTTTCCTCTCCCCGGCTAGCATTATACTTACTTCTACCCAATTACATAATACAATAAAGATAACTCATTAACATTGAGGGGAATTGGTGAAAAGAGAAGTATAAAGAGTCAAAGAGATAATAGGCTGGACACGCAGGTCCAATTTAATAAATTCTAAATTTATTATAATAATTTCCAAAATTGCCCTCACCCTTCTAACATCCATCCGATATAGATTATTCATATAATACATCCATGTATTCACACAAAGCATGTTATTCAATCAATCTAATCCAATTAATTAATCTTTGAATTAATGATCATCCAATTTTCAAACAACGATTTGATTTACGCGAGTCCAACTCGTTAAAGAATAAGTACTCAAAGTGCGTATTCTTGAATTATATCAAACTACAATATTAAATCCAATTTAATTCGTATTCAATAATAATTCTAATTTAATTCCAAATTAAATAATTACACTTACATTTGTGCCTTTTAGACTTAGATTCTAAATCCAATCTTGATGGGTCTCAAAGGCCCAATTAACATCCAATGTCAACTTAATTAAAGTCCAATGGGCTTTTAATTAATTTCTTAAGGCATGGACTTTGGCAACCAAAGCCCAATAAGGAATCACCTTTGCCATAAAATTAATTTTGGCCCATTAGGCCCAATTAATTATTTAAAGGCCCATTTATTATATTTGGACTTAACGGAATGGTTTTAGGCCAAATTTGGATCCAATCCAATTGTCCTAAACCAACTTGGCCTAACTAAGCCCATTAGGCCCATTTATAACAACATTAGCCCAATTCGAAATTAAAGACTAATTTATTAAATTATAATATTCCAAATATCATAATTTTTAATTAAAGTGTATAGCCATAATTAATTAGTCAAATTAATATTTCCAAAACACCAATTTATTTAATTAATCATGTTTTATCATGTTCAATTCATGTCCAACACAATTGAAGCAAAATCAACTCATAACATGCTCATCAAGCTCACGTCAATTAGGTATTTTTATATCCAATTTTGATTCCAATCCAATTAAATCACAAATCAATATACTCATGCATTTTAAACACATTCAATGGTCTAAAATCAAAAAATCACCATGAGCTACAAGGGTCATAACATTCGGACATGGCATCAAATTTGGGGAAAATTAACATAATCAATTTTTCTCAAAATTAATCATGTATAACTCTAAGTTATCATATTTTTAGCATAACCAAACATTCAATTTGAAGAAATCATGTTCAAATCACAAAATCTCCAAAATAAAGTTATGAATCATAAAATATTTCATGCTTAAAATTGGCTCTGATACCATTGTTAGGTTCTCCTAGAACATGCCAAGGATCTATTAAGCATAAAATTGTGTGAATAATCAACGAAGTTTGCGGAAAAATCACTTACATTGATCGACTATTGGATGTAGAGATAAAAAAAATTTCCAACCTTTGTGCAGTGCTTCAAGCTCTCCTTTGTATGAATGGTTTAGCTCCAAGCTTGATCTTGGAATTCCAAAATCAGGGGGATAGTTTCCCTATCACCTTTGTAGACTCTTTTAAGTGCTAGCTTTGGAAGAAATTGCAACAAAATCTTCCTATTGTGAGAAGCAACTCTCGGCAATGGAGGGAGATGAGAGGGAGAGAAGGTTTTTTTACGGTAATGAGAGGAATGAGAGAGTGTTAGATTCGTTTTTTATTTTCCAAAAATCAACTAATCAATTACCAAACTTCCAACGTTAGTAAAGGTCTATCACAAGTCAAAAATAAAATAATGAAAGTGTAAGAAACAAGCTAACACCAACTAACAACTTCCATCAACATAAAGTGATGAGATTGACTAGTGATGTGACTTGATGTGGGCCCCACTTGGATTCAAAATCCGAGTGGGCCCGCAAAACACATCTCGGGCTCGGGTTCGTTAATTTCGAATTAACGTATTTTTCGTTGCGACTTAATTAAATCAAATTTAATTAAATAATAATACCACGCAAAATTATTACGAAAGTCGCTCGTGAATTAATTCTAAATTAATTCGTTCGCCCGAATTAAAATCCAATTTTAATTTCGCTTTGAAATCTAATTTCATTTAATATATCGAATATATTATTTAATCGATTAATTTAAAATTAATCGTTCTCTCTCTACAATTCGAATTTTATCCCAGATATATTATTGCCGCTATTAATCCTAGATTAATTTTCTCTCTCTCATAATTAATCCCAAATTAATTCTGTTCGAGTCAAACGTCATCGGTGAATCTTCGGGAAGCGACCCATGAGATCCCTGGATATGTTGGCAGTAAATCCGATCGTCGGACTATCCGAACATGTGCGTACCCCGTACCACGTTCTTACCGATTTACAAGACATGGTTGGCTTCTAGCAAAGCACCTTACCTACCCAATTCTCCAGAAATATTCTTTTAAGGAATATGTAATCTTTGTCAGGTGTAGTATACGTAGTATTACGTATTACGATCCAGTATCGCATGTCACATGCTAGGCCTGAGGCTGGAATAATGTCTGCCCCATACGAAGCATATATCGGATCACTAGGAACTAGTCTCTTTAATCGGATAATCATGACCTTGTCATATTATCCCGATAGCTGCAGCATATTAGAGAGTACCAGTTCTGTATCCCTGCGTGATCATCATCTCCATGTGACTGAAGTGATACTTCCATCTTGACATCACACCCAATACACTACGATTCTCATTATACCCAGAAAAGGCGTACACGGAACCTGTTAAAGCCCCAGGCGATCAAAACCAAAGTTTACTGATTGTCGCAAGTATTCGCGATGCAAGTCTCAGGTTAAGACCAAATACACCTACCCTGATTCAGATTCCCATAGACACATAGTCATACTACCAATGGGATTCTGAGGGTCTATCCAGAGCGAAGCTGTTTCCGTACCATCGGTAAACAGAACTTCCTATTACACTTGCATGAGTATCCAATACCCAAATATATGAAAACTATGTCGTTACGCTTCCATAACACGCAAAATGTAACACTAACCTATTCCGCATTATCGATGTCCAGTCTCGATAATACTACGACTAGGGATATTTAATGATTAAACCTTACATGGATTAATATTGTCTCATATCTTATTAATCTGGTACTAATCCTATGGACTTTTATCATTTATATATCCAAGTAATCTAATTACAAAATGATAAAAGAGTAATTTCCTTTGTCACATAGTTAATTTGTACAACAACACCATGTTCTGTACAAATAGTGATGCTATGGGTCATAATTGTCCAACAGCCTTTTCTCAAATCATGTTCCGCCCTGCTTAACATGTTATGAAGTTCTTCATACCTAGCTTGCATCGAGTGTATATGGAAGTTTAATACAAAGCCAGCATAAGAACATGAAAAGAAGACATAATTAAATTACGGCCCAATCTTTCATCAATCAATATGCCCTGTCGTTCTAGGAATCGAATATGGTCGATCATGTTCAAAAAATTAATGCTGACAACTCCTCCATTTTTGAGTTCAGAACAGAACAATTCCTTAGACCTTCGATAAAGTTCGATCTCTTGATTTTCCTCGAACAACTCCTTGAGTGTTCGCATAATGCTCCAAGCATCATGTACTTCAATGTACTGTGTCAGCAAATCTGGAACCATCAATCCCAAAATGTAGGATTTCACCTTAAGGTTATCATCCTTACATATATTAAAAGTTTCTCGCTCTTCTGGAGTGGAGTCAGGATCGATTTCAACAAGTAATGGATCGACAGTGACATAAGTCAACTTTTCAAACTCCAAGACAAAGCGTATGTTCATTTCCTATTCGAAATAGTTCTCGACTTCTTTTAGTTTATTAGTATCCAAAAGTCTCATCAATCGATTAGTGGCAGCCATCTATAAGATAATATTTTAAATAGTAGCAGAACAATTTTCATTTCAAAATAATAACACTAATTGATTATGGAATTAAAAATCTATTAGTGCCATCCCATTATTTTATGTAATTCTGTAATCTCCCTCAACGGAAAAATAAAAATTTGACTATCAAAATTTCATGGCGGGAAGTGTATCCCATGATATTTACTTCAGCCTCACACTAATGACGATATTGGCATTTATAAACCCATTAGGTAGACCTCCAAGGTCAATCACTTAATGTGACTCCTAGTTTGGTCATGAATAATTTCTTATTCTTACACTAATGACGATATTGGATTAAAATGTGTTCTAGGTGTATACTTGTCAATATGCACTAATGAGCTTCATATATACACCCTCACACTAATGACGATATTGGATGACTGCGTTAACTCATCACGCTACATCTAATATTTTACCGGAGCGACCAAAGTTCTGAGCACTTATACCTTCACACTAATGACGATATTTGAAATAAGTAGTAAGAATTCATCCATCTCAGTATTGACAAGACAAACCTTCTTATAATACTCCAACATTATTAATATTATTACTTAAAATAAAGTAATAACTAATCATGGAGATTTATGACAATCAAATCACTAATTTAATTAGGTCAAAATTTTAATTTAAAACATGTTTTACATATCCAATATGTCTTATGCGTAATTAAAATAAAATACAAAGACATAGATTCAAATACATGTTTAACATGCAACATGTGTTATGTGGTTAAGCCTTACTACTGATACCGCTCTGTTGGGGCATATCGGAGCCTCGCACAGCGAAAGCCAGTTTAACCCGTGGATATCAAGCATGAGAGTAATTTTAAATAATTTAATAAAATATTATATTCCATTACGAGTGTATAGGAAAAAACCGGGACTAAATCGGAGTCTGGAAACTCAAAAACGAGAAAAACAATATTGGGTGCGCGCAGTACTCGACACTCGCGCACTGAACAACTTTTTTTTTTTATTTGTTTTTCAAATCCTTCAGCTCTCTAGGATATTTTACCCTAATTTCTTCCAACCTTCCTTAAACACTTCAAAAACACCTAAAATTATTTTTTTAACATCAAAACAAACATCAACACATGTTATAGAATAAAAATCAAGTTTTTCAAAATATCAAATATTTTTACAAAAACATAAATTTATTCTAAATACGAACTTGCGTAAATTTTGTATCCAAAACACAAACCAAATTAAAATCCCAAAAATAAGTGACTCGTAAATAATTCTAGGTCACTCAAAGGTGTGATTCTAGAATGGTAGTCTTAGCTCTAAGCTATTATCTAGAGTTTCAAACTCTAATTTTATGTTTATGTCTAACATAAATATTTTAACCCAATTACAAGCATATTGTGTTTATACTTCCAAAGCATTCTAACACAATTAATTAGCCTAATTTCAATATTATGTATCTAATACATAATTCATCACTATATGTCTCACTAATGAAAAACATAGCTTTTGCAGAAGATCAAAATTACCTTGCAAGGTTGATTCAAATATCCAATCTACTTCTCCATGTTGAAATATTGTGGAGAAATTCCAAAGTTTGCAAGCTTGACTTCAAGATCCAATCTTGATTCTAATGCTAGCAAGCTTCCCTCCAAGATCCAATCTTGATTTCTCCTAATTGAAATGTTGTAGAGATCTTACAAAGCTTCTGTAAACACTTCTCTAACTTAGGCCAATTTCTCTAATTCTTGCTTTTATTTAGCTTTCTCAAGCTTTTGCTTTGCTTAATTAAAACCTTCCTAAAGCTTGCTATTTATAGTAAAACTTACACAATTTTTAATTAATAAAAGTTGTAATCAACTTTTAGGTGGGATTAATCTAATTTGTCCAAATATGTATAATTAGGTGTGACTAATCTTCATTGTCTACCACTTTGATTTAATCTAATTAAATCAAGACAAATATTAGGAAATGGATTAGTTCAATATTTGCCACTTTGATTTAATCCAATTAAATCAAGCCAAAACCACCTATTATTATATACTTATAATTACTATAATATCCTCAAATGGTATAGATAATTATGATTTTACAATTAAGCCCTTGTGTAATTATTGAATTAATCCAATTAGGTCAAAGTAAATAATCAATGTTATCCAATAACACTTGATTATCTGAGTTGATAATTAAAATATCGAATATTATCTTTATCAAAATTAATCGGCTACCCAAGTGCTAACCGAGTACACTTCATATCGGGACTCTCTAAGTTCAGACACATTCGTCATATAAGCCTAACTAATATATACGCAACTCGGCCACCTCCGAATTCGTGAAGAACACAAACGACCTTTCTAAACTATACAAGTCGAGGTCATCACATATATTTAACAATCCCTCCGTCGTAGGCTATCCGAGTTATGCTTAGGAAATATAGAATATACCGTCAAGTTTACGAAACGCACATCTCATGTCGTCATGTCCACGATTCTTCATGACTGATGTGATCCTCCCTAGGTGATCGACTTTGGCCAAAGATTTAAGAATCGTGACTTTACTCACATGGATACTTAAACCCCTTATGGTACACATACGGGCCGGCGAATCCTATCTTACTTCGTACTTGATTACTGAGTGCATCCGTCCACACCCAACGAACATCTAGAGGCCAGATCATGAAAGATTTCTGACATATATAGCATCAAAGTGTGGATGATCTCACACAAAATCAATGTTATCCTATTGTCAAAGAATTACATATGCTACTCGACTCAATGAGATTCCTATTGACGGTGGTGTGCACTTCCAATTATTAGGAATCACATGTGAGTCATTCAATATTCGGTCCAACCAATATGCACACGTCTATACGAGTTTCCAAATCTCATGGTACATCGGGTTAAATCATTGGAACTCAAATTCCAATATACGACATGTGCTAGTCTTCTAGGTTATAGGAATTCGACCGTATTCCAAAACGAACTACTAGAAATATATATACTTTAAGAATAATTTACAATAGTAATATTTATCCCAATGTCGGACCAACTAGTGTGTAGTATTACTACAAGACTATTCTAATGTCGATGTCATTTTTAGCATATCTATACATCAATCTAATACGTATAATGACAATACCATTAATAAGGTATGAAATGAAAATGTAGTTATTTTATTAATAATTAATAAAATGTAAAATACATCATTCGGATTGGCACTCCAAGCACCAACTCCAACAGATTTATCCTTTTTGTAATAGATTGTATATAGCTTATGTAAAAATATATTTTTTCCAATTTGTGTATTATATTTTTCTGCTTATAGTTAGGAATTTATATTTATTGACACTATGTTGAGGTGTGAATAAAATGAATACCTAAAGGATATGAATAAATGATACAAGATGGGTGAATTGGGTATTATAAATTTTCGGCTAAATAATCTCAATACTAAGTATAACAAATATATACAATTCAAAAGCCTCAACAGTAAAGTTACTTAACAATAATATCTAACAACAATTGAAATAAGCGATAAAAATAATGAGTTTGAGTTTGAGAATTTAATACTGAATTTTTACGTGGTTTGGCCAACCATACCTAAATTCACTTCTGCAAGCTCGCTGCTTCAGGATTCACTATCACTATTTGACTTCATCGATGTAATTAAATCTCTTATAAACCAACTGATCTCCAAGGTATCAATAAACTCCTACAAAGTGTATTTCATACTACAAGTGTTTCCCACACTCAATTATGGTGTCTCACTTGCATCTTAGCCCTAAGTGTATCCCAATATTCAAATACAACTAAGATTGAAGAGGAAATCTCCTCACAAAGAACAAGCTCCTTAAATGTAGGGGTGGGTAAAAAAACCGACCGAACCGAACCAAACCGCAAACCGAACCAAACCGGTCTGAATTTACGGTTTTTTTTTCTAACGATTCGGTTTGCGGTTCGGATTGGCCCACCCCAAACGGTTTATGGTTCGGTTCAGATGCTTAACCGAACCGCACCTGTTAAACCGAACCGAACCGTTATAATTAAAAAATTATATATTTTTATAAAAAGATTTGAATTTTTCTTTTAATTTTACTTCATGTTTTCTTTTTATTAGTATGTTAATACTTTTATTCTTAATTTTTTTGTTAATATATTTTTTCTTAATACTTTTATTCTTAAATTTATTTGTTAATAATTTTATTCTTAAATTTTTTGTTTTATGATTTATTCTTGAAAGTAAGCTGTTGGATTTGTCTCTTAATTAGAATGATGGTAGCATCATTATTCGAGGTAATTTTTGAAAAATACAAGAATTAATTGTGCCTCATTTTTCAATCATTTATTGAGTGCATGTGTTCTCTGGAGTCACAGCTTACACCGTAGCACTTCATACTTAAGTGGATGAATTTTTTTTTAAGTAGAATAATCTGTAAACCGAACCGAACCAATCCGTAAACCGCTGGTTTAAAAAAATTTCAATCTGAACCAAACCGTTATTTAATGGTTTGGTTTGAGAGGTAAAAAAACCGGACCGTAAAATATAATTTGATTCGGTTTTTAGCAAAAACTGAACCAAACCGAACCGCGTCCACCCCTACTTAAATGAGCAAATAAACAAGTATAAGAGCAAATTTGAAAATGATTATAAAAGTAAGTTAGAGCTCAAGTATATCTCACAAGGATGATCAAGAATGATTATATGCTATCAAATCGAATTTATAAATATATTTATAGTTCCAATCAAAAACTAACGTTTAGGCATTAAAATTGGAATTTGACTATTGAACAAACAACCGATGTTGAGAAGGAAATGACTTCCAAAATTAACGTGGCAAGTTGCCATTATGCCCTAAGAACTAGGGGTGGGCGCGGTTCGGTTTGAATTTTTGCTAAAAATCGAACCAAATCATATTTTATGGTTTAGATTTTTTATCTCTCAAACCAAACCATTAAATAACGGTTTGGTTTGGATTGAAAATTTTTTAAACCAGCGGTTTACGGATTGGTTCGGTTCGGTTTACGGATTATTATATTTAAAATAAAATTTCATTCATTTAAGTGAGAAAAAAAAAACTAGTCTATCCAACAAATGGTAAGAAGTGCTAGGATGTAAGCTGTGACTTCAGGGAACATATGCACTCCATAAATGATTGAAAAATGAGGCACAATTAATTCTTGTATTTTTTAAAAATTACCTCGAATAATGATGCTATCATCATTCTAATTAAGAGACAAATCCAACATCTTACTTTCAAGAATAATGATGCTACCATAAAACAAATAAATTGAAGAATAAAAGTATTAACAAATAAATATATTAACAAAAATTTAAGAATAAAAGTATTAACATACTAATAAAAAGAAAACATAGAATAAAATTAAAAGAAAAATACAAATTTTTTTATAAAAATTTATATTTTTTTAATTATAACGGTTCGGTTCGGTTTAACAGGTGCGGTTCGGATTAAGTCCTGAACCGAACCGTAAACTGTTTGGGGTGGGCCAATCCGAACCGCAAACCGAACCGTTAGTAAAAAAACCGTAAATTCGGTCCGGTTTGGTTTGGTTTACGATCTGGTTCGGTTCGGTCGATTTTTTTACCCACCCCTACTAAGAACGATCGATCGGACAACTGATATTGTCCTACGAATGTTTGGTCTTGCATCTATAATTTGACCAAGTCTCTATCAAGATTCTGACCGGTCTGAGACTGGTGGTGGGACGTATGATCTTGGCAATTTTTCAATAATTGTAATTTTGGCCCAAGTTTCAAAATTTTAATGATTTTACAAATAAGACACATAAGTTTTAAAAATTAATGAGTTGACCTAAAATAACAAAGTTAACCATTCAAATAGGGATCACTAAGGATATGAAGATTATCAAATTGGTTATTTATCATCTAAGTCCAGAATTGATAAAAACTTTACAAATATAACGATTAAGTCCAAGATTTCAAAACTTTTAAGAAATTACATATTTAGCCTAAGAAGTTTAAAAATCTTACAAAGTCATTTTTCAGCAAAAACAAGTTTGACAAAAATAATGAATTATTAGATATAGATAGACTCGTGCGTTGCTGCAGTTTTTTATTTTTCAAAAAATAAAAATAAAAGAAATGTAGCACTTACCAAAGTCGGTTTATAGACCCGGCCGGCGGTTCGGTTCCGGTTCGGAACCGAACCGAACCGGCCGGTTTCCGGTTCCACACTTAAGTGGAACCGGAAAGTCGAACCGAACCGGAACCGAACGGTTCGGTTCCGGTTCGGTTCGGTTCATTTTTTTTTTTAATTAATTAAAATAAAAAATTGAGAGGAGTCAAATCATTAAATAAAAAAATTTATTAATTAAAAAAATGAGATTAAATTTATAAATAAAAAAAAAAAATTATTACATTGAAGAGCTTGAGCTTAAATTTTTTAAAATTTAAGTTGCCTACGTATCCTCCAAGGGTGAGAGGAATCAAAGCTCACGTAGTTCCATTACAAGTTTAAGACATATCCCCTTTGTAAATTATAATTTTACATTTATCAATCATCATTATCAGTTGATCCTTCGGCTCCGGGTCCGCAGCTTCCGCTTGCACTTGTTGCAGAAGCATTATCGAACAAATCTTCAAAATCATCGGGGGCATCTTCTTGTTGTCTCAAATCAGCTCGAGTCCAATCATCCACACAAGCTGTTGCTTCTAGAGTGCTTGGATGTAATGAAGATCGCCTAGCTTCCAATACATTACCTCCCAAGCTGAAGGCTTGCTCAACCGCAACGGTGGAAATAGGTGCTGCCAATATCTCTTTAGCAATAATAGATAAAACAGGATATATATTTTGATGCCGGTTCCACCATTCAAGGATTTTAAAATTTTTACTGCATAAACTTTCATTAGAAAACTCAAAATTTGTAGATAAATAATTATCTAATTCAGGGTTATTAGTTGTTGTCGTATCCCTAGATTTTTTATTTCGTTGTAATAACCAACGATCCCCTGCGCTAAGTATTGGTTGAATTACCGGTTCGCTACTACTAGACTGACCTATTGTTCCTAAGTTATATCTTACAATATAATCATTAAATAAAATAATTAAATCACTTTTTAAATTCGTCATTATGCTCGTAATATCAATGTCATCTAATATTCCTAAATAACCATAGTAAGCTTGTAAACCACCATTCAAACCTTCTAATTTAAATCTAGGATCAAAAACAGCAGCAATAAGATAAAGTAAAGGAATTTCTCTAAAATAATTCAACCATTTTACCTTCATAACAGTAATGGCTTCGAGCAAAACAATATCATTAGGGTCGTCACTGTCAACATGTTCATCGAGAGTGCCAACAATATTCAAACTTTCAAGAAGAAATAAATGTGCAGTGGGATAATAAACACCGCTAAAAACTAAAGTAGCATCATTAAAAACTCTTAAAATATCTAAAATTCTTTCACAAATATCCCATTGACTAGGATAAAGTGTGATATTTTGAACATGTTGAGAAAAAAAACTACATAATGCATCTTTGTATTGAAGTGCTTGACATAAAAGAAAATAAGTAGAATTCCAACGTGTTGGAACATCTCTAGAAAATTTAATCGGTTTAATACCATTTATTTTACAAAACTTGGTCCATTCCCTCCTAACTTGAGAATATGACCAAATACAGTTAAGTGCCGTTTTAATAGGATCAAGGAAAGGAGATAATAATTTTAGACCGTCTTGCACACATAAGTTTAGGACATGACATGTACAACGAATATGAAAAAATCGACCCCCTAAATTTGGTTGACATATTTCTTTTAAATCATTGATGGATGCAGTATTTGCAGATGCATTATCAAATCCAATTGTTAAAATTTTTTCTCCTAAACCATATTCATCAAAAATTACCTTCATCATTCTATAAATATTATGTGCAGTATGTTGGTCATCAAAAACTCTAAATGCAATGAGTCGTTTTTGCATAGTAAATGATGCATCAATCCAATGACAAGTCACACCCATGTATGAGTGTGTTTGCCAATGGTCACTCCAAATATCAGAACATATAGAAAGACGACCTTTCATCTCTTTAAATATTTCATTTAAAATAATTTTACCATCTTTATATAATTTGAAAATATGACGTTTTGTTGTGTTTCGAGTCATTCTACATGCAGCAGGGTTTAAAGCATTATGCACGTAATTAGTAAAATGAAGTTTTTCACCAAAGCTTAAAGAAAGATGTGCCATACATGTTAATTTCGCAAATTCTTCTCTATTTTTTGCATCAGAATATTTAAATAAATCTACACTACTCGTACCTCTACTAGATGATGCGTACCTGGCCATTTGAGTCTGCGTCGTATCAATGCCAAATTCAACCGGATGATGTTTCTCCATGTGCTTGATCATATTTCCGTATCCACCAGAAAATTTATAGATAACCCCACAATAGTTGCAAATTGCTCGTTGTGAACCATCGTCTAGGCGTTCCAAATTAAAATGAATTTTGAAAATATCGGAGGACCGAGCCTTAACTTCTCTTCTCCGTGATTGTGCACTGACACTGGGGCCTCTCTCTTGGGTCGGCATATTTGACATTATGTTCTCGGATGAGCTTGCCATTTGAATAATTGCGATGCGAATGCCGAATGTGATAACAAATTAATTAACAACTAAAATAAGAGAATTGTAGTATTGAAGTAAGATTGAGAATAAGAGATTTATAGAAAATGAGAGAGTTGAGAAATTGGTGTGATGAAATTATGAAATTTGAATCCTATTTATAGAATTTTAGAATTTTTTTTATACCAAAAATGCCCCTAAATATAACCGTTTTATTACCGTTATTAGGGGTACATTAGTAATTTTTTATTTTATATAATAAAAAAAAATTTAGAATTTTTTTTTTAATTTTTTTTTTGGCAGGGAGCCAAACGGCTCCCTGCATCCCCCAACAGGAACCCGACGGTTCCAACCGGAACCGTTCGGTTCCGGTTGGAACCGTCCGAACCGGTGGAACCGTACGGTTCCACCGGTTCGAACCGGTTCGAGTTGGGGTGGAACCCCAACCGAACCGGTCCCATTCCGGTTCGGTTCCGGAACCGGAACCGGAACCGGTTGGAACCGGAATTCCGGTTCCAGTCGGTTCGGTTCCGGTTCGGTTCCGGTTCCAACCGGAACCGTGGCCGGGTCTATCGGTTTAGTCCGCCAAGTTAAGGTTATCGTCATATTAAATAAAGTCTTATATCAAAGTAAAAGTGTGATATTCTAATTCTATCATGTATATAATTATAAAGATACATAAAATACAAAAAATATACATGAATCTTGTAAAAATTCAATATATCATAATCATTAATTTAAATACGTTGTAGATATCAAGGTATGTGGAAATCCAACGTACCACAAACATTGATTAAATGTATTATGAAAATTCAATGTATTCTAAATATGAATTAAAGTTGAGAATTAATATAAGTATTAATTATAATGAGGAATTAAATATAAGTTGTCCCCTAATTTCTCTGGTACCACGTGACGGCACCAAAGGAGTTATAGGACAAAAATATATGTAAGTATGAAGTATGATATGCATAAGATATGTTTTAATTGAGCTCTTAAATGCTTATAAGATTGAAAGTGAATATTATAGGAAATGATTTCCTTATGCGCAGCAGAAACGCTTTAGGTTCTGGGATCGACCTTGAAGAATTTTCTGCCTTCTCCCTTGATGAAATCGAATCCTACCAACACTTGATGACTTGATTTGCTCTTGTTTTGAATATGTTTCCTCGAGATCCGTTGCTTGGATCTACCACCCGATCTTCCGAGTTATGTCTCGACCTTGAAGAATTTTCTGCCTTCTCCCTTGATGAAATCGAATCCCACCAACACTTGATGACTTGATTTGCTCTTGTTTTGAATATGTTTCCTTGAGATCTGTTGCTTGGATCTACCACCCAATCTTCCGAGTTATGTCTCGTTACCAACAAATAGAAGTGTGGGCTTCACTCACAAAGTTTATTCCTTAAACTCTTTAGGGAAGATTATTTTTACAAATGTTTCTTTTTATTCTTTCAACACTTGAGAGAATTAGAAGAAACTCTCTAACTATTGTTTTTGGTATTTGGAAGAATGAATGAAGAAGATAAAGTACTTACTCACTCTAATTTTTTTCTCTTCTCAACACTTGAGAAAAAATTTAGATTTTTTATTCCCTTACTTTCTTCTCAATATTTAAGAAAAATGATAGATATCAACTCTTTCAACCCTTTGAAAGTTCTGAATCGTATTCTCATTCAAGGCCAACAATTCCTTATCAATAATATGGCAAACATCATTATATGTAAGACCATACTATAGCATGTGAAGTGGACCAAGATTAGGTCATTAGGTATGACCTAATAGATAAAATGCTTGGACATTATGGCAAGCTATAATGGGTTGTCTCCATGATAATGCAAATATAATTAATGATATAATTATCTCATAATTTAGAATTATCAAAATAATGTAATAATTATCTCATAATTTTATTTTGATTATCTTATAATTAAAGAATTCTAGAAAAATATTATATTGAACTTATATAATATAGTTTTCATTTGTGACAAATTATATCATTAATCTCATTAATAATATATAAATATATATATATATGAGAGTATATAATTAGACAATATAATTATATTTTATTTGCTATAGTAAATCGAGCTAGCACATGGACCAAATAGACCTATAGTTCTGAGCTCCAATAATCCCGAAATATTAATTAAACTCTTTAATTAAATATTCTGAATTATTAACTTTGGGTTATTCCACTAAAAAAATGAAGTTGCACTGTTGTTGTCGTAGATGGAAAATATTAGCCGAACAACTTAGGTGTCCATCGATATAGTCATTGCATAGGGATTGGCCCTTCACGAATGTAATATCCCGGGTTTTTCGAAACAGTACGGGAAAATTTTTGAATTAAAGTGAAAGATTTGGAAAGGGATGGTATTCGAAAATTAGACTTCATGTGTTGGAAAATAGGTGGGAATATTTTAATGTGAAGTTTCATCGCGTTGGAAAACGCATGATTTCGAGAACCGGTTACGCGATTTCTAATTTTATCGTTATACGCGTAAATATTTCTTGTTTCGGCTATAAAGATAGCAAAAAAACTCCAATTGAGTTGATTTCTGAACCATCAGACTCATTTTTCCGATACGAACTATTTTCATGTTGAATAATTTTTGAAATTTACATCAGAAGGGCTTTAAAAATACAAAATTTCTAGAAAGTTCCATGACGGGCCTGATTGTAATTTTTTAGGGTCACAATGTAAATTTCAGAAACTTTTCTATAAATACCCCAAGGTTTTATGAAATCACAAAAAATGGCAAAAGAAACCAAATCTCCCAAAACGCACCCCTTTCCACTAATTCGCGTTACTATCGCCCCTGTCATGCCGGCGGCATGCCAGCCATCGCCGACCGACGTGATGGGACAGAGGGGTGCGTCGGCCACCCCTCCACCTCTTGGTGGCCGGAGGCAGCCCTAGGATATTGGCGAATGGCGAAAATGGGAGAGAGACGCGCGTGGTGGGTTTTCTCGATCCCAGCCCGTCGTTTTGTTTCATGGCCCGAGCCACCTGTCAAATCGAAGCTCTCGAAGAGTACTACAAGTTGGCGATGATGGATTTTTCGATCCGTGTACGGTTGCATGCGAAACGAGAGAAGAAGATTCAGATGAATAGTGACCCACGATGAACATTAGCTCCGATCGGAATTTCGTCAATTCCAGTGCGTATGTTGGATCGTTTATAGTCCGTATATGGCCTCGAAATCTCGGTAAGACCTCCCGGTAAAAATTCGCTAATTTCAAGTTTTCCATTAAATGTTCACATGTATCCAGTAGTTTGTAGAGGATTGTATTGATATAAATTGAATTGTTTGAGTATTAGTATATTGAATATGAATATTCGGTAGAATCCGAGTGAAAATGGAACAAGTTTGGTTGATCCGATAGAATATGCAAGTTTCCGGTGAAAGTGAATTTTTGCATATAATGATGTGCTTTGATTTTAACGATAGTTACGAGTTATATATGATATTAAAAATATGTTTGGATAAATCCGGATAGGTTCGGAGGGTTTGAGACCCTTCCCTAGCGTTTGCGAAAACGTTTTCGGAAGATTTTCTAAAAAAATGCATAAACCGAGAATTTAAGTTAACTGATGAATTAATTTAGTTTATAATGATGTTTTAAGACTACTGAAACTGAAAGTGTTGAAATCAAACTTGTTTGGGTCGTCCCGAAAAGATCTGGCACTTTGTCAAAGTTAAGTCGAGAATTTCATAAGTTGCGATTTTAATGATGTTTCGCCATTTATTTTGGCAGACTTGACTAGGACCTGGAGTGCTCGTGAAGCCAGATAAGTAACCCATGCGACGAGAACTTCAATTGGTGAATTTGTGCTTTAAATATTTATATACACACACATACATATATACATAAATATAGACGACTAACGTGTTATGATAAAAGAGAACAGTTAAGAGGCGATTTTGAGTACGGGGTGCAAGATTACGTATAGTTAAGTTTATCGACCGCCACATGTATGAATTTTTGTTAATGCTTTGATGTGAAATGAAATATAAGATGAGCATAATGTCTATATGTATATATAGATGTACGTAAAGGTATGAACCTGTAATGATATGATTACGTGTAAGTAAATGAATAGGTAAATGTATAAGTATATGAACATATATTTGTATATGTGTTTGATGATAAGGTATGTATAGGTTTGTTATATGAAATCGGCAAATGGGGCAAACCATGATTTCTGATTTGACATTAGTTATGTATGAATACGGTATATGAATAAGTAGCTATTTTTTATATATGCGATTTATTTGTATAGATATTGAAGATGTTAAGCAGGATAAGGAATGGGTATAACCCAAACGCTTTTTAAATGAATATGTGTAATTAATAAGTTTTGTATCAAAGGTTTTCAAATAGAAAATAGGAAACTAAGTATGTTTGTTTAATAAATGAAAGATATAAGGATTTTTAAAGTTATGGTATCGGCATTCGTAATAATATATATATTCGTATGTTTGAACATATGTGTTATGTGAGTGTTTGAATGATAGCTTAGAGTGTTTTCATGGATGTGCTTGTGTATGAAAGATTGTGCAATGAGTTTGTGTTATGTGATATGTGTGTATGTTTAATTGGTCAATGTTCTTGTAGTATAGTAGTCGAGTTGGTTAGGGATCCATTCGTACGAAATTCAACCCATACTTATTCTAAAATAGGTAATGAGTCTCGTACGAGCATTGTGTGTGTAAACCAGCCATATGTATGTGATGTTGAATGATGTGATCTTTAATGTAATAGTTGTTGTGTGTGCTTCGTGGTTGGTTGTTTGACGTTCGTAAATATTTCTGAGTGTATGTGTATGATGGAACTCGTGTTATGTATGCATCTTATATGCTTTTGTGAAATGAATGGATGATTTGAAATCGATGAGAATACCAGAGTTTGTAAAGTGTGTTTACCAAATCGTAATGGTATGTATGTATATGTATAAGAATTACGATATTATATTTGCATGTATATAAGAGAAGTATGTATCGAATTGAAAGAAGTGTGATTATTTCAACAATTTGATGATATTTCAAAAATGCTTAATCATAATAAAGTGCAATAAGTCCGACTCCACACCACTAATAATGGAAATGGATTCGATGTAAAACGACTTATTTGTGATGTTCAGGTCGAATGCTTTGTGTAATTTGGATGTTTCGCTAAAAGATTAACATATATGTGAATATGTAGATTTGAAAATTTGTCATGGTAAAGTATAAAGGATAATAAAAGTTGGTAAATTTGAACTTGTAATAATTTATTAATTTTGTTAATCTGTTGATTTATTTGACTTGTGTGTTTATGGTAGCATGGTTACTTACTGAGTTTTTAAAACTCACACCAAACCAATTTGCTAGTTTTGCAGGTTGGCTTCCAGATTGGTCAACCACGACAACTTTGGAAGTCATGCTCGAGACGAAGATCACCCAAGCGGCAGTCACCCTCGCAAGTCTCATGGGAGAAGTTATAGAAGTTTAAAAATTTTAGGATATTTTGGTTATTTTTTTATTTTTTCGTGCTGAGCACGCTGTTTGTATATATATTAGTAAATGTTATGATGGTTTATGATTTGGTGGGCACAGAGCCATTGAGTGTTGATAGATGAGGTGGGCGCAGCCCTTAGGATATGATTTTGATGAGATTTTTGTGGACCTGGGGTCCTTTTATTTGTTTAAAGTCTTCTTAGATTCCCTTTGATGCTGGACTGTGATCCAGATAGTCCAATTTTAGGATACGTCATACCGGATTTTCGTAAATTTAGAGGCTTATGGAGATCAGTCAATCTTGTCTCTTGCCGGTAGCATCCTGCCTCTGGTGGGGTGTTACAACGAATATCTCATAATTAGAGTCGGGTCATAAAGTCCGTTATATCCCTCTAATTATTTTATACCTTAAGTACCATTGATTCTCTAATGAATAATTTATTCATCACTATTATGAATATTAATCTTTCTATTCGCAATAGAAAGATTTGACCGCTCTAATCGTTCAAGTACCGAATCAACCCTTAAGAAAGATATTTTTCTACTTCTTTGCAAGAATGAGTAAATTCCATATCTATTTAAAACATGTTGACGTTTTGGTGGCGGAAGAGCGGTTTTAGGCAAAAATAGTTTTTAAATATTTTAAAATTTTCCAAACGAATTAGCCGATATCCAATACCTCTAATTAGATCGTATTTCACTTAAACATATTATTTGTTAAAAACTTAACGGCATAAACTAATCTAAAAAAACGCGATAAATATTTTACGGAAACTTTTCCGAATTAATACTACAAAAAATGGGTAACCGGTCAACCGAATACCGAGTCGGGTCGACCAAGTCACTTGGGTAGTAACCGGTCACCCCTGGACTGTTCAAATAGTGAATAATTCACTGCTTGGATAGCCCTCAAGCAATAAGCCTGTTTTTGCGCAATTTTATCGTTTTTGTGAATTTTCGACTTGGAACCTTTTTCGGTATTTATTTAACACCCAATATACATCCAAACATCATATTTTTACTCAAAAATATTCTGTTTTCTAGATTTGATCCAGAAATTAAAGTTGTGAATTTTTCATGTAAAAATCCAATTTCTCACCAAATTAATGTTCACCATTTTAAAGTAACCACAAATGAAGTCTCAAGAACAATTCTAGGCATTATATGAATGGCTACAACACTCTAGAATGGAATTATCATATCTTGAATCTAATTCAACAATTAATTCAAAATAACACATGCTTAAACGAAGAAAATAAAGGTCATTATCAAAATCCAACAATACCAAAATTTGGAAGAAAATATATTATCTAATAATATAATAATATAGTAATATATATATATATATATATATATTATATATATATATATATATATATATATATATATCAAATATATATTAACATGCTTAGGAAAAATAATTTCCAAGACTAGAAACAAAAGAATTACCTTAATCCAATTAAGCTTTTGATTTTGCTTCAAACTTTCCATATCTTTCTCCTTTTGATGTTCTTCTCTCGAAACTAACCCTAACCCTTTTATTTTATCTCTCAATACCTTGAGAAGATGGCTAACCCAAATATGAAAACATATTTTTCATTTTGAACTCACTATGGACAAAATTATAAGCCTTTTTGGTCATTTACCAAGTCCAATACTTGATCCAAAAAATTACACACATTTTATCTTATGTAAATAAGATTAATTAACCAAGTTTGAGTTAGTGGAGTCCATGTGTCACACACGCATGGTTTGGCCAATCACAATTAAAAATATACCAAGAATATTCTTTCTTCTAGAAAGTTAAAATTAATTAACAATTTAATTAATTTGAATTTCCTTTCACTAAATGATAAAAATAAGGTTATGAGAAAATATTCCAAGAATATTCTGTTTTTATCATGATTAATAATTAATTAACATTTAATTAATTCAATTAACCATAATAAATAAAATTAATTACCATTTAACCATTAATGTGTATCTAATTAAATTATGTATCGTATACAAATACATATTAAAAATAACGCGCATGTGTAAATTATGAATATTCCGAATTATCCATAATTAATTGTCCAAATGCTCAACGAGTACATTTCATATTGTGAGACTCTCTAAGTTTAAGTTTATCTGTCACAGAAACCATTTCCTTGTCCGTAATTTATCTCCTCATAAATTATGATGACCACAAATAATCGAGTTGAACCATACAAGTTGATAACATTGAACCATATAAGTTTATCTGTCATAGGCAATCTGAATTATTCCGGAAATATAGAATAACATCAAATCTTCACTATGAACAATTCCAATATGTCATGAAATGATTGTGATTCTCCAAATAAATACTCAGAACTCGTTTTTCGTATTATATCTCGGCCAAGGATTTTAAGGAATCACTGATTGGATATCTAAATCTCATACACGGGACTGACAGATCATCTCTGGATACATCACAAGATATCGTAAGTATCGGTCCACACCCAACAAACAAGAGGAGGTCTAATCTTAAAAGATCATTGACGTGACTTCTATCAAAGTGTGGAGGATATCCTACATATCTACCGTGGTATCTCAAGTCAAATGAGCAAATATGCTACTCGACTCGAGAAGGTTCCTTTTGACTTTGGTGTACCATCTATTAGGAATCGTCAAGCGATTCGTTCAGCATTTATGTAATAAATATCTACATGTCTATATGAGTCTCTCTAAGACTCATGGTTAACTGAGATAAGCCATCGGAACTATTCTAATATACGACATGTATCATTCTCATCGGTTTACTAACCGACCATGTATGTAAACCTTGACAAGGAAATATTTTAAGAATAAATCAAGTTGTAATGTTTCTCAGTATCTGTTGAGACGCTTTTGCAACTACATTACAATAACTCATTCTATGGGATATTTACGTCTTTACCACTAAACAAAAGATTATTTCGATGAAAGTACTAAATTTTATTCAAAATAAAATATAAAAGTGCAACGTATTTACAATAAATACATCAAAAATTGATGCGCTGAGCACCAACTCTAAAGAAATGTTCCCAGCTACACACCAAACCATGTCCCCAAAATACGTAGCTATTGGCCAGGACTGCTTCACCAACCTCACCTTAGTAAATCAAATGACATAGTCTGCCATGCAGAAGTTCGTATTACACTCAAGATTAAGATCAATCCATATATGACCATCTAGTAGATTGAAATGAATTTCTTCATTTAACAGATATTATATCATTTCTATATGGGTCCAGTCCTATATGATCATATCATACAAGGTGCCTCCATTCTCATGTCACCACATGAACGATCCCGAATCAAGGTCGCCATACAAGTATAGAATGAACTGCAGCTATAGATAAACCACAAATAAAGTACCCACTTTGTTTGCTCTCTATGGACTATTTCATATTACTAACTTCAGACTTAAATCCGCTTGTGTATGACATTCATATAATAAGTCTGAAAGCACACGAGTAATCAATAGTAAACAAGACAATTTACAATATTCGATTTAAATCAAATATTTTTGATAAATACATAATGCATCTTTTATTTCAATAAATAATTATGTTTACAATACATGAAGCTCTAGGGCATACATCTCAACAATCTCCCACTTGGACTAGAGAAATGAGACATGTCATGTAATCCTAAACCCTTTAGGTGACCTTCAAAAACTTTAACCGACAAGGTCTTTGTAAAAGGATCAGCTAAGTTTTCAGCGGATGCAATCTTCATGACAAAAATGTCATCTCTTTACATTATCTCCCTGATGAGATGATATTTTCTCTCTATATGTTTTCCCCTCTTGTGGCTTCTTGGTTCCATGGGATTCGCCACTGCACTATTATTATCGTAATAAAGTGTGAGTGGTTTATGCATATCTGGAACAACTTCCATATCCCCTAAGAACTTCTGAAGCCAGACTGCTTCTTTAGCTGCTTCGCAAACTGCTACATATTTAGCCTTCACGGTTGAGTCATCAATATAAGATTGCTTTATGCGCCTCCATACAATGGCCTCACCATCTAAGTTGAACACGGATCCAGATGTTGATTTCCTAAATCGACATCCGTCTAAAAATCAGAGTCAGTATATCCCTTGAGGATCATATCCTCACCAGAATATACAAGCATATAATTTCTCGTTCTCTTAAGATACTTGAGAATATGTTTCACAGCCACCCAATGATCTAATCTTGGGTTAGACTGAAACCTACCGACTACTCCCAATGCAAAGAAGATGTCCAGTCTCATGCATAACATATCATACATGAGACTACCAACTGCTGAGTCATATGGGATTTGTCTCATTTCCTTAACTCTTTGAGGTGTCTTAGGAGACTATTCATTTGACAAATGAATTCCATGTCTATAAGGAAAATTGCCTTTCTTGAAATTCTGCATCCCAAATCACATAAGAATCTTGTTAATATAGAATATCTAAGACATTGTTAATAGTCGTCTCTTGCGATCCCAAATAATTTGGATCCCAAGTACATAATTGGAATCTCCTAAATCTTTCATTTGGAATTGTATAGCTAGCCAGGTTTTCACGTCCGATAATATCTTTACATCATTTCCAATGAGTAAAATATCATCGACGCACAAATCTAAAAAAACCACATTTCCGTCAATGACGTGCTTGTAAACATAAGACTCATCAACGTTCTGTTCAAGATTATAAGACTTGATCATGGTATCAAATCTTATGTTTCAAGATCGAGATGCTTGCTTAAGTCCATAAATGGACCTTTGCAGCTTGCAAACTTTTCGCTCTTGACCTTGGGCTACGAACCCCTCCAGTTGTACCATATAGATACTCTCATCAAGATTTCCATTCAAGAATGAAGTCTTGACATTCATCTGCCATATCTCATAGTCATAATATGTGACAATAGATAGAAGAATGCGGATGGATTTGAGCATGGCTACTAGCGAGAAAGTATTCTTATAGTCGACTTCCTCTTTCTGTGTATAACCCTTGGCCACTAGCCCAGCCTTAAAGGTCTGTACCTTCCCATCTACTCCCATCTTTCTCTTATAAATTCACTTGCAACCTATGGGTTTTACCCCATCAGGTTGGTCTATAAGTTCCCAAACTGAGTTGGAGTACATAGCCTTCATCTCAAGGTTAATTGCTTTGAGCCATTCTTCTTTATCAGAATCATCCATTGCACTATGATAGATCAATGGATCATCTATACCATCACCGGATGCGACAACTTATGCCTATTTATCTCCTAGATAGCGATCAGGTTTTCGTACAACCCTCCCACTACGTCTAGGTGGCAGATCATTCTGATAAACTAGCATCTAACGCTCTGATATTGAAGGTGTTATGTTTCTGTCAACAGTTGTTGATGATGGTATGCTGGTCGAACCAGCAAGTAACTCCTCAAGTAACACTTTACTTCGAGATTTCAACTCCCTCATATAGCCCTCCTCAAGAAATGTAGCATTTGACGATACAAACATTTTGTTATCTTCCAGACTATAAAAGAACCCACCCATAGTCTCTTTAGGATAGCGTACGAATAGGCACACCTGAGAACGTGGCTCCAACTTTGTAATATTGTTCTTCCGCATTTATGTTGGGCACCCCCATATGCGGAAATAATGCAAACTAGCTTTATGACCACTCCACAACTCTAAGGGAGTTTTTGGAACAAACTTAGATGGAACTACATTTAGGATATACATTGCAGTTTGTAATGCATACCCCCAAAATGAACTAGGTAGTGAACTATAACTAAACATTGATCTTATCATGTCTAGTAGGGTCCGATTTATCTTCTCTGCAATACCATTTTACTGTGGTGTTCCAGGTGCTATGAGTTAGTATACTATCTCATACTCAACTAAGAATTCCTCGAAATCTATGTCAAGGTATTCTCCTCCACGATCCGATCGTAGAGTTTTGATAGTCTTACCTAATTGGTTCTCAACTTCAGCACGATACTCTTTAAACTTTTCAAAAGTATATGACTTGTGCTGCATTAGGTAAACGTACCCATATCTAGAATAATCATTAATAAATATGACAAAATATTCATAAGCACATCGGGCTTTTACATCCATCAGTCCACAAATGTTCGAATATATTAGCTCAAATGGTTGATTGGCTCTTAAATCTTTTCCAGTAAAAGGTCTTTTGGTCATTTCGCATTCTAGACATGATTCACAAACTGGTAAAGTTCCAAGCTTTAACTGGTTTAAAACTCCATTCTTTATCAATATATCTATCCGGTCAAGGTTAATATGTCCAAGTTTAAGATGCCATAGATATGTGTCATCGTGAGAAATCTTTTGCTGTTTTATTTTAGATTTTTCAACCTTAAACATTTCATTATTGAGCAGTGAATTATGTGTTAACGGCCATAACACATATAAATTATTTTCGAAGTTTCCTGTGCATATAGTTAATACATTTATACCAATAATAACAAAATTATTATTAAAAGAAACAGAAAAACCATATTCCATGAGTTTAGAAATAGAAATCAAATTCCTGCGAAATTCAGGAATAAATAGCACATTGTTCAAACATAAATAATAATTATTAAAGTTTAAACTGGAAACTCCCACTACTCTTGTTGAAACGGCATCCCATATCCCAACCCTCATGGTATAGTCACCTTCAGCAAAGTCCTTCCATGAATCAAGTAGCTGCAAAGAAGAAAAAATATGGTTAGTGGCTCCAAAATCAACAATCCATGTGGATTTATCATCATCCACTAATAAAGATTCGATAACAAGTAAATCGTATTTACCTGTGGCCTTTTTCTCTTTCAGCTCTGCAAGGTATTTAGGACAATTCTTTTTCCAATTCTCATCATTTTTGCAATGGAAATAATTTCCTTTGGGCTTGGCATCATTGGAGCCTTTCTTGTTCTTTTTTCATAGGCTTTGCCTTTGCCTTCCCAATGTTTTTCTTCTTGTTCTTTGCAGATTTAGAAGATTCGGTAATATTTGCCTCTCTACTAGGCTTACGAGGATCCATCAACATTGACTCGTAATGGGTGAGCTCATTAAGCAGTTGAGTCAAATTAAAAGACAACTTGTTCATAACATAGTTTCTTTTAAACTGTAAGAAACTCTTCGGAAGAGTTTCCATGATCATAGTCACATGCCTATGCTCGTCAATACGAGCTCCATGAGTTTTGGCCGAATTGAGAAAAGTCATCATCCTTAAGACATACTCTCGGACTAATGCCCCTTCTTTCATCCTACCGGTCATCAATGAGACCGTGGCCTCATGACGTTGTCGCTCCAAAGGTTGCCCAAATATGTCTTGAAACGACTGCATCATTAAAGATGTTGTAGCCATTGGCTCATACTTTGTAGCAAGAACCTTAGACATCCCTACTAGCAAGAGGCATCAGGCTTTCTCATCGGTCGTGACCCATCTTTGATAGGCATTGCGTATAGCTTTGTCAGCATTTATGGCTGGCTCAGGAGGACATTCCTACATCAGGACAAACTTAAGGGCATTGCGTATAGCTTTGTCAGCATTTATGGCTGGCTCAGGAGGACATTCCTACATCAGGACAAACTTAAGGTCTTCGCAGACCAATATAGCGTTCATGTTACCTTTACATTTTACATAATTTTCTCCGGTTAATTTATCATTTGAGAGAATTAAAATAATTGGTGGAATCATAGCTGAAAAATAAATAAACATGCATTTAATATTCATTCATCGCATATTAAAATCATCAATTATTTAGGCATAAAATTAAATATGTTGCATGAACCATGTATAATGAATTAGAAACCTAAAAGAATTAATATGCCACTGAAATCTATCATTTCATAAATAAGTACCGTTGTAGGGTAGGTCGAGTATTCACATGATAAATCGAGACAATCTCAATTGATTAATATATGTGGAAATAACTATTATTCATATATTAACCAACTACCGTTAGATTTGATCAAGGAATATTTATTAATATTTTAATCATTCTTTTGTGACTGTAGCATGTTATTTCTTAACCCTTGGACTTAAATAGTGATGTGCCGCCGTAGGGTAAGTCAAATCACCAAATACATTTAAAGTTCCTATCCTCTCGGAATCCAAACCTAATATTGACCAAAAATGGACACCATCTGTAGGAGGACGAAAACAAAGCCGTCTCGAGGCGCCTTTTGAATCTCATATTTTTGGACTAACAACGGAGATCACCAGATATATTGTGATATATTCTTCTCCCACTCATTCTATTACACTAGTATATAATTTATTTAGATTATGCACGGCTAAAACATAACATAATTAATACTAATAGATTATTAGTGATCTAACCAATTTTAACTCTTAAAATTTTATTCACTAATACCGATTAGTCTCAATTAATATTTTACTTATTAAACTAATTTAATTAAGTTTGCTTTAGTGACCTAATATATTTAAACACTAAAAATATTAGTTCACTAACAGGTTTACAATTTTAGAATTCAACGAATGGACCAATATTAATTAAACTATTTAATTGATTTAAGCATGTTATAAATTCCAATGGTACGTGGAATTGTATCCCGAGTGCAAACCATATAACCGTTCATTCGGAATTAGCTATGGAATTTACGTCCAGGTTTCTATCTGATATACCAAAGGAAAACATAATGTACTCATAAATCCCATAAGTATTAAACTTTGAATTTCCAATTTTAAGCCATTAAACCAATTAATCTGATTTATATATTTTCATGCATATCATATTCCAATTTAACTTTTAAATTACATAAAATCACAGTTTATGACTAGAATATCATGCATTAGTATAAATATAATCCAAGGCATCCATTGGTCTTCAAATCTTGCTCCATGGTGTGGTGTTGAGTTCTTTGCGGAATCGGCTCATTTTGAGTCCTTCGGATATCGGCTTTCCAAGTTAGATATAATCACAACTTGAACTTATTACATAGGAAATAAACTTATGACCGGTGCAATCACACGCGTATAATGCAAGCGCACGTATCGTTCAAGTAGTATAAAAAAGTATCGATCACACGAGGACTTAAAACCTTTTGATATCAATTTATTAAGTTAAATGTTTACAAGTATCTAATGGATTGATTGTTTGATTGGGTGGTGACTTTAAAATTAAAACTAGTAAATAAAATTGTGCGAAAGAAGATTGAGGAAAATTCAAGATTTAGAAACTATCCAGGGTTGTGAATTATTCCATTATCTTTTTAAAGATGAAGTGGTTATTTTACGTTTGTGTAATATATCGGTTTATTAACCTGGAACATGAAATTATGCAAAAGACTCTTCTGATGGTCATATACAAATACCCAGTGTAACTTAATTAATCACATTCCTATGTCAACCAAGTTACCAGAATTCATTAAGATTAAGTTCCAATTATGGCTACCCCCGCCCGACAGGTATATTCCTATCATGTAGGGAAATCTATTAAAGGGTTATCTATCCTCAAGGAAGATCGTAGGTTATTAAGTCTAGGGTCTTAAACCTAAAATCTCTTTTCCAATTTCATTTTAAGTTTACCGAATCAATCTTATTAATGGCCAGTTAACAAGAAGCATGAAAACTAAGGCACAATAAATAAACCTTTATATTACCCAAACTGTAAATTAACCCCTTATAAACCGGTGATATTGGAATTCATCACAACCCCAAATAATGGGCTTAGTTACGACACATATCTAAGGCTAAGAAAAGCTTAAATAAAATAAAAGACATAAAATAAATGCTGAAAAGTAAATGCGGAAAAGTAAATATTGAAAAGTAAATGCTGAAAAGTAAATGTTGGAAATTAAAAATGTAAAAATACAATAAAAGAAAATGCTAGAGTAAAAGGATCCAATTTTATCACTACTATTTTAGATATCTCACTTATTATAATATATAAAACAGTAAATCGTGAAAGGTCAAAAAGTTCGGATCCTGTCGGAGAAAATAAAAGAAAATAACAAAACAAATCACAATTATTAGGAAAAGACAGAGATATAATATTTTCAAGAAAGTAACAGCTTGAATGATGTCTATGTGTCAGGGACAAGCTTCCCATCCAATTTTCTTATAAATTGGCAAACATGGTCTTTTAGAGTCAGATTCCCGAGACTTAATTGTTGTATTTCTTTTTAGAATTGTGTATATAACATATGAATTTCATGATATACATATCCACTTGGATGCGTCTCAAGAGTATTAGATATGTCATCCAAAGACTCCTTACTCAAGCCATCCCTAATGAAATTAATCTTATCTTCGTGGTTATCTGACATCATTCCTAATGAACGGAAATGAGTATTACATGCCATGCGAGCATATTTATAGCAAACAACCATTCTTTTAGCTCTTCTCTTTTTAGCATAGGTACTTCTACCTAAACTAGGCAGATGTGAAATAAAAGAGTCAGAAGACTCACCTGCCAATCAGACTCGTGCTTCAATAATCCAACGAATGTCAGTAGGAATACCTTTGATCATCAGTAGTCTCCTTCGTTACATGCGAGCTTTGTAGACTTTCATCAGAAAATTTTGAGGCAGAGAAGGAAATTGCTTGTGGAGATTTGCAAGAACTTCTTCCATCCTGAAATTACTTAACCTGCAAAATTGAACACACAAAAATAAAACACACCAAATCTGAATATATAAAGAAATTGCATGGGTTTCCTCCTTCCCAGCGCTAAGTTTAAAGTCGTCAGCTAGACATGACTGCCCGAACGTTAGGCTGGATCTAAAAGCGTGACACTTTCTTTTTGTCGCTCAAATGATTCTCCCCAGTAGTGCTTGACATTCTTGCTGTTAAATTTGAATGTGTTGTTCGACTTGGGATTGTATATTTCAACAAATCCATATGGTAACACCTGAGTAATCACAAATAGACCTGACCACTTGGATTTCAGCTTTCCAGGAAAAAGTTTCACCCGTGAATCGTATAACAACACCTGTTGGCCTGGCTCCAATTATATGTGCACTATCTTTTTATCATGCCATTTCTTCATCTTTTCTTTATACAGTTTGGTATTTTCATAAGCCTGTAGGCGAAATTCCTCCAATTCGTTAAGTTGATGGAGTCTTTTCTCTCATGCTGCTTGTAGATCAAGATTTAACTTATTCAGTGCCCAATACGCCCTGTGTTCAAGCTCCACTGGCAGATGGCATGCTTTTCCAAACACCATTCGATATGGGGACATACCAATGGGTGTCTTGTAAGCTGTCCGGTAGGTCCATAATGCGTCATCCAATTTTTCATACCAGTCTCTTCTTGTTGATCCAATGGTTCTCTCCAAGATTCTTTTGATCTCCATGTTTGAAACTTCAACCTGTCAATTTGACTGTGGATGGTAAGCTGTGGCAACTTTATGAGTAACTCCGTATTTGGATAGGAGTGCATCAAAGTATTTGTTGCAGAAATGTGTGCCACCATCACTAATAATCGCCCGATGTGTTCCGAAGCGAGTGAAAAATATTATTTTAAGGAATTTGATCACCACTTTTGAATCATTGGTGTTGGTTTTTATTAAGGTCCCAAGATCAAACAAGCAATGAAAATAATGCATGAATACATCGACGAAGGTAGCGGAATACTCACATCGATCGGTTGAGTCGATTTGGAGACGTTTCAAGCCAAAAAATCCACTGCCAAGTGGCGCCAACTGCAGCAGTCCATGCTCACTGGTTTGGCAGTTTCGGATCAACTTTTGAAGCTCCAAACTCCGTCGGATGGATCCGGCCTCATGGGTGAACCTCCATAACACCTTAGCAACCTTCGTAAGTGTGCTAGCACATGTGTATTTGCAACAAAATCACACTCATGGCCTCCCTAAAGTCACGCCCAAACTGATCAAAAAACAGTGAGCAAATGTGTTTTTGGCGTGAGCAAAGAAGAAAGAAAATGGAGAGATAAAAGTGTTGACTTCTTAAAATTGTGTAAAAGAATTGATTATATATTTTTCCAAAAAATAATAATCCATTTACATTTAATTTAATCCAATAAATCAAATTTATTTTGGAGCCAAAACACTTAAAGTTTTCCCTCCAAAATGCTTTTACACTTTATGTCAAGTCCATCACTATTCATATCACCTTTATTAAAGTGACATGATGTCAAGTCACATCACTCAAAGTGACAAGTGATTTGACGCTTGATGCGACTAATGATTTGACGCTTGATGTGACTTGCGATGCCGCACTCGAATTCGAAATACGAATGCGCTCACAATCACACTCGGGCTCGGGTTCATTAATTCCAAATTAACGATTTTTCTGTCGCGTCGTAATTAAATGATTACGCCTAGCGAATTCACTATTCACGTCGCTAACGAATTAATTCTAAATTAATTCGTTCGCCCGAATTAAAATCTAATTTTAATTCCGCGTCGAAATCCAATTTCGTTTAATATATCGAATATATTAATTTGCCGATTAATTCCGAATTAATCGTTATCTCTCTCTAAACGATATTTTATCCTAGATAAAATATCTCTGTAATTAATCCTTGATTAATTTTCTCTTTCTTCTATATAATCCAGATTATTAATGAGTGCGAGTTATGCGTCATCGGTGCATTATCGGAGGCGACCCATGAGATCCCCGGATAAGTCGGTAGTAAATACGGTCGTCGGTGTAACCGAGTCACGTACGTACCAAGTACTACGTTCTACCGATTTACGAGACATGTTCCGTTTCTAGCAAAACACGAAGTCTACCCAAATTCTACGGTTATATTCATTTAAGAATATTTAAGATCTATATCAAGCGTAGTATACAATTGTATTGTATTGCGTATATCGATCCAGTATCGGACGATCACATGTTAGGCCTGGGGCTGGAAATGTGTCTGCCCCGTACGAAACATATATCGGACATCAAGCAACTAGTCTCTTTAAATCGGGCAATACTGACCTAGTCATATTGTCCCGACGGTTGCAACCTTTTATAGAGCACTAGTTCTGTATCATGCGTGGTCATCAACTCCATATGTCTGAAGTGACACTTCCATCTTGACATCACACCCAGTGCACTACGATTCCTGATAAACCCAGAAGAGGTGACCATAGAACCAGTTTAGGTCCCTCAACCACCAAAACCAAAGTTTACCGATTGTCGCAAGTACTAGCGATGCAAGTCTCAGGTTAAGATCATATACACCTACCCTGATGCGGCCTCCCATAGACACGCAGACATACTACCAATGGGATTCCGCGGGGTCTATCCAGAGCGAAGCTGTTTCCCGAACCATCAGTGAAACACGACCTCCTATCGCACTTGCATAAGTATCCAACACTTATATATATAAGAACTATGTCGTTGTGCCCTCACAACGCACACAAGTGCAATACTAGCCTATTCCGCATTATCGATGTCCAGTCTCGATAATACTACGGCTAGGGATATTTAATGATTAATCCTTCGTGGACTGATACTGTCTCATATCATCTCAATCCAGGAACTAATCATAGGGACCTCTCTTCATTTATATATCTATGGTGATCTAATCACAAATGATGAGAGTGCAATTTCCTTATTACATAGTTAATTTGCTACAACAACACAATGATTTGTGCAAATAGTGACGCTATGGGACATATTATCAACAATCTCCCACTTGGCACATAGCCAGTCACTCGAGTGTCTAACACCCGAACTATGTAAGGTTTGCTCAAATTGCTGAGGAAAGGTTTTCGTCAGTGGATTTGCATGATTATCGTTTGACGCGATTTATACGATCATCATATCGCCACGATGTATGATCCGAACGAATCAGATGATATAGAAGTATATATCTGGATCGTCGATGAGACCTTTAATTCCTTAGCCTTTGCTGACGCCTAGCTCAGCTGCTATCAGAACTACATCTAATCTAATTAGATTTATTTCGACCCAAAAGACTTCTATTGCTGCCTCAGCTACAGCAATAATCCGCATTTGTTGTTTATTCGGCAACAGTTATCTTGCTTGGAAGATTTCCAGCTCACTGTCCCGTTATTCAAACTTTATAGTACCGTAGTATTTAATTGTTTGGAAACTTGCAGCAGTGATCCCAGTCACTTCAAGTTATCCTTCTCCATAGTTTAAGACAGCATCTTTAGTTCTCTGAGATACTAACAGATGTTCTTAACTTCAATCCAGTGACTATCACTTGGATTGACCCGATTGTGACTCCATATGCTCGAAGCGTATGAGACACCAATACAAGTACATTTTAAATGTACAATTTCCCAGAGAGTGTTAACAACTCCAAATCTATCCCAGTAGATCTTTATTCCTTGAATAAAGGTTGTTACTCCCCAGAATTCTACGGAGAATTTCTATGAAAGAATATCTATGAAAGCCAAGCTTTCATCAATTGTTTAATGGGAATTTGCTGTCAGTGCGCTCTCCCACTAACCTCCTTATATACACAAGAATTATTTCATTTTGAGTCAAATCATAAACCATTATGATTATTTCAAAACGACAGTTCCAAGAACTTTATGCTTGCTTCAATCCAAACATGGATCGAATAACCCGCAAACCTTGTTTGCCGGTTATACAAAATCGTCAGGATGTTGTAAACATCCTCCAAAAGGTTTCCTTTTCAGGAAAGCGATTTTGATTTGTAACTGATACATTTCATAAATGAAATATACAGTTATCAACAAGCATCTTCAAAATGGATATACCATGGCAACAAGTAAAAGGTTGAACCGTTATTAACACAATGTTGATAACGATACCTTTCCGTCAAAAGCCTAGCTTTGTACGTTGGTATGTTGCCATCCATGTATGTCTTCCTTGAAGACGTTTAATGTACCAATAGGCATAATGCCTTGTGGTACAACAACTAGTATCTGAAATAGTTGTTATACATGGAATTTATTTCGGACTCATGGCACTTTGCCATAATAGGGAGTCGATACCTCGTATCACTTCCTCAAAATGTAGTCGGTGGATATACCTTCATAAGATTGACATCTTTATGAGGTTAGATCAGAAACCCATACCCTAGGTTGTTTTCTGACTCTATCCGATCTACAAAGTTCTTGTGTATTTGAAGATTAATGGTATCGATTCATTATTGATGAACTGTTTGTGTTCCATTAAGGACTTCATGCCTTGAACAGTATTACTCCGATTTTCATCGAGTATCACTATCCTCACACTGACCACTGGATATCGGTATTCCTCTCAGGAAAAACCGCATGGTGAGCAACAATCACATTGTTCTCATGTGAGATTTACAAGTACTATACTTAAGGTTTCCCTTAGGAAAACCTATATTGGCACTTATCCAATTTGGGTCTTTTAGTTTGGTATCATCCAAACGTCATGCCTGGCATACCCAAATTATCAGGAATGAGAAACCCCGTTTCTTCCTTGTTCATATCCTATATGACATCTGTCAAACAGATTTTCATGGAACCTTATTCTAAATAAGTTTTGCACTGTAAATACATATCCTGTAGAAGGAAATAGTAGCTCAGAGCGACTCGTGATAAACCTTATCATGTCCAACAAAATTCGGTTTTAGTTCGGACACACCGCCTAACTGACGTGTCTCGGGAGGAGTCCTCATATGAAAGAATACAATACTCTTTCATGTACATATGAAACTTACTGCTTAAGTATTTTCTAATACGGTCTTACCGTGGCGGCATAATACTATAGCCGATCTGTTTTTCTATTTCGTGTCGAAACTCTAAAGTTTCCGATCTGTGTTCTTCAAAAGAAACACATAACCATAACGTGATGCCACATCCGTTAAGGTCACGAAATATTCATGTTCACATCTAGTCTAGCTAGATATGGGCCCACTAACTTCACCATGAATAGGGCTAACAGATCGGTGGCCTTTATACTATTACCAAGTAAATAGTATTTTAGGTACTTTACCTAATAAACTAGATTCGTAGACCTTATTTGAATAGTCAAATCAGTCCTAGTATCCACTCTTCAAAAGTGTGGATATACGAGTCTTGTTTAATTGTGTCCCAGATAACAATGCCACAAATAAGTCTCTGTTGATCAAATCAATTTGAGCTATTTATTTGTCATTTTATATGTTTGAGATTTTATTTATATTCAAAATATAAATTCTGTTATTTACATCTAATGTATTTATCTCAGTATCATCTTTATATAATAAAACACTTTAGTGTTCTAAAATATAAAGGTTTATCCGCAACGGATTAAACACTGATATAGAGATAATGTCTCTAGTCAAACTAGTTACATTATAACAGTTCCTAATTTAAGTACATACCCAAAGGGTAGTTCCTAAACTTAGGTATCCACGGTCGAAACAGCGACTTTCGTCCAGTTTCCGATTTGCAGAGAAATCTCGGTTTAAAGTCAGTATCCAACTCATAGCGGATTCTGAACATCAATACATATATTTTATGTACCACACTAAGTATTTAAAATCCAATTTCAATACTAGTAGTGAACATAACTTTGACAAATATTTTTAAAGTTAGAGCCTCGCCCTTTCTTTAACTCCTTCGTGTCTTCCATATCCAAATGGTAGTCACTTCGGGATATGTCAATTATCCTTTTCAATATTTCACAAACCTTTGGCCAAGCCTTGGGTTTCGGAATATCGAAACGATGTGCACCTTGTGCTACATGCCCAATTGCAAACTTTGACTTTTCTCCACTAGAATAGTCAATTAATTCTCCAAGAATTATTAATTGCAATTTTAATACTTTTAAATCTAATGATAGATTTATTATAAGTATATTAATTAAGCATTAAAGTCATCATCACATAAATCTTCCAAAGATTTTATGCTCTACTATTTGCTTAATTATGGGCTTAGTCATAATAAGTTATTTTATCAAATAAATTAACCTATTATTAATTCCCAATTGAAAATTAAATCATTTAAAACATTAATCCCAAGGATTATATATTTTAAATATTCAACCTTTCAATTCTTTCTTGATTTAATAGTCCAACTATTTAATCAATTTAATAAGGTACTATTTATTATAATGATTACAATAATCCAATTATTTAATCAACTATAATTTTAATATTGATTACTATAATCCAATTATAAAATCAACTATCATTTTAATTCAATTATATTGATTACTATAATCCAATTATAAAATCAACTATATATTGAATAAGTTTGTATATAGTCCAACTATATATATATTTTTAAAACAACATAAAATATTAGTCCAACTAATACTTTTGATTAATACGACGAGTAAAATATAAATGAGCGTGTTTAGCGAGTAATTGAACGATTGTTGCAAATTCAATACTTACCTCCCACTATTTTTCGTCGAGCCTCTAACCCTCTGTGGAGTACTCGGGAAACCGTGTTTCCTAGTGGGCTAGGATCCTGTTAAATAACATACAACCTTGACTTTGGCCAACAAGCTGTATGCTATTTAACCAGGTAGATCTCACAGATCAATTGGATCCAATCCAATTCCTAGATCCGGTTAGGTGGACATCCAAGTCCTAAACATATTATTTATGCCAATGTATCTAATACATTTTCCTATCCATATCCTCCGAATCATCTAGGCCTTGGCTTTGGCACAACAAACCTAATGACTCCAGTTAAGCGGGACCCATTGACAAGGAAAGTTTCGTAATCAATGTCGTTGGACAAGAAGTGATCTTGACTTTGGCCAACAAATCACAACTTGGACAAGACACCGATGTGGAACAAAACCCTCATGATTCAAATACATCCAATTGACAAGGTCTTGACTTTGGCCAACAAACCAATGCCAATTGGATCTTGAACAAGAATCATTCAATGGAAGGATAATCGCTTAATATAGAACGAGGGTTTTTCGCGTGCAAATTGGCTACCAATTTAATTATCTTTGTTAAGGTCTCATCATCATACACCCTTAAACATGCATTCTAAATACATAATAAAGCGAGTATGAAAATAAATAATAATGATATGCGGATGGATACTTTACACATTGATCCTAGATCAAATCTCTCCCTTTCTCACTCAAGCTAGCACTTGTACTACTTCTACCCGTTACACTACACTTCTAAAGAAACCTCATATACATAGTGGGGAATAGGTGAGAAGAGAATACAAAGAGAATAAAGGTGATAAGGCTGGACACGCAGGTCCAATTTAATAAATCGAATTTATTACAACAATTTCTAAAATTGCCCACCCAACTAATATCCATCCGATATACATTATTCATTCAACACAACCACGTATTCACACACATAAGCATGCTATCAATCAATCTAATCAAATTAATTAATCTGATAATTAAGTGATCATCCAATGTTCAAACAACGATTTGATTTTGTTCGAGTCAAACTCGTTTTTGCGAATAAGTACTTAAAGTACGAATTCATGAATTAAATTAAACTACATCATTAAATCAAATTTAACATGCACTTAATACTAATTCACTATTCAATTCCAAATTAAATATTGCACTTTATTTAATAAACCTTTTACGATTTAAATTCCAAATTTAATCGTAACGCGTCTCAAAGACCGATTAACGTCCAACGTCAATTCAATTAAAGTCCAATGGGCTTTTAATTGATTTAATAAGGCGTGGACTTTTGGTCAACTCGGGTCAAACCGATAACCAAAGTCCAATCCGGGATTTACCCCATAAGCCCATAAATCAATCTTGGCCCATTAGGCCCAATTGAACTTTAAAGGTTCATTAGTTGCATTTGGGCTTTATGGTTAAGGTTTTGGGCCCAATTGGATCCAATCCACTTGGCCTAAACCAAACTTGATAAATCAAGCCCAATAGGCCCAAATACAACAATAGAAGCCCAAATCCAATTTAAGCCTAAATAATTAAATTTCATTAATCCAATTACGCAATTTAATTACTTAAAGTGCATTACATGATTAATCAACTAAATCATCATTTCCAAAACACTAAATTAGTCCAATTAATCATGCTTAATTCATTATCACATGTCCAACACATAAAATGAAAAATCAAACCCATTACATGCTTCTTTAGTCTCGGCCAAAAGAGGTATTTTGTGTCCGATTTGGTTTCAATCCAATCGAACCCATAATCGACATTAAATCACCATCCTCAATGATTTCATACACATCCAATGTCACAAAATCAAAAAAAATACCAAGACATTAGGGCAATAAACCTATTCGGCCAAGGTAAGATTTTGGGGATTTTTGTCCAATTCGAAATCCAATCCAATTCGATTCAAATTAACATCAACCTAAATGATTCTAACTCATCAAATGAATCAAAATTCAAAAAATCCAAGATCCCAAAATTCCATTCACATTCGGCCAAGGTATTAATTTTGGGGAAAATAATTCCAAATCATTTTTCATCAAATTAGTCCAACCAAAATGAAATTAAACATGTTATAAGCATACTCAAACAATCAATTTATTCAAATCATGCTCAAATCACATTTACCCAAATTTTAAGCCCTACAAATTTCATGCTTGAACCTAAGCTCTGATATCATTGTTGGTTTTTATTAAGGTCCCAAGATCAAACAAGCAATGAAAATAATGCGTGAATACATCGACGAAGGTAGCGGAATACTCACATCGATCGGTTGAGTCGATTTGGAGACGTTTCAAGCCAAAAACTCCACTGCCAAGTGGCGCCAACTGCAGCAGTCCATGCTCACTGGTTTGGCAGTTTCGGATCCACTTTTGAAGCTCCAAACTCCGTCGGATGGATCCGGCCTCATGGGTGAACCTCCATAACACCTTAGAAACCTTCGTAAGTGTGCTAGCACTTGTGTATTTGCAACAAAATCACACTCATGGCCTCCCTAAAGTCACGCCCAAACTGATCAAAAAACAGTGAGCAGATGTGTTTTTGGCGTGAGCAAAGAAGAAAGAAAATGGAGAGATAAAAGTGTTGACTTCTTAAAATTGTGTAAAAGAATTGATTATATATTTTTCCAAAAAATAATAATCCATTTACATTTAATTTAATCCAATAAATCAAATTTATTTTGGAGCCAAAACACTTAAAGTTTTCCCTCCAAAATGCTTTTACACTTTATGTCAAGTCCATCACTATTCATATCACCTTTATTAAAGTGACATGATGTCAAATCACATCACTCAAAGTGACAAGTGATTTGACGCTTGATGCGACTAATGATTTGACGCTTGATGTGACTTGCGATGCCGCACTCGAATTCGAAATACGAATGCGCTCACAATCACACTCGGGCTCGGGTTCATTAATTCCAAATTAACGATTTTTCTGTCGCGTCGTAATTAAATGATTACGCCTAGCGAATTCACTATTCACGTCGCTAACGAATTAATTCTAAATTAATTCGTTCGCCCGAATTAAAATCTAATTTTAATTCCGCGTCGAAATCCAATTTCGTTTAATATATCGAATATATTAATTTACCGATTAATTCCGAATTAATCGTTATCTCTCTCTAAACGATATTTTATCCTAGATAAAATATCTCTGTAATTAATCCTTGATTAATTTTCTCTTTCTTCTATATAATCCCAGATTATTAATGAGTGCGAGTTATGCGTCATCGGTGCATTATCGGAGGCGACCCATGAGATCCCCGGATAAGTCGGCAGTAAATACGGTCGTCGGTGTAACCGAGTCACGTACGTACCAAGTACTACGTTCTACCGATTTACGAGACATGTTCCGTTTCTAGCAAAACACGAAGTCTACCCAAATTCTCCGGTTATATTCATTTAAGAATATTTAAGATCTATATCAAGCGTAGTATACAATTGTATTGTATTGCGTATATCGATCCCGTATCGGACGATCACATGTTAGGCCTGGGGCTGGAAATGTGTCTGCCCCGTACGAAACATATATCGGACATCAAGCAACTAGTCTCTTTAAATCGGGCAATACTGACCTAGTCATATTGTCCCGACGGTTGCAACCTTTTATAGAGCACTAGTTCTGTATCCTGCGTGGTCATCAACTCCATATGTCTGAAGTGACACTTCCATCTTGACATCACACCCAGTGCACTACGATTCCTGATAAACCCAGAAGAGGTGAACACAGAACCAGTTTAGGTCCCCCAACCACCAAAACCAAAGTTTACCGATTGTCGCAAGTACTAGCGATGCAAGTCTCAGGTTAAGATCATATACACCTACCCTGATGCGGCCTCCCATAGACACGCAGACATACTACCAATGGGATTCCGCGGGGTCTATCCAGAGCGAAGCTGTTTCCCGAACCATCGGTGAAACACGACCTCCTATCGCACTTGCATAAGTATCCAACACTTATATATATGAGAACTATGTCGTTGTGCCCTCACAACGCACACAAGTGCAATACTAGCCTATTCCGCATTATCGATGTCCAGTCTCGATAATACTACGGCTAGGGATATTTAATGATTAATCCTTCGTGGACTGATACTGTCTCATATCATCTCAATCCAGGAACTAATCATAGGGACCTCTCTTCATTTATATATCTATGGTGATCTAATCACAAATGATGAGAGTGCAATTTCCTTATTACATAGTTAATTTGCTACAACAACACAATGATCTGTGCAAATAGTGACGCTATGGGACATATTATCCAACAATTGGATGGCAGTGCAATTGTTTCAACCTATTTCGAGACGTAGTCTACTGCAACTAGTATGTACAGGTTTCCGAATGATGGAATAAAGGGTCCCATAAAATCAATACCCCATACATCAAATATCTCCACTTCCAGAATGTTTTGCAGAGGTCCTTCATTTCTCCTTGAAATGTTTCCTGTTCTATGGCACCTGTCACATTGAAGAGTAAATAGATAAGCATCTTTAAAAAGAGTGGGCCAGAACAAACCTGATTGAAGGACTTTGGCTGCAGTTTTATTTCCGCTGAAGTGTCCGTCATATGGTGATGAATGACAATGTTGCAGAACATTGTTGACCTCCTCATGTGGAACACAACGTCTCAGTAATTGATCAGCACATCGTTTGAACAAGTACGGCTCATCCCAGACATAATGCTTGACTTCTTTGAAGAATTTCTTCCGTTACTGAGTTGTCCATTCCAATGGCCATTTTCCCGATATTATATAGTTGACATAGTCAGCATACCAAGGGGCATCGTGCTGTTTCATGGCAAATAACTTTTCATCTGGAAAAGTTACTTTGATTGTAAGTTCTTTGCCAGCTGTTTCTCCATTATTGAGCCTCGATAAGTGATCTGCCACTTGGTTTTCTATCCATTTCTTATCTCGGATCTCCACGTCAAACTCTTATAGTAGAAGTATCCAACGGATCAATCTGGGTTTGGCATCTTTCTTCACGATCAGATATTTGATTGCTGAATGATCTGTGTAGACCACCATTTTGGGACCCAGCAGATAAGAGCGGAATTTATCAAAAGCGAACACAACTGCGAGCAACTCTTTTTCAGTGGTTATGTAGATGATTTGAACTTCATTCAGAGTTCTGCTGGAGTAGTAAATAGTATGGAAAATCTTTTCTTTGCGTTGTCCCAAAACTGCACATACAGAAAAATCACTAGCATAGCACATCACCTCAAATGGAAGGGTCCAGTCTGGTGCTACTATGATGGGGGCAGAGACCAACTTCTGTTTTAGGATTTCAAAAGCTTCTTGGAATTCCTTGGTGAAGTTGAAAGGCACATATTTCTCCAGAAGATTACACAGAGGTTTAGCAATCTTTGAGAAGTCTTTGATAAATCTCCTGTATAAGCCAGCATGTCCGAGAAAACTCCGAATCCCTTTGACATATGTTGGTGGAGGTAGTTTTTCAATTGTTTCAATTTTTACTTTGTCTACCTCGATACCCTTTTGTGAGATCCGATGTCCCAGGACAATGTCTTCATGCACCATGAAGTGGCATTTCTCCCAGTTGAGTACCAGGTTGGTATCTTCGCATCTTTGTAACACTTGTTCCAGATTTTGCAAGCAGTGGTCGAAAGAGTCTCCAAACACAGAGAAATCATATATGAAAACCTTCATACTTCGTTCCAGCATGTCTGAGAAGATGGCCATCATGCAACGTTGAAATATGGTTGGAGCATTACATAGTCCAAATGGCATCCTGCGGAAAGAAAAAGTACCATATGGACATGTAAAAATGGTTTTCTCCTGATCTTCTTGGGCTATGGAAATCTGATTGTACCCCGAGTATCCGTCCAGAAAGCAATAGAATTCATGTCCTGCCAATCTGTCTAGCATCTGGTCAATGAATGGCAGCGGAAAATGATATTTCCTTGTTTCTTTGTTCAGCTTCCTGTAGTCCATGCATACTCTCCATCTAGTCACCGTTCTTGTTGGAATCATCTCATTCTTTTCATTTGTGACTATAATAATTCCTTCTTTCTTTGGCACACATTGCATAGGACTCACCCAAGTGTTGTCAGAGATGGGGTAAATGATGCCAGCATCCAGCCATTTGATAATTTATTTCTTCACGACCTCCTTCATGATTGGATTTAGTCTCCGTTGATGCTCCACTGTGGGTTTGTACTCGTCATTCATCAGAATTTTTTGCATGCAAAATGATGGACTAATGCCTCGAATGTCTGCTATAGTCCAACCAATGGCTCTCTTGTGTTCTCGTAACACTCTCAGCAACTTTTCTTCCTGCTCCAATGTTAGCGAAGAAGAAATAATCACTAGTAATTCAGAAGAGTTTCCTAAGAAAGCATACCTGAGATGGCTTGGTAGTAACTTTAGCTCCAGATGCAGTGACTCTTCAATTGAGGTCTTGATTCGGTCCTTCTTTGGAAATTCCAGACTTTCCACTTGTGGTGTTGATTTGAAGCGGAATGGCATGTTAAGATAGTTGATACATTCCAGAATTTCAGCATCTAGCTCACTGTCAGTCATGTTGGTAATGCAAGCTTCAAGTTTATCCGTAGGAATTGTATCAGTATCTTGGATTATACTACCAACAACATCAATTCTGAAACATTCCTCATCTTTTTCTTCACTCGGGAATTTCATGGCTTTGAAAACATTGAAGGTAACTTCTTGGTCTTGAACTTTCATAGTTAGTTCTACTTTTTGTACATCAATAACAGTTCGACCTGTAGCCAAGAATGGTCTCCCAAGGATGATAGGTACGTCTTTGTCTTCCACCATGTCAAGGATACTGAAATCTGGTGGGAGAATGAGCTTGTCGACCTTGACTAGCACATCTTCAACTACTCCTCTCGGAAATGCGAGCGCTCTATCAGCAAGTTGCAGAGAGACTGAGGTGGGCATTGCTTCTCCAATTTGCAATTTCCTGTAAATAGAAAAAGGCATCAAATTAACACTTGCACCTAAATCACATAAAGCCTTACCGATGTAATGTTCTCCAATGGTCCATGGGACAGTGAAACTGCCAGGATCTTTCAACTTCGGGGCGATGCATTCTTCTATCAATGCTATTGTCTCGTAATCTCCCAATCTTTGCTTTCGTGAAAGAATATATTTCATGAATTTGACATAGCTGGGCATTTCTTCCAAGGCTTCTACAAATGAGATGTTGATATGTAGCTTTTTGAAGACTTCTAGGAATCGAGCAAACTGTTTGTCCAGTTTGTTTTTCTGAAGTTGCTGTGGAAAAGATGGAGGTAAAGTGATTCTTTCTGGTTCTTTTTCCATTGCTTCTTTTTCCTCCATCTGTGGAACTACTTATTTTGGAACTTCCTCAATGGATGCCTTGATTCCAATATCTTTATTGATTTCAGTACCGCTTTTTAAGGTAATGGCTTGACATTGCTCCTTCCCTCAGTTCCTTGGATTTGGTTCTGTATTGCTAGGAAGGTTACCTGGTGGTCTGTAACTCTGAGCATTGGCCAATTGTCCCATTTGATTCTCCAGTGCTTTAATAGAAACTGAATGGCTTTGATTTAATGCTACTTGATTTTGAACCATAGCTGCTAAAATATCGTATTTTGCTTCTTGCTTTTTCAACTGGGCCAACACTTCTGTTATTCCTGGTTCTTTTTCATGCTCTTGGCCTTTGTTTTGTTGTTGGAATCCTGGTGATGGATAGTTCTTTTGCCCTGAATTATTGCTCCATGCGAAATTGGAATGATTCATCCACCCTGGGTTGTAGGTGTTGGAATATGGATTGTTCCCCTGTCTATTGAAATTGTTAAAATAATTCAATGTCTCTTCTTGTTGGTTGCAAGATTCTGACTCTGGTGCTCCTCCAAATGGTGAACTTGTGGATCCACCATTAACCTTCATGTTAAGAGTTTCCATATTTTTGCAAATTATATCCAACTTGGAATTCACTGCTGTGTTGGCTCCAACTTCATAAATTCCAACAATTCTTTGGATCAAACTCCTTTCAGTTGGCCACAGAGAATTGTTGTTGGACATTTCTTCAATTAAGTCCCAGGCTTGATCTTCTCCTTTTACCATTAAATGTCCTTCAGCAACAGCATCAATTGTGGTTCTCATTATTCCAGAAAGTCCATTATAGAAAGTTTAGACTTGTAGCCATTTTGCAATCTCATGGTGAGGATATTTTCGGAGTAAATCTTTGTACCTTTCCCAAGCTTCGTAAAGGGATTCTAAATCTTGTTGCACAAAGGATGTGATGTCATTCCTCAACTTTGCAGTTCTGGCTGGTGGAAAGTACTTTGCAAGGAATTTTGTAGCTAGAGTGTTCCAAGTTGTGATGAAACCTGCTGGTAGTGAATGTAGTCAAGCTTTAGCTCTGTCTTTCAAGGAATATGGAAAAACTCGCAGTCTCATTGCTTCTTCAGCCGCTCGGCTGTAATTGAAAGTGCCGCAAACTTCCACGAAGTTGATCATGTGAGCATTAGGATCTTCAGTCGCATTTCCCCCAAATTGAACTGACTGCTGTATCATTTGAATGCATGTTTTGATGTCACACGCATTTGCTGGTAAAAGAGGAAGTACAATACATGAAATGAAGCCGTCAACCACTGGAATGGTTCTGTCTCGAATAGGAATTGGTGGTGCAAATTCCAAAGGTTTAGGTTCCATGTTAACGATTGCTTCTTGGGCTTCTCGTCTTTCTCCTCTCAATTTTCTGATGGTTCTTTCAATCTCTGGGTCAAGCGGTCAGATTTCAAAGCTTCTGGTTCGTCTCATGTAGTGTTTGAGAACCTGAAACACAAGAAAACATAAATAATAAGTAAAAAGAAAATTAGATACAAGTAAAGGTATCTAACCCCAAAACTAATACTGAAAGATAAATAAGTCCCCGGCAACAGCGCCAAAAACTTGACCGGTGCAATCACACGTGTATAACGCAAGCGCGCGTATCGTTCAAGTAGTATAAAAAATATCGATCCCACGAGGACTTAAAACCTTTTGATATCAATTTATGAAGTTAAATGTTACAAGTATCTAATGGATTGATTGTTTGATTATGTGGTCGCTTTAAAATTAAAACTAGTAAATAAAATTGTGCGAAAGAAGATTGAGGAAAATTCAAGATTTAGAAACTATACAGGGTTGTGAATGATTCCAATATCTTTTTAAAGATGAAGTGATTATTTTACATTTTTGTAATATATCAGTTTATTAACCAGGAACACGAAATTATGCAAAAGCCTCTTCCGATTGTCAGATACAAATACCCAGTGTAACTTAATTAATAATATTCCTATGTCAACCAAGTTACCAAAATTCATTAAGATTAAGTTCCAATTATGGCTACCCCCGCCCGACAGGTATATTCCTATCCTGTAGGGAAATCTATTAAAGGGTTATCTATCCTCAAGGAAGATCGTGGGTTATTGAGTCTAGGGTCTTAAACCTAAAATCTCTTTTCCAAGTTTATTTTAAGTTTACCGAATCAATCTTATTAAGGACCAGTTAACAATAAGCATTAAGACTAAGGCTCAATAAATAAACATTTATATTACCCAAACTGTAAATTAACCCCTTATAAACCGGTGATATTGGAATTCATCACAACCCCAGATAATGGGCTTAGTTACGACATATATCTAAGGCTAAGAAAAGCTTAAATAAAATAAAAGACATAAAATAAATGCTGAAAAGTAAATGCGGAAAAGTAAATACTAAAAAGTAAATGCTGGAAATTAAAAATTAAAAATACAATAAAAGAAAATGCTAGAGTAAAAAGATCCACTTTTATCATTACTATTTTAGATATCTCTCTTATTATTATATATAAACTTTGCGTGATTTTACCAACCAGCCATATAGGCGGTAACCTGATTAAGTCAAATATATAATTAATTACCAACCTGTCATATAGGCGGTATCCAAGCTTGGTCAGGTTAAAACCAATTTCAATAATTACCAACCGACCAATAAAGCGGTATCCTCATTAAGTCAGATTTTAAATAGTTTATATATTATAATTAAGGGAGATTAATCTAAATAATAGTAATAAAAGCTTCACCTTTTACCCTAGCAGGGGGAGTTACCTCCTCATTTCTGAAAAGTAAGAACTGAAAAGTAAAGAAAGGAAAGTAATGTGCGTAAAGTAAATTGTAGAAAGTAAAGACTTGAAAAGTAAAGAAAAGAAAGTAAAAATGCATAAATTAATTACTGAAAGCTGTAAATAAACAAATTAGATACGATCTTCTTAATATTCTTAAGGAATTACATATAATAAAGCATGAATTCAAATCTGAAATTCGGCCTTCTATTTATAGGCAAAAAATGTCTTACGCGTCGCGACGCGCGTTGATCTTCGACGCGTGTCATGCCTTTTGCTGAGATGGTGACACATGTCAGAGGCTGAATGAATAACTCAATAATTGTGCTGATATGGCGCTGACATGGCATTGACTGAATGATTAACTCAATAATTGTGCTGACGTGGCGATGATGATTGTCGGCAGCATGTGATGATGACAAGTGTCCGGCGCACATTAGCATGATTTGCTGAGATATTGACATGTGGCAGGCGCACGTTAGTAGGATCTGGAGCACGTTAGCAAGATCCGACGCACATTAGCAAGATCAAAATTCTCAGATTTTGCCACGTGTCTCGGTGAATTTTAGTAGGCTTCGGCGCACGTTAGCGTTCGCGACGCGCCGTTCGTTTCGCGACGCACGAAATGATTATTTTGCCCTTTTTTGTCCTTTTTCACTGTTTTGGCCCTGAATCATCTCCATAGAGTCCTGAAACTTTATTTATCTATAAAATAATACAAAACACATTAAAATATTCACAAAACTCAAGAAACTATACAAAATATTAGGTCAAATGAGTGGGAAATAGTGATATATTTACCACTCATCAACTTACAACACTTGAAAGAATTTGGCATTATGGCCTTACATCCCCAATATTAAAAATAAGAGTCGAGAAAAATTAACGATCAATGCAATACATTCATCACATGAATCTAAAACATTCATCCCATGAATCTAAAACATTTATCACATAAACATTAAAACAAATATTTATCACATTAACATTGAAATTGTGCATACTCATCACAACATGCATATTGACAATTTATATCTCATATAAACCATTAAAACATAAATTTTTAATTGAAATAGAAGGGTTAATAACACTTTTCAAACTCGCTTTTGATGCCAATTGTAGGAAACCTTTTCTTTATGCGCAGCGGAAACGCCTTAAGCTCCGGGATCAACCTTGAAATTTTTTCTACCTTCTCCCTTGATGAAATCAAATCCCACCAACACTTGATGACTTGATTTGCTCCTGTTTTGAACATTTTTCCTTGAAATTCGTTTCTTGGATCTATAACCCGATCGTTCGAGTTATATCTCATTACCAATAAATCAAAGTGTGGGCTTTACTCATAAATTTTATTCTCTAAACTCTTTAGAGAAGATTATTGTCACAATTGTTTCTTTTTATTCTTTCAACACTTGAGAGAATTAGAAGAAACTCTCTCACTATTATTCTTGGCTTTTGGTAGAATGAATGAAGAAGATGAAGTTCTTAGTCACTCTATTTTTTTCTCTTCTCAACACTTGAGAAAAATTCTAGATTTTTGATTCCCTTACTTTCTTCTCAACACTTAATAAAAATGATAGATATCATCAACTTTTTCAACCCTTTTAAAGTTTTGAATCTTATTCTTATTCAAAGCCAAAAATTACTTATCAATAATATGGAAAATATAATGAATGTGTAAGGCCATACTATAGCATGTGAAGTGAACCACGATTAGGTAATTAGGTATGACCTAATAAACAAAATGCTTGGACATTATGGCAAGCTATAATGGTTTGTCTCCATGATAATGCAAATATCATTAATGATATAGTTATCTCATAATTTAGCATTATCAAAATGATGTAATAATTACCTTATAATTATAATTTGATTATCTTATAATCAAAGAATTCTAGAAAATATTATATTAAACTTATTCAATATAGTTTTCATTTGTGACAAATTATATTATTAATCTCATTAATAATATATAAATATTTATATTTATATATGAGTATATAATTAGACAATCCAATTATATTTAATTTGCTACAGTAAATCGAGCTAGCACGGGGACCAAATGGACCACAGTTTTGAGCTCCAATAATCCCAAAATATTAATTAAATATTCTGAATTATTAACTTTGGTTTATTCCACTAAAAAAACAAAGTTGCACTCTCGTTGCCGTAGATGGAAATTATTAGTCGAACAACTTGGGTGTCCATCGATATAGTCATTGTATACGGGTTGGCCTTTCACAAGTATCTCATAGTTAGAGCTGGGTTATAAAGTCTGTTATACCCCTCTAGTTATTTTATACCTTAAGTAACATTGATTCTCTAATGAACAATTTATTCATAACTATTATGAATATTAATCTTTCTATTTGCAATAGAAAGATTTGAGCGCTCTAATCGTTCAAATACTGAATCAAACTTTAAGAAAGATACTTTTCTACTTCATTGCAATGAGTGAATTCCATATCTATGTAAAGCTTGTTGGGATAAGCGCAGCGGAAGGCATGGTAGAAGGGCGAAAGTGGTTTTAAATATTTTAAAATTTTTCCGAGCGAATTAATTAATATCAAATATTATTAATTCACATAAAGTAGTTTAAATATATTATTTATTAACAATTAATGAAATAATATATTTCGTTACACGACGAATTATTTTAAGAAAATATTTTTCGACAAATATTACGCGTAACTGGCAAACGGTCAAACCGGTTGACCAATCGCCGAGCCGGGGCAACCCGGTCACTCGGGAAGTGATCGGTCAGCAATTGGACTGCCCGAACAGTGCCCAGTTCGCTGGTTTCACAGCCATGACATGGCGAGCCCGTTTCGACACGAATTTTACCATTTTCTCGTATTTTCACCCCGGAATAATTTCCGGAATTAATCCACCACCCAATACACATCCAAAAATCATCCAAATAACATACTTTTCCATGAAAAATATTTTGTTTTAACACTCAAAATCAGATATGATCCATTTTTTATTTTTGTCCAACTTTCATGCCAAAATTCAATTTATTCACCAAATTAATCCAATTAATTTGCACCAAAATTTACCACAACAATATAAAGCCTCAAGAACAATTCTAGGCAATATTAGAGTGGTAACATCACTCTAGAATGACAATTTTAATTTTGAGATTAATTCACTAATTAATCTTAAGACATATCCAAGATACATATATTATTAAGACATGTAAAATACATATCCAATATATATTTTCATGCTCAAGAAATAAAAACGAAGAACTTAGAAAGTGGAAACTTTTATTACCTCAATTTCAAGCTCCAATATTCTTAATTTCTTCTCCTTTGGTGTTAATCAAATTGTTTAGAACCTTAATCTCTATTTTCTTTTGGTTTCTCAACACATGAGAGTGCCTAAACCTTGTAAAATGGAAACAAGTTCCATTTATATATATTTTCCCATCCAATTTCGAAAATTGGAGTATTTTTTAACCAAAAATAACAAATTATTATGGCTAACATTTTGCCACCAATTTGATCTTATCCAAATTGACATAATTATTTTAATATTTTGTTAATAAATCCATGTGTCAATATTACATGGAATAGCCAATTGAAATTGGCCAAATAACAAGAATATTCCAAATAATATTCTTATCCAAAAATAAATAAATTAACAAATTAATTAATTTATTTTATCTTATTAATAAAAAGATAAAATAAATATATGGAAAAATTTTCCAAGAATATTCTTCCATTTTATCATCATTAATAATTAATTAATTAATAATAATAATAAAACAAGTGTCAAATCCAATTGGTTAATAATGTGTATCTAATCTAAATTATGTATCGTGTACAAATACACATTATTTAATACGCATGTGTAAATTATGAATAATCCGAATTATCCATAATTAATTACCCAAGTGCTCAACGAGTACACTTTATATTGTGGGACTCTCTAGGTTCAAGTTTATCTATCACGGAAACCATTTCTATGTCCGTAATTTGTCCACTCACAAATTACGACGACAATAGATAATCAAGTTGAACCATCCAAGTCGAAGTCATTGCATATATATAATCCCTCTGTCATAGGTAATTCGAATTATTTCGAAGATATAGATTAAACGTCAAATCTCCGCTATGAATAATTTATGTGTCGCTACATAATTATGATTCTTAAATAAATATTCGGAACTCGCTTCCGAATCATACCTCGGCCAAGGATTTCAAAGAATCACAATTTGGACACCTAAATCCCGTACACGGGACTGACAGATCCTCTCTGGATACATCACATGATATCGTGAGTATCAGTCCATACCTGACAAACAGGTGGAGGTCTGATCTTAAAAGATTATTGATGTGACTGTCATTAAAGTATGGAGGATATCTCATATGTCAACAGTGGTATCACAAGTCAAATGAGCTAATGTGTTGTTCGACTTGTAAAGATTCCTATTGACGTTGGTGTACTATCTATCAGGAATCTTCGAATGAGTCATTCAGTATTTATCCAATAAATACCCACGTGTCTATATGAGTCTCCCAAGACTCATGGTTTACTGAGATAAACCATTAGAACAATTCTAATATATGACACGTACCAATCTCACGGGTTTACTAACCGACCATATTGTTAGGTTTTATCTAGGTCCCAAGATCAAACAAGCAATGAAATACATGTGTGAATACATCAACGGAGGTAGCGGAATACTCACATCGATCGGTTGAGATGATTTGAAGACGAAAAAAGCCCAAAATGCTCACTAGTTTGGCGCCACTGCTATGCAATTCACTGCCCTCCATTTCAGAATTTTGAGCTGCGAAACGGAGCTCCAAGCTTCGTCGAACGGATCCCGGCTCGTGGGTGAACCTCCCTACCACCTTCCCAAGTCTCGTAGTGTGCTAGCAATTGGGTTTTTGCTACAAAAACTCACTCTTTGCTTCCCATTTGCTCACGCCAATTGGCTTCAAAAACCAGTGAAGAAAATCAGTTTGGGCGTGACTTGGAAGAGAGAGAAATGAAAGAGAAGAATGTTGTGTAATAATTGGTAAAGCATTTTCCAAAATGCCTTTATATATTTTCCAAGAAAAAATACTAAAAACAAACTAATTGATTAAATAAAAAACCAAAAGTAAATGCTTTTCCCTCCAAACACTATTAGACCAACTTACATCAACTATTCATTGTCACTTTAATAAAGTGATGTAAGTCTTTCAATCAATCAATCACATCAATCAATCACATCACTCAAAGTGACATTTGATTTGACGTTTGATGTGACGAATGATTTGACGCTTGATGTGACTTGCGTTGCCGCACTCGAATTCGAAATACGAATGCGCTCGCAATCACACTCGGGCTCGGGTTCGCTAATTCCTAATTAGCGATTTTCCGTCGCGTCATAATTAAATGATTACGCCTAGCGAATTCACTATTCACGTCGCTAACGAATTAATTCTAAATTAATTCGTTCGCCCGAATTAAAATCTAATTTTAATTCCGCGTCGAAATCTAATTTCATTTAATATATCGAATATATTAATTTACCGATTAATTCCAAATTAATCATTATCTCTCTCTAGACGATATTTTATCCTAGATAAAATATCTCCGTAATTAATCCTAGATTAATTTTCTCTCTCTTCAATATAATCCCAGATTATTTAAGAGTGCGAGTTATGCGTCATCGGTGGATTATCGGGAAGCGACCCATGAGATCCCCGGATACGTTGGAAGTAAATACGGTCGTCGGAGTATCCGAATCACGTACGTACCAAGTACTACGTTCTACCGATTTACGAGACAAGGTCGACTCCTAGCAAAGCACCAAGTCTTCCCAATTCTCCGGACATATCCTTATAAGAATATCTAAGATCTATATCAGGCGTAGTCTACTAAATATCGTGTATATCGGTCCAGTATCGGATAGTCACGTGCTAGGGCTGGGGCTGGATAAGTGTCTGCCCCGTCCGAAGCACATGTCGGATGTCTGGTAACTAGTCTCTATAATCGGATATACATGACCTTGTCATAATATCCCGATGGCCGGCCAGCACTTAAGAGCACTAATACCGTATCCTGCGTGACATCATCTCCACTATGACTGGAGTGATACTTCCGTCTTGACATCACACCCAATACTCTACGATTCTCAATATACCCAGCATTGGCGTACACAGAACCTGTTACAGCCCTGGACGACCTCAACTAAAGCATATTGATTGTCGTAAGCATTAGCGGTGTAAGTCTCAAGTTAAGACCAATACACCTACCCTGATGTCGGACTCCCATAGACACATAGTCATAATACCAATGGGATTCCGAGGGGTCTATCCAGAGCGAAGCTGTTTCCCGTACCATCGGTGAAACACAACCTCCTATCGCACTTGCATAAGTATCCAATACTTAAATATATGAGAACTATGCCGTTGTGCCCTCACAACGCGCACAAGTGCAATACTAGCCTATTCCGCATTATCGATGTCCAGTCTCGATAATACTACGACTAGGGATATTTAATGATTAATCCTTCGTGGACTGATACTGTCTCATATCATTCTCAATCCAGGAACTAATCATATGGACCTCTCTTCATTTATATATCTAAGGTGATCTAATCACAAATGATGAGAGTGCAATTTCCTTGTCACATAGTTAATTTGTACAAAAACACTATGATCTGTACAAATAGTGACGCTATGGGTCATATTATCCAACAATCTCCCACTTGGCACATAGCCAGTCACTCAAGTGTCGTACACCCGAACTATGTACGGTTCGCTCAAATTGCTGAGAAAAGGTTTTCGTCAGCGGATTTCCATGATTATCGTCTGACGCGATTTATACGATCATCACATCGCCACGATGTATGATCCGAACGAATCAGATGAATATAGAAGTATATATCTGGATCGTCGATGAGACCTTTAATTCTTTAGCCTTGTGCTGACGCCTAGCTCAGCTGCTAACAGAACTATATCTAATCTAATTAGATTTATTTTCGACCCAAATGGCTTCTATTGCTGCCTCAGCAAGCAATAATCCGCATTTGTTGTTTAATTCGGCAACAGTATCTTGCTCGGAAGATTTCCAGCTCACTGTCCCGTTATTCAAACTTTATAGTACCGCAGTATTTAACTGTTTGGAAACTTGCGGCAGTGATCCCAGTCACTTCAAGTTCTCCTTCTCCATAGTTTTAGACAATATCTTTAGTTCTCTAAGATACTAATAGATGTCCTTAACTTCAATCTAGTGACTATCACTTGGATTGTCCTGATTGTGACTCCATATGCTCAAAGCGTATGTGACACCATATCAAGTACATTTTAAATTTACAATTTCCCAGAGAGTGTTAACAACTCCAAATCTATCCCAGTAGATCTTTATTCCTTGAATAAAGGTTGTTACTCCCCAGAATTCTACGGAGAATTTCTTATGAAAGCTAAGCTTTCACCGATTGCTTTATGGGAATTTCATTATCAGTGCTCTCCCACTAACCTCCTTATATACACAAGAATCATTTCGTTTTGAGTCAAATCATAAACCATTATGATTATTTCAAAATGATAGTTCCAAGAACCTAATGCTTGCATCAATCCAAACATGGATCGAATAACCCGCAAACCTTGTTTGTCGGTTGTACAAAATCGTCAGGATGTTGAAAACATCCTCCAAAAGGTTTCCTTTTCAGGAAGGCGATTTTGATCTTTAACTGACACATTTCATAAATGAAATATACAGTATCAACAAGCATCATCAAAATGGATTTACTATGGCAACAGGTAAAAGGTTGAACCGTAATCAACACAATGTTGATAACGATATCTTTCCGTCATAAGCCTAGCTTTGTACGTTGGTATGTTGCCGTCCATGTATGTCTTCCTTGAAGACTTACATTGTACCAATAGGCACAATGCCTTACGGTACAACAACTAGTATCCAAACATAGTTGTTATATATGGAATCCATTTCAGACTCATGGCACTTTGCCATAAAAGGGAGTTGATACCTTGTATCACTTCCTCGTACGTAGTCGGCTGATATACCTCCATAAGATTGACATCTTTATGAGGTGAGATCAGAAACCCATACCCTAGGTTGTTTTCTGACTCTCTCCGATCTACGGTTCTTGTGTATTCGAAGATTAATGGTATAGTCTCATCCTTGATGAACTATATGTGTTCCATTAAGGACTTCGTGCCTTGAATAGTATTACTCCGATTTTCATCGAGTATCACTATCCTCCCACTGACCACTGCATATCGGTGTTCCTCTTAGGAAAACCGCATGGTGAGTAACAATCATATTGTTCTCATGTGAGATATATAAGTACTATACTTATGGTTTCCCTTAGGATAACCTATATATGGCACTTATCCAATTTGGATCCTTAGTTTGGTATCATCCAAACGTTATGCCCGGCATACCCAAATTATTAGGAATGAGAAACCCTGTTTCTTTCCTGTTCATATCCTATATGAATATCTGTCAAACAGATTATATGGAACCTTATTCTAAATAAGTTTTGCACTGTAAATACATATCATGTTGAAGGAAATGATAGCTCAGAGCGACTCGTGATAAACCTTATCATGTCCAACAAAATTCGGTTTTTAGTTTGGACATACAGTCAAACTGACGTGTCTCGGGAGGAGTCCTCATCTGAAAGAATATTGTACTCTTTCATGTATATTTGAAACTTACTGCTTAAGTATTTTCATTACGGTCTTACCTTGACTGTATAATACTATAGTCGATCTGTTTATCTACTTCGTGTCGAAACTCTAAAAGTTCTCGATTTGTGTTCTTCAAAAGAAACACATAACTATAACGTGATGCCACATCCGTTAAGGTCACGAAATATTCATGTTCACATCTAGCCTAGCTAGATATGGGCCCACTAACTTCACCATGAATAGGGCTAACAGATCGGTGGCACTTTCACCATTACCAAGTAAATAGTATTTTAGGTACTTTACCTAATAAACTAGATTCGTAGACTTTATTTGAATAGTCAAATCAGTCCTAGTACCCACTCTTCAAAAGTGCGGATATACGAGTCTTGTTTAATTCTGTCCTAGACAACAATGCCACAAATAAGTCTCTACTTGATCAAATCAATTTGAGCTATTTATTTGTCATTTTATATGTTTTGAGATTTTAATTATATTCAAAATATAAATTCTGTTATTCACATCTAATGTGTTTATCTCAGTATCATCTTTATATAATGAAACACTTAGTGTTCTAGAATATAAAGGTTTATCCACAATGGATTAAACACTGATATAGAGATAATGTCTCTAGTCAAACTAGTTACATTATAACAGTTCCTAATTTAAGTACACACCCGAAGGGTAGTTCCTAAACTTAGGTATCTACGGTCGAAACAGCGACTTTCGTCCCGTTTCCGATTCGCAGAGCAATCTCAGCTTGAAGTCAGTATCCTGCTCAAAGCAGATTCTGAACATCAATACATATATTTTATGTACCACACTAAGTATTTAAAATCTAATTTCAATACTAGTAGTGAACATAACTTTGACAATCATTTTTAAAGTAAGAGCCTTGCCCTTTCTTTAATTCCTTCGTGTCTGCCATATCCAAATGGTAGTCACTTTGGGATATGTCAATTATCCTTTTCAATATTTTAGGAACCTTAGGCCAAGCCTTGGGTTTTTAGAATATCGAAACGATGTGCACCTCGTGCTACATGCCCAATTGCAAACTTTGACTTTTCACCTCTAGAATAGTCAATTAATTCTCCAAGAATTATTTATTGCAATTTTAATACTTATTAAATCTAAAATTAGATTTATGACAATTATATTAAATTAAGCACTAAAGTCTTCATCACATAAATCTTCCAAAGATTTTATGCTCTACTTATTTTGCTTAATTTTGGGCTTAAGGTATAATAAGTTATTTTATCAAATAAAGTAACCTATTATTTATTCCCAATTTGAAAATTAAATCATTTAAAACATTTAATCCAAGATTATATTTTAAATATCCAACTTTTCAATTTTATCTTGATTACAATAGTTCAACTATTTAATCAACGATTAGTGGTACTATATATTATAATCATTATAATAGTCCAACTATATAATCAAATATAATCCAAATTAATTAACCTCAATTACATTGATTACTATAATCCAATTATAAAATCAACTGTAAACTGAAATTAATTAATTCAAATATATTGATTAATATAATCCAATTATATATAATCAAGTATAATACAGTCCAACTGTTTATTAAAACAACAATTAAATATTAGTCCAACTAACATAATATATATATGACGAATAATTTGAATGAGCGCGTATGGCGAGTAATTGAACGAATATTGCAAATTCAATTCTTGCCTCCCACTATTTTTCGTCGAGCCTCTAACCCTCTGTCGAGTACTCGGGAAACCGTGTTTCCTAGTGGGCTAGGATCCCGTTAAATATCACACAATCTTGACTTTGGCCAACAAATTGTATGATAATTAACTAGGTAGATCTCGAAGATCAATGGGTCTCATCCAACTCCTAGATCCAGTAGGTGGACATCCAAGTCCGAAACATATATCTTATATATGCCTATATATCTAATATATACCCTAACCTTTTTCCTCTGAATCAACTAGGCCTTGGCTTTGGCACAACAAACCTAATGATCCCAGTCAAGCGCGGACCCATTGACCATGGAAGCTTCGTAATCAATGTCGTTGGACAAGAAGTGGTCTTGACTTTGGCCAACAAACCACAACTTGGACAAGACACCAATATGGAACAAAGCCTCGTGATTCAAACACATCTTCGACGGACAAGGGCTTGACTTTGGCCAACAACCCATGCCAATCTAGGATCTTGAGCAAGAATCACTCAATGGAAGGAAAAGACGCATGATATTTGACGAGGGCTTTTCGCGTGCAAATTGGCTACCAATTTAATTATCTTTGTTAAGGTCTCATCATCATACACCCTTAAACATGCATTCTAAATACATAATAAAGCGCATATGAAATAAAATAATAATGATATGCGGATGGATACTTAACACATTGATCCTAGATCAAATCTCTCAATTTCTCACTCAAGCTAGCACTTGTATTACTTCTACCCGTTACACTACACTTCTAAAGAAATCTCATTTACATTGAGGGGAATAGGTGAGAAGAGAATACAAAGAGAATAGAGGTGATAAGGCTGGACACGCAGGTCCAATTTAATAAATCGAATTTATTACAACAATTTCCAAAATTGCCCCACCCGACTAATATCCATCCGATATACATTATTCATTCATCACAACCACGTATTCACACATAAGCATGCTATCAATCAATCTAATCAAATTAAGGCGTGGGCTTCGGCAACCAAAGCCCAATCAAGGAGTAACCCCATAAGCCCATAAATCAATTTAGGCCCATTAGGCCCAATTAAACTTTAAAGGTTTATAAGTTGCATTTGGGCTTTATGGTAGTGGTTTTGGGCCCAATTGGATCCAATCCATTTGGCCTAAACCCATCTTGATAAAATCAAGCCCAATAAGCCCAATTACAACTTAATAATCCCAAATCCAATTTAAAGGCCTAATTCATTAAATTACACAAATCCAATTTCTCAATTTAATTACCTAAAGTGCATTTCATGATTAATTACCCAAATCAATATTTCCAAAACATGAAATTAGTTCAATTAATCATGTTCATTATTATTATCACATGTCCAACACATAAATGAAAAAATCAAACCCATTACATGCTTCTTAGTCTCGGCCAAGGAAGGATTTCACATCCGATTTGGTTTCAATCCAATCACACCCACAATCGACATTAAATCAACATCCTAAATGATTTCCAATACATCCAATGTCCTAAAATCAAAATACCAAGACATTAAAGGGCATTATCCAATTCGGCCAACATGATTAATTTGGGGATTTTATGTTCAATTCAAAATCCAATCCAATTCGATTCAAATTAACATTATCCTATATGATTCTAACTCATCCAATGAATCAAAATCGAAAAATTCCAAATTACCAAAATCCAATTTACATTCGGCCAAGGTATATTTTTTGGGGAAAATAATTCCAAATCATTTTTCAACAAATTGGTCCAACCAAAATGCAATTAGACATGTTATAAGCATACTCAAACAATCAATTTATTCAAATCATGCTCAACACAAATTTACCCAAATTTTAAGCCCTACATTTTTCATGCTTGAACCTATAGCTCTTGATGCCATTGTTAGGTTTTATCTAGGTCCCAAGATCAAATAAGCAATGAAATACATGTGTGAATACATCAACGGAGGTAGCGGAATACTCACATCGATCGGTTGAGATGATTTGAAGACGAACAAAGCCCAAAATGCTCACTGGTTTGGCACCACTGCTATGCAGTTCGTCGAACGGATCCCGTCTCATGGGTGAACCTCCCTACCACATTCGCAAGTCTCGTAGTGTGCTAGCACTTGAGTTTTTGCCACAAAAACTCACTCTTTGCTTCCCATTTGCTCACACCAATTGGCTTCAAAAACCAGTGAAGAAAATCAGTTGGGTGTGACTTGGAAGAGAGAAATGAGAGAGAAGAATGTTGTGTAATAATTGGTAAAGCATTTTCCAAAAATTCCATTATATATTTTCCAAGAAAAAATACTAAAAAACAATTACTAATTGATTAAATAAAAAACCAAAAGTAAATGTTTTTCCCTCCAAACACTATTACACAAACTTACATCAACTATTCATTGTCACTTTAATAAAGTGATGTAAGTCTTTCAATCAATCAATCACATCAATCAATCACATCACTCAAAGTGACATTTGATTTGACGTTTGATGTGACGAATGATTTGACGCTTGATGTGACTTGCGTTGCCGCACTCGAATTCGAAATACGAATGCGCTCGCAATCACACTCGGGCTCGGGTTCGCTAATTCCTAATTAGTGATTTTTCCGTCGCGTCATAATTAAATGATTACGCCTAGCGAATTCACTATTCACGTCGCTAACGAATTAATTCTAAATTAATTCGTTCGCCCGAATTAAAATCTAATTTTAATTCCGCGTCGAAATCTAATTTCATTTAATATATCGAATATATTAATTTACCGATTAATTCCAAATTAATCATTATCTCTCCCTAGACGATATTTTATCCTAGATAAAATATCTCCGTAATTAATCCTAGATTAATTTTCTCTCTCTTCAATATAATCCCAGATTATTTAAGAGTACGAGTTATGCGTCATCGGTGGATTATCGGGAAGCGACCCATGAGATCCCCGGATACGTTGGAAGTAAATACGGTCGTCGGAGTATCCGAATCACGTACGTACCAAGTACTACGTTCTACCGATTTACGAGACAAGGTCGACTCATAGCAAAGCACCAAGTCTTCCCAATTCTCCGGACATATCCTTATAAGAATATCTAAGATCTATATCAGGCGTAGTCTACTAAGTATCGTGTATATCGGTCCAGTATCGGATAGTCACGTGCTAGGGCTGGGGCTGGATAAGTGTCTGCCCCGTCCGAAGCACATGTCGGATGTCTGGTAACTAGTCTCTATAATCGGATATACATGACCTTGTCATAATATCCCGATGGCCGGCCAGCACTTAAGAGCACTAATACCGTATCCTGCATGACATCATCTCCACTATGACTGGAGTGATACTTCCGTCTTGACATCACACCCAATACTCTACGATTCTCAATATACCCAGCATTGGCGTACACAGAACCTGTTACAGCCCTGGACGACCTCAACTAAAGCATATTGATTGTCGTAAGCATTAGCGGTGTAAGTCTCAAGTTAAGACCAAATACACCTACCCTGATGTCGGACTCCCATAGACACATAGTCATAATACCAATGGGATTCTGAGGGGTCTATCCAGAGCGAAGCTGTTTCCCGTACCATCGGTGAAACACAACCTCCTATCGCACTTGCATAAGTATCTTATACTTAAATATATGAGAACTATGCCGTTGTGCCCTCACAACGCGCACAAGTGCAATACTAGCCTATTCCGCATTATCGATGTCCAGTCTCGATAATACTACGACTAGGGATATTTAATGATTAATCCTTCGTGGACTGATACTGTCTCATATCATTCTCAATCCAGGAACTAATCATATGGACCTCTCTTCATTTATATATCTAAGGTGATCTAATCACAAATGATGAGAGTGCAATTTCCTTGTCACATAGTTAATTTGTACAACAACACTATGATCTGTACAAATAGTGACGCTATGGGTCATATTATCCAACACATATATGTAAACCTTGACTATAAATAATTTTAATAATGAATTGTATTGTGACATTTCTCAGTAACAATTATGACGTTTTTGCAATTATGTCACAACTATTCATTCTAAGGTCTTTTATGCCTTTACCATATAATAGAATATATTGATGAAAATTACTAAATTTTATTCATAATAAAATATAAATGTACATCGTATTTATAATAAATACAACAAAATTTGGCACACCGAGCACCAACTCCAATATTTTCTCACATTTTCTCTAGTGCCAAATTTGATGGTATCTAATACCAATCACCTCTATGTGTCTATCATATAGTCTCGAAGGTAAGGCTTCGTAAGAGGGCCTGCTATGTTATCCTCTCCAGATATCTTACATATGGCAACATCTCCTCAAGCGATAATCTCACGAATAATGTAGTACTTTCGCTCCACATGTTTCAATTTTCGATGCGCTCTCAGTTTTTTTGCATGTGCAACGACACCACTATTATCACAGAGTAACGAGATTAAATCCCCGATGCTCGTGACAAATCCCAATTTTATGATAAATTTTCTAATCCATACAGCTTCCTTTGTAGCATCTGATGTCGCAATATATTCCGCCTCAGTGGTGGAATCAGTTGTTGATCCTTGTTTGGAAGACTTCCAACTAACTACAACATTAGTAAGAGTAAATACAAAACCTGAGGTATAATTTCTATCATCAGGATCTGACTGAAAGTCAGAATCTGTATATCCTCTTATATGTAAATCATCTTCTCCATAAATAAGAAAATTATCATTAGTACCTTTTAGATACTTTAGGATATGTTTAACGGCCATCCAATAGTCATTACCTGGATTTGACTGATATCTGCTAGTAACGCTTACTGCATTACTAATATCAGGTCTCGTACATAACATGGCATACATGATGCTTCCCAAGCATGATGCATAAGGCAGACTAGACATTCTAGCCTTTTCATCTTCCGTCTGAGGACACATCTTCTTCGAAAGATGAATGTCATGTCGAAAAGGTATATTAGCAATTTTACAATTGCTAAAGTTGGACCTTTGTAAGATCTTATCTATGTATGAAGATTAGGATAACCCAATCAGCTTCATTTCTCTATCCCTATAGAGTTTTATACCAAGTATATAAGAAGCTTCACCCAAGTCTTTCATGGAGAAGTTTTTACAGAGATATGCTTTAACACCTTGCATCATTCCAAGATCATTTCCAATGATCAAGATGTCGTCAACATAAAACACCAAGAACACTATCATACTCTCACTAACCTTCTTATAAACACAAGGTTCTTCTTCATTTTTGAGAAAACCAGACAATCTGATTACCTCATCAAAACGAAGATTCCAACTCCGCGAAGCTTGTTTCAGTCCATAAATGGACTTTTTATGCTTACATACCATCCCAGAATTTTGACTGGAGACAAAACCCTCCGGCTGTTTCATATAGATTTCTTCATCAAGAAATTCATTAAGAAAAACCGTTTTGACATCCATTTGCCAAATGTCATAATCATGGTAAGCAGCGATAGCCAATAAAATCCTAATAGACTTTAGCATCGCTACTGGCGAAAAAGTTTCATCATAGTCCACATCTGGCCTTTGAGTATAACCTTTAGTAATCAGTCGGGCTTTGAAGGTTTCAACCTTCCCATCAGGCCCTCGTTTCCTTTTGTAAACCCATTTACAACCTATAGGAATAATTCCCTCAGGAAGCGGAACCAAGTCCCATACTCGATTATGATGCATAGAGTCTATTTTGGAATTCATGGCTTCCTGCTATTTAGCGGAATCAATGTCTAACCTTGCTTCTCTGTAGGTATACGGATCAGTCTCCTGGACGAGAAACACATCAAGACTCATGTCTTGTATCAAATACAGACGCTCAGGAGGTCTCGATATCCTGGTAGACCTACGGAGAGTGGAATTAGAAGGTTATGCTTCTGTCTGAATCTGTGATTCCTCTATTGGTCTGTCATCTATAGGTTGGACTTCATCAAGATCAACCCTCCTATGATTACCATCTTTTGCCAAAAATTCTTCTCCAAGAAATTTGGAAAAACGAGCTACGAACACAGATCGATGCTCGGGTTCATAGAATTGATATCCTTTGGAATTCGAATGATATCCAACAAACCTAACTTTTCATCCTCGAGGGAAAAATTTATCCTGCTGCGTCACTCTGACGTATGCAGGACGGTCTCAAACCCTAATATAATTAAGGTTCGATTTCCTACCAACCCATATCTCATATGGAGTAGTAGAAACAACTTTAGAAGGAACTCTATTCAGCAGATGTGTAGCATAAGAAGAGCATACTCCCATAAAAAGTAAAGTAGATCTGTAAAACTCAACATTGATCGAACCATATCCAATAAAGTCTGATTTCTCATTTCAGATACTCCATTGTGCTGTGGAGTACCCGGGGAGTATATTAAGCGAGAATCCCATTCTCTTTAAGATACTCAGTAAATTCACTACTCATATATTCACCACCTCGATCTGATCGAATGCATTTGATGAATGTACATGTTCGTTTTTCTACTTCGTTTCAAAATTCTTTGAACTTTTCAAATTTTTCTGATTTATGTTTCATCAAGTAAATATAACCATACCGTGATAAATCATCGGTAAATGTTACGAAGTAAAAAAACCACTATGAGCAATGTGACTTATAGGACCACATACATCACTATGTACGAGCTCCAATAAGTCAGTGGCCCGATGTCCAACACCAGTAAATGGGGCTTTGGTCATTTTACCTTGAATAAAAGATTCACAAGTTGGAAAAGATTGTATGGTTAGATTTTCAATCAAACCATTCTTAACCAACTGGGTTAGGCGTCGTACACCTATGTGACCTAACCGCATATGCCACAATTCAATATCGGTTATTTCAGATCTTTTACGTTTATTATCCCCAATTTCATAAACATCTCTAATGGCATGTAAAATATAACGACCTTGTGAATTTGAACATTTGTGTAACAAAACATCATATATATATATATATATATATATATATATATATATGTACATATAACGATTCTTAATATGTACATGATATCCTTTTGTATCTAATACAAACAATGAGATAATATTAGCTACACAATCAGACACAAAAATACAATCTGTCAAAATGATGCTGCCTCTGGATAGACGAATCTCATATTCACCAACAGCTGCTGCAGATAAAGAATCTTCATTCCCAAAACACAGCTGCATCTCGCCTGGATTCAGCATTCTACTGACCTTTAGCCTCTGCAATGAATTGCAGATGTAAGTAGGACTAGCAAAATCTAAAATCCATCCAGAACCAATGGCTTCACAAGCCAATGAGATATCAATGATAGGGAAAATAAATATACATGATGCAGCGGCTCTCTCCCGTCTAACATAAGCTATATAGTCTGGACAGTTGCGCCTCCAATGTCCAATCTTACCACAGTTGTGGCACTTATCCTCAGCGGCTTTCTTCTTTGACTTGTCTGGCTTCACAACCTTTCATTTGGTAGGAACACCAAAGCCAGTCTTCTTTGTCTTTTTCTTTTTCTTCTTACCAGATCTCGAAGATTGAGAAGAAGAAGAAGAACTAGGCAAAGATGACTTTGAAATGAGTGCCGGCACACCCTTCTTGATGTCCTCATCTGCAGTCCGAATGCCATGCATGTTGAAGTCCTTAATGAACTGGGAATATAACGGTGTGAGTGAGCCAAGAATCAAATTCTGGCCCAAAGTCTCATTCGGCTAGAAGTTAAACCTTCGAAGCTGCTCGATGAGATCCATCATGTGCAGAACATGTGGACTCACAGGCTTACTATCATCCAACCGAGTGTGGAACAATTCCATAAAGATTCTATACACCAGAGTCTGCTCATAGTTTAGAAATAACTCTCTAAGCTGAGTTATAATACTGTAGAAGTCAGGCATATCAACATACTACCTCTTCAGATCATGAGACATAGCACAGAGAATGAATGATCTGACTCTTAGATCATCATCCTTCCATTTCTGAAATGTCTCCCTATCTTCAGGTGTAGACTCCGGAGCAATATCCAACGGTACTGGATTATCCAACACATAACCTAACTTCTCGGACCTAAAGACAATCTTAAGATCCAATTCTTATTCACTAAAGTTCTCTGGACCAGTTAATTTATTTGCGTCCAAGACACGTGCAAAAGGATTATAGGAAGTAGTAGTTACCATCAGAAACTTAACAAAAGAAACATGAATTAGCAAACAAAAGTAATTTCATCAATATCTAAAAACATCCAATATATCATGGAATTTTAATAGAAGGATGCCCTCCCACTATTTTACATAAAATGATAATCCCCAAACAAAATATGAGAATTTAATAATTAAATTAAATTCTATAGCATAAAGTAGATCTCACAAATATATTTGACACACAACTTTGGCACATTGTGCCCAAATATATTTGAAAGTAGATAACAATTATCAATCACATCCAATGTGACTCTTTAAAATTGGTCCTGAATCGTTTCTGATCCTCACTGCTTTGACATCTATTGGATGGGGCGTATTCAAGGCAATACTCATCAATGAACACATCCAAGGTACTTATGCACTACCTCACTGCTTTGGCATCTATTGGTATACACTTTCGCTCGAATTTATTTCTTATCAAATAAGTTTTACCGGTATAAATAAATTTACATTAACCATAGCGGCACTACCTTGGCAGACACAACCACAATATCAGGAAAAAACATTTACATCCGTATTGATGAGACGGACTAATTAATATACAATACACTCACAAAACACAAATCCTTATTATGAGGATTTTACAAATACTGTCAAACAATTAATATAATTGATCCAATCAATTAATTTTCAAGCATGTGTAAAATAAATTGAATTAAATATCAAATATTTAAGGCATGAAAAAATTATTCTGGATGTGGGATCAGACGCTCTGATACCATTTTGTTGGGGTAAGCGCAACGGAAGGCGTGGTGGAAGGGCGAATGTGGTTTTAAACATTTTAAAATGTTTCCAAGCGAATTAATTAATATCAATATTATTAATTCACTTAAAGTAGTTTGAATATATTATTTAATAATAATTAATAACATAATATATTTCGTTACACGGCAAATTATTTTACGAAAATATTTTTCGACAAATACTATGTGTAACAGGCAAACGGTCAAACCGATTGACCAATCGCCGAGCCGGGGCAACCTAATCACTGGGGTAGTGATCGGTCAACCCTTGGGCTACCCGAACAGTTCCCCATTCACTGGTTTCACAGTCGTGACGCGGTGAGCCCGTTTTGACGTGAATTTCACTGTTTTCTCGCGTTTTCGCCCCAGAATAATTTTCGGAATTAATCCACCGCCCAATACACATCCAAAAAACATATTTTTCCATGAAAAATATTCTGTTTTAACACTCAAAATCAGATCTGATCCAGTGTTTATTTTTGTCCAATTTTCATGACAAAATTCAATTTATTCACCAAATTAATCCAATTAATTTGCACCAAAATTTATCACCACAATATAAAGCCTCAAGAATAATTCTAAGCAATATTAGAGTGGTAACATCACTCTAGAATGAAAATTTTAATTTTGAGATTAATTCACTAATTAATCTTAAAACACATGCTTAAAAGAAAACAATTGAGATTACATAAACTATCAACACCAAGTTTTTTGCTTCAAACACATATCCAAGATACATATATTATTAAGACATACAAAATACATATCCGATATATATTTTCATGCTCAAGAAATAAAAACTAAGAAATTAAAAATTGGAAATTGGAAACTTTTATTACCTTAATTCCATGCTCCAATATTCTCAATTTCTTTCCTTTGGTGTTAATCAAATTGTTTAGAATCTTAATCTCTCTTTTCTTTTGGTTTCTCAACACATGAGAGTGGCTAAACCTTGCAAAAATGGAAACAAGTTCCATTTATATATATTTTGCTATCCAATTTCGAAAATTAGAGTATTTCTTAACAAAAAAATAATAAATTATTATGGCTAAAATTTTTCCACCAATTTAATCTTATCCAAATTGACATAATTATTTTGATATTTTGTTAATAAATCCATGTGTCAATATTACATGGAATAGCCAATTAAAATTGGCCAAATAACAAGAATATTCCAAATAATATTCTTATCCAAAAATAAATTAATTAACAAATTAATTAATTTATCTTATCTTATTAGCAAAAAGACAAAATAAATATATGGAAAAATATTCCAAGAATATTCTTTCATTTTATCATTATTAATAATTAATTAACAATTAATTAATTAATTAATTAATAATAAAACAAGTGTGAAAATCCATTTGGTTAATAATGTGTATCTAATCTAAATTATATATCGTATACAAATGCACATTATTTCACACGCATGTGTAAATTATGAATAATCCGAATTATCCATAATTAATTGTCCAAGTGCTCAACGAGTACACTTTATATTGTGAGACTCTCTAGATTCAAGTTTATCTGTCATGAAAAGCATTTCCATGTATGTAATTTTTCAACTCATAAATTACGACGACCACAGACAATCAAGTTGAACCATCCAAGTCGAAGTCATTGCATATATATAATCCATCTGTCATAGGTAATCCGAATTGTTCCAGAGATATAGATTAAACGTCAAATCTCCGCTATGAATAATTCATGTGTCGCGACATAATTATGATTCTTAAATAAATATTCGAAACTCGCTTCTGAATCATACCTCGGCCAAAGATTTCAAATAATCACAAATTGGACACCTAAATCCCGTACGTGGGACTAACAGATCCTCTTTGGATACATCACAGGATATCGTGAGTATCAGTCCATACCCAACGAACAGACAGAGTTCTGATCTTAAAAGATTATTGATGTGACTGTCATCAAAGTATCGAGGATATCTCACATTTCCACAATGGTATCACAGGTCAAAAGAGCCAATATGTTGTTCGACTCGTAAAGATTCTTATTGACATTGGTGACCATTTATCAGTAATCTTCGAATGAGTCGTTCAGTATTTATCCAATAAATACCTACGTGTCTATATGAGTCTCTTAAGACTCATGGTTTACTGAGACAAACCATTAGAACAATTCTAATATACGACACGTACCAGTCTCACGGATTTACTAACCGACCAGATATGTAAACTTTGACTAGAAACAATTTTAAGAATGAATTGTATTGTAATTTTTCTCAGTGACAATTGTGACGCTTTTGCAATTATGTCACAACTATTCATTATAAGGTCTTTTACGCTTTTACCGTAAAATAGAATATACTGATGAAAATTACTCAATTTTATTCATAATAAAATGTAAATGTATATCGTATTTACAATAAATGCAACAAAATTTGGCGCGCCAAGCACCAACTCCAACAAAACGTTCTCAGCTACATACCAAAACATGTTCCCAAAATATGTAGCTATTGGCCGGGACTGCTTCACCAACCTCACCTTAGTAAATCAAATGATATAGTCTGCTATGCATGAGTTCGTAGTACGCTCAGGATTAAAATCAATCTATATATGACCATCTAATAGATTGAAATGAATTACTTCATTTAACGGATATTATAAGATACTCATTTCTATCTAGGTCCAGTCCTATATGATCACATCATATAAGGTTCCTTTATTCTCATGTCACCACATGAGCGATCTCGGATCAAGGTCGTCATACAAGTATAGAATGAACTGCAACTATAGATAAACCACAAATAAATTATCTGCTTTGTTTGCTCTCTATGGACTATTTCAGATTACTAACTTCAGATTTAAATCCTTTTGTATATGACACTCATACATTAAGTCTGAAAGCACATGGGTAATCAATGGTAAACAAGACAATTTACAATATGCGATTTAAATCAAATATTTTTTTATAAATGAATAATGCATCTTTTATTTCAATAAATAATTCTGTTTACAATACATGAAGCTGTAGGACATACATCCCAACACATATCACATATGCTAATCTTCTTAAATCTTGTAGCTTCTATTCTTGTTTTGATTTGAGTACACATGTCAGAAATATGAAATTCTCATTTTTTTTCATGACACATGGTTTGTTATCATCAAAATTAAGGTGGCATGTGTGTCGTTTAGGTAAATTAAGAAGATTGAATGGGTCTCGTAATTCCTCTTGTATCCGAATAAATTTATAAATAAATATGTTTTTTTACTGGTTATAGGTGGGTGAAGCCTTTTTTGAGCTATAGCCCAAACCAAAATTCTGAATTTTTTTAATTATTATTTATCTACAATATTAGCACATCATTTAAAATAAGACCATGTGGACGTGGGAAACCAAAAAGTAGGGGTAGGTATCGGATCAGATCAAATCATATCCGAACCGATTCGATCTGATTCGATCGGATCGAATTGAATCCGATTCGATTATCAAATCCGATCGAATTGAGTTGGTCCGGTTCGATGGATTTCAGTTCGAATCAGATAAAATCCGAACCGATCCGATCCGCTCGAATTTTTTTTTTTTAATTCAATATGCAAAACGACGCCGTTTTGGAGTATTTAAACGACGTCGTTTTGCTAAGTTAATTATGGTTCATTTAGGTCATCTGATACGAGTCTTCTTCAATCTTCACTTCATCATTTCACAGTTTTCACTTTTCAGTTCACTCTTTAGCCTCTTCGGTCTTCGGTCTTCGGTCTTTGATCTTCCTTTACTCTTCAGTGAATCAGACAATCAGTTACCTTCTTCAATCTTCATCGCTCTGAATCTGATTTTCTTGTTTCATCTTCATTAGAAAATTCATCAATCATCATCGGCCATCGCTCTGCCTCTGATTCAAAGAAAGTAAGTTACATTCTTCATTTTCAAAATTAGGGATTTGACTTGTTATAGACTTATAGTGTTAAATGCGACAAATTAATTGATGAAATTTCTGATTCATTTAGGTCTTATGATGAAATTTCTTTAGGAATGATTAATTGATTCTGAAATGCGACAAATTAATTGATGAAATTTCATCGAATTTCACTATGATAATATGAGCGTTGTTTGATTGGTCATTGTCCAAGTGTTGTGCCAATCTAAGCTCAAAAGTCTTAATGGTACCCTTAACAATTGAACATCAAGGGCATCTGTTCAGTCGAACCCAGTGGAACCATATTTCTACTAAGGGCCACAAAACCTTAATATGACCTTGTAAATTGCTTCAAACCTAACAAGTCACCAGAAGAGAGGAACTGGTTGCTGGCATCTGCTCTAGGATTCGGGGTTCTTACTTCATTGGTTTTCCTTACATCACTTTTTGCTGAAAAACTATTCGGGGCTAAGGTTGGTTGTATGAAATTACTGTCCACAACCCCCCCACCCCCGCTACTTTTAGTATGCTTTTACAAGTTCTGCTGTTTTCCTAAACATTAATGTGAGGATGAGGCTTGGTTGTGCCTTTCTTATGCTGGGTTAGTTTCACACTGATGATTTCTTATTTTCTCTCTTTTTAGGCCTTTGATATTTTGGGGTTGATGTTCTAGAAACTGCATGATATTTTGGCAGTCTAAGTTATTAGGATAGATTGTGAAATTTCCTTATAGCACATACATATTTGTTATATTATATACTCTAGTGGTAGTTACTTATAGGCAGTTTCCTTTAAATTTCCTAAACGATTTCCATAATTTAGTTTTCTACTAATATTGTTCAACAAGCATGAGCATTCTGCATTTTTCTTAAGGACTTGACCAACCTGTTGATGACTTGGAAGAGTGAATTACTATAAAAACATTAGTTAGTAATTTCAGATGGGCTTTAGTTAGTAATTCTGCATTTTTCTTAAGGACTTGACCAACATGTTTTGGCTATGAATTCAAATAGTTGGTTGTTACCATTTCTCTGCCACAAAATTGAACCATGCTAGTAACCATATATATTACATTTATTCATTTAATATATTTAAATAACATTGTACAAATATGTCTAATTGTCTATTTTATTTTCGTTGTAGATGAGTGGGTTTGAAAGCTCACCCAACAGTAGTGGGTCGGAATCATATTCATTTGATGTACAATTAAGAGAAACAAGGAAACTAGAAAAGAAAATTTCCATCAAACTCTGAGAGACCGCTGTAGGCATTGTATTTTTGCATATCAGCCCGATGATGAGTCTCGTATGGAGACACTATCTCTTTAGTTGTGAAAGTCGCGCGAAACGGACGTTGGAAGGGTAAAATTGGAAAATGGAATTTTAGTTGGATTTAACTCGCTTGTTTCGCTTCGGGTTCGCTTGTTGAACCTCTATTTTAAAACACACCAAACCCATTAAATCACATCTCACAAATTAAATAATTAAAATATTTAAAACACATGTCACAAATTAAATTGAATTAAATCTAATTAAATTAAATTTCAAAATTAAATAAATCACTCACCTAATTTAAATAATTTATTGCCTTAAATAATTAAAATTAAACACACACATAAATTAATTGATTTCTTTCCTTTCAAATAAACCCATGCAGAAACTCTAACCCTACCCTCTCACTATATAAACAACAACAAACCCTAGACATCTTCCTCTCTCTCCTGACGCCCACACTAAGCAAACACTCTCTCTCTCGGTACTCTCTTCTTTTCTTTACCCATACTCACGCCAAAGAACAAACCGGAAAACCCTAATCTCTCTTCCATCTTCTCTCCTCACCCACGCACAAAAAACCCTAGAAGACCAACTTACGGCTCTCCCCTGTCTCTCTTTTCTCGACGCACACAAGAAACCTAACACCCACTCGACAAAACCAGACAACAAACGACCAAGCACCCCTCGATAAAACCAGACAACAAACGACCAAGCACCCGACATTCACAGGAACACACACAGCAACGCTCAACTCAACCACAGACACAAACAGACAAGAAACACACGCTCACACAAATAAACCCTTCCACAAAGACCCTGACCGAACGAATCAAACGAGAGAAAATAACCCTCCAGCAAACCGACAAACCACAAGGTAAAAGCCACACCAAAGCATATGCCACATACTCAGCCATCATAAACGAGCGCAAGCCTCACTCCCACATCGCCCAACAGCCACAAATCTTACCTAGCCCTCATCAGCCCATCACGCCTCATGTACCTTCATCAGCCCCTCACAGCCGCACATCACCTTCCTCTGCACGCCCAGTCCAGCCACATATTCTTTCACCAAACTGCCGCCTAAGGCTCTCCCATCAACTGCCCCTCAACTTCACGCCAAAGTCCCCCCAGCAAGCCATTGACACGCCATTAGCCTTCATCCACCTGCCCCCCTTTAAGCACTCACACCATAAAAAAAAGCCACAACCTTCATTAAACAACTCCATTCACGCACCAACCCATAGCCCTCTCACGCTTCAACACAGCACTCGGCAAGCCTCCACTAACGAAATAAACAAACATAAGACACGTACTCCACGCCACATACCCCTTGCTTCACGCCACTGCCACTCAGTTCACAAACCAAACTCAAAGCGTCCCTCACTAGCCCTCACAGTAAGCTTCAAGCCAACACCCTTCACACCAGCCAACTCTCCCACAACAACCTTTGTTTCACGCCCATTCAGCCCTCCACAAACTGCTTCCACTCACGCAAATAAACCCCCCCACAAACTGCTTCCACTCACGCAAAGAAAAACCCTGAAACAGTCTAGAATTCGCCTCCAAAACTGCACCAAACACAGTCCCAAAAATCGCACAAAACAGCCTCAAAACAGTCCTCGAATACCATAAACAGTAACTAAACCCAACGACCAGAAAATACAACAAAAATAGAGGAAAAAGCAGCCCGAATAGAAAAACAGCGAGGAAAGACGTTGAGTTAGTGAACCGAAAGATTTGCGGATCATTCACCCTTCCAACGGACGTGTAACGCCTTTTCGTGAGACGACCGAAGAGGTTAGACCTAAGGGCGCCCTTTTTTTTATTATCTTTCGTTTATTTTATTTATTTTAAAAATATTATCGCATGAGAGTCGTTTGAGGCATGATGTGAATTCCGGATGAACGGAATGCATGTTCTCTTTTGTGGTATATCGGATGGAAACCCGGACGTAAATTCCGTAGCCGAATCCGAATAGACGGTAGTGCGGTTTTTACTCGGGATATAACGCCACGTGCCACTTAAGAGACATGTATTTCGTCTCATCCAAACTTGTGTTTGAGCATGTTGTAGTTCGTAGGTCATTTATTTTCTATTAAAGCATGATTAGGTGGTAAGCATGTTATTCATCTTAAGCATGATTTAGTCGATAAAAAGTTATTTCTTTATGCATGATTAGGTTGTTTTCACATTAGGGATTTAATTTATATTTATGCTTAGGTTCTTATTTATTTTCCGCATTAGATAATTGAGCATGCTTGTGTGATGATTGTATGTTATTGCGTGTTTGCCGTTATGACAACTTTGAAGTATGCGAACTTAGATATAGGTTCTCATTGTTATTATTATGCATGCGGACTTAGGCATAGATTACCCTTGAGCATGAATGTTGAATAGATTCGGTTAGTTTATTGCACAAATCACATCATCACAAGTGACATAAGTAAGGGACCATTCCGAACCCAACGGTTTGAGGTCTTCCCTTGCGAGGGGTGAGTGCGGCCTTAAATCTTTGTCCCGGTTCACACCGGGTGGCGACTCCATGTTATTTTGTACTCCCAACTAGGCCGTGAGTGTAGAACAGCGTCGTCAAGTTTTGTGTCCTACAGTTTGGCGACTCCACAGGGGATAGAGAATCGCCCCCGAAATCATGTCTTGTGATGATTTTGATTTGTGCTTTAGTTAACCGTGTCTATAGTGGGTTGAAAGGGTTTAGTTAAAGGCATTTTCAGCGAGAGCCTTCGTCAGCGAGAGCCTTTGTCCGCACTCCCGTAAACCCACATGTGAACCTTAGTCGTAGAACTAGTAGAAATTATTTTTTTTATGTTGATGTTTTGGACCGTCGTCATTTGGATCCAGTTGGACCTTTTGTCAAAAGATGTGAACTTGTTGGGCCATTTAAACTGGGACGAGTTCATGTCCTTTGACAGTTGGGCCAAAAGCTTCTAAAATGTCGATGGGCCATTTTATGTTTGGGCCTCTTATCATTTGAAGTTGTTTAGCTATGTTATCGCAAAGTGTAAACCTGTTGGGCCTTTTCAACTGGGACAAGTTTGCACCGAGCAATAGTATGATTGAATACTTTAAAATGGTAATGGGCCAACTAGTGTAAAAAATTTTAAATGAGCTTATATATTACATACATTGCACGTATCTCATGCATTTCATGCATACACGCATCATGTTAACCCCGTGTCTTAAAACCCATCATAGATATCCTTTGGGTTAGAGAAGAAAAAAAAAGGCTTGTCAAGAAGAGTTTAGCAAACATGGATATCGAGGAAAAGGAAATCGAGAAATAGAAAACCTTGCGGTAAAGATAGAAAGATCATTGGGGGGCCTTAAAAAAAAGAGAAAAAAAAAGAGAAAAAAAGAGAGAAAAAGAGAAAAAAAAAAGGAGAGAAAAGAAAAAAGAAAAAAAAAAAAAAAGAAAAGAAAAAAAAAAGAGAAAGAAAAAAAGAGAGTTGTTGTTTGTTTTTAGTCTTTGATAGTTAGACATAAGTCCGATGATGAAATTGATTACTTTAGGGAGGAATCTTAGAAACGATAAACTCTTGATGTGCTTCTATCTGATATTTTGAGTGATTGATCTATGTTAGACTCGTAAGCACTTGATTATGGTTCTTAGCAGTGAAAACCTGAGTAGCTAGCAAAGTGTCTAGTCGAAGAAATTGTAGGTCGGTGAATGACCGTTTGCTCAGATGTCTATCTTGATTTGCTTATATTATGATGTGTGGTATGGTTGAAAATAAAAGAATAGTCTCTAAAGAAAAAAAAATTAAACCACCTATAATCGATAAGCGTGAAGCTACCCATGGGCGAGTATTAGGACCACCATGAGGAGAAATGCTATCTTAAAGGGTAGGTGTGTTGAAAAAAAAAAGACAAAGGAAAAGAAAAATAAAACCATACCACATTGAGCACGAAAAAATAATTGCAGAGCATAACTGAGACATCTAGGTTGGTTTGACCCATCGATCCCGATTTTTGAAACGAAATCATCGAGTTAGCTTACCTAAGGATTAAGCTGTGAAAGAACCTTTGCACACACACACTTTGAGTCTGGCTTAGATCATTTATTCAAAGACTTGGATTTGAGTTGCATTTGGTGTTTTGAAAGTTTTCTGGTTTCATTACTGAGCATTCTTTGAGGACGATGATATGTATAACTATTGGGACTATTTGGTAGTATGTGATATAGTATGATGAAATGGAAGGCCCCACCATGTGGTTCATCTTGGCCTAGTGCAAACGGCGGAGAGCAGAAAGTTAAATCAAGACTGGGGACGACCAGTCTACCACCCCGTGAATAAGAATTATAACAAGAAATTGAACCATGAAACTAGAGAGAAGACAGAGCAGTCGCCTGGAGAACTGGTGGAAGACCTAACCCAACGGAATAGGAAATTCATTCATGCATGCATACATGTAACATATTTTGCATTCTTTTTGTGTTTGTTTCGTTTTGTATTCACAGGTTTCAAAGAAGAAAAATAGAAAGCGGCAAAGACAAGTCAACTAGAATCAGCAACATATGAGTAGTAGTTTTGGGGAAGAGTCCCAAGGTTGAGGCCCATGTCAGTATCAGCTTGGGGCGAGGCCCACATCAGTTTAGGGCGAGGCCCTAGTCAGTATCAGTACATCAGTTTCAGTTTGGGGTCGAGGCCCATATCATTATTCGTTTGGGGATGAGTCCCGGAGTGAGGCCCACATCAGTTTGGGGCGAGGCCCACGTCAGTATCAGTTTTGGGGCAAGACCCACATCAGTTTCAGTCTGGGGGCGAGGCCCACATCAAAATCAGTTTGGGGCGAGGCCCACATCAGTATCAACTCAGGGTCGAGGCCCACATTATCAGTAGCATCAGGATTGAATCCCAAGGTCGAGGCCCACATTATCAGCAGCATCGGGAATGAATCCCAAGGTCGAGGCCCATATTGTCAGTAGTTTTGGGAATGAATCCCAGGGCCGAGGCCCACGTCATCAAAATTTGGAATGAATCCAGAGAATGAATCCCAAGGCCGAGGCCCACGTCGTCAAAATTTGGAATGAACCCAGGGAATGAATCCGAGGGCCGAGGCCCACGTCGTCATAATTTGGAATGAATCCAGGGAATGAATCCCAGGGCCGAGGCCCACGTCGTCAGAATTTGGAATGAATCCAGGGAATGAATCCTAGGGCCGAGGCCCACGTCGTCAGAATTTGGAATGAATCCAAGGAATGAATCCCAGGGCCGAGGCCCACATCAGCATCAGTCTGGGGGCGAGGCCCATATTAGCATCAGTATCAATCTTGCCGGGTATGTCACTCTAGGGGTGAGTCCCACATCATTATCAGCATCAGTTTTGCTGGGTATGGCACTCCGGGTATGGAGACATCAATATCAGTTTTTCCAGGTACGGCACTCCGGGTATAGAGATATCAGATCAGTTTTGCCAGGTACGGCACTCCGGGTAGGGAGGCATCAGGTCAGTTTTGCCAAGTACGACACTTTGGGTATGGAGATATCAGATCGGCCAGGTACGACACTCCGAGTATTAAGACATCAGATCAGTTCTGCCAGATATAGCATTCTGGGGGCGAGGCCCACATAGCATCAGATCAGTTTCTGCCGGGTATGGCATTCTGGGGGGAAGGCCCACATAGCATCAGATCAGTTTCTACCGGGTATGGCATTCTAGGGGCGAGGCCCACATCACATCAGATCAGTTCTGTCGGGAATGGCACTCCGAGAATGGAGATATAGTCCGGGAATGGACAGCTCAATAATGAGCACGCCAAGAATGGCACCCCGGGAATGGCACTCCGAGAATGGAGATATAGTCCGGGAATGGACAGCTCGAGAATGAGCACGTCGAGAATGGCACTCTGAGAATGGAAGATCAGCATCAGCATCAGTTTGCCCGGGTATGGCACTCTGGGGGCGAGGCCCACATCATCATCAGTATTAGTTTTTCCGGGTATGAAACTCCAGGTATGGAGACATCAGTTTCAGTTTTGCCGGGTATGGAGACATTAGATCAGTTTCACCGGGTATGGCACTCCAGGTATGGAGACACATCATCATCAACAGTTTTGGGGATGCGTCCAAGGGTCGAGGACCCACTACATCATAATTTTGAGGGCGAGGTCCCTATTATCAGCGGTATTGGGATGCGTCCCAGGGTCGAAGTGCCCCCGTTGTCGGTTGTAGTTCCGGGATGCGTCCCAATGTCGAGGGCCCACTACATTATCATTTTGAGGGCGAGGTCCCTATTGTCAGCAGTATTGGGATGCGTCCCAGGGTCGAGGTGCCCTCTACATCATCAGTTCGAGGGCGAGGTCCCTATTGTCAGCGGTGTTGGGTCGAGGTAACCAGGGTCGAGGTGCCCCCGTTGTCGGTTGTAGTTCCGGGTCGAGGTGCCCACTACATCATCAGTTCGAGGGCGAGGTCTCTATTGTCAGCGGTGTTGGGTCGAGGTGCCCAGGGTCGAGGTGCCCCCGTTGTCGGTTGTAGTTCTGGGTCGAGGTGCCCGGGGTCGAGGTGCCCACCACATCATCAGTTTGAGGGCGAGGTTCATATTGTCAGCGGTGTTGGGTCGAGGTGCCCCCGTTGTCGGTTGTAGTTCCGGGTCGAGGTGCCCAGGGTCGAGGTGCCCACCACATCATCAGTTCGAGGGCGAGGTCCCTATTGACAGCGGTGTTGGGTTGAGGTGCCCAGGGTCGAGGTGCCCCCGTTGTCGGTTACAGTTCCGAGATAAGTCCCAGGGTCGAGGGCCCACTGCATCATCATCACAGTTTACATTCGGTGGTTCGGGAACAAAGCCCAGAGGTCGAGGCGCCTCGCCACCATATCTACTACATCATCAAATCAGTTCGAAGTAGCAAGCAAGTCAGGTGGCAGCTGGCGAGCCAGGTAAGTAAAAATGCATTGCACGTACTTTGATAGGATTGTCATTGTCACACACTGCACAAGTCCCATCAAAGCGGGGGAGATTGTAGGCATGGCATTTTTGCATATCAGCCCGATGATGAGTCTCGTATGGAGACACTATCTCTTTAGTTGTGAAAGTCGCGCGAAACGGACGTTGGAAGGGTAAAATTGGAAAATGGAATTTTCGTTGGATTTAACTCGCTTGTTTTGCTTCGGGTTCGCTTGTTGGACCTCTATTTTAAAACACACCAAACCTATTAAATCACATCTCACAAATTAAATAATTAAAACATTTAAAACACATGTCACAAATTAAATTGAATTAAATCTAATTAAATTAAATTTCAAAATTAAATAAATCACTCACCTAATTTAAATAATTTCTTGCCTTAAATAATTAAAATTAAACACACACATAAATTAATTGATTTCTTTCCTTTCAAATAAACCCATGCAGAAACTCTAACCCTACCCTCTCACTATATAAACAACAACAAACCCTAGACATCTTCCTCTCTCTCCTGACGCCACACTAAGCAAACACTCTCTCTCTCGGTACTCTCTTCTTTTCTTTACCCATACTCACGCCAAAGAACAAACCAGAAAACCCTAATCTCTCTTCCATCTTCTCTCCTCACCCACGCACAAAAAACCCTAGAAGACCAACTTACGGCTCTCCCATGTCTCTCTTTTCTCGACGCACACAAGAAACCTAACACCCACTCGACAAAACCAGACAACAAACGACCAAGCACCCCTCGACAAAACCAGACAACAAACGACCAAGCACCCGACATTCACAGGAACACACACAGCAACGCTCAGCTCAACCACAGACACAAACAGACAAGAAACACACGCTCACACAAATAAACCCTTCCACAAAGACCCTGACCGAACGAATCAAACGAGAGAAAATAACCCTCCAGCGAACCGACAAACCACAAGGTAAAAGCCACACCAAAGCATATGCCACATACTCAGCCATCATAAACGAGCGCAAGCCTCACTCCCACATCGCCCAGCAGCCACAAATCTTACCTAGCCCTCATCAGCCCATCACGCCTCATGTATCTTCATCAGCCCCTCACAGCCGCACATCACCTTCCCCTGCACGCCTAGTCCAGCCACATATTCTTTCACCAAACTGCCGCCTAAGGCTCTCCCATCAACTGCCCCTCAACTTCACGCTAAAGTCCCCCCAACAAGCCATTGACACGCCATTAGCCTTCATCCACCTGCCCCCCTTTAAACACTCACACCATAAAACAAAGCCACAACCCTCAATAAACAACTCCATTCACGCACCAACCCATAGCCCTCTCACGCTTCAACACAGCACTCGGCAAGCCTCCACTAACGAAATAAACAAATATAAGACACGTACTCGACGCCACATACCCCTTGCTTCACGCCACTGCCACTCAGTTCACAAACCAAACTCAAAGCGTCCCTCACTAGCCCTCACAGCAAGCTTCAAGCCAACACCCTTCACACCAGCCAACTCTCCCACAACAACCTTTGTTTCACGCCCATTCAGCCCTCCACAAACTGCTTCCACTCACGCAAATAAACCCCCCCACAAACTGCTTCCACTCACGCAAAGAACAGCCCTGAAACAGTCCAGAATTCGCCCCCAAAACTGCACCTAACACAGTCCCCAAAACCGCACAAAATAGCCCCAAAACAGTCCCCGAATACCATAAACAGTAACTAAACCCAACGACCAGAAAATACAGCAAAAACAGAGGAAACAGTAGCCCGAACAGTAAAACAGCGAGGAAAGACGTTGAGTTAGTGAACCGAAAGATTTGCAGATCATTCACCCTTCCAACGGACGTGTAACGCCCTTTCGTGAGACGACCGAAGAGGTTAGACCTGAGGGCGCCCTTTTTTTTATTATCTTTCGTTTATTTTATTTATTTTAAAAATATTATCGCATGAGAGTCGTTTGAGGCATGATGTGAATTCCGGATGAACGGAATGCATGTTCTCTTTTATGGTATATCGGATGGAAACCCGGACGTAAATTCCGTAGCCGAATCCGAATGGACAGTAGTGCGGTTTGTACTCGGGATATAACGCCACGTACCACTTAAGAGACATGTATTTCGTCTCATCCAAACTTGTGTTTGAGCATGTTGTAGTTCGTAGGTCATTTATTTTCTATTAAAGCATGATTAGGTGGTAAGCATGTTATTCATCTTAAGCATGATTTAGTCGATAGAAAGTTATTTCTTTATGCATGATTAGGTTGTTTTCACATTAGGGATTTAATTTATATTTATGCTTAGGTTCTTATTTATTTTCCGCATTACATAATTGAGCATGCTTGTGTGATGATTGTATGTTATTGCGTGTTTGCCGTTATGACAACTTTGAAGTATGCGAACTTGGATATAGGTTCTCATTGTTATTATTATGCATGCGGACTTAGGCGTAGATTACCCTTGAGCATGAATGTTGAATAGATTCAGTTAGTTTATTGCACAAATCACATCATCACAAGTGACATAAGTAAGGGACCATTCCGAACCCAACGGTTTGAGGTCTTCCCTTGCGAGGGGTGAGTGCGGCCTTAAATCTTTGTCCCGGTTCACACCGGGTGGCGACTCCATGTTATTTCGTACTCCCAACTAGGCCGTGAGTGTAGAACAGCGTCGTCAAGTTTTGTGTCCTACAACCGCCATTGTCAAAAAAACATGATTCATCGCCATCAATCACATCAGTAGAAAATAAATCAAGAAATAGAATATCTGAAGTGTGGAAATTTTTCCGCATATGTGAAGATAATCTGGATAGGGCTGAATGTATATATTGTCAGAAGACTTATGCTTGTAGAGCAAGGGCAGTGTCATCTTAGATGTTCCTACTATGTGGAATTCCACCTACTTAATGTTGAATGCTGCATTAGACTTTCAGATGGCCTTTGATCGAATGATTGATGATGATGGTCACTATGCTCCATATTTTAGAGATGATGAAAATGGGAGCAAAAAGATTGGGCCTCCTACAGATATAGATTGGGAGAAAGCTCAATACTTTGCTGATTTTTTGGAGATTTTTTTATGATGCAACGAATATGTTCAGTGCCTCATCCATCGTCACATCTTGTTTCATCTACAATGAGATTTGCAAGATTCATACAAGTTTGAAAAACCTGGCGCGTAATGAACATCCTCTTTTGCATGACATGGCATTATCTATGAAGATGAAGTTTGATAAATATTGGGAGACCACTACCACAATCAATAAATTATTGATTGTGAGTACTATTTTTGATCCACGACGTAAGATGACATTTGCCTCTGTTTGCTTTGGTATACTTTTTGATAATGATGATGTGAAGATAGAGGAAATGAGAAAGTCTACTAGAGAATTATTGAAAAGATTATACGATATGTATAATGATTGGTATGACACAAATGGGTTGTTTGTTGACAGTGATGGATCAAGGGCTGGGGGTGTAAGTGGTGTTGGTGGAGATGGGTCTAGTGCTGGTATGACACAAGATAGAGTGCGTAAGCGCAATACAAACGTGCAACTTGATGATCCATTTCAAGTTTTTCAGACTAGTCATGCAATGCATCAAGAGGATAGTACTGAGGTTGAAATGTATTTAATGGAACCCTATAAGACTAGTCGTGACCCTAGCTTTAGTGTTCTGATGTGGTGGAAAATAAATACTGGTAAGTATCCAATTTTGGCTAGGATTGCTCGTGATATTTTTGCAATGCCGGTATCGACAATGGCATCTGAATCGGCATTTAGTACGGTCGGTCGTGTTCTTGACAGTTTTTGTAGCTCATTAACTCCCGTTATGGTCGAGGCTCTAATATGCACTCAAAATTGGATACGGAATAGGCTTATAATTGACAAAACTAATGAAGTGGAAGCAATGCTATTGGAGGCAGAGTACTACGAAAAACTTGAGGAAGGTAAAAAAAATTATCAATTAGTTTTTTAATTTTTATAGTGAATACCATAAAATGCAAACTTACAAACTGTGAATAATTTTTTATTTTATTTTATTTGAAGAATATCACAAGACACAAGTTACAATCTGAATCACAATCACTGGATCATGTTGTTGGCAACAGAGTTTGAGTCGAATTATCTTTGAAGGTACAATTTTGACAAAGTTCTGTTTTTCTTTGATTATTTATCTGAATAAACATTTACTAGCTTAAAAAATTGGGGAACTTAAGGAAGTAAGACTTTAGTAGCAAAGAAACAGTTTGTTCATTTATTTCATGTTTTTACGATATGAAGTGGTTATATATTTATATTTTATATTTCAGAAACATTGTTTATTAATTTTCATCTTTTGCAGGCCTGATGTTGGTGTGCTGCTGCCGTGCTGGAAGTGGAAGGACACTGTGGATACTGGATACTGGATAGTATTGTGGATTGATATTATGGTCATATTGTTATCGAACCAATCCGATCCGAAATAGGATGATTTCGGATCGGATCGGATCGGATCAAGTTCGATAAGATGATCCGATCCGATCGAATCATACATCTCAGCGCATTTCAGATCGGATCGAATTCGGATTTGGTTCGATCTGATCCGAATCCAATAATACCCAGGACTACCAAAAAAAAATAGATCATATTCCAAATTAACCAAGTCAGCCAGTAAAATCACCGCCATCAGTGATAACAAGACCTCTCGACCATCCACAAGCCTGAATATGATTCGGCCAGCAGAATGAACATCAGCATTATTTTCTTGTTTTAAAAATTTATTATTATTTTGTAGGAATAACCCTACCACTACATAATACAAACTTTCTCCATTTTTTTTTTTAAAAAAATGTTTTGGATTTTAATTTTTTTTGTTCATAATTTTTCTTGTTATAAGGAACTAAATTTTTCTAAAATCTAAAAGTGTTTGTTGAAATAAAATAAAAGGCATAAATTTATTTTTAGACAAATTTATTCGTTCAGTTTTGATTCTAATTGTTTCGACAATAATGATATAACAAATATTTTTAATTATGAAACTTATCAAGACGCCACTTCGATATAAGATGAATGAGTTTTTATCGGATAATATGGTTATATATATTAAGAGATAACTTGTAGATATTGATTCAAATTCCATTATAGATGAGTTTAATTCTCTAATGCATTGTAATAGACAATTTCAATAATGTCTAATTGTATATGAATTGCTTCTTTAACTTATGTATTTTCTTATATATCAATCAAACTCTCCATAAGATTTGTTTAAAAACTATTATCATTGAGATAAATTTTGCACTTGACAAAAAATTAAATTTAGCCCAATTTAGAAAAAAATTCCTGGCTTCTCCCTCGAGGGAAACACATATACATATTATATTCAAACTAAAATGACCTTGGATATATATATCCTTTGTCACTTTATTAATGGAATTTTTCATTATCTTTCAAAAAAAAAAAAAAAATTAAATTCAAAGCTATCTGTATCATTTTGTATAATAATATCTGGAGCTTCTAGTGAATCTAGTGATAACTCTTTAGGAAAAACAATTTTTATATACGTAGGTACCAAGGCTTCCAAATGAGTAATTTACTGCCATTGAAGTGTAAAGCTGTTTAGAACTGTGAATGACATTCAGAACACTCATGTATATACTTCAACTGCTTGGGGTATAAAATTGTTCATGTGGCAAATGCAGGGTAAAATCTACAATTTCTCGACAGGGAAACCAGCGACAGGTTTTATCTCTGATGCCATTAGGCGCAGCTCGTTCACCTCTTCATCGGTGAGTCTCCATCCCAATGCACCTGCGAATTCTGCAGCCTGTTCTGTATTTTTGGCTCCTGGAATTGGCACAACATTGTCCTGGGCTATTAACCAGTTGAGGACTACCTGTCCACAGAGAATAGGTTATTTGAAAAATAACTGTAACAAAAAAAAAAGAGCAGATTTGAAATCCTAGGGTAACAAACTCTTAAAACTGATTCTTGTATATACTGATTTAGCACTGTCATATCATTGTCACATCTCCCACATTATTTATTTTCATGTAGTTCTAAGATCTTTGCTTGTAACTTCAACTGCTATATCTGTCAAATCAACTACAAAAATATATATTGACTAACAGAAGATATTAAAAGTATGTCCAGCATATCTTAAGATGCTATAAAAATTGCTTTTCCAAGTTGTTACTCATACAATAACAGTTCCCATGTCAAAAATAACCACATCATATTAAATATTGATGTCAGTAAACAGGAAAATTTAACCTGTGTGGGAGTTTTTCTGTAGTTCTCTCCTATTTCATTGATTCTGTTCAACAGTGGTTGGAGCTGCAAGAAACAAACCTAATTCAGGAATTCAGAGGGAATTTATGATAAGTTTTCATTACTTTGCAGATTCCTTACCTTTCTTAGATACTCAGGAGTGTAAAGCTGACCTCGAGGGCCAGTTGGTGGATTTTCTGGTGTATACTTTCCAGTAAGAGCACCTGCATATATTTGAAAGTCGTACACTTTGCTTCTCAGACAATATTAAACAGTTGAACCACTAATCCGACTTTACAAGGTTTTAGGACTCTCGAGCTTGGCTGTGAAAATAGGATTGTGTAAACATACTCCAATAGTCTCCTCTTTTCTTTTCCTATTTTAATGGTTTTATTATCAAAATTCATCTGTAATTTATTCTGTTGAATTTAGTTCGATACATAAATAAAATATTTATTTTAGGTCTTTGATATGTGATTCAATTGTTTTTGTTTGTGTCTATGCTGTGTGTGCTGGATTGCTGGGTGTTTGTGTGCCTAAGATCTTAAAATCCAACCACAACAATATAACGATGCAATGAGTGTGTATTATCATCTTTGTAGCTAACTATACTTGTTACCACTGAAATACGCAATGAATTTTGGGACATGAAAATATGAGTTACAGTCGGGCATAATAAAGCATGACCATATGCGAAAGGAGTGCACCTTGAGCAATAGGAGAATATGCAATCAAAGTGATACCAAGTTCATCACATGCAGCTTTCACACCATTCTCTTCTGGGGCTCTATATAGGAGACTATAGTTCACTTGGTTTGAAGCCAGTGGAATTCCTCTCTTTTTAAGCTGATTATAAGCATCTCGAAGTCGTTTCTCTGAGTCAAAGTTCCATATAAATCATTGTATTTCTTAGTGTGGACGGAGGAAAGAGAAATTCTAGTTGTATGAAGCAAAATTAATTTAGAGATCATTATAATCTGTTGTACAGTGATGAAAATAAGAATAAATTGGTGGAAAAAATTTAAACATTCTTTCAGCTAAACTTGAGTCAACTATAGCAATAGCAGCTTAGAAAAAGTACCACTGTAGTTGGAAACACCAACAGCCTTCACAAGGCCCTGCTCGACAGCATCTCCAAGACCATCAATAAACCCTGAAAAACGATTTATCAATGACAAGACTTTTGAATCTGAATATTCTACTAGATTTGCAATTTCAATTGTTCAATGAAACAATTGCATTATTACTGAACAACCTTTGTTTCCCCATAATCCAGGCCTGAAAATCGAAGCCAAACAATTTGATTAGCAACTATTTGTCAAAGAATTTCAGAAATAACCCAAATAACAGGTTCCTAAAACACAGACCAATGCAGCTGATAAAGTTCAACAGAAGAAAGGCCAAGCCGGCTCAGGGAATCCTTAAGGGCAGCAATAACACTCTGACGGCCCAGCCTCCATGGCAAAGCTGCAAACTTGGTTGCAACAGCAACCTCCACTTCTGGATCCCTTTGTTTTCTTTCCTCTATGAATCTTCAGTAAAATGGCAAATTCAATAATAAGAATACCAGATGAAGGGAAGAAGAATTGCCTGTTAGTCTAATTTCCACAAGACGAGAAAGACGAAATCTAATCCAAACTAAAGCTATTAGAATGTACCTTCCCAATAGTGTTTCCGAATTTATAGCACCAAATGATGCCTGCAAGAATAATCAAAAACACAACTCCTGTGTTATTTGTCAATGTTTCCAGACACTAAATGGGAAGAAATAAACGATCAATGAAACTTTTTCTCACCCTAGAACCATAAACTTCAGCAGTATCGAAAAAAGTTATTCCATTATCCAGACTAGTATCAAAAGCAGCCTTAGCAGCCTTCATCTTCCTATCTGCCATCATCAAACACACACAACACATAAAGTTTTTCAAGCAAAGATTGTAAAAATAACAAATATTATTAATCTCATGGCTGTTGGAATATTATGTGTTATAAACCAAATTAAACATGCATTATACTATCAAATTTCAACTAATGAAACATAAACATGGAACTTAAAAAGTAAGAAAAACCTGGAAGTGTGTTGATGATGAGCAAAAAATCAAGTCGAGTTGCCTCTGTCCTTAAGAACTTATTAGCTCCGCCTCGGTGCCCTACGGATGGTTTTATGGCTAACGTCCTCCCAAGATTAATTGATTGCTTCTTGTAGAAGGGGCACTCCTTTCCACAAAAACTTGAACAAGGACAAATGGTGGAAAATCTCTCTTTTTAAATGACTCTCTAGACAAATGAAAGACTTATGAATGTTGGAATTTCTGGACATCCTAAGAATGAACCCAAAGCCCCTTCATATAGGCATGGAGGCACCCTTTGGCTTAGGGTGTAACCCTCATAAGGGTTATACCCTTTCCTAATGCCTTTAAAGGTCTAGAGATGCATCCTTCCAATTTAGAGGATATATCCCTTCAACTTTTGTCTTTCCCATAAGACACTTCTTAAGGGACATGTCTCTCATATACTAATACTATATATTAGAGAAATTACAACAATCCCTCACAATTCTCTAATATTAATGTAGACATTTAAGAGAGTTTTCGTGAAACAAAACTGCATCGGAATAGGTAGTTTTCGTCTTGAACCTTTCCTAGTGAATGACAATCGGATTTACTAGGCGAACCAGTGACCCATAGTCTTGAACTGTTCCGCCATTGGTGTAAACCAAGACAATTGCCAACACACAGCTTCATTTCGACCATTTCCCGTTCTACGGTTGTGTTCAGTTCGGCCATGAACATCGGTCCTGGATTCATCAAGTACTTTAGAGAATTCAACGTTTAAAAATTCTCATGGAAACGACCTCACTTCTTACTTGAAATAGGTGATCTACTATAAAGAGGTAATTTGCCTTTACCCTATTAGGACTCTTCTCCTAATATTGTGATCATTAAAAGCCTTAGCTTATCCTAACCTTGACAGACAGCACTCTGCGTCATTACAGGAATTGGAAAGAGTATAAAACTCTGCAGTGCTTTTTTGAATTGCACAAAGTTTCAGTTGTCTCTTTTGAACCTATATCTTGGGATCTTCGATCAGCTAGGTTGGGTTTCCACAGTGACAATTCTTAATTTATAGGCTTCGAGCCCATTCCAGTCGACGACTTTTCAACTTGCTCTCTATGTAAACCTTTAGTAAGTAGATCCGCTAGGTTTTCCTTTGATTTGACATAATCTATCAAAATTATGCCACTTGAGAGCAGATGTCGTATGGCATTATGTCTGCGACGTATGTGTCGAGACTTACCATTATACATTGTATTTTGGGCTCTCCCAATAGTCGATTGACTATCACAATATATGCTTATCGCTGGCACTGATTTTGGCCAATTTGGAATATCCTATAGGAAATTTCGAAGTCATTCTGCTTCTTCCGCGGTTTGTCTAATGCTATGAATTCAGATTCCATAGTAGACCAGGCAATATACGTCTGCCTCGAGGATTTCCAAAACACGGCTGCACTACCAAGTGTGAAAACAAATCCACTCGTGGATTTGGAATCCACTATGTCAGATATCCAGTTAGCATCGCTGTATCCCTCTAGAACAACAGAATATCTCGTATAATGCATACCATATTTTGAGGTTTCTCTCAGATACCTCAAAACTCTTACTATGGCTTTCAAGTGGTTATGTCTTGGATTACTTGTATATCTGCTAAGCCTGTTTACAGTTTGAGCGATATCTGGTCGTGTGCAATTTTTGAGATGCATCACACTTCCAATAATTCTCGAATACTCTAATAGCGATACGCTTGAGCCAGTATTCTTTGATAAATTAAGAGTTAGGTCCACATGAGTTCTAGTCATATTTAGATCTCCTTTATTATATTTCTCAAGTATCTTCTCAACATAATGAGCTTGAGATAATACGTATCCTTCTGATGTTTTGGAAATCTTAATTCCTAATATCACATCAGCTACTCTTAAATCTTTCATATCAAACTTGCTGGTCAATATTTTTTTGGTAGACTGAATCATCTTATGATTACTACCAATTATCAGCATATCGTCTACATAGAGACACACAATGACATATCCTTTTTGATTTGATTTAGTGTATACACACTTATTACACTCATTGATTTTGAACTCACTTGACAACATCTCTTTGACAAATTTTTCATGCCATTGTTTATGTGCTTGTTTTAATCCGTATAAGAATTTTACAAGTTTGCACACCTTTTGTTCTTGTCCAGGAACATTGAAACCTTCTTCTTAGTCAATGTAAATTTCTTCATCCAATTCACCATTTAAGAATGCCGTCTTCACATCCATTTGATATATTTCAAGACCAAAAATAGCTGTTATGGTTATGAGCATTCTTATAGACGTGATACGAGTCACTAGTGAATAGGTATCAAAATAATCAGGGCCTTCTTTATCTACAACCTTTTATGACAAATCTTGCCTTGTATTTATCTATTGATACATCCGGCTTCATCTTCCGTTTGAAAATCCATTTGTAGCCTAGCGGCATACAACCTGGAGGAAGATCAACCAACTCCCAAGTATGGTTTTGAAGGATAGAATCAATCTCGCTATTGATAGCCTCTTTCCATAAATGAGCCTCTTTCCACAAAGGTGCCTCTGTTAAATACATTGCTTCTTTATAGCTTTGAGGCTCATTTTCGAACAAGTATATCAGAAAATCAGGCCCAAATGACTTAGACGTTCTAACTCTTTTGCTACGTCTAGGTTCATTTTCCTCAACATTTTCATGTTGATTTAATTCTCGATCAACTTGATCACTACCAGTAGCAGTATCCATAGTTCTTTTGAGAGACTCTGTTCTTTGTTTTTCCTTACAAGGAAATGTCTTTTCAAAGAATGTCGCATTCCTTGACTCAATTATCATATTTAGATTGATGTCAGGAATCTCAGACTTATGTACCAAGAATCGATACACACTACTGTTGTGACCATATCCAATAAATATACAATCAACAGTCTTGGGTCATATTCTAACCTTCTTAGGTTTAGGAACCATCACTTTGGCGAGACACCCCTACACTTTCAAATATTTGTAGGAAGGTACGTGACATTTCCACAATTCATATGGTGTCTTGTCCAATCTTCCATGATGTAGCTTGTTCATAACGTAATTTGCGGAAAGCAAGGCTTCCCCCCACAAGTTCTGGGGTAAACCGGAGCTTGTCAACATAGCATTCATCATTTCCTTCAACGTTCGGTTTTTGCGTTCCGCAATCCCGTTTTGTTGAGGCGAATAAAGAGCAGTAGTTTCGTAAATAATTCCATGATTGGAACAGTATTCACCGAAAAGTGACACATATTCACCTCTCCTATCACTCCTGATTTTTTTGATTTTCTTGCCAAGTTGATTTTCAACTTCGTTCTTATAGTGTATAAAGCTCTCAATAGCTTCATCTTTGCTCCTTACAAAATATACATAACAGAATCTTGTGCTATCATCGATAAAAGTGACAAAGTATTTTTTACCGCTTCTTGTTTGCACAACATTCACATCATACAACGATCAACAGTATCAACAGTATGATCTTGTTTAAGTGATACATTAAGAATCCACTCGTTGTTATATTGGACAGTAGTACCAAATAACACAAGTTCTTGAATTTACGACTAAGGTTTCTTATGATAGGTGAATAAAGGAAAATTTCCAAAGGACGATGGGGTCCAGAGTACCACTTAAATCCCTGCCCATTTAGGCTTTTATCGTCTTGTTGACAGAATATACTTTAAACACTTTCTCAATAGAATATCTTAGATATTCAACCTTAGTATTACACTTCAATTCACAATAATATTTCAATATATGCATATATAAATGTAACTTCAATCAAGCTTAGATGGAATTACTTGTGTAAAATTTACACTTTTAATTCTCAGCCAAGTGTGCAACACACAATTAATTTTCAACTTTATCACATTTATAGACTATCTGTATGCTTGTGATAATTGTATACACTAATATTAACTTAAACCTATACTACCAAGTTTATAAAATTCAGCATATGATTTTACTAAGTTAATATTACTGCATATATGCTATACATGTATATCATACGATAATATAAATTAATCTAAGTCTATGTTATTATTTTTTTGAATCTAAAATAATTCCAGGATTAATTGCGTTAGTGTCACGTTCGTTCATCCGTTCGAACGAAAATTTCCAATAAGTTCACGTTCGTGCAGCGTTCGTAAACGCGTTCGAACGAAGTTTTACAAAGAGTTCACATTCGTGGTGCATTCGTAAACGCGTTCGAACATTCCATTGCAGAAGACTGACGTTCGAGTTGCGTTTGAAGACGCGTTCGAACGGAACTGTGTAAAACAGAATTTTTACCTACGCGTTCATCGGGCGTTCGAATGCCCATGCGTATTTTTCGTGCACATAACACATTTTTCACGTATAAGACTATTAAAACATGTAAAATTCGATTTAACAACACTTTAGAAGTAATAAGTTCTTAAGATTGGTGGAATATTATGTGTTATGAACCAAACTAAAAATGCATTATACTATCAAATTTCAACTAATGAAACATAAACATGGAACTTAAAAAGTAAGAAAAACCTAGAAGTACGTGGAAGATGATGAACAAAAATTCAAGTCGAGTTGCCTCTGTCCTTGAGAACTTATTAGCCCCGCCTCGGTGCTCTACGGATGGTTTTATGGCTAACGTTCTCCCAGGATTATTTGATTGCTTATTGTAGAAGGGGCACTCCTTTCCACAAAAACTTGAACAAGGACAAATGGTGGAAACTCTCTATTTTTAAATGACTATCTAGACAAATGAAAGACTTATGAATGTTAGAATTTCTGGATATCCTAAGAATGAACCCAAGGCCCCTTTATATAGGCATGGAATGGTGCATTTGAGAGCACCATTTGGCTTAAAGTGTAACCCTCCTAAGGGTTATACAGGAAAGCCTTTAAAGGTCTAGAGATGCATCCTTCCAATTTAGAGGACATGTCCCTTCAACTTGTGTCTTTCCCATAAGCCAGTTCTTAAGAAACATGCTCTGCTATACTAATACTATATATTAGATAATTTAGAACAATGGCAATCCAATTGCCTCGGTTCGAACATCAGAACTCTTGTGCCACTCAAGAGATTTTACCAGTTAACTAGCACCCACCAAAATAGAATTGTTAAAAATGATGGGAACCGCGAAAATGGAAGTTTATAAATGCTACTTCTTAACCAATCAATCAACCCCACCAAGCATACACTTTGTTCATTGCTACAAATTCAAAAACAACAGAAACTGTGTTAGAATTTACCATCCCATTGGAAATTATTCCAGTAGCTAGTGTCGCCCCATGACCAAGCTCCAACGCCAAGCTTTGTAACCTTCAAATTGGACCCACCTAATTTAACTTTCTCTACTTCCCCTGTTTTCACAGTTGCAAAATCCTCGGAAGCAACAGCTCTTATTTTGCCAACTCTGCTTCCACTGAACACAGAAAAGCATCCACTGCTCACGTGCATAGCCATTTTTCACTGTAACCCACAAAAGGGTTTCTATAATTCAATAAATTTCCAAGATAAAATCGCTGTGAGAATTATTGTACGATGATGGCTTCTCGGAAGCGGGAACAAAGTTGCAGACAGTGTTGAAAGTGTGAAGAACCATAAAGGGTGGGATGGAAGAAGACTTGGTAGTTAGAACGGACACGTCAGATCATGCGCTTTGCGTGGATTCCAACCGCTGTGAAAATTTCACGATTATATAGATTATAGACACGCTCGGGTAATTCTTGGGTAGCCGTAGAATCATCGTATATACCGGAGTTTAATGAGTTATTAGTAGACCGAAACAACGGTTCGGTTTCAAAATCGAATTGAACCGTCTTATTTACGGTTTTAGAAAGTTGGAATTATAATTGAACCGATTCATAATCAGTTCGGTTATGGTTTTAGTTTTTTTGGAACTATAGAACCCGATCGAACCGGAAAAAATCGGTTTGTTTCTAGTTTAGTCCTTTATTTTTGGAAAAAAAAAGAATAAAAAATATGATTTGGTTCCGATTCCGAACTGAACCTTAAAGTTATGATTCCACATTATGTGGAACCGTAACCGAACCAAAATATATTTCAGTTCGATTCCGATTTAGTTATTTATTAGTCAACGTACACCTTAATATTTATATATAATTAACGTTAATATTAACTCTAATTTTAATTTTATGAATATGAAATTATTTTTCTATATTAACTTATATTTTAATACAATACTTTATATCAAACTCGGGCATAAAGTCACATCCAAACATTATTGTTCAGGTATCATTGTATGAAACCGCCATTTGTTAAGTAACATTTAACTTCTGATTTATTTTTTTTTTTAAATTCCTAAATACATTTTTCGCAAGTCTATATCTAAACATATCTTTATTTTTAACTGAAACACTTAATAGTTAATAGGATCTTGAAACTATTGTATGTGTCCACTAACAATTATGTGAATAATGATAGAGTTGCACCTAACAACTACACTCACGGTACATACACTAAAAAAAATAAAAAAAATAAAAAAACATCATTGTAATCATAAAATATGCTTTTTTATTTAAAATAAAAATAAAAAAGAAAGAAAGAAATCATTTTCCCCCGTATCACACAATTGACAGTCCAACTTATTAGTTCCATGAATGTTGACAACTTGCGTAACAAAATAATTTAATTGAGTTGAAATGAGTCTTGAAGATCTCAGAACAAATGGACAAATATTTAGAAGATTTTACATGAAAATATTAGAAATTCATATGTGTTATGTTCGTTATTGTGTTCGAAAGAGATTTGTTAGTGTCACGTTCATGCTAATGTTCAAACGAAATTAGGTAGAGGCTTCTCATGCATGATGCGTTCTTTATCTGGTGCGAACGAAACCTTCCAAAGAGTTCTCGTTCATCATGCATTTGTCAGGCCGTTCGAACAGATTTGCGGAACATTGCGCGTTCGTCACGTGTGCATTGGGCGTTCGAACGAGAATGTAAGATTTTATTATTTTGGACGTATTTTCAAGGCTTTTCTGGACTAGGAAAACTCTACCTATAAAAAGAAACACATAGCCATATTAAATGTGTTGGAAATAGTGGATTGGTAATAGTAATAATGGTGGAGTCTATCCGAGTGTGAGTAGGGGAGAACCGTCTTCATCCATATTGTCAAAACACCTTGAAAGTCAGTAAAGTTTCACAATTATGTCTACTTCAAATTCTTCTTCTTCATCGTCTAATCCCGTTAGTGATCTAGTTAAAATATCTTCTACTTTTTCCTTACCTCATTCTTATTCTAAAAGAATTGCTTCAAAGATTGAAAATCTTGTGGAATATTCACAAGTTCCAGAAGGTGTTCAAGTCACTAAGACCCCTTCACTTCCGATAAACCGATATAACTTGTATAAAAGACCCAGTACTATTACTCGAAGTATTCATACTTTGATTTTTACAAATCGTCCGACTTCTAAAGAATATTTCCAGTCCTCTAAACTGGATCAGTATGCTCTCAAAGCTACAACGCATGAAAAGTATGTTGTTCTGGAGATTCCAAAAGAATTCGTCTCCAGTTGGAAATCAGAAGGGTACACCCATCTCCACATGTGTGCAGTAAGAGTTATCCTAACTCTTCATGGAATGAAATGATTACCTGTCACAATCATACTTTCTTTGTTGGATTCCAGATTCAATGAGTACCAACACGTAGTGATTGGTACTGTTCTCACTACTCTCCATGCTGGGAGTGTGTTGCTAACCTTCTACCCAAACTTTAATCTGTCTTTACAGGATCCAAATCTGCCGACAGCCTTGAAGATTCAAGTACAGATCCAAGGTGCAGATCAAGTGGAGACATACATGATGGCTATCTTATAGCACCAGTTGGTGTACCGTCTGCAGGACCATGCCTTAGATCTACCATCTGCCGAAGCATCCACAATGCCCTTATGATATTGGCATATCAGACTTCTACTAACAATGTGCCTACGATTGTGTAGATCCCATGATATATACAGAAGGAATAGCTGTTAAAGCTTATACCTTTGGAATGGCTGACCAACTATGAAAAATTCTTCCAGAACTCTCAGTCGATCCAAAGCACTACAACTTCTTTTCTAGACAGACGGATGGTACTGTTAGCACATCTTTTATTGAACCAGATTCTAGTGTGATACCATTTTCCTGTATGATTTCTCCTGATCCGACCAATGGTCTGCGAGAAAAAGATATCCCAGTTGAATCTTTTGACACAGATGGCTATCCGATCTATGCTGCAAAGATCGATAGTCAATTTATCTAGCATGCTCCAAGGTCAGGCAAATGCGATCCGGATTGCGACTGTCATCTTCTTGATGATATTGATGAAGATGAAGAACTCCTCAGGATGAGGAGAAGAAGGAATTCTAAGAAGCTAAAATCTCCGTGCAAAATGGAAAGATCATGGCGTGATGATTTACAAAGCAGCCATGCAGTTGGCATCCACAGAGACGTGGAGGAAACTGAGCCTTAACCTGCGAGGTTCAAAGAAGAAAGAGGAAAAGAGGAGATTGTACGCAAAGATGAATTTAGACATATCTTAAAGTGTATTCCCCTAATTGGATGTCATCCAAAGAAAGTTTGGACTCCCAAACCTCTTCCACAGATGCAACCCTGCATGATGTTCCTGCTGTCAATATCTTCTTACCAAAAGCAGTTCCCACCACTCGAGAAGACTGTTGATCCACAGACTAAGGTTGTCTCTAGGCCTTATGTTCATCCAACTACAGTTACACCTAGTGGTCAGATGGAAGAACCAAGACAACATGAAGTTGTGCTAAACTGGCACACACAGAACGCTAGGGTTCAAAATACTGTACTTCGCAGTATTGAGACGAAAGTCGATCATGTTGTTCAGCATGTTCATGTTGGGGTCAAATCAGGGAGGCGCAGCGGAAGGAGCGCGATTCGGGCAAAATCTTAGTTTAAAATTTTTAAACTTGCGAATAAATTATTCAATATCAAATATTAACATATTTCACATAAACATATTTATTCGATATCATATAACGACATAAATAATATAGAAACACCGCGAAATTTTTGCGAAAATGTTTTTCCGTAAAATATCATAAAACGCGTTTCCGGCCGAACCGACCGACCAATTGTTGGACAATTATGACCCATAGCATCACTATTTGTACAGATCCTGGTGTTGTTGTACAAATTAACTATGTGACAAAGGAAATTGCCCTTTTATCATTTGTAATTAGATTACCTAGATGTATAAATGATAGAGGTCCATATGATTAGTTCCGGATTGAGATGATATGAGACAGTATCAATCCACGAAGGTTTAATCATTAAATATCCCTAGTCAGAGTATTATCGAGATTGGACATCGATAATGCGTAAAAGACTAATATTACACTTGTGCGCGTTGTGGGAGCATAACGTCATAGTTCTCATATATTTGGGTATATGATACTCATGCAAGTGTAATAGGAGGTTGTGTTTACCGATGGTACGGGAACATCTTCGCTCTGGATAGACCCCTCGGAATTCCATTGGTAGTATGACTATGTGTCTATGGAAGTCTGAATCAGGGTATGTGTATTTGGTCTTAACCTGAGACTTGCACCGCTAATACTTATGACAATCAATATACTTTGGTTTTGGTCGTCCATGGCTTTAACAGGTTCTGTGTACGCCTCTTCTGGGTATATTGAGAATCGTAGTGTATTGGGTGTGATGTCAAGACGGAAGTATCACTCCAGTCATAGTGGAGATGAAGATCACGTAGGATACGGAACTGGTGCTCTTATGTACTGCAGTCATCGGGATAATATGACTAGGTCATGATTATCCGATAATAGAGACTAGTTACAAGAGATCTGATATGTGCTTCGTACGGGGCAGACACAATTCCATCCCCAGGCCTTGCACGTGACATCTGATACTGGATCGCAATACGCAATACTACGTATACTACACCTGATATAGATCAAATATTCCTTTAAGAATATTTCTGGAGAATTGGGTAGGCACGGTGCTTTGCTAGAAGCCAACCATGTATTGTAAATCGGTAAAAACGTAGTACTAGGTACGTACGTGTTCGGATAGTCCGACGATCGGATTTACTGCCAACATATCCGAGGATCTCATGGGTCGCTTCCCGAAGATTCATCGATGACGTATGACTCGCACTTTGTTAATCTGGGATTAATTAGAAGAGAGAGAAAATTAATCTGGGATTAATTACAGAGATATTTTATCTTGGATAATATATTATTTAAAGAGAGAGAACGATTAATTTGTAATTAATCAATAAAATAATATATTCGATATATTATACGAAATTGGATTTCGACGCGAAATTAAAATTAGATTTTAATTCGGGCGAACGAGTTAATTTAGAATTAATTCGCTAGCGACGTGAATAGTAATTTTGCAAGGCATAATTATTTAATTAAATTTGATTTAATTACGTCACAACGGAAAATTCGTTAATTCGGAATTAGCGAACCCGAGCCCGGGAGTGTTTGCGGGCCCACTCGTATTTCGAATCGAGTGGGGCCCACAAGTCACATCAAGCGTCAAATCATTAGTCATTTTGATTGATGTGATGCTAGTCACTTTGAGTGATGTGACAACTAGTCACTTTTGAGTGATTGTTGGTGGTGGTTGGATGGCTTTAATGCTTGTACCTTTTTTACTTTGGAAATTCAAAATATGGTATATGTTTTATTTGATTTTGAAAATAAAAAACCAACTAACACAAAAAAAACTCTTCTCCCTTCTCCTCTCTTCACTCTCTCGGCCAAGGGCCTTTTCTTCTCTAAAATTTGGCAAATACCGAGAATGACAAGAAGAAATAAGGAAGAATTTGCGGTAATTTTTTCCGAGTGCTAGCACACATTCGGGGTCTTGCGAAGGTGATAGGGAAACCCACCCGTGGGCATGGAATGCACACCAAGCTTGGAGCCTGAAGGACCGAAAAATTGGAGCACAAAAATGGCCAAAAACCGTGAGCTTCTTGGAGTTAAAGCTTGAAGATTTTTGTTGTTCCTCGCATCGCAAAAGCCGATCAATGTAAGTATATTTCCGCCATACCTCTTTGAGTATTCACACATGTTTCATTGCTTAAAATCGATCTTGGGACTAACCTAGAAACCCAACAATGGTATCAGAGCCATTTTGAGCATGAAATTGAAATTATGGTAAAATTGGGTAAAAATTGATTTGAGCATGTTTGAGTGAAATTGATTGTTTAAATATGCTTAAATGGTGATAACATGGTGTTATGCATGATCAATTTGATGAAAATTGGATTGGATCAAATTTTCCCTAATCACTTGGCTTGGCCGAATATGGTGTGTGGCCTAATGTCATGGTATTTTTTATTTTTGATCATTGGATGAGTTGAAATCATTAGGGAAATGTTGATTTAGGATTCAATTGGATTGAAATCGAATCGGACAATAAAAACCCTAAAATTTCGTGACATGTAAAGCATGTAAAATGATTGATTTTTTGATTCAAATGTGTTGGACATGTTTTGATGATAATAAGCATAATTAATTATGTAAATTGATGTTTTGGAAATATTAATTTGGTTAATTAATTATGGCATACACTTTAGGTTAATTAAATTATGAAATTTGGAATTTTGGTAATTTAATTAATTGGGCCAAATTTGGATTTGGGCTTGTAAAGTTGTAATTGGGCTTAATGGGCTTGGTTCGGCCAAGTTTGGTTTAGGCTAATTGGTTGGATCCAATTGGGCCCAAAACCATATCCATAAAGCCCAAATATAATAAAATGGACCTTTAATTTTAATTGGGCCTAATGGGCCTAAATTGGTTTCTTGGCAAATAAGGGTGATTCCTTAAATGGGCTTTGGTATTTGGGTTTGACCCATATTGACTAAAAGTCCATGCCTTATGAAATTAATTAAAAGCTCATTGGACTTTAATTAAATTAACATTGGATGTTTATCGGGCTTTAAGACCCGTAACGATTAGATTTGGAATCTAAGTCGTAAAGGCACATTAAAAAGTGTAATTATTTAATTTAGAATTAAATATAGAATTAGTATTAAATACAAATTAAATTGGATTTAATATTGTAGTTTAATATAATTCAAGAATTCGTACTTTGAGTACTTATTCGCAAAACGAGTTGGACTCGCGCAAAATCAAATCGTTGTTTGAACATTGGATGGTCATTAATTTCAAATTAATTAATTGGATTAGATTGATTGATAACATGCTTTGTGTGAATACATGGATGCGATGTATGAATAATGTATATCAGATGGATATTAGATGGGTGAGGGCAATTTTGGAAATTGTTGTAATAAATTTAGAATTTATTAATTGGACCTGCGTGTCCAGCCTATTACCTCTTGACTCTTTGTATTTCTCTTCTCACCTATTCCCCTCAATGTAAATGAGGTTTCTTTAGAAGTGTTATGTAATCGGGTAGAAGTAATACTTGTGCTAGCGGGAGAGAGGAAATTGAGAGATTTGTTCTAGGAACAATGTGTTTATTATTATTTTATTTATACGCGCCTTATTATGTTTTTAGAATGCATGTTTAAGGGTGTATGATGATGGGACCTTACAAAGATAATTAATTGGTTGCCAATTACGCGAAAAAACCCTCAAAACATATTAAAAGTTTTTTCCTTCCATTGTGTGATTCTTACTCAAGATCCAAGACTGGCACTGGTTTGTTGGCCAAAGTCAAGACCTTTGTCCGTTGCGGATGTGTTTGAATCATGAAAGCTTTGTGTAGGCATTGCATTTTTGCATGTGAAACCCGATGATGAGTCTCAATTGGAGGCATTACCTTTTAAGTCACGGAAGCCGCGGGAAACGGATGTCGGAATGGAGGAGTCAAGAATTGACTCATAATCGGATTAAGTTCACTGGTTTAGCATCAGGTTACTTGTTGGTTGCCCATTTTAAAAATTATTCCCGGCCCAAAATACTCACAAATCACCTAACCTCGGCCTAAAATCCCCGTGAGCCCAGACACCATTAAAAACCCATTCACAAAGCCACGCACGAACCGGCCACCATCACCACTTCACCTCTCTTTGATAAACAGCTCATCAACCACACATAGAAGCCTTGACGCCTGGCCATACTCCATTCAAGAACCTCGCGCATGTAGGAGCAACCTCACGATAGCCCAGTTTATCCACACACTAAAACAACCCCTCCACTCGTCACTAGCCTTCACTCCCCTCTCACGACGCTATACCCACAAGCCTTCGACTCAACAAACCAAGACCCCTCACGCCCCTAGCTCATACACAAGACTTACACGAAAATCACAACACCAAGAGCCCTAGCTACTCACGGCAATAGCAAGAAGAAAAACACAAATAATTCTCTTCATCTCCCCCACTCCACAACCGAAAATAGCACCCCCTAAACCTCCACACATCACCGAAAATACACCCCAAACAGCAGCCCCTACACCTCCAAAAACACGCCTGAACAGCAGCCCGAATCACCCCCAAAATAGCAGCCAAATCCTTAAAACAGTAACATAAAAACTGCACTTATAATCATTGAAATAATCACACAAAACTGCACTAAAAACCCACAAAAAAACACTCAAAATAGTCCGTGGAAACGTCAAAACAGTGACATGAATAGTGAGCAGAAAATACAGAGGAAACAGCAGCAAAACGGAGGCCAAACAGCAAGCAAAACAGCAAAACAGTGAGCCAAGACGCTAAACCAGTGAACCAGAGAAGTAGATGAGCTTTACCCTTCCGATCTCCGTGAAACGCAAGTCCGAAAGTCGGCAAAAAAGGTTAGACCTGAGGGTATTTTCCATATACGTTTTCTGTTTTATTTTTATTATTCATTGAGTATTGTTCGCATGATTGTTATGACAAAATGCATATTGTGGCCCTTGAGTAGATAAATATGCATGAAACACGAAATATTGTATGTTGTGGACTTGGAATAAAATAAAAGATGTGTCAACTCTCGCGGTATATCGGATGGAAACCCGGACATAAATTTCAAAGCTGATTCCGAATGGACGGTAGTATGATATGTACTCGGGATACAACTCCACGTACCGCTTGAGTAAACGGCGCCCTCTTTTGTTTTATGTTGCTTCGGTTTATTTATTTTTCGTCATTTGAATTCTGCATGTTACTTTTGTATGCATGAGTCAATCGAGCGCATGGGCTTAGTAAGTGCGATGAAAGGTCCCCTATTTGGAGGGGTTAAAACCCTTTACCACGATGCTTTGCCACGCCGGTTGATGTGTGTTCGGTTGAATGTAAGAAATGTTCAATCGGACATACTAAGTTTGATATTATTGTCTTTATTCTTTGTATGAATGATGCGATCGAGTGCATGGGCTTAGTAAGTCGGATTAAAGGTCCCATATTTGGAGGGGTTAAAACCCTTTACCACGATGTTTTGTCGCGCCGATTGGCGTATACTCGATTGGATGTGAGATGAGTTCAATCGGATACGTGAGGTCCCACATTGTGGATTTGTTTGTCTATAAATGTGTTGCATGCATCAGGTCTGGTTTCGTTCGAACGCGTTCTCGAACGCCACACGAACGTGAACCTTCTATTTACCGTTCGAACGCGTTCTCAAACGCTACGCGAACGCGCACACATTTTCTTAGTTTCATCATGCATCAGGTCTGGTTCTGTTCGAACGCGTTCTCGAACGCTATACGGACGTGAACCTTCTGTTTACCGTTCGAACGCGTTCTCAAACGCTACGCGAACACTCACACAATTTCTTAGTGTTTCATGCATTAGGTCTGGCTCCGTTCGAACGCGTTCTCGAACGCTATACGAACGTGAACCTTCTGTTTACCATTCAAACGCGTTCTCGAATGCTACGCGAACGCGCACCCACTGAACTGAGTCCTTTTCATCAGATTTCATACATAATTGTTCCTAGTAGCTATCCCTTCGTATGATGAATCTGATTACTTCTCTGTATTACGCAAGATTGTGTAGGTGTCATTCATCTGTATTCCCCACATGTATGAGTACAATGTGTTTAACGTATTATAATTCATATATCCATGTCGTGATAGCATTTGAGTATTATTTCTTGTGGTATATCGGATGGAAACCCAGACATAAATCCCGTAGCCGATTCTGAATGGACGGTAGTGCAGTCTGTACTTGGGATACAATTCCACGTACCACTTGGAAAAGTGCTCACATGTGTGCTTGTGTCCATATTAGTTATCTTCTTTTGCACCACGTCATAGCATGCTCACTTTAATGCCTAATTGAATCCTTAAGTGTCTTTTTGCATTATATACTTAGTTGACTCTTTTATTTGTGCATGGACATGTAATGGCTATTTGTTTATGATATGTCTATGAAATCACATGTTCGCCACCATTTGATTCGCCTTTATGTGTGCTTCTGTGGTTAGTGTGTGCTTGTGTTTCCATGAATACAATATGCCAATGAAGTTGTATGTTCATTGCTACTTTGATGTACTTTCAAGCATGCAATCTTAGATGTGAAATATATGCAAATTTAGGTGTAAGTTTTATTTTTGTGCATGTGAACTTAGAAGTATGATACTCTTGGAAATAAGTGTTATTTAAGCTTGATTAAATTATTACACAAATCCTTTCATTACAAGTGACATAAGTAAGGGACCATTCTGAACCCAACGGTTTGAGGTCTTCCCTTGCGAGGGGTGAGTGCGGCCTTAAATCTCATTTTCCCGGTTCACACCGGGTGGCGACTCCATTATTCTCTGGTTTAGTCCCCCGTGGCTACTCCGTACTCCCAACCGGGCCGCGAGCCCGGGACAACATGCGTCGTCCAGTTTTTGTGTCCCACACTTTGTTCCATATCGGTGTCTTGTCCAAGTTGTAATTTTGTTGGCCAAAGTCAAGATCACTTCTTGTCCATCAACATCGATTACGAAGCTTTCCATAGTCAATGGGTTTCACTTAACTGGGATCATTAAGTTTGTTGTGCCAAAGCCAAGGCTTAATTGATTCAGAGGAAAAAGGTTAGGGAATATATTGGATATATTGGCATATATAAGATATATGTTTCGGACTTGGATGTCCACCTACTGGATCTAGGAATTGGATGGGATCCAATTGATCTTAGAGATCTACCTAGTTAATTATCATACAATTTGTTGGCCAAAGTCAAGATTGTGTGTTATTTAACGGGATCCTAACCCACTAGGAAACAAGGTTTCCCGAGTACTCCACAGAGGGTTAGAGGCTCGCCGAAAAATAGTGGGAGGCAAGTATTAAATTTGCAATATTCGTTTAGTTACTTGCCAATACGCGCTCATTTCAATTTTTCGTCAATATAAATTAATATATATTAGTTGGACTAATATTTAATCGTTGTTTTAATTAAACAGTTGGACTGTATTCAAACTATTTCAATTAATAGTTGATTTTATAATTGGATTATAGTAATCAATATAATTGAATTTAACCTATTAAATTATAGTTGATTATATAGTTAGACTATAGTAATCATTATAATCAATAGTACCTAAAATCGTTGATTTGATAGTTAGACTATTGGAATCAAGATAAATTAAAAGATTAGCATTTAAAACATAATCCTGGGTGAGAATGTCTTTAAATGGCTTTAATTTTCAGATTGGGAATAAAATCTCAGGATAGTCCTGGTTAACCGAGAAGTTACTTTATTTGATATAGTGATGTCTCGAGCCTAAGCCCGGAGTTGAGAAAATAATAGAGCATGATCTTTGGAAGATTCATGTGATGATAACTTAAGTGCTTAATCTGTTATGCTTGCCGCAAAGACTCCTTAATTTCTTAGTCAGAACTAAGGATTAGATCCTTAGAGTATGATATTGAAATTGAAGGATCTTCATAGATCTATCCTTAGATCTTAGAAGTACAAATTGCAATAGAAAACTCTTGGAGAGTTAATGGCTATACTCAAGGAGACAAAGCCAGAGTTTGTAATAGGACAAGAAGCGCAAGGCGCATCTTACTTCGACATCCCAGAAAGCCAAGGCTTGGCCGAAGGCTTCTGGGGTGTGGAAAAGAGGCAAAGGCAAAATCATTATAATCTTCTGGGAAGACAAATGACATATCCCAAAATGTCTGCCTAAATTGTGGCAAACGGGGTCACTGGAAGCGTGACTGCCGTATGGACAAGGCAGACATGAAGGAAATGAAGACGGGCAAGGCTCCGACTTCAAATATGTTGTCATAAACATGTTCACTACTAGTATTAAAATTGGATTTTAGATACTAAATGTGGTACATAAATATGTACTGATGTGCAGAATCTGCTGAGAGCAGGATACTGACTTCAGATGAGATTGATCTGCGAATCGGAAACGGGACGACAGTCGCTGTTTTAACCGTAAATACCTAAGTTTAGGACTACCCTTCGGGTGTGTACTTAAATTAGGAAACTGTTAGAATGTAACTAGTTTGACTAGAAACATTATCTCTATATCAGGGTTTAACCCGTTGCGGGTATACCTTTATATTCTAGAACACTAAAGTGTTTTATTTTATAAAGATGATATTGAGATAAACACATTAGATGTGAATAACAGTATTTATATTTTGAATATAAATAAATCTCAAACGTATGATATGACAAACAAATAGCTCGAACTGATATGATCAGATGAGACTTATTTGTGGCATTATTGTATGTGACACAATTAACAAGACTCGTATATCCACACTTTCGAAGAGTGGATACTAGGACATATTTGATTCGATTCAAATAATGCCTACGAATCTAGTTTATTAGGCAAAATGCCTAAAATACTTTTTACTTGGTAAAAGTGTAAGTGCCATCGATCTGTTAGCCCTTGTTCATAGTGACGTAAGTGGGCCCATGACTAGCTAGGCTAGAGGTGGATATGAATGTTTCGTGACCTTTACGGACGTGGCATCACGTTATGGTTATGTGTTTCTTGTGAAACACGGATCAGAAATTTTTGATGAATTCAAAGAGTTTCGACACGAAGTAGACAAACAAATCTGCTAAAGTATTATACCGTCACGGTTAGACCATGATGGAAAATACTTAAGCAATAAGTTTCTCAAATACTTGAAAGAGTATAGTATTCTTTCAATTAGGACTCCTCCCGGAACACGTCAATTTGATGGTGTCCGAACTGAGAAACTGAACCTTGTTAGACATAATAAGGTTAATCATGAGTCGCTCTGAGCTACCATTTCCTTCAAGGGATAAGCTTTAAACAATGTAAAACTTATTTTGAATAAGGTTCCATAAAAATCTGTTAGACAGACTTTATATTACATAAGAACAGGAAAGAAACTGGGTTTTCTCATTCCTGTAGATCTGGGAATGCTGGGCATATGTTTGGATGATACCAAACCAGAACCCAAATCAGATAAGTGCCTAATTGTGGGTTATCCTAGGGAAACCAAAGTATAGTACTTATACAACTCACAAGAGAACAATTTAATTGTTGCTCGCTATGCGGTTTTCCTAAGAGGAATACCCATATGCAGTGGTAAGTGGGAGGAAAGTAAAACTCGATGAAAATCAGAGTAATACTATTCCAGGCACCGATTCCTTAATGGAACACAAATAGTTCATCAGGGATGAAACTATACCAATAATCTTCGAATACACAAGAACCGCGTGAGTCAGAGAGAGTCAGAAAACAACCTGAGAGGTATGGGTTTCTGATCTCACCTCGTTAAGATGTCAATCTTATTGAGGAATATGAACTGACTACGTATGAGGAAGTGATACAAGGTATCGACTCCCCATTATGGCAAAGTGCCATGAAGTCCGAAATGGATTCCATGTATACCAACCTGGTTTAGACACTGGTTGTTGTACCGGAAGGCATTGTGCCTATTGGTACTATATAAGTCTTCAAGGAAGACATACATGGAAGGTAACATAACAACGTACTAAGCTAGGCTTGTAGCAAAAAGGTATCGTTATCAACATTGTGTCGATTACGATGAAATCTTTTACCTGTTGCCATGGTTAAATCCATTTGGATAATGCTTGCTGATGCTGCATATTTCATTCATGAAATATGGCAGCTGAACGTCAAAATCACTTTCCTTAAATGGAAACCTTTTGGAGGATGTTTATAACATCTTGACGGTTTTATCGTACCAAAACGAGCAAAAAAGGTTTGCAAGTTAACTCGATCCATGGATGGGTTGAAGCAAGCATAGTATTCTTGGAACTATCATTTTGATGTAATCATAATGGTATATGATTTAATTCAAAAAGAAAATGATTCTTGTGTATATAATGAGGTTAGTGGGAGCGCACTGACAGTGATGTCCTAGATAATGATGATATGTCATTTCTTGGAAATGATATTCCCATAATACAATCGGTGAAAGCTTGGCTTTCATGAAAAATTCTCTGTAGAATTCTTGGGAGAGACAACTTTTATTCTAGGAATAAAGATCTACTGGGATAGATCTAAAAGTTGTTGGCACTCTCCGAGAACTCGTACATTGAAATAAATGTACGCGACCTGGTGTCTCATACGCTTTGAGCATATGGAGTCACAATCAGGCCAATCCAAGTGATAGTCACTGGACTGATGTTAAGAACATCCTTTAGTATCTTAGATGAACTAAGGATGCTTTCTTATACTATGTAGAAGGAGAACTTGAAGTGACTGGGTTCACTGCTGTAAGTTTCCTAACCGATAAAACTGTCTATAAGTCGTAACAACGGTACTATACAGTTTGAATAACAGAACAGTATGCTGGAAATCTTCCAAACAAGATACTGTTGCCGAATAAAAAACAAAAGTGGATTATTGCTGCAGCTGAGGCAGCAATAGAAACCTTTTAGATCGATAATAATCCTAATCAGATTAGGAGTAGTTCTGTTAGCAGCTGAGCTAGGCCACAGCACAGGCTAAAGAATCAATGGTCTCATCAACGATCCAGATATATACTTCAATTATTCATCTGATTCGTTCGGATCATACATCGTGGCGATGTGATGATCGAATAAATCGCATCAGATGATAACACCGTAAATCCGCTGATGAAAGCCTTTTCTCAGCACAAGTTTGAGCGAACCGTACATAGTTCGGGTGTAGGACACTTGAGTGATTGGCTATAGGCCAAGTAGGAGATTGTTGGACAATTATGACCCATAGCATCACTATTTGTACAGATCATGGTGTTGTTGTACAAATTAACTATGTGACAAAGGAAATTGCCCTTTTATCATTTGTAATTAGATTACCTAGATGTATAAATGATAGAAGGTCCTTATGATTAGTTCCGGATTGAGATGATATGAGACAGTATCAATCCACGAAGGTTTAATCATTAAATATCCCTAGTCAGAGTATTATCGAGATTGGACATCGATAATGCGTAAAAGACTAGTATTACACTTGTGCGCGTTGTGGGAGCATAACGTTATAGTTCTCATATATTTGGGTATAGGATACTCATGCAAGTGTAATAGGAGGTTGTGTTTACCGATGGTACGGGAAAAGCTTCGCTCTGGATAGACCCCTCGAAATTCCATTGGTAGTATGACTATGTGTCTATGGAAGTCCGAATCAGGGTAGGAGTATTTGGTCTTAACCTGAGACTTGCACCGCTAATACTTACGACAATCAATATACTTTGGTTTTGGTCATCCAGGGCTTTAACAGGTTCCGTGTACGCCTCTTCTGGGTATATTGAGAATCGTAGTGTATTGGGTGTGATGTCAAGACGGAAGTATCACTCTAGTCATAGTGGAGATGATGATCATGTAGGATACGGAACTGGTGCTCTTATGTACTGCAGTCATCAGAATAATATGACTAGGTCATGATTATCCGATAATAGAGACTAGTTACCAGAGATCCGATATGTGCTTCGTACGGGGCAGACACAATTCCAGCCACATGCCTTGCATGTGACATCCGATACTGGATCGCAATACGCGATACTACGTATACTACGCCTGATATAGATCACATATTCCTTTAAGAATATTTCTGGAGAATTGGGTAGGCACGGTGCTTTACTAGAAGCCAACCATGTCTTCTAAATCGGTAAAAATGTAGTACTATGTACATACGTGTTCGGATAGTCCGACGATCGGATTTACTGCCAACATATCCGGGGATCTCATGGGTCGCTTCCCGAAGATTCACCGATGACGTATGACTCACACTTTGTTAATCTGGGATTAATTAGATTAGAGAGAAAATTAATCTGGGATTAATTACGGAGATATTTTATCTTGGATAATATATTATTTAAAGAGAGAGAACGATTATTTGTAATTAATCAAAAAATAATATATTCAGATATATTATACAAAATTGGATTTCGACGCGGAATTAAAATTAGATTTTAGTTCGGGCGAACGAGTTAATTTAGAATTAATTCGCTAGCGACGTGAATAGTAATTTTGCTAGGTATAATTATTTAATTAAATTGATTTAATTACGTCGCAATGGAAAATTCGTTAATTCGGAATTAGCGAACCCGAGCCCGGGAGTGTTTGCGGGCCCACTCGCATTTCGAATCGAGTGGGGCCCACAAGTCACATCAAGCGTCAAATCATTAGTCACTTTAATTGATGTGATGTCTAGTCACTTTGAGTGATGTGACAACTAGTCACTTTTGAGTGATTGATGGTGGTGGTTGGATGGCTTTAATGCTTGTACCTTTTTTACTTTGGAAATTCAAAATATGGTATATGTTTTATTTGATTTTGAAAATCAAAAACCAACTAACACAAAAAAAACTCTTCTCCCTTCTCCTCTCTTCACTCTCTCGGCCAAGGGCCTTTTATTCTCTAAAATTTGGCAAATGTCGAGAATGACAAGAAGAAATAAGGAAGAATTTGCGGTAAATTTTTCCGAGTGCTAGCACACATTCGGGGTCTTGTGAAGGTGATAGGGAAACCCACCCGTGGGCATGGAATGCACACCAAGCTTGGAGCTTGAAGGACCGAAAAATTGGAGCACAAAAAGGGCCAAAAACCGTGAGCTTCTTGGAGTTAAAGCTTGAAATTTTTTTTTGTTCCTCGCATCGCAAAAGCCGATCAATGTAAGTATGTTTCTGTCATACCTCTTTGAGTATTCACACATGTTTCATTGCTTGAAATCGATCTTGGGACTAACCTAGAAACCCAACACCAATGCACATGGGGATTGCTCAGGTCAGCCCCAAAAATATTTGGACTGTTCGTGGGCTGCCCGAACAGTGTCCAGTTCACTGTTTGGGTAGCCGTTACCCGGTAACGCTATTTTTCACCGTTTTCACGTACTTTCACTCCGAAATAATTTCCGATAAATATTTTCCTTGGGCAATTAAAATAAACCAATTTATTCTAATTACTCAATGAATAAAAATTGAATTTTTATCTGAAAAATCAGATTTATCATTAATTGCTGTAAGACCCCAAAGTTTTACAAATTAATCATTTTGGTCTTTAAAATGTCAAATACATATTTAATTGATTCTAAATCAATCCCAAAATAATTTATACAAGTCTAATACATGAATTTACAATTTGCAACAAAAATCCAGAAATTTTCCAGAATTGTCGATGTTGGGGTTCAATCAGGGCGGCGCAGCGGAAGGAGCGCGGTTTGGGTGAAATCATAGTTTAAAATTTTTAAACGTACGAATAAATTATTAAATATAAAATATTAATAATTCATTCATATTTCACCTAAACATATTTATTCGATATCAAATAACGATATAAATAATATAGAAACACCGCGAAACTTTTACGAAAATATTTTTTCGCAAAATAGCATAAAATGCGTTTCCGGCCGAACCGACCAACCAAAGCTCATGGGGACTGCCCAGTTCAGCCCCTAAAACATTTGGACAATGCGTAGGCTGCCCGAACAGTGACCAGTTCGCTGTTTGGGCTGCCGTTATCCGGTAACGCCGTTTTTCACCATTTTCACGTATTTTCACTCCGAAATAATTTTCGATAAATATTTTTCTTTGGAAATTAAAATAAACTAATTTATTCTTATTACTCAATAAATAAAAATTAAATTTTTATCAGAAAAATCAGATTTATCATTAATTACAATAAGACCTCAAAGTCTTGTAATTTAATCGTTTTAGTTTTAAATATGTCAATTACATATTTAATTGATTCCAAATCAATCCCAAAATAATTTTTACATTTTTGCAACAAAACCAGAAATTTTTTCAGATTTGCACAAACTGCCCAGTAATTTTCCAGAATTACGAAACAGCCCCTGAACTTTTCATTAATTGAAATTTAGCCCAATTTGTTCAAAACACATCAAGATCAAATCCAATCAATCCCAAATTTGACACACATCAAATATACATAAAATTATATCATATATATGAAAAGCCCCAAAATTGGAATGGGTTAAGAACCCTAATTTCATAAATTACTCAAATTGCTCAATTTACATTAAATTGAATTAATTCAACACTTTAATCCATCATTTATCACACCAATCAAGTCTCACCGTTATGAAATTACCCAAGAACAATTCTAGGTTAATTATGAATGACTAATTAACTCTAAAATGGCAACTTTAATTTTCTAATTAATCTATTAAGCTTAATTACACTAATAAGCTCTATAAATTAATTATACATGCTAATCACATCCTACAAGCTTCCAATAAATTTAATTACAAACTAAAGAGTAGAGAAATTAATCTTAGCAACACAATTGAAGATAAGATAAATAGAAACAATTTCTAACTTGAAGAAAATTGAGAATTACTTACAAAATTTCCAAAAATCCTTAAGCTTTTCTCTTTGATTTTCCTTCAAAACTCTCAACTCACTTTGCAATTTTTTTGGTTTCTCAAACTCACGTGAATGACTTGTTTTTGTGTGAAAAAATGATCAAAACAATTTTTGATATCCTATGCCCATTTTGGGGGTGAATATGCCTTGCAAAATAATAAACAATTTTTATTATATTTGTTTCATTCACATTAGTCCACATTTTATACTTTAATAAATATAATAAATATCTAATAAAGTAAATTTACAAATGGGCCAATGGAAACAAGCCATCATAAAGCATAAATCATTACTTTAAGATATTTGTAATATTAATTAATTAATTATTTAACAAGTAAATAATCAAATAATAAATATAAATATCTCAAATATATGTATTATATTTACATTAAATATCTCAAATACATATATTAATGATAAATGATAAATATTACAATTTGATATTTAATTAATGTGTATTTAATAATATCAAATATTAAATACAAATACACATTAATTCGGAAATGACCGTTAGGTCCTGATTGCATGTATTATTCGTTTAACCGTTAAACGAGTTATAAATAATCAGTATTATTTATAACAGTTGCCCTAGTGCTCTACGAGTATATTTCATTAGTGAGACTCTCTAGATTCCGGCATATCCGTCACGAAATCTAATTTCGTGTCCATAATTCACCCACCCGTAAATTATGACAACCACGGATAAACTCGCTGAATCATACAGGTCGAGGTCACTGCATACATATAATCCCTCTGTCACAGGTATCCTGATTATTCTAGAGATATAGATGAAAATGTCAAATCTCTATAAGAATAATCTCGTCGACGTATCAATTAGAAATCTCTAAATAACATTCGAAACTCTCTTCCGAAGTATACTATGGCCATAAATTTAATAGATTGCTAATCACAAATGGACTACCTATGCTCTGTACACAGAACTGACAGATCCTTTCTTGATACACAGAGGATATCATGAGCATGAGTCCACACCCAACGAACAGGCGGAGGTCTGATCTAAATAGATCGGTGACGTGACTGCCATCTAAGTGTGGAGGATAACTCATATATCCACAGTGGTATCTCAAGTCAAAGAATCATTATGCTACTCAACCCGAGAAGATTCCTATTGACGTTGGTGTACCATCTATTAGGAAATCTTCGGTGAGTCGTTCAGTGTATATCAAACAAACACCTACACGTCTATACGAGTCTCCCAAGACTCATGGTTCATTGGGATAAACCATCGGACCAAGTCCGATATACGACATGTACTGGTCTCAACGGATTTTACTAACCGACCCGTGTCAGTAAATCTTGACCAGGAACTTAATTTAAGGATATACAACTTATTGTGACACTTCCCAATGTCAATTACAAACTATGTTGTAACTGCGCACTACGTTGTAAATCCTAGGGTCTTTGTCTAATATATATACATATCACTAAACTAGATTTAGTTTCAATCTAATCAATCTAATCGAAATTAGATCGAATACGTATATAAAAGACAAGAGGTGCTTCCATTAAATTAGTAATATTATGGAAAAAGATATTGCTCGTATTCATGAATCGAACATAAATACGATCGGGATTGGCGCTCAGAGCACCAACCCCAACAGTCGAAACAGCCACTGAACTTTTATTAATTGCAATTTGGCCCAATTTGTTCAAAACACATCAAGATCAAATCCAATCAATCCCAAATTTAATATACATAAAAATATACATCAAATTACATTACATATATTAAATGCCCCAAAATTGGATTAGGTTTAGAACCCTAATTTCATAAATTACTCCAATTAATCAATTTACACTAAATTGAATAAATTCAACACTTTAATCAATCCAATACCACACCAATCAAGTCTCACCATCATGAAACAACTCAAGAACAATTATAGTTTAATTATGAATGGCTAAGCAACTCTAGAATGGCAACATGATTACTAATTAATTTAAAGAATGCTTACTAACCATTTATAAGCATACTTAGTTCATACACACATGCAACATCTTTCCAATAAGTTTCCAATCAATTAATTTACATAATTAAAGATTAGAGAAAATTCTAAGCAACACATGTTGAAGCTTAGAATCATTGAAACAATTTTCAAGTTGAAGGAAATGAGAAAATACTTACAAAAACATCATTTTCTTTAAGCTTTTCTTTTCTCCTCATGCTTTTCTCCTCATGCTTTTCTCTCAAACTTTACTTAGTAAAATATTTTGAAACTTGTCTAAGTGTAAAAAATGAAACAAAACCATTTTGTTAAAAAAATTCCCACTTGGCCGAAAATTACAAGAAATTAAAATAATAATTATTTAATTTTTGTTCATTTTTCAATGGATCATATCTTGATATCCTGGGGAATCCGATACACACAGGATATCATGAGCAAGAGTCCACAGAACAGGCGGAGGTCTAATCTAAATAGATCGGTGACGTGACTGCCATCTAAGTGTGGAGGATAACTCATATATCCACAATGGTATCAGTCAAAGAATAACTATGCAACTCAACCCAAGAAGATTCATATTGACGTTGGTGTACCATCTATTAGGTAATATTCGGTGAGTCGTTCAGTGTTTATCAAATAAATACCAACATGTCTATACGAGTCTCCCGAGACTCATGGTTCATTGGGATAAACCATCGGACCAAGTCTGATATACGACATTTACTAGTCTCAGCAGATTTTACTAACCGACCCGTGTCAGTAAATCTTGACCAGGAACTTAATTTGATAATATATTTCTAATTGTGATGCTTCCCAATGTCAATTACAAACTACGTTGTAATTTCGCACTACATTATATATTATCGGGTCTTTGTCTAACATGTATATATCACTAAACACGATTTAGTTTCAATTTAATGAATTAGATCGAATATATATATAATAAAAGACAAGAGGTGCTACCATAAATAAGTAATATTATGGGAAAAATGTATTGCTCGTATTCATGAATCGGACATAAATACGATCCAAATTGGCGCTCCGAGCACCAACCCTAACAGTTTAGATGACAGAAACGAAGGTGGATTCATTAGCTATCCAGCTACAACAGTTGTATGAAAGGACTGTTGGACAATTATGACCCATAGCATCACTATTTGTACATAACATGGTGTTGTTGTACAAATTAACTATCTGACAAAGGAAATTGCTCTTTTATCATTTGTAATTAGATTACCGGGATATATAAATGATAAAAGTCTATATGATTAGTTACGGATTGAGATGATATGAGACAGTATCAATCCACGAAGGTTTAATCATTAAAACATCCCTAGTCGGAGTATTATCGAGATTGGACATCGATAATGCGGAATAGACTAGTATTGCACTTGTGCGTGTTATAGGAGCATAACGACATAGTTCTCATATATTTAAGTATTGGATACTTATGCAAGTGTAATAGGAGGTTGTGTTTACTGATGGTACGAAAACAGCTTCGCTGTGGATAGACCCCTCAGAATTCCATTGGTAGTATGACAATGTGTCTATGGAAGTCCGAATCAGGGTAGGTGTATTTGGTCTTAACCTGAGACTTGCACAGCTAATACTTGCGCCAATCAATATACTTTGGTTTTGGTCATCCAGGTCTTTAACCGGTTCTTTGTACGCCTCTTCTGGGTATATTGAGAATCGTAGTGTATTGGGTGTGATGTCAAGATGGAAGTATCACTTCAGTCATATGGAGATGATGGTCACTCAGGATACGGAACTAGTACTCTCTAGTACTGCAGTCATCGGGATAATATGACTAGGTCATGATTATTCGATTAAGAGACTAGTTACCAGAGATCCGATATGTGCTTCGTACGGGGCAGACACAATTCCAGCCCTAGGCCTAGCACGTGGTATCCGATACTGGATCGCAATATGAAATATTACGTATACTACACCTGACAAAGATCGTATATTCCATTCAGAATATTTCTGGAGAATTGGGTAGGCATGGCGCTTTGCTAGAAGCCAACAATGTCTCGTAAATCGGTAAGAACATAGTACAAGGTACGTACATGTTCGGATAGTCCGACGACCGGATTTACTGCCAACATATCCAGGGATCTCTTGGGTCGCTTCCCGAAGATTCACCGATGATGAATGATTCGAACTTAATTAATCTTGGATTAATAACAGAGAGATTTTATCTGGGATAAAATACTATTTGAAGAGAGAGAACGATTAATTTGGAATTAATCGTTAAAGTAATATATTCGATATATTAAATGAAATTAGATTTCGACGCGTAATTAAAATTGGATTTTAATTCGGGCTAACGAATTAATTTAGAGTTAATTCGCTAGCGACATGAATAGTAATTTTGCTTGGCATAATTATTTAATTAAATTTGATTTAATTACGTCGCAACGGAAAATTCGTTAATTCGGAATTAACGAACCCGAGCCCGGGATGTGTTTGCGAGGCCACTCTGATTTAGAATCTAGTGCGGCCACAAGTCACATCGCTCGTCACATCGCATGTCAATCTAGTGATGGATGTCAAGTCACCTTTTGGTGAATGACAACTTGTCACTATTCATGATAGTGGTTGTTGAGGGCATTAATTGCCATTTTGGCTCCAAAATTTGTTTGACTTTTTGAAAGGCATATACCAAATTTTGGAAAACACTTTTGACATAATTTTTTTTAGAAAACAAAATCAAAAAAAAAAAACTATATCTCTCTCATTTAGCTCACAAAAACCGTGATCTTCCCGTGGTGGATAGAAAAGTTTGAAGCAAATTTTTCTTAAGCTAGCACTTGAAGAATCATTCAAGGTGATAGGGAAACCATCTTAAGAGCTTGGAGTCCTCTCAAAGCTTGGAGCTTGTTCATCTTCTTCAACAAAATTGGGACCTTGGCCGAAATCTTGGAGGGCTTCTACAAGGAGAAATTTTTGATATCAACACATCCAACAACCGTTCAAAGTGAGTATGATTCCGCCATATCTCCTTAAGTATTCACATGTTTTTTTTATGCTTGAATGATCTTGGGACTATAGTAGAAACCAACAAGGACAATGGCTCAAATTGCTCAGCTCGATAGAGATCTAAGAACTATGGTCCCTCACAACTATTTTGGTTACGAGTTTGATCATAAAGAGGCTGACATAAAAAGGTTGAAAGCAGAACTTGCAAAAATGGATGCCGACAGGCATACACCATTTGTTCCTCAGGCTTTCACACCTAGCCCATTTCCCCCTACCTTTTTATACCCAACATACCAACCATATCCACCATCATCATTTACCTCATCCTAAATAGACTGGTCAAGAATCTATGGTAGTACCCATGGTACTTGGAAACCAGCACCTTCTAAAATACAGTTTACAGAAAGCCTAATTCCACCAACACCTCAACCGATATCACAACCCGGTCCTTCAAAACCCTATACGTGTCCTTCCCAAACACAAACCTATGTTCCAGAAACAAAATTCCTGACTGTACCGCTACAAACACCCATGAACCAACTAGTCATAACCACTCAGCAACTTTATACCCAACAGCTCTTGACCCTAGAGCCTGAAAGTTCTGAATAGTTACGTGAATCCTCAGAACCTGAGAGTGATTTCGTCCATACAGAATCCACAGAGTCAGCAAATGAGATGGCAGACATCAAAAAGATGTTAATGGCCACATCTACTAGATCAAATGAGCCAATGACATGAGAACTTGATGATTCAACTGAGCATGTGCCTACAGGAACAACGGCACAACCATAGTCAGCCTCTTCTTAGCCAGCAACAGGTCTTTGGTTTACTTTTGATGACGTCCCACCGTCCAAGTGGCCAGACAGGCTACAAGAATTATAGCTTGGACTGATGTTATGCTGATAAATCTAGGAGCTACGTTACACAATGTCATTGTAGAATTTATCTCTCGTACATTATGAGCCTTGAGAGAATGGTTCCTCAGTCTCGGAGAATATAGAATACAAAAATTCTACCAGATCGATTCAGCGGCTACAGCTATGTGAATCATTTATAAAGAATTCCTTGGAGAAGGAGCCCCATTGTTAGAACATGCTCGCAAGGAATATTTTCAAATGAGGTGTTGTTCATTAAAAGTTAAAGATCTTAACACTCATTTCCAGAGAATGACCAAGCATTTCTACAAGCTCAACGAGTACAATAATCTGAATCTAAAGCATACTATATTGCCTCTCTGCCATAGGAATTACATGATGAAATGGAGTACTTGATATAGGCTACGAAGCAGAAAGTTACAGATATGTCACTTGGCGAAATACACCAAATTGCTCTCAAAGCTCTAGACAAACTTTGTGGCTAAAAAGAACTTGTCAAAGAGATGCTCAAGAAAAATCAGCCATTTAAATCTACTTGCAAAAAGCCTTATCTATAGATCAAGTGCAAAGATAACAAGAGTTGTGCATGTCCTTTGAAGAAAAGATCTCACCATAAGCTATTTATGAAAAAAAAAGCAAGAAGGAAAAATAGCGCAACGAATGGCGTCCAGTCCGATAATTCAAACAAAAAGATCGACGTGGAAAGCCTAAAGACAGCAGGTGCTTCATTTGCAAGAAGAAATGGCATTTCTCAGAGGATTTTCTCAAGAATCCGAAGCAAGCTACCAAGATGGTTCAAGAGATCCATCAATCATCCATGATTGATCTTGATAATGCAGATGCAGCAAATGGTTTTCTAAACAAGATCAACCTAACAGTGAAATCGTGTTTACTCTTAACAGTCATGAGCCCTCCAGCTCAAGTGAGTCCAACTCAGATGATAGCAGTAGCTCAGATAGCTACATACCGGTGTTCACTATACAACCATCCTAGGCATTAAGGCATATTGTTCCAGTTCTTTTAGTCCAGTTTCAGATCTTACCAACCAAATATGAAAAGCCCATTAAAGTCATTGGGTTTATGGACATAGAAGCTCACAAGAGCATGATGAATCCAACAATTTTGCCTCCAGAAGCATAGATGGAGCATATAGTGTTTTTCAAAGCTGCTGATGGTGAAGTTTTCCATACAGATCTCATCATCAAGAAAACCTATCGGTATTTATTTTTTCCATGATTGAATTGTTTGGACCAGAGTCATTGGTTCCAGTTTGCTGGATAAAGATATTTTGATTGGTTTTGATGTTTATCATCAAGCCCAAAAGCTTCAGATTCAACCTGATGGTATTTGATTTAAAAAGATTCATTAAACCCTATACTACTGTTCCAAAATTATTCCAATCCTCTGCAGTGGGTGTGGATTTTGAAGAATTAAAGAAGTAGTTTTCTCTGTTCTGGTCAAAGTCTCACAGTGACTTTAATCATCCAAAGCCACTATGGAGAAATGAATATTTCTTTATTAAGCTTTCTTTCAAGCTTAATGAGGATATCAACCCAACAAAGGCTTCACATCCGGGGATGACTTCCTCAGATCATGTTTTGGCCCAGAATGAATGCAACCAGTTGTTACAACAAGGATTAATTGAGCCCACTACTTCAGATTGGGCTTGCCAAGCCTTTTATGTGGAAAAGCGGTCAGAGAAGGCCCATGGAAAGAAACGTCTAGTATTAGACTACAAACCTCTCAACGCTTTTTTGAAAGATGATAAGTTTCCTTTGCCCAAGATCAACTCTGTTTGTTCATATCCGAGAAGCCCACATATTCTCAAAGTTTGATCTTAAGGCAGGTTTTTGGCAATTGGGTATAAGCCCAGATGAAATGCCCAAAACAGCCTTTTGCATACCCAATGATCATTATCACTATTTCAGAAGGCAATGATAAAGATCTTCCAGCACATAATGCATCATACAATGGTGTACATTGACGACTTACTTCTTTTCTCAAAAGATGCTGAGTCACACTACCAGCTGTTATGTCAATTCAAAGATCTTGTTCACACAACACAGACTTTACATAAAGATCCTCCAGCTGTTATGTCAATTTAGAGATCTTGTTCACACATCTACTAAAATGACAACTGTAAAGTATCTAAAGCAGTTCGTAAGGAATCTTTTGGTTTCAAAGGTCTCACAACAAAAGATTTACGAGACCATGGCATTGCTTCCTTATGTCCTGTCACAATGACAGATGTTGCTCGCATAATTCATGCATGGATACTGGAAAAATTCATTCTCCCTAAAGGAATTATAAGTTACGGCCCTTATAAAATGAAGTTTGAATTAGATGGAAAAATCCAAGAACTTCATCAAATCATGACATCCTTCCTATAAGAGCTATGTCTTAATAATGAGGATAATATGGCAAAGATACGAGAAAAACTATCTACATGGCCAGTTTGCTCCAGAGCCATGATTGATCCCACTTATGTCTTGAATCTAAAAGATGATTTTTATGGCAGTCTCTTTAATCATCCAGGTGCAACTTTACCTAGTGAGATTGTAGAAGACATTTTGGGAGCTTCCCCTTCCAACTTCCACAAATGGTGTTCCAGTCTCAGAAGTATTTGGGACGAAAAGTCTTATGGAATGTCCCAGTACAAGGATAATGTTGCAATTGTTAATTGTGGTTTTGAAATTTTTCACTCCACATTATTTATCAAAAATCATAACTTCTTCCAATACTGCAAGTGGAACATTGGTGACCTTTTTGAGCTCGACTTCCTTGATGGTTTCATCTTGGGAAAAAGTCCTATACAGTCAGACTGTTTAGGAATTGATGATGGATGCCTTAATGAATTTCCTCCCAATGTCTCATATTATTTACGCGGGAGAGACGCCATGGGAGCATCAATATTTAGATTGAGACAATCTTACCTGAATGGACATATTATTATCTTTCTATTCATCCTCCCATACATCTTATACGAATTATCCCCTCTCAGTATCTCTCTGCTTAGAGACTGGTTCATTTGCCATCAAGACCAAAAGTCAGAAGATATTATAGCAATGATAACATCTTCCCTTCAGCTATTTCCTCGCGCCATACGTGTAAAATAAAAGCCCTCTCTGCTGATAATGTTCGCCGAAGTCTTGAACGTAACAAGACAGACAAAGCTTGGCAACAGTTTATTACCATTGAAGAATCATCAAGGTGTATCAAACAAGGGTATAATAAGATTGAATTTCCTAACAGTCTTACGTCACAAATCATCAATGGAGATATTCCAATGACTAATCAGGCAAAAAACCCATTGGGAAAATTACCAGTATGTAGATGATCCCCTCATTGCTCTTCAGCTAAATAACCACTCTCCTTAGTTGTTTTGTCTTTTGTGTGAGTTTGTTTGCACCAATAATTCATGATTTAGACAGCATTATGGTTTAGCTTTTGCTTTATGTCTGTGTCATACTTTAGAATCTTTGCTTTAGCATCTTATCTTTTGCTTTTGCTTTGTAAAAGTAGATTCCTTTGCTTTAGCTTTTACTTTTGCTAAAGAAGTGATGTGTATTAGTTTGCTTTATTCCTTATTCAGTGCTCAAATATCTTTTGTTCTGTTTTATGAAATCACCTAGAAGACTTATTTGATTTCCATGTCTTCTTTCTTTTGGTGAGATTATTCTTTGATAAACCATCAACAAAAAACACAACCTTACCTATTACCATAATCCTTCGGGGTTCTAAGGAGGTGATTAGTAGTCAAAGTTTCGGTGTCGCAAGTTTGGGGATTGGATTCACTCAGAGACTTCAGAGATTTTGAATAAGGATTCTTGGTACGGGCTCAAGGAGTTCTTCAGGTTATTACAGTCTAGAGGTATTTGAGTCGGAAAAGTTATTGCTATATGTCTTATACCATCATTGTAAGTTTTCTCTATTATAGTGGATTCGATTGGTAGCCTATACTCGGAGTAGTTTTTATTCTCAAGAGTTTTCCACCCCGTCAATAAAATCTTGGTGTTGATTATTTTATTACTTTAATATATTACTTTATCATTGCATTAATTCTCATTGTGGTAATTGATTAGACTTAAGGTGTTTAGACTTGACCATATACAATTTAACTATTGACGTGTCTTAGATAAAGTAGAATTAAATAATTCCGAATAGGGTCAGAATCTTAGGACAACTATGAATCTTTAATTGGTATTAGAGCCTGAATTTAATCATTGACCCGTTAACTATGGAAAGAAATCAACCCTTAAATATCCCCCATTCTTTGATAGGACTGAGTACCCTCATTGGAAGGTTCACATGAGAGCGTTCCTCAAATCCTTAGATGAGAGGGTATAGATTTCAGTAGAGTATGGGTGGAAACCACCCGTGATAACGGTTAATGGGGTCTATTCCCTTAAAGATAAACTCATTTGGACCAAATAGGACTTTAAAAAGAACAACAAGAATAACAAAGCCATTAATGTTATCCATGTTGATGTTTGCTCTAATGAGTTTAGGAAAGTCTCTATGTGTGAAATTGCTAATGATGCATGGGACATTCTTCAAAAAGGGCACATTATCCATTAGAAACAATAGACTCCAAGAGCTTACTATTAGGTTTGAAGTTGTTGGGATGAAATATGATGAAATGTTTGACGAATTTTATGTTGAGATTAACGATATCGTTAATTCCAGTTTAACTTAGGTGAGACTATCCCTGTAAATAAGATAGTTCAGAAAATCCTTAGATCTTTACCTGAAAGATTTTTACCTAAGATCACTGTCAATGAAGAGAGTAAATATTTAGAACACCTAAAACTAGAGGACCTCGTAGGAAACCTTCAGGTACATGAGAGCAAACTTTCTGGTTATAGAAAGCCCAAGAACGTAGCAATGAAAATCATGAAGGGAGTTACTTGTGATTCATCCGATGATGAGAAGGATGATTCTCTCACAGATGCTGATATGGTCATGTTTGTGAACAAGTTTAAGAAGTTTCTTAATTTGAAGAAAAGTGGTTGTTACTCTAATAGGAGTAAGGATGAGAAACCTAGAGAGCGTAGTAGTCACAAGAGAGAGTCTAGAGAGGAAAATGATAGGAAACCTCAAGTCATTCAACACCATGAATGTGAAGGCTTTGGGCATATAAGATCTGAGTGTCTCACATAACTGAAATCTAAGGGCCAGAAAGTTAAGACGGTCTCTCATAGTGATTCAGAATGTGACTATACTTTTGATGAGTTTTTTAAAGATAAGTGCAATTGTTGGATAATATGACCCAAAGCGTCACTATTTGTACAGATCATAGTGTTGTTGTACAAATTAACTATGTGACAAGGAAATTGCGCTCTCATCATTTGTGATTAGATCACCTTAGATGTATAAATGAAGAGAGGTCCATATGATTAGTTCCTGGATTGAGAATGATATGAGACAGTATCAGTCCGTGAAGGATTAATCATTAAATATCCCTAGTCGTAGTATTATCGAGACTGGACATCGATAATGCGGAATAGACTAGTATTGCACTTGTGCGCGTTGTGAGGGCACAACATCATAGTTCTCATATATTTGGGTATTGGATACTCATGCAAGTGCGATAGGAGGTTGTGTTTCACCGATGGTATGGGAAACAGCTTCGCTCTGGATAGACCCCTCGGAATCCCATTGGTATTATGACTATGTGTCTATGGGAGTCCGACATCAGGGTAGGTGTGTTTGGTCTTAACCTGAGACTTGCACCGCTAATGCTTACGACAATCAATATACTTTAGTTGAGGTCGTCTAGGACTCTAACCGGTTCTGTGTACGCCAATGCTGGGTATATTGAGAATCGTAGAGTATTGGGTGTGATGTCAAGATAGAATCACTCCAGTCATAGTGGAGATGATGTCACGCAGGATACGGTATTAGTGCTCTTAAGTGCTGGCCGGCCATCAGGATATTATGACAAGGTCATGTATATCAGATTATAGAGACTAGTTACCAGACATCCGACATGTGCTTCGGACGGGGCAGACACTTATCCAGCCACAGCCCTAGCACGTGACTATCCGATACTGGGCCAATATACACGATACTTGGTATACTACGCTTGATATAGATCTTAAATATTCTTAGATGAATATGACCGGAGAATTGGGTAGACTTCGTGCTTTGCTAGAAGCCGATCTTGTCTCGTAAATCGGTAGAACGTAGTACTTGGTACGTACGTGATTCGGATACTCCGACGACCGTATTTACTGCCGAATTATCCGGGGATCTCATGGGTCGCTTCCCAATAATCCACCGATGACGTATGACTCGCACTCTTAAATAATCTGGGATTATATAGAAGAGAGAGAAAATTAATCTAGGATTAATTACGGAGATATTTTATCTAGGATAAAATATCGTCTAAAGAGAGAGAATGATTAATTTGGAATTAATCGGTAAATTAATATATTCGATATATTAAATGAAATTAGATTTCGACGCGGAATTAAAATTAGATTTTGATTCGGGCAAACGAATTAATTTAGAATTAATTCGTTAGCGACGTGAATAGTGAATTCGCTAGGCGTAATCATTTAATTACGACGCAACGGAAAATTCGCTAATTAGGAATTAGCGAACCCGAGCCCGAGTGTGATTGCGAGCGCATTCGTATTTCGAATTCGAGTGCGGACACGCAAGTCACATCAAGCGTCAAATCATTCGTCACATCAAGCGTCAAATCAAAAGTCACTTTGAGTGATTGATTGGTTGATTGATGTGATTGATTGATTGAGTGATTGACACACATCAAGTCACTTTTATAAAGTGACAATGAATAGTTTATGTGTGTGGTTGAAATAGTGAAAGTTGGTGGGAGTATTTACCATTTTATTTATTTGATTTATTATTTGGTAAATGCTTTTTGTATATTTTATGAAAAATATATAAACCTTTTTGGAAAAGGTTTTACTAACCAATTACACAACATTCTTCTCTCTCATTTTCTCTCTTCCAACTCACGCCCATTTGGGCAAAAACACTCACTGGTTTCACACAAAAACCGTGAGCATGAGGGAGGCAAGAGTTGGGTTTTTGTGGCAAAAACCACAAGTGCTAGCACACTACGAGATATGCGAAGGTGGTAGGGAGGTTCACCCATGTTTCGGGATTCGTTTGACGCAATCTTGGAGCTCATTTTCGCAGTTCAAAATTCTGATTTGGAGGGCAGTGAACTGCAGTGATTGGCGCCACTTTGAGAGCCCAAAACTTGTTTTGTTTGTTGCCGATTCATCTCAACCGATCGTTGTGAGTATTCCGCTACCTCCTTTGATGTATTCACACATGTATTTCATTAATTGTTTGATCTTGGGACCTAGAATAAACCTAACAATGGCATCAAGCTATAGGGTCAAGCATGAAAAAGTAGGGCTTAAAATTTGGGTAATTTGTGTTGACATGATTTGAATAAATTTATTTATTTAAGATATGCGTATACATGTTCGAATGTACTTTTGGTTGGACCAAATTGTGAATCCTTAAATTGGATTTGGGCTTATTAAGTTGTAATTGGGGTTATTTTGGGCTTGATTTTATCAAGTTGGGGTTTTGCCTGTGGATTGGAATCCAATTGGGCCCAAAACCATAACCATAAAGCCCAAATGCAACTTATAAACCTTTAAAGTTTAATTGGGCCTAATGGGCCTAAATTTTATTCTGGGCTTATGGGGTTACTCCTTGATTGGGCTTTGGTTGCCAAAGCCCACGCCTTAAAAAATTAATTAAAGCCCATTAGACTTGAATTGAATTGACGTTGGACGTTAATCGGGCTTTGAGACCCGAAACGATTAAATTTGGAATTTAAGTCGTTAAAGGTTTATTAAATAAAGTGTAATATTTAATTTGGAATTGAATAGTGAATTAGAATTAAATGCATATTATATTGGATTTAATTATGTAGTTTAATTTAATTCAAGAATTCGTACTTTGAGTACTTATTCGCAAAAACGAGTTTGACTCGAGCAAAATCAAATCGTTGTTTGAACATTGGATGATCACATAATTATCAGATTAATTAATTTGATTAGATTGATTGATAGCATGCTTATGTGTGAATACGTGGTTGTGATGAATGAATAATGTATATCGGATGGATATTAGTCGGGTGGGGGCAATTTTGGAAATTGTTGTAATAAATTTGATTTATTAAATTGGACCTGCGTGTCCAGCCTTATCACCTCTATTCTCTTTGTATTCTCTTCTCACCTATTCCCCTCAATGTAAATGAGGTTTCTTTAGAAGTGTAGTGTAACGGGTAGAAGTAATACAAGTGCTAGCTTGAGTGAGAAAGGGAGAGATTTGATCTAGGATCAATATGTTAAGTATCCATCCGCATATCATTATTATTTATTTTCATACTCGCTTTATTATGTGTTTAGAATGCATGTTTAAGGGTGTATGATGATGAGACCTTAACAAAGATAATTAAATTGGTAGCCAATTTGCACGCGAAAAGCCCTCATCAAATATCATGCGTCTTTTCCTTCCATTGAGTGATTCTTGCTCAAGATCCTAGATTGGCATGGGTTGTTGGCCAAAGTCAAGCCCTTGTCCGTCGAAGATGTGTTTGAATCACGAAGCTTTGTTCCATATTGGTGTCTTGTCCAAGTTGTGGTTTGTTGGCCAAAGTCAAGACCACTTCTTGTCCATCGACATTGATTACGAAGCTTCCATGGTCAATGGGTCCGCGCTTGACTGGGATCATTAGGTTTGTTGTGCCAAAGCCAAGGCCTAGTTGATTCAGAGGAAAAAGGTTAGGGTATATATTGGATATATAGGCATATATAAGATATATGTTTAGGACTTGGATGTCCACCTACTGGATCTAGGAGTTGGATGATATCCAATTGATCTTCGAGATCTACCTAGTTAATTATCATACAATTTGTTGGCCAAAGTCAAGATTGTGTGATATTTAACGGGATCCTAGCCCACTAGGAAACACGGTTTCCCGAGTACTCGACAGAGGGTTAGAGGCTCGACGAAAAAAAGTGGGAGGCAAGAATTGAATTTGCAATATTCGTTCAATTACTCGCCATACGCGCTCAAACAAATATCACTTGTCATATATTTAAAAGTATTAGGTGGACTAATATTTAATGTTGTTTTAATAAACAGTTGGACTGTATTATACTTGATTATATATAATTGGATTATATTAATCAATATATTTGAATTAATTAATTTCAGTTTACAGTTGATTTTATAATTGGATTATAGTAATCAATGTAATTGAGGTTAATTAATTTGGATTATATTTGATTATATAGTTGGACTATTATAATCATTATAATATATATAGTACCACTAATCGTTGATTAAATAGTTGGACTATTGTAATCATGATAAAATTGAAAAGTTGGATATTTAAAATATAATCTGGGATTAAAATATTTTAAATGTTTTAATTTTCAAATTGGGAATAAATAATAGGTTACTTTATTTGATAAAATAACTTATTATACCTTAAGCCCAAAATTAAGCAAAATAAGTAGAGCATAAAATCTTTGGAAGATTTATGTGATGATGACTTTAGTGCTTAATTTAATATACTTGTCATAAATCTAATTTTAGATTTAAGAAGTATTAAAATTGCAATTTATAATTCTTGGAGAATTAATTAACTATTCTAGAGGAGATAAAGTCAAAGTTTGCAATTGGGCATGTAGCACGAGGTGCACATCGTTTCGATATTCTAAAAACCCAAGGCTTGGCCTAAGGTTCGTGAAATATTGAAAAGGATAATTGACATATCCCAAAGTGACTACCATTTTGATATGGCAGACACGAAGGAATTAAAGAAAGGGCAAGGCTCTGACTTTAAAAATATTTGTCAAAGTTATGTTCACTACTAGTATTGAAATTAGATTTTAAATACTTAGTGTGGTACATAAAATATATGTATTGATGTTCAGAATCTGCTTTGAGCAGGATACTGACTTCAAGCTGAGATTGCTCTGCGAATCGGAAACGGGACGAAAGTCGCTGTTTCGACTGTAGATACCTAAGTTTAGGAACTACCCTCGGGGTGTGTACTTAAATTAGGAACTGTTATAATGTAACTAGTTTGACTAGAGACATTATCATATATCAGTGTTTAATCCATTATGGATAAACCTTTATATTCTAGAACACTAAGTGTTTCATTATATAAAGATGATACTGAGATAAACACATTAGATGTGAATAACAGAATTTATATTTTGAATATAATTAAAATCTCAAAACATATAAAATGACAAATAAATAGCTCAAATTGATTTGATCAAGTAGAGACTTATTTGTGGCATTGTTGTCTAGGACAGAATTAAACAGACTCGTATATCCGCACTTTTGAAGAGTGGGTACTAGGACTATTTGACTATTCAAATAAAGTCTACGAATCTAGTTTGTTAGGTAAAGTACCTAAAACACTGTTTACTTAGTAATAGTGTAAGTGCCACCGATCTGTTAGCCCTATTCATGGTGAAGTAAGTGGGCCCATATCTAGCTAGGCTAGATGTGAACATGAATATTTCGTGACCTTAACGGATGTGGCATCACGTTATGGTTATGTGTTTCTTTTGAAGAACACAAATCAGAAACTTTTAGAGTTTCGACACGAAGTAGATAAACAGATCGGCTATAGTATTATACCGTCACAGTAAGACCGTAATGGGAAATACTTAAGCAGTGAGTTTCATAATATACATGAAAGAGTACAGTATTCTTTCAGATGAGGACTCCTCCCGAGACACGTCAGTTTGACGGTGTGTCCGAACTAAAAACCGAATTTTGTTGGACATGATAAGGTTTATCACGAGTCGCTCTGAGCTATCATTTCCTTCAACGGATATGTATTAACAGTGCAAAATTTATTTAGAATAAGGTTCCAAATAAATCTGTTTGACAGATATCATATAGGATATGAACAGGAAAGAAACAGGGTTTCTCATTCCTAATAATTTGGGTATGCCAGGCATAAAGTTTGGATGATACCAAACTAAGGACCCAAATTGGATAAGTGCCAATTATAGGTTATCCTAAGGGAAACCATATATAGTATTTATAAATCTCACATAAGAACAATATGATTGTTGCTCACCATGCGGTTTTCCTGAGAGGAATACCAATATGCAGTGGTCAGTGGGAGGATAGTGATACTCGATGAAAATCAGAGTAATACTTGTTCAAGGCACGAAGTCCTAATGGAACCATATAGTTCAGTCATCAAGGATGAGACTATACCATTAAACTTCGAATACACAAGAACCTCGTAGATCGGAGAGAGTCAGAAAACAACCTGGGGTATGGGTGTCTGATCTCACCCCTTAAAGATATAAATCTTATTGAGGAATACCAACCGACTACGTACGAGGAAGTGATACAAGGTATCGACTCCCTATTATGGCAAAGTGCCATGAGTCTGAAATGGATTCCATATATAACAACTATGTTTGGATACTAGTTGTTGTACCGTAAGGCATTGTGCCTATTGGTACAATGTAAGTCTTCAAGGACATACATGGACGGCAACATACCAACGTACAAAGCTAGGCTTATGACGGAAAGGTATCGTTATCAACATTGTGTTGATTACGGTTCAACCTTTTACCTGTTGCCATAGTAAATCCATTTTGATGATGCTTGTTGATACTGCATATTTCATTTATGAAATGTGTCAGTTATAGATCAAAATCGTTTTCCTGAAAAGGAAACCTCTTGGAGGATGCTTACAATATCCTGACGATCTTGTATAACCGACAAACAAGGTTTGCGGGTTATTCGATCCATGTTTGGATTGAGCAAGCATAAGGTTCTTGGAACTGTCGTTTTGAAATAATCATTATGGTTTATGATTTGACTCAAAACGAAATGATTATTGTGTATATAAGGAGGTTAGTGGGAGAGCACTGATAATGAAATTCCCATAAAGCAATTGATGAAAGCTTGGCTTTCATAGATATTCTCCGTAGAATTCTGGGGAGTAACAGCCTTTATTCAAGGAATAAAGATCTACTGGGATAGATTTGGAGTTGTTAACACTCTCTGAGAAATTGTACATTTAAAATGTACTTGATATGGTGTCTCATACGCTTTGAGCATATGGAGTCACAATCGGGTCAATCCAAGTGATAGTCACTGGATTGAAGTTAAGAACATCTGTTAGTATCTTAGAGAGCTAAAGATGATGTCTAAAACTATGGAGAAGGAGAACTTGAAGTGACTGGGATCACTGCCGCAAGTTTCCAAACAGTTAAATACTGCGGTACTATAAAGTTTAAATAACGGGACAGTGAGTTGGAAATCTTCCGAGCAAGATACTGTTGCCGAATTAACACACAAATGCGGATTATTGCTGCAGCTGAGGCAGCAATAGAAGCCATTTGGGTTGAAAATAAATCTAATTAGATTAGATATAGTTCTGTTAGCAGCTGAGCTAGGCGTCAGCACAAGGCTAAAGAATTAAAGGTCTCATCGACGATCCAGATATATACTTCTATATTCATCTGATTCGTTCGGATCATACATCGTGGCGATGTGGTGATCGTATAAATCGCGTCAGACGATAATCATGGAAATCCGCTGACGAAAAACCTTTTCTCAGCAATTTGAGCAAACCATACATAGTTCGGGTGTACGACACTTGAGTGACTGGCTATGTGCCAAGTGGGAGATTTTTGGATAATATGACCCATATCGTCACTATTTGTACAGATCATAGTGTTGTTGTACAAATTAACTATGTGACAAGGAAATTCCGCTCTCATCATTTGTGATTAGATCACCTTAGATGTATAAATGAAGAGAGGTCCATATGATTAGTTCCTGGATTGAGAATGATATGAGACAGTATCAGTCCGCGAAGGATTAATCATTAAATATCCCTAGTCGTAGTATTATCGAGACTGGACATCGATAATGCGGAATAAGCTAGTATTACACTTGTGCGCGTTGTGAGGGCACAACATCATAGTTCTCATATATTTGGGTATTGGATACTCATGCAAGTGCGATAGGAGGTTGTGTTTCACCGATGGTACGGGAAACAGCTTCGCTCTGGATAGACCCCTCGGAATCCCATTGGTATTATGACTATGTGTCTATGGGAGTCCGACATCAGGGTAGGTGTATTTTGTCTTAACTTGAGACTTACACCGCTAATGCTTACGACAATCAATATGCTTTAGTTGAGGTCGTCTAGGACTCTAACCGGTTCTGTGTACGCCAATGCTGGGTATATTGAGAATCGTAGAGTATTGGGTGTGATGTCAAGACAGAAGTATCACTCCAGTCATAGTGGAGATGATGTCACGCAGGATACGGTATTAGTGCTCTTAAGTGCTGGCCCCATCGGGATATTATGACAAGGTCATGTATATCCGATTATAGAGACTAGTTACCAGACATCCGACATGTGCTTCGGACGGGGCAGACACTTATCCAGCCACAGCCCTAGCACGTGACTATCCGATACTGGGCCAATATACACGATACTTGGTATACTACGCTTGATATAGATCTTAAATATTCTTAGATGAATATGACCAGAGAATTGGGTAGACTTCGTGCTTTGCTAGAAGCCGATCTGTCTCGTAAATCGGTAGAACGTAGTACTTGGTACGTACGTGATTCGGATACTCCGACGACCGTATTTACTGCCGAATTATTCGGGGATCTCATGGGTCGCTTCCCAATAATCCACCGATGACGTATGACTCGCACTCTTAAATAATCTGGGATTATATAGAAGAGAGAGAAAATTAATCTAGGATTAATTACTAAGATATTTTATCTAGGATAAAATATCGTCTAAAGAGAGAGAATGATTAATTTGGAATTAATCGGTAAATTAATATATTCGATATATTAAATGAAATTAGATTTCGACGCGGAATTAAAATTAGATTTTAATTCGGGCAAACGAATTAATTTAGAATTAATTCGTTAGCGATGTGAATAGTGAATTCGCTAGGCGTAATCATTTAATTACGACGCAACGGAAAATTCGCTAATTAGGAATTAGCGAACCCGAGCCCGAGTGTGATTGCGAGCGTATTCGTATTTCGAATTCGAGTGCGGACACGCAAGTCACATCAAGCGTCAAATCATTCGTCACATCAAGCGTCAAATCAAAAGTCACTTTGAGTGATTGATTGGTTGATTGATGTGATTGATTGATTGAGTGATTGACACACATCAAGTCACTTTTATAAAGTGACAATGAATAGTTTATGTGTGTGGTTGAAATAGTGAAAGTTGGTGGGAGTATTTACCATTTTATTTATTTGATTATTATTTGGTAAATGCTTTTGTATATTTTATGAAAAATATATAAACCTTTTTGGAAAAGGTTTTACTAACCAATTACACAACATTCTTCTCTCTCATTTTCTCTCTTCCACTCACGCCCATTTGGGCAAAAACACTCACTGGTTTCACACAAAAACCGTGAGCATGAGGGAGGCAAGAGTTGGGTTTTTGTGGCAAAACCGCAAGTGCTAGCACACTACGAGATATGCGAAGGTGGTAGGGAGGTTCACCCATGTTTCGGGATTCGTTTGACGTAATCTTGGAGCTCATTTTCGCAGCTCAAAATTCTGATTTGGAGGGCAGTGAACTGCAGTGATTGGCGCCACTTTGAGAGCCCAAAACTGTTTTTTTTTGTTGCCGATTCATCTCAACCGATCGTGTGAGTATTCCGCTACCTCATTTGATGTATTCACACATGTATTTCATTAATTGTTTGATCTTGGGACCTAGAATAAACCTAACAATGGCATCAAGAGCTATAGGTTCAAGCATGAAAAATGTAGGGTTTAAAATTTGGGTAAATTGTGTTGAGCATGATTTGAATAAATTGATTGTTTAAGTATGCTTATAACATGTCTAATTACATTTTGGTTGGACCAATTTGTTGAAAATTGATTTGGAATTATTTTTCCCCAAAAATGTTATGTTGGCCGAATGTGTATGCTATTTGGAGTTCTTGGAATTTTTTGATTTTAGTTCATTGGATGAATTAGAATCATTAGGATAATGTTAATTGAAACTAATTAGATTGGATTTTGAATTGAACATAAAATCCCCAAAGTTATCACCTTGGCCGAATGTAATTATGCCCTAATGTCTTGGTACATTTTGATTTTAGGACATTGGATGTGTATGAAATCATTTAGGATGTTGATTTAATGTCGATTGTGGCTTTGATTGGATTGAAACCAAATCGGACACAAAATCCCTCATTTGGCCGAGAGCTTTAAAGCATGTAATGGGTTTGATTTTTTCATTTATGTGTTGGACATGTGATGATGATAATGAACATGATTAATTGGACTAATTTCATGTTTTGGAAATATTGATTTGGGTGATTAATCATGTAATGCACTTTAGGTAATTAAATTGCGAAATTGGATTTGTGTAATTTAATGAATTAGGCCTTTAAATTGGATTTGGGCTTATTAAGTTGTAATTGGGGTTATTGGGCTTGATTTTTCAAGTGGGTTTAGGCCATGTGGATTGGATCCAATTGGGCCCAAAACCATAACCATAAAGCCCAAATGCAACTTATAAACCTTTAAAGTTTAATTGGGCCTAATGGGCCTAAATTGATTTCTGGGCTTATGGGGTTACTCCTTGATTGGGCTTTGGTTGCCAAAGCCCACGCCTTAAAGAAATTAATTAAAGCCCATTAGACTTGAATTGAATTGACGTTGGACGTTAATCGGGCTTTGAGACCCGAAACGATTAAATTTGGAATTTAAGTCGTTAAGGTTTATTAAATAAAGTGTAATATTTAATTTGGAATTGAATAGTGAATTAGAATTAAATGCATATTATATTGGATTTAATTATGTAGTTTAATTTAATTCAAGAATTCGTACTTTGAGTACTTATTCGCAAAAACGAGTTTGACTCGAGCAAAATCAAATCGTTGTTTGAACATTGGATGATCACATAATTATCAGATTAATTAATTTGATTAGATTGATTGATAGCATGCTTATGTGTGAATACGTGGTTGTGATGAATGAATAATGTATATCGGATGGATATTAGTCGGGTGGGGGCAATTTTGGAAATTGTTGTAATAAATTTGTTATTAAATTGGACCTGCGTGTCCAGCCTTATCACCTCTATTCTCTTTGTATTCTCTTCTCACCTATTCCCCTCAATGTAAATGAGGTTTCTTTAGAAGTGTAGTGTAACGGGTAGAAGTAATACAAGTGCTAGCTTGAGTGAGAAAGGGAGAGATTTGATCTAGGATCAATATGTTAAGTATCCATCCGCATATCATTATTATTTATTTTCATACTCGCTTTATTATGTGTTTAGAATGCATGTTTAAGGGTGTATGATGATGAGACCTTAACAAAGATAATTAAATTGGTAGCCATTTGCACGCGAAAAGCCCTCATCAAATATCATGCGTCTTTTCCTTCCATTGAGTGATTCTTGCTCAAGATCCTAGATTGGCATGGGTTGTTGGCCAAAGTCAAGCCCTTGTCCGTCGAAGATGTGTTTGAATCACGAAGCTTTGTTCCATATTGGTGTCTTGTCCAAGTTGTGGTTTGTTGGCCAAAGTCAAGACCACTTCTTGTCCATCGACATTGATTACGAAGCTTCCATGGTCAATGGGTCCGCGCTTGACTGGGATCATTAGGTTTGTTGTGCCAAAGCCAAGGCCTAGTTGATTCAGAGGAAAAAGGTTAGGGTATATATTGGATATATAGGCATATATAAGATATATGTTTAGGACTTGGATGTCCACCTACTGGATCTAGGAGTTGGATGATATCCAATTGATCTTCGAGATCTACCTAGTTAATTATCATACAATTTGTTGGCCAAAGTCAAGATTGTGTGATATTTAACGGGATCCTAGCCCACTAGGAAACACGGTTTCCCGAGTACTCGACAGAGGGTTAGAGGCTCGACGAAAAATAGTGGGAGGCAAGAATTGAATTTGCAATATTCGTTCAATTACTCGCCATACGCGCTCAAACAAATATCACTTGTCATATATATTAAAAAGTATTAGGTGGACTAATATTTAATGTTGTTTTAATAAACAGTTGGACTGTATTATACTTGATTATATATATTGGATTATATTAATCAATATATTTGAATTAATTAATTTCAGTTTACAGTTGATTTTATAATTGGATTATAGTAATCAATGTAATTGAGGTTAATTAATTTGGATTATATTTGATTATATAGTTGGACTATTATAATCATTATAATATATATAGTACCACTAATCGTTGATTAAATAGTTGGACTATTGTAATCATGATAAAATTGAAAAGTTGGATATTTAAAATATAATCTGGGATTAAAATATTTTAAATGTTTTAATTTTCAAATTGGGAATAAATAATAGGTTACTTTATTTGATAAAATAACTTATTATACCTTAAGCCCAAAATTAAGCAAAATAAGTAGAGCATAAAATCTTTGGAAGATTTATGTGATGATGACTTTAGTGCTTAATTTAATATACTTGTCATAAATCTAATTTTAGATTTAAGAAGTATTAAAATTGCAATTTATAATTCTTGGAGAATTAATTAACTATTCTAGAGGAGATAAAGTCAAAGTTTGCAATTGGGCATGTAGCACGAGGTGCACATCGTTTCGATATTCTAAAAACCCAAGGCTTGGCCTAAGGTTCGTGAAATATTGAAAAGGATAATTGACATATCCCAAAGTGACTACCATTTTGATATGGCAGACACGAAGGAATTAAAGAAAGGGCAAGGCTCTGACTTTAAAATATTTGTCAAAGTTATGTTCACTACTAGTATTGAAATTAGATTTTAAATACTTAGTGTGGTACATAAAATATATGTATTGATGTTCAGAATCTGCTTTGAGCAGGATACTGACTTCAAGCTGAGATTGCTCTGCGAATCGGAAACGGGACGAAAGTCGCTGTTTCGACTGTAGATACCTAAGTTTAGGAACTACCCTTCGGTGTGTACTTAAATTAGGAACTGTTATAATGTAACTAGTTTGACTAGAGACATTATCTATATATCAGTGTTTAATCCATTATGGATAAACCTTTATATTCTAGAACACTAAGTGTTTCATTATATAAAGATGATACTGAGATAAACACATTAGATGTGAATAACAGAATTTATATTTTGAATATAATTAAAATCTCAAAACATATAAAATGACAAATAAATAGCTCAAATTGATTTGATCAAGTAGAGACTTATTTGTGGCATTGTTGTCTAGGACAGAATTAAACAAGACTCGTATATCCGCACTTTTGAAGAGTGGGTACTAGGACTAATTTGACTATTCAAATAAAGTCTACGAATCTAGTTTGTTAGGTAAAGTACCTAAAACACTGTTTACTTAGTAATAGTGTAAGTGCCACCGATCTGTTAGCCCTATTCATGGTGAAGTAAGTGGGCCCATATCTAGCTAGGCTAGATGTGAACATGAATATTTCGTGACCTTAACGGATGTGGCATCACGTTATGGTTATGTGTTTCTTTTGAAGAACACAAATCAGAAACTTTTAGAGTTTCGACACGAAGTAGATAAACAGATCGGCTATAGTATTATACCGTCACAGTAAGACCGTAATGGGAAATACTTAAGCAGTGAGTTTCATATATACATGAAAGAGTACAGTATTCTTTCAGATGAGGACTCCTCCCGAGACACGTCAGTTTGACGGTGTGTCCGAACTAAAAACCGAATTTTGTTGGACATGATAAGGTTTATCACGAGTCGCTCTGAGCTATCATTTCCTTCAACGGATATGTATTAACAGTGCAAAATTTATTTAGAATAAGGTTCCAAATAAATCTGTTTGACAGATATCATATAGGATATGAACAGGAAAGAAACAGGGTTTTCATTCCTAATAATTTGGGTATGCCAGGCATAAAGTTTGGATGATACCAAACTAAGGACCCAAATTGGATAAGTGCCAATTATAGGTTATCCTAAGGGAAACCATATATAGTATTTATAAATCTCACATAAGAACAATATGATTGTTGCTCACCATGCGGTTTTCCTGAGAGGAATACCAATATGCAGTGGTCAGTGGGAGGATAGTGATACTCGATGAAAATCAGAGTAATATTGTTCAAGGCACGAAGTCCTTAATGGAACACATATAGTTCATCAAGGATGAGACTATACCATTAAACTTCGAATACACAAGAACCTCGTAGATCGGAGAGAGTCAGAAAACAACCTGGGGTATGGGTGTCTGATCTCACCCCTTAAAGATATAAATCTTATTGAGGAATACCAACCGACTACGTACGAGGAAGTGATACAAGGTATCGACTCCCTATTATGGCAAAGTGCCATGAGTCTGAAATGGATTCCATATATAACAACTATGTTTGGATACTAGTTGTTGTACCATAAGGCATTGTGCCTATTGGTACAATGTAAGTCTTCAAGGAAGACATACATGGACGGCAACATACCAACGTACAAAGCTAGGCTTATGACGGAAAGGTATCGTTATCAACATTGTGTTGATTACGGTTCAACCTTTTACCTGTTGCCATAGTAAATCCATTTTGATGATGCTTGTTGATACTGCATATTTCATTTATGAAATGTGTCAGTTATAGATCAAAATCGCTTTCCTGAAAAGGAAACCTCTTGGAGGATGCTTACAATATCCTGACGATCTTGTATAACCGACAAACAAGGTTTGCGGGTTATTCGATCCATGTTTGGATTGGAGCAAGCATAAGGTTCTTGGAACTGTCGTTTTGAAATAATCATTATGGTTTATGATTTGACTCAAAACGAAATGATTCTTGTGTATATAAGGAGGTTAGTGGGAGAGCACTGATAATGAAATTCCCATAAAGCAATTGATGAAAGCTTGGCTTTCATAGATATTCTCCGTAGAATTCTGGGGAGTAACAGCCTTTATTCAAGGAATAAAGATCTACTGGGATAGATTTGGAGTTGTTAACACTCTCTGAGAAATTGTACATTTAAAATGTACTTGATATGGTGTCTCATACGCTTTGAGCATATGGAGTCACAATCGGGTCAATCCAAGTGATAGTCACTGGATTGAAGTTAAGAACATCTGTTAGTATCTTAGAGAGCTAAAGATGATGTCTAAAACTATGGAGAAGGAGAACTTGAAGTGACTGGGATCACTGCCGCAAGTTTCCAAACAGTTAAATACTGCGGTACTATAAAGTTTAAATAACGGGACAGTGAGTTGGAAATCTTCCGAGCAAGATACTGTTGCCGAATTAACAACAAATGCGGATTATTGCTGCAGCTGAGGCAGCAATAGAAGCCATTTGGGTTGAAAATAAATCTAATTAGATTAGATATAGTTCTGTTAGCAGCTGAGCTAGGCGTCAGCACAAGGCTAAAGAATTAAAGGTCTCATCGACGATCCAGATATATACTTCTATATTCATCTGATTCGTTCGGATCATACATCGTGGCGATGTGGTGATCGTATAAATCGCGTCAGACGATAATCATGGAAATCCGCTGACGAAAAACCTTTTCTCAGCAATTTGAGCAAACCATACATAGTTCGGGTGTACGACACTTGAGTGACTGGCTATGTGCCAAGTGGGAGATTTTTGGATAATATGACCCATATCGTCACTATTTGTACAGATCATAGTGTTGTTGTACAAATTAACTATGTGACAAGGAAATTCCGCTCTCATCATTTGTGATTAGATCACCTTAGATGTATAAATGAAGAGAGGTCCATATGATTAGTTCCTGGATTGAGAATGATATGAGACAGTATCAGTCCGCGAAGGATTAATCATTAAATATCCCTAGTCGTAGTATTATCGAGACTGGACATCGATAATGCGGAATAAGCTAGTATTACACTTGTGCGCGTTGTGAGGGCACAACATCATAGTTCTCATATATTTGGGTATTGGATACTCATGCAAGTGCGATAGGAGGTTGTGTTTCACCGATGGTACGGGAAACAGCTTCGCTCTGGATAGACCCCTCGGAATCCCATTGGTATTATGACTATGTCTATGGGAGTCCGACATCAGGGTAGGTGTATTTTGTCTTAACTTGAGACTTACACCGCTAATGCTTACGACAATCAATATGCTTTAGTTGAGGTCGTCTAGGACTCTAACCGGTTCTGTGTACGCCAATGCTGGGTATATTGAGAATCGTAGAGTATTGGGTGTGATGTCAAGACAGAAGTATCACTCCAGTCATAGTGGAGATGATGTCACGCAGGATACGGTATTAGTGCTCTTAAGTGCTGGCCCCATCGGGATATTATGACAAGGTCATGTATATCCGATTATAGAGACTAGTTACCAGACATCCGACATGTGCTTCGGACGGGGCAGACACTTATCCAGCCACAGCCCTAGCACGTGACTATCCGATACTGGGCCAATATACACGATACTTGGTATACTACGCTTGATATAGATCTTAAATATTCTTAGATGAATATGACCAGAGAATTGGGTAGACTTCGTGCTTTGCTAGAAGCCGATCTGTCTCGTAAATCGGTAGAACGTAGTACTTGGTACGTACGTGATTCGGATACTCCGACGACCGTATTTACTGCCGAATTATTCGGGGATCTCATGGGTCGCTTCCCAATAATCCACCGATGACGTATGACTCGCACTCTTAAATAATCTGGGATTATATAGAAGAGAGAGAAAATTAATCTAGGATTAATTACTAAGATATTTTATCTAGGATAAAATATCGTCTAAAGAGAGAGAATGATTAATTTGGAATTAATCGGTAAATTAATATATTCGATATATTAAATGAAATTAGATTTCGACGCGGAATTAAAATTAGATTTTAATTCGGGCAAACGAATTAATTTAGAATTAATTCGTTAGCGATGTGAATAGTGAATTCGCTAGGCGTAATCATTTAATTACGACGCAACGGAAAATTCGCTAATTAGGAATTAGCGAACCCGAGCCCGAGTGTGATTGCGAGCGTATTCGTATTTCGAATTCGAGTGCGGACACGCAAGTCACATCAAGCGTCAAATCATTCGTCACATCAAGCGTCAAATCAAAAGTCACTTTGAGTGATTGATTGGTTGATTGATGTGATTGATTGATTGAGTGATTGACACACATCAAGTCACTTTTATAAAGTGACAATGAATAGTTATGTGTGTGGTTGAAATAGTGAAAGTTGGTGGGAGTATTTACCATTTTATTTATTTGATTATTATTTGGTAAATGCTTTTGTATATTTTATGAAAAATATATAAACCTTTTTGGAAAAGGTTTTACTAACCAATTACACAACATTCTTCTCTCTCATTTTCTCTCTTCCACTCACGCCCATTTGGGCAAAAACACTCACTGGTTTCACACAAAAACCGTGAGCATGAGGGAGGCAAGAGTTGGGTTTTTGTGGCAAAACCGCAAGTGCTAGCACACTACGAGATATGCGAAGGTGGTAGGGAGGTTCACCCATGTTTCGGGATTCGTTTGACGTAATCTTGGAGCTCATTTTCGCAGCTCAAAATTCTGATTTGGAGGGCAGTGAACTGCAGTGATTGGCGCCACTTTGAGAGCCCAAAACTGTTTTTTTTTGTTGCCGATTCATCTCAACCGATCGTGTGAGTATTCCGCTACCTCATTTGATGTATTCACACATGTATTTCATTAATTGTTTGATCTTGGGACCTAGAATAAACCTAACAATGGCATCAAGAGCTATAGGTTCAAGCATGAAAAATGTAGGGTTTAAAATTTGGGTAAATTTGTGTTGAGCATGATTTGAATAAATTGATTGTTTAAGTATGCTTATAACATGTCTAATTACATTTTGGTTGGACCAATTTGTTGAAAATTGATTTGGAATTATTTTCCCCAAAAATGTTATGTTGGCCGAATGTGTATGCTATTTGGAGTTCTTGGAATTTTTTGATTTTAGTTCATTGGATGAATTAGAATCATTAAGGATAATGTTAATTTGAAACTAATTAGATTGGATTTTGAATTGAACATAAAATCCCCAAAAGTTATCACCTTGGCCGAATGTAATTATGCCCTAATGTCTTGGTACATTTTGATTTTAGGACATTGGATGTGTATGAAATCATTTAGGATGTTGATTTAATGTCGATTGTGGCTTTGATTGGATTGAAACCAAATCGGACACAAAATCCCTCATTTGGCCGACAGCTTTAAAGCATGTAATGGGTTTGATTTTTTCATTTATGTGTTGGACATGTGATGATGATAATGAACATGATTAATTGGACTAATTTCATGTTTTGGAAATATTGATTTGGGTGATTAATCATGTAATGCACTTTAGGTAATTAAATTGCGAAATTGGATTTGTGTAATTTAATGAATTAGGCCTTTAAATTGGATTTGGGCTTATTAAGTTGTAATTGGGGTTATTGGGCTTGATTTTATCAAGTTGGGTTTAGGCCATGTGGATTGGATCCAATTGGGCCCAAAACCATAACCATAAAGCCCAAATGCAACTTATAAACCTTTAAAGTTTAATTGGGCCTAATGGGCCTAAATTGATTTCTGGGCTTATGGGGTTACTCCTTGATTGGGCTTTGGTTGCCAAAGCCCACGCCTTAAAGAAATTAATTAAAGCCCATTAGACTTGAATTGAATTGACGTTGGACGTTAATCGGGCTTTGAGACCCGAAACGATTAAATTTGGAATTTAAGTCGTTAAAGGTTTATTAAATAAAGTGTAATATTTAATTTGGAATTGAATAGTGAATTAGAATTAAATGCATATTATATTGGATTTAATTATGTAGTTTAATTTAATTCAAGAATTCGTACTTTGAGTACTTATTCGCAAAAACGAGTTTGACTCGAGCAAAATCAAATCGTTGTTTGAACATTGGATGATCACATAATTATCAGATTAATTAATTTGATTAGATTGATTGATAGCATGCTTATGTGTGAATACGTGGTTGTGATGAATGAATAATGTATATCGGATGGATATTAGTCGGGTGGGGGCAATTTTGGAAATTGTTGTAATAAATTCGATTTATTAAATTGGACCTGCGTGTCCAGCCTTATCACCTCTATTCTCTTTGTATTCTCTTCTCACCTATTCCCCTCCGTGTAAATGAGGTTTCTTTAGAAGTGTAGTGTAACGGGTAGAAGTAATACAAGTGCTAGCTTGAGTGAGAAAGGGAGAGATTTGATCTAGGATCAATATGTTAAGTATCCATCCGCATATCATTATTATTTTTTTCATACTCGCTTTATTATGTGTTTAGAATGCATGTTTAAGGGTGTATGATGATGAGAGACCTAAACAAAGATAATTAAATTGGTAGCCAATTTGCACGCGAAAAGCCCTCATCAAATATCATGCGTCTTTTCCTTCCATTGAGTGATTCTTGCTCAAGATCCTAGATTGGCATGGGTTGTTGGCCAAAGTCAAGCCCTTGTCCGTCGAAGATGTGTTTGAATCACGAAGCTTTGTTCCATATTGGTGTCTTGTCCAAGTTGTGGTTTGTTGGCCAAAGTCAAGACCACTTCTTGTCCATCGACATTGATTACGAAGCTTCCATGGTCAATGGGTCCGCGCTTGACTGGGATCATTAGGTTTGTTGTGCCAAAGCCAAGGCCTAGTTGATTCAGAGGAAAAAGGTTAGGGTATATATTGGATATATAGGCATATATAAGATATATGTTTAGGACTTGGATGTCCACCTACTGGATCTAGGAGTGGGATGATATCCAATTGATCTTCGAGATCTACCTAGTTAATTATCATACAATTGTTGGCCAAAGTCAAGATTGTGTGATATTTAACGGGATCCTAGCCCACTAGGAAACACGGTTTCCCGAGTACTCGACAGAGGGTTAGAGGCTCGATGAAAAATAGTGGGAGGCAAGAATTGAATTTGCAATATTCGTTCAATTACTCGCCATACGCGCTCAAACAAATATCACTTGTCATATATATTAAAAAGTATTAGTTGGACTAATATTTAATGTTGTTTTAATAAACAGTTGGACTGTATTATACTTGATTATATATAATTGGATTATATTAATCAATATATTTGAATTAATTAATTTCAGTTTACAGTTGATTTTATAATTGGATTATAGTAATCAATGTAATTGAGGTTAATTAATTTGGATTATATTTGATTATATAGTTGGACTATTATAATCATTATAATATATATAGTACCACTAATCGTTGATTAAATAGTTGGACTATTGTAATCAAGATAAAATTGAAAAGTTGGATATTTAAAATATAATCTGGGATTAAAATATTTTAAATGTTTTAATTTTCAAATTGGGAATAAATAATAGGTTACTTTATTTGATAAAATAACTTATTATACCTTAAGCCCAAAATTAAGCAAAATAAGTAGAGCATAAAATCTTTGGAAGATTTATGTGATGATGACTTTAGTGCTTAATTTAATATACTTGTCATAAATCTAATTTTAGATTTAAGAAGTATTAAAATTGCAATTTATAATTCTTGGAGAATTAATTAACTATTCTAGAGGAGATAAAGTCAAAGTTTGCAATTGGGCATGTAGCACGAGGTGCACATCGTTTCGATATTCTAAAAACCCAAGGCTTGGCCTAAGGTTCGTGAAATATTGAAAAGGATAATTGACATATCCCAAAGTGACTACAATTTTGATATGGCAGACACGAAGGAATTAAAGAAAGGGCAAGGCTCTGACTTTAAAAATATTTGTCAAAGTTATGTTCACTACTAGTATTGAAATTAGATTTTAAATACTTAGTGTGATACATAAAATATATGTATTGATGTTCAGAATCTGCTTTGAGCAGGATACTGACTTCAAGCTGAGATTGCTCTGCGAATCGGAAACGGGACGAAAGTCGCTGTTTCGACTGTAGATACCTAAGTTTAGGAACTACCCTTCGGGTGTGTACTTAAATTAGGAACTGTTATAATGTAACTAGTTTGACTAGAGACATTATCTATATATCAGTGTTTAATAATCAATATGGATAAACCTTTATATTCTAGAACACTAAGTGTTTCAATTACACTTATAATATGATGAGTGTTATTATGATGATATGATATACTATTTGATGAAATATAGAATATACATCATATATTTTGATTTATTTTTCAATTATTTGTCTATAGTTTGTGATTTGTAATTGTATGAGACTTAGAGATTGATGATTTTGATGTCAGTGACAAATTCAAAAGACTCGTATATTTCAAGTAGACTACATTGTTGAGGCAGATGGTATATCTAGAGTACTAATTTGACTATTCAAATAAAGTCTACGAATCTAGTTTGTTAGGTAAAGTACCTAAAACACTGTTTACTTAGTAATAGTGTAAGTGCCACCGATCTGTTAGCCCTATTCATGGTGAAGTAAGTGGGCCCATATCTAGCTAGGCTAGATGTGAACATGAATATTTCGTGACCTTAACGGATGTGGCATCACGTTATGGTTATGTGTTTCTTTTGAAGAACACAAATCAGAAACTTTTAGAGTTTCGACACGAAGTAGATAAACAGATCGGCTATAGTATTATACCGTCACAGTAAGACCGTAATGGGAAAATTAAGCAGTGAGTTTCATATATACATGAAAGAGTACAGTATTCTTTCAGATGAGGACTCCTCCCGAGACACGTCAGTTTGACGGTGTGTCCGAACTAAAAACCGAATTTTGTTGGACATGATAAGGTTTATCACGAGTCGCTCTGAGCTATCATTTCCTTCAACGGATATGTATTAACAGTGCAAAATTTATTTAGAATAAGGTTCCAAATAAATCTGTTTGACAGATATCATATAGGATATGAACAGGAAAGAAACAGGGTTTCTCATTCCTAATAATTTGGTTATGCCAGGCATAAAGTTTGGATGATACCAAACTAAGGACCCAATTGGATAAGTGCCAATTATAGGTTATCCTAAGGGAAACCATATATAGTATTTATAAATCTCACATAAGAACAATATGATTGTTGCTCACCATGCGGTTTTCCTGAGAGGAATACCAATATGCAGTGGTCAGTGGGAGGATAGTGATACTCGATGAAAATCAGAGTAATACTGTTCAAGGCACGAAGTCCTTAATGGAACACATATAGTTCATCAAGGATGAGACTATACCATTAAACTTCGAATACACAAGAACCTCGTAGATCGGAGAGAGTCAGAAAACAACCTGGGGTATGGGTGTCTGATCTCACCCCTTAAAGATATAAATCTTATTGAGGAATACCAACCGACTACGTACGAGGAAGTGATACAAGGTATCGACTCCCTATTATGGCAAAGTGCCATGAGTCTGAAATGGATTCCATAAATAACAACTATGTTTGGATACTAGTTGTTGTACCGTAAGGCATTGTGCCTATTGGTACAATGTAAGTCTTCAAGGAAGACATACATGGACGGCAACATACCAACGTACAAAGCTAGGCTTATGACGGAAAGGTATCGTTATCAACATTGTGTTGATTACGGTTCAACCTTTTACCTGTTGCCATAGTAAATCCATTTTGATGATGCTTGTTGATACTGCATATTTCATTTATGAAATGTGTCAGTTATAGATCAAAATCGCTTTCCTGAAAAGGAAACCTCTTGGAGGATGCTTACTATCCTGACGATCTTGTATAACCGACAAACAAGGTTTGCGGGTTATTCGATCCATGTTTGGATTGGAGCAAGCATAAGGTTCTTGGAACTGTCGTTTTGAAATAATCATTATGGTTTATGATTTGACTCAAAACGAAATGATTATGTGTATATAAGGAGGTTAGTGGGAGAGCACTGATAATGAAATTCCCATAAAGCAATTGATGAAAGCTTGGCTTTCATAGATATTCTCCGTAGAATTCTGGGGAGTAACAGCCTTTATTCAAGGAATAAAGATCTACTGGGATAGATTTGGAGTTGTTAACACTCTCTGAGAAATTGTACATTTAAAATGTACTTGATATGGTGTCTCATACGCTTTGAGCATATGGAGTCACAATCGGGTCAATCCAAGTGATAGTCACTGGATTGAAGTTAAGAACATCTGTTAGTATCTTAGAGAACTAAAGATGATGTCTAAAACTATGGAGAAGGAGAACTTGAAGTGACTGGGATCACTGCCGCAAGTTTCCAAACAGTTAAATACTGCGGTACTATAAAGTTTAAATAACGGGACAGTGAGCTAGAAATCTTCCGAGCAAGATACTGTTACCGAATTAACAACAAATGCGGATTATTGCTGCAGCTGAGGCAGCAATAGAAGCCATTTGGGTCGAAAATAAATCTAATTAGATTAGATATAGTTCTGTTAGCAGCTGAGCTAGGCGTCAGCACAAGGCTAAAGAATTAAAGGTCTCATCGACGATCCAGCTATATACTTCTATATTCATCTGATTCGTTCGGATCATACATCGTGGCGATGTGGTGATCGTATAAATCACGTCAGACGATAATCATGGAAATCCGCTGACGAAAAACCTTTTCTCAGCAATTTGAGCAAACCGTACATAGTTCGGGTGTACGACACTTGAGTGACTGGCTATGTGCCAAGTGGGAGATTGTTGGATAATATGACCCATAACGTCACTATTTGTACAGATCATAGTGTTGTTGTACAAATTAACTATGTGACAAGGAAATTGCGCTCTCATCATTTGTGATTAGATCACCTTAGATGTATAAATGAAGAGAGGTCCATATGATTAGTTCCTGGATTGAGAATGATATGAGACAGTATCAGTCCGCGAAGGATTAATCATTAAATATCCCTAGTCGTAGTATTATCGAGACTGGACATCGATAATGCGGAATAAGCTAGTATTACACTTGTGCGCGTTGTGAGGGCACAACAACATAGTTCTCATATATTTGGGTATTGGATACTCATGCAAGTGCGATAGGAGGTTGTGTTTCACCGATGGTACGGGAAACAGCTTCGCTCTGGATAGACCCCTCGAAATCCCATTGGTATTATGACTATTTGTCTATGGGAGTCCGACATCAGGGTAGGTGTGTTTGGTCTTAACCTGAGACTTGCACCGCTAATGCTTACGACAATCAATATACTTTAGTTGAGGTCGTCTAGGACTCTAACCGGTTCTGTGTACGCCAATGCTGGGTATATTGAGAATCGTAGAGTATTGGGTGTGATGTCAAGATGGAAGTATCACTCCAGTCATAGTGGAGATGATGTCACGCAGGATACGGTATTAGTGCTCTTAAGTGCTGGCCGGCCATCGGGATATTATGACAAGGTCATGTATATCCGATTATAGAGACTAGTTACCAGACATCCAACATGTGCTTCGGACGGGGCAGACACTTATCCAGCCCCAGCCCTAGCACGTGACTATCCGATACTGGGCCAATATACACGATACTTGGTATACTACGCTTGATATAGATCTTAAATATTCTTAGATGAATATGACCGGAGAATTGGGTAGACTTCGTGCTTTGCTAAAAGCCGATCTTGTCTCGTAAATCGGTAGAACGTAGTACTTGGTACGTACGTGATTCGGATACTCCGACGACCATATTTACTACCGAATTATCCGGGGATCTCATGGGTCGCTTCCCAATAATCCACCGATGATGTATGACTCGCACTCTTAAATAATCTGGGATTATATAGAAGAGAGAGAAAATTAATCTAGGATTAATTACGGAGATATTTTATCTAGGATAAAATATCGTCTAAAGAGAGAGAATGATTAATTTGGAATTAATCGGTAAATTAATATATTCGATATATTAAATGAAATTAGATTTCAACGCGGAATTAAAATTAGATTTTAATTCGGGCAAACGAATTAATTTAGAATTAATTCGTTAGCGACGTGAATAGTGAATTCGCTAGGCGTAATCATTTAATTACGACGCAACGGAAAATTCGCTAATTAGGAATTAGCGAACCCGAGCCCGAGTGTGATTGTGAGCGCATTCGTATTTCGAATTCGAGTGCGGCAACGCAAGTCACATCAAGCGTCAAATCATTCGTCACATCAAGCGTCAAATCAAAAGTCACTTTGAGTGATTGATTGATTGATTGATTGATGTGATTGATTGATTGAGTGATTGACACACATCAAGTCACTTTTATAAAGTGACAATGAATAGTTGATGTGTGTGGTTGAAATAGTGAAAGTTGGTGGGAGTATTTACCATTTTATTTATTTGATTTATTATTTGGTAAATGCTTTTTGTATATTTTATGAAAAATATATAAACCTTTTTGGAAAAGGTTTTACTAACCAATTACACAACATTCTTCTCTCTCATTTTCTCTCTTCCAACTCACGCCCATTTGGGCAAAAACCTCTCTGGGTTTCACCACAAAAACCGTGAGCATGAGGGAGGCAAGAGTTGGGTTTTTGTGGCAAAAACCGTAAGTGCTAGCACACTACGAGATATGCGAAGGTGGTAGGGAGGTTCACCCATGTGTCGGGATTCGTTTGACGCAATCTTGGAGCTCATTTTCGCAGCTCAAAATTCTGATTTGGAGGGCAGTGAACTGCAGTGATTGGCGCCACTTTGAGAGCCCAAAACTTGTTTTATTTGTTGCCGATTCGTCTCAACCGATCGTTTTGAGTATTCCGCTACCTCCTTTGATGTATTCACACATGTATTTCATTGCTTGTTTGATCTTGGGACCTAGAATAAACCTAACAGTAATTACATTGTATTCTCTTCTAGTGTGGTGTGTGAGAGAGTGGCTAATGTTAGCGACATGGATGCTTGTTCTGAATTCTCTCACAATGACTCTATAGATATGGATGATCTTCAGGTAGCTTATACTGAATTGTTTAATGAGAGCTTAGTTATCAAGAAGACGAATGTTGAGGTCAATAAGAGGCTGAAAGAAATGAAACTTGAAAATAATGAAGTTCAAGCCAAGGTTGACAAGTGCCTTACTGTCATTGATGACCTCATTGAGAGGAATAATGAACTAGCTAATAGAGTCAAATACTTAGAAGTAGAACTTGAGAATGCTAGAACATATGTATCTATTTTTTCCAGTGGGACTGAGAAGCTAGACCGCATGATAGGGATTGGTGAGTCTTCATGTGAGAATAGATGAATAGATCATGTTGAGTCGAGTTATGACAATGCGTCATCATCTAAAACTCTATCTGTCACTCTTCCACGTAACTCGGGAAAGAAACCTATTGGTGAGTGTCATGTGACCCCTTCTGTTGTTCCTTGTCATGTGACCTAACCTCAATCTAGAGGTGTTCCTGGTAGACCTCACTCTCGTTCGAGGTTTGTGTCTGTTTGCCATCACTGCGGAAAATCATGACATATTAGGCCTAAGTATTTTATGTTGCATAAACAAAAGAAAAGGCCTAAGAATGTTTCTCCTAAATTTAATTCCTTGAATCTAGTTCGTCAAGTTTCTACATTGGCTAAATAGACACAGTACATTAGTGAGAAACTTGCACTACTAACCAGAAGTTCTCAAGTGAAAGAGATTCCTAAGAAAATTTAGGTAAGAAAGGAAATTATTTTCCATTAACTTCTGAATGCCTTGATTATAAAAGGTATGATGAGAATGCACTTCAGTGTATCTCTTCTTAGATAGTGATTCATATTTCCCCATTGCATGTGTGTGCCTGTGTTATATGTTTTTGTTGAACTACATATTTTGTTTATTTTCACTGCATATAGGTGTGTGTGGTTTGTTTTGTTTTTGTTATATGATCATTGGTATATAGGATGAAAACCTGGACATAAATTTCATAACCGATTCTGAATAGATGGTAATATGATATGCGCTTGGGATACAACTCCACGTACTATTGGATAATGATAAGTCTTGTTGTGTCTTTTATTATTTTTTTTGTTAAAAGAAAATTATAAAAAAAATTGAAAAAGACCAAAAAAATATTTTTGTTTGAAAGAGCTTGTAAAAGCTTGTTACATGCGATTCTGGTATGTAGGATATATGGTTATGCATGTGTAATATGATTTTATTTTTCTTGATGCTCTGTGTGCATGAGTGTGTTGTTGGAGTTGATGTTTGGAGCGTCAATCTGAATAATGTATTGTACATTATATTTTATTATTTATTAATAAAATAATTATATTTTCATTTCAAACCATGATAATGTTAATGTCATAATGCATATTAATGAGATGTATAAATATGCTGAGAATGACATCGATATTAAAATAGTCATATAGTAATATTAGACACTGGATGGTCCGACATTGGGATAGTATTACTGATAAGTGCGATTTATACTCACTTATTCTTTCACTCTTACTTACTATTTTGTTATGTTTCGTGTCATTTAATGTATTTTATAGTTTCTTTTATGTCTTGTTTGTAGGAAGCATTGATACATGGATCTTGGGGTAATTCAACTTGTTTTGGGACCCTACGGACGCACTGGAAGCACACGGGAAGAGCGAAAATGCAGAATCGAGACACCAGAAAAAATGACTGGCGCCGCGGCGTCCAACTTTTGGCGTGGCAGCGCCTCTTCGGTGTTGCCATACAAATTTCCAGTAGCTTCGGCACCGCGGTGCCACTTTCCGACGCCGAGGCGCTGCGCAGACCTCCAAAAATACCAATTCTTAAGGTTTTACATGCACAAGAACTCCAAGACTTTATTATAAATACACAAGCTTGTCCAAAACCCTGAGGGGAGGCTAATACACAACACAATGTCTTAAAGCACATATTTTAGAGAGATCCAATGAGGAGGATTGAAGAGCGACAAGAGGAGACGAAGGCAGTGATGTCCGAAGAGGAAAGGATTCAATTCAAATTTTATCATCTAGTTTCTTTATTTAAACTCTAATGATATCCATTATGTTCATGTCCCTACTTTCATTGTTTTTTATCTTTAGTCATGAACTAACTCCGTTATTCTAGAGGATGATGTAACTAATGCTTGAACCTATGTGTTGTTTGCTAATTTAATTTATATAAAGTCTTGATTCAGTTTATTTGTATTCTCTTGCGTTTAATGCTTCTTGTTTGTTGGTCACAAATTGAGATGATGAATGTCTAGAATCTATCGCTCGGGAGAGAGGGATTTTGAATAGGATATAGATAATATAGCCTAGGAGTTTTATAGAGTTCAAGAGAATCTATAGTTCCTTTGAAGTCATTAACAAAGAATCACAAGACATAATGGGTTATTGATTACTAGATTTTTATAGGGATATCGAAGTCTGCAGTTGACAATATTTTCACTATTGCTCGGGAGAGGGAGTGGAATACTTTAAGATTCTTGACTTATAAACAATGCAGTTGAATAAGAATTGAATGGCATGACAAATACATAGGGGATAGCTAGATGAAATCAAACTCTAGAATCTCTCTCGTATTGGTTACTCATATTTCATTATTTTCATATCTTAGTTATTTAGTTTTAATATTAATTTAATTATTTTCTAAATAAATTTAGGTTTACTAATTATAGTACTTAGTGTGAGCTGAACACAATCCATGTGGGTTCGACACTCTTCACTCATCTTTACTAAAACTTGACACCGTACACTTGCGGTACGATATGAAATATCGCAACAATTACTGTTATAAACTATTCTTAAAGTAAATATTTCTAGTCGTTGGTTTTGGAATACTGTCGAATTCCTATAACCTATAAGACTAACACATGTTGTATATTGGAATTGAAGTTCCAAAGGTTTAACTTGATATACCATGAGCAATGGAAGCACGTATAGACATGTGGGTATTCGTTGGAACGAATACTAAATGACTCACATGTGATTCCAAATAGTTGAAAGTACACACCACCGTTAATAGGAATCTCTTCGAGTCGAGTAGCATATGTGATCCTTTGACTATAAGATAACATTGATTTTGTGTGTGATCTTTCACACTTTAATGCCATATTTATCAGAGACCTTTCATGGTATGACCGTTAGATATTTTTTGGGTGTGGACCGATGCACTCATTAATCAAGTGCGTATCAAGAAAGGATCTGTCAACTCGTATGTGTACCATAAAGTGTTTAGTTATCCATGTGAGTAAGTCATGATTCTTAAGACTTTGGCCAAATCCGATCACCTAGGGTTGATCGCATATATCAGAAATGGTGTTCTGATTAGTTGTAAAGAATTATGGACATGTCGACAATATGAAATGTGGGCCTAAAAAATTTGACGGTGTAATCCATGTTTCCTAAACACAACTCGAACAGCCTACGACTGAGGGATTCTTAAACATATGTGATGACCTCGACTTATCTAGTTCAGAAAGGTAGTTCATGTTCTTCATGAATTCGGAGGTGGTCGAATTACGTTCATATAAGCTAGGCTTATATGACGAACGTGTCTGGACTTAGAGAGTCCTACAATATGAAGTGTACTCGTTGAACACTATGGTAGCTGATGATGTTTGATAATAAATAATATTTGATATTATAATTATCAAATAAAATAATGAAATGTTATCGGATTACATTAATTATTTACTTTGACCCAATTAAATTAATTGGATTAATCCAAAATCACACAAGGGCTTTGTTGTAATTTCATAAATATCTCTACCATTGGAGGATATTTTGGTAATTATAAAAATATGTAATAATAAATGTATTTGTCTTGATTTAATTAGAAATCAAAGTGGTAGACAAAGTTGATTAGTTAGATTAATCAAATGGATATATTTTTGTCTTGATTTAATTGGATTATATCAAAGTGGTAGACAATGAACCAATCAACTGGTTAAACTTTGTCTAAATTTAATTGGATTAAATCAAAGTGGTAGACAAAGGTGATTAGTCACACCTAATTATGCATATCTGGAAAAATTGGATTAAGTCCACCTAAAAATTGATTAGAACTTTTATTAATTATAAATTGTATAAGCTCCATTATAAAAGGCAAGGTTGAGCAAGTTTTTAATTAAGCTAGGCTTGAGAAAGCTAAAACAAACATTAAGGAAAAGAAAGAAATATTAGCATAAATAAAGTTTTTATGAGAGAATCTTTGAAATTTCTCTATAACATTTCAACAAGGAGAAGAAGATTGGATCTTGGAATCAAGCTTGCTAGGTAAGTTTGATCCTCTAAAACTATGTTTTCATTAGTGAGTTGTTATCATTAATGAAACATATATTGATGTATTATATATTGGATACATAATAACATAGCATGAAGTTGAAATTACGCTAATGAATTGTGTATGGATGCTTTGGAAGCATAAACACAATATGTTTGTAATTGGGTCAAAAATCTTCATGTTAGACATGGAATATAAATTTGGAACACTATATGAAAGTTTGGAGTTACGACTGCTATTTTAAAATCACTTGATAACCTTCGAGTGACTTAGAACTATTCATGAATCACTTTATTATTGAATTCTAATTTGGTTTATGTTTTTTTTATTCAAATTAATGCATATATGTATTTATAATATATATATATATATATATTGTGTGTGTGTGTGTGTTTGTTTGTTGTATAACATATGTTGATATTGATTTTGATGTTAAAATTATTTTTAGGTGATTGAAAGTGTTTAAGAAAAGTGTATAAGGAAAATTAAAAAAAAATATTTAGCTAACAACGCCTGTTGCTGCATCCATTAAGCGCGCGCTTGGCGCGCACCACACGCATGATCTAATTTTCTCTCGTTTTGGTTTTTCCGGACACCGATTCATCCCCGATTTTTTCCTATACACTCGTATTGGAATATAATATTCCATTAAAATATTTAAAAATACACTCTTAATTACCATGGGTTAGACCTATTTCCTTTGTGCGGGGTACCGATCTGACCCTAGTGGTCCCAAAACCACCCCAACATGTGTGTGATGGAAGCCCTTAGTATTTCTTGTGCTCAAATCTCACATACACATTTTTATGTTTTTAGGCTTGGTCGCATGTATGAGTTTTTAGACTGATAGTCTAATCTATGTCATACTGAGCTCACTAAATAGTGTGACATTTGACTAGATGACCTTACGATATTCTATTTTTTTAAAAGAAAAAAGGAAAAGAACAATTACATGAGTCTCAAGTGCTTCGATTCAATAATATTCAAAAGAGCTCATGAGCTAATGTTAAAAGATAAGAGGAAAATTCATTCACTTGAAAGAGTTTTGCATAAGCTCATATTTATGGGGAGAAAATATAGCATACAACTAATGTTGCTTATTTTCAAATCCTAATGGCGCTAGGTTTGAACACATATTTTGTGGACTTGCTGTGTCGTGAGATAAGACTTCTTTGGCTCTGTCATGCTCATAAAATAATGTCTTAAGCAATGACTTGTTGTGCACTTATTTTTCACACAAGTGTTTGTTATGCTTTGGTGTTTATGTCACATGCATGTGTGTATTTGTGAGGATGATAAAAAATATTTAATATTATCTCATGTCCTAAATAACTAGTATGAACTGGGCATCATTACATTTGCTTGTAATGTTGTTTTGATTCATTTTTAACTTATTTTTATGTTTTTTTAAACTCGTTGTGTGTGCTTGGATGTGCTTATAGTCATTTCATACTGTATTTCATTTAGCATTGCATATTTGTGTGTTTCTTATTTTTACTTCCCGTATATATTTTAACTAATTTATGATGTTAATGAGAGGGAGTGTGTCTACTTTTGATTGATTCTCCTGCATGGTTTTTGATTTTATGGGTACAATACCTTGATACATTTTATTTATTTTTTTCATTTTCATTTCGTGATAAAAATGGAGAGTATGATATATATTTTTTGATAAATACATGAGAATATTTTTGCTCCTTATATTCCATTTGCTTTTCATGAGTATAATGTTGTTTGTGGTTTTTTAGGTGAGTAGATTAGTAACAGTGGCATTGAGTCTTCATCAAACAAGACTTTTAGTTTAGGTATTAGATCGAGTCATACTATAATAAGTCACTGTCTTTATTGTTGGCAATTGGTTATTTTATTTTTACATCTTTTACCACAGTCTTTGTATTAGGTGATTTTTCCTCGGAATGTCAAATGGGGATATTGTTAATTCCATAACTTTTGGTAACTTCCGTAATAAAACAAGTTCAATTGAGTTGTAATGAGTCTTGAAAAACTCGGAGCAATTGGACAAGTCTTTGGAAGATTTTGTATAAAGATATCAGATTCTGGTCAATGTTGCGTTTATTATTATGTTCGAACGAGGTTCGTTAGTGTCACGTTTACGCTAATGTTAAAAAACAAATTGTGCAGATGCTTCCCGTGCATGGTGAGTTCTTCTTCTCGAGCGAACAAAACCTTCTAGATAGTTCCTGTATGTCATGCGTTCGTCAGGCCGTTCGAACGGATTTACAGAATATTGCACGTTTGTCTCGCGTGCATTGGGCGTTCAAATGAGACTATGGCATTTTGTTATTTTGGACTCGTTTTCAAGGCTTTTTTAGACTAAGGAAACCCTACTTATAAAAAGAAACATATAGCAACATTACTTGTGTTGGAAACACATTATTCAGTGGCCTAATATCTTTTGTTTCCTCCCTGAAAATTCGAATTTGTCCTAGGTTTTGACCCTATGTGAAATTATACACAATAATTTTAGACATGTCCTAATTATTGTTTCTATTGATTAAGAACATGAACCCTTAAGTCTATACAATTATGAAATTGTAACATCCCCGATCTAGGGACATCACCGGCAGGGAATAGGCCGTCCTATTCCCCTGAGCCTCTGACTACAGACAACATTAATACTCTATCAGGAACATAAACTCACGCATGGGACCATTGCCCGAAAACAATAACATGAAATGCAACTTAATAATTATGACTTGTGTACTCAATAATGATTCTGTTTACAACTCTATTCATGGACACTTTATCTTTTACATATATAGACTCTACTATACATAATGCATGATTCATAAATTTACTTGACTCAGGCTGAACTGTAACTCTACACTCAATCTAGTGGACTTAAATACCCTAGTGACTGCCATCAGTATCCGTCCTCTCAAGCTCGTCCTCCGGGGTCCTGCAAAATAAAACACTGGGAGGGGGTTAGATCGTTTGAAAGATCTAAGTGAGTGGACGATATAAAAAGAAATCTGAAATACTGTTGCGAAAATGTTGGGTTTTAAATTCAAAGTTCAGAAATGGCTTAATTTGAAAATATCTTTTCTGGTCTGAAAACTATGAATTCATCTATGAAAATCTTTCTGAAAACTCTTTTGTAAAACTTATCTTTCCTGGAAATCTCTTTCATATACTGAAAATGATTTCCTTTCTTTCTAGAAAACTTTTCAAAACCTGTTTTTCTGAATGTTTATTATAAAACTGCTGTTTTCGGAAAACTTTCTTTTCTAAAATCCTTTTTCTGAAAACTTTAACTGAAAACTATTTCTGTAATCTGTATCTGTCTCTAAAAAATCTGACGTATGAGGGCGTTACGTATCGATGTCCCCCCATACGCCTAACTAGAGCCAGGAATGTAAAATCATGACTTTGAAGCGTTACGTATCGCCGTCCCCCAAGCCACAGAACAAGAAATAGGGGAGCAGATCTATGCTACCCTCCAAGCTCTGAAACTAGGATCTAAGGGCATCTTTTATCTCTAGTCCTGAACTAGGATCTAGGGGCATTATCGCCATCCCCTCAGTCCTCTACATGTGCATATGTTCTCTATCCGTCAATTCCATATCTGAATAAAGTTACATACTGAGGTGGGTTTTTCCCCTATGCCTCGAAAATATAAAATATTTTCTGAAAAGTTTCTTTCTCAGTATAAAACTCAAATCATAAATTTTTATGAAGTGACTATAATAATTATAGAATCTACGCCCTAAAGCGTGAAAGTAAGTCTGATATAGAAATAAAAAACGAAAGTTAATTTTAAAAAAAATTGTGTCCACTCACTATTTTGGAGTTTCGCTAGTCTTTCTTCACTTCGCTGAAGAACTTGTGGTTCCTGCGATGATCTGTCACCGATAATTTTGATTAGAGGAATGGACTAAGAATATATATATCAGAATCAATCTAAGTTTGCCTATTCAAGTAAGGGCTATCACTTTGAGGCGTAATGTACTCATATCACGATATAATATATACGTACGAGTTGATACGAGACTCTTAAGGTGGTTTCTAACATGCTGTGGTGGAACTGGAATGGATTAAAAAACTAACTTGGGAAGATTTTGGTCGCGCGTCGCGATGCAAATGTTCCGGATACAGCTCTAAATTTCCTTCTACGCATCGCGACGTGAAATCCTTTTGCGTCGCGACGTGAAACCCTTTTGCGTCGCGACGCAAACCTGATTTTCCAGGTTCAGCATTTGCTTCCTCGAACTAATTTTTCCCAAATGCATTCCCAAAACTTTTATATCACTATTATTGCAACAAGCATTCCATTAGGCCTCAAATAACAATCCACAACACTATCAAAATCTCATTCAATATCAACTTATATCCATTCTATTAACTTCACTTAATTTTACCCAAAATTGAACAAGTTGGGAGTTTTCCCCCAATCATCATTTTCTTAGCACAACATCACTCATTCATCATTACATAAGTAATTTTCTAAGCTTCAATATGAATCAAACTCACCTTATATGATCTACTCAAACCCCAACCATTATCCAATGTCATTTATCCCCAATGCAAAACTTCTCAACACATCCACACACTAATCGGCCTTATCTTATGCTAATAATATCATCACACTTCTCAAATTACATGCCAATAACTTAAATAACGTTAATTAATCATTCCCAAACTCTAGGGTATGATGGGTCTGAATTTGGGGGTTTGAGTTTCTTGTTCAAATTGAAAATAAATGACAAATTGAGAGTTGGAAACTTACCTTGTGTTTCTTGAAGCTTGAAACCATCACCACTCATCAAGGTTTGATATGAGAAAAAAGAGGCCAAAACTCACTTTTTTTTTCTCCCTTTGTTTTGAAGAGATGAATAAATAGTGACTAATTTATAGGTAAAAGAGGATGAGTTTGTAAAGAAGTGAATGGCAAATATTTGGCCACAATCACATTCTAGTCTTTTCCCGAGATTTAATGTTGTTGTTAAGGAAATCACGATTTGTGACCCATTTATGATCCAAATTCGGAAAAATGTCCAACGTAAAGGTTGTAGCTCTCTGTTTCAGCTTTCCGATGATATAAAATTCATAAAAATTAGAGATCGTATGAAAAAGTTACGGCTCGATTACTAAAAGATGTTCATGGTAGAACATAAACTAAGTTTCGTGTCAAAATTTCATGAAATCTTCCGAATGTCCCAAATGTCATTTTATGAGCATGTACTTGCTTGAACATGATTTATATTAAGTATTATGTCTTCGAATTGTAATAATCGTCAGGCTCTGGTACCGTACAAGTCATCAGGTTTACCGAATGTTATAAATTATCTCCCCATTAATTAGGATTCGTCCTCGAATCCTCTTTAAATCTGAAATCCTGAAGTCTGTCTAGATTCAAGATTTGCGATAAAAAAAACATCTCACCTCAAGCTACACAACTCACATGCTATTCCTTAGGTCACCTACTTGCATGGCCTGATACTTTACTTTATACATTACTCTTCTTCTTCTCCTAATATTTGTTTTATGCGTGATATCTCTTGAATTTCTTGATTAAATGGCAATTACTTGCCCTTGCTTTGTAAGAGTTCTACTGAGTACTTAATACTACCATTAAGATATGACCATTGTTACGTCTTACGAAAATCTTATTCTTCGACTCCTCACTATGGCTAACTTTATTTATCTCCATCTTGTTCTTTCCAACATGTACTTTCGAACTTCTCTCAACATTTAGCATTATCCATGGTTAAGTCTCTAACGTGTATTGATTCCATTCTGGTGTACGTGTAAAAAAGAATAATTTCTTGTGTCTTCCCGTAACACTGCTTACGTATCACAAACTAGTGTTCGTCTCTATAACTTCACTATTTAATCGTATACATACTAATTTAATCGTATACATACTTTTGCTTAAACTGTATTCTCTTTCTCGATATTATTTCTGGTGATTTGGTTCTAGTTATAGTTCATATTTTGTCTCGTATCCTCTATTATCATAACTCAGATACTCATAAATTTGTAAATTTCATTCTTATCCAATGACCGTTTATGTAACTTATAGCTTGAATTTTCACCTGCTGTATTACATGTAGCATTATAGTAACTTATATTTCATTTTTATACTATACTACACATGTACCAAAAGCAACTTTGAAGTGAACTTATCTCCTCGGTTCTAATATTATGCTATAATTTTTCCGAACCACCCATACATGTGGCTAAGGTCGTCCCAAACCCGTAGTGGTTTGTCAACTTAGACTAGGGTTGGGTACTTTATATGGTTTACATGAGCTAACACATAAGGGATCATTGGTTTTATTTCAATACCCAAAAACCTTGTTGTTACGCACTTCTGTCACTTACTAAGTATTCTTCTCATATTTTATCCTATAACTGGAACTTCTATGGTCTATGCTTCCTTATCCGAAGGATATCCTCTCTTACAGGTCTCTAGTCATGTCCAACGCCGTTCTTTCATATTCCCATCACTACTAGACTAATATTTTATCTCTTCATCGCTTCATCTAGACAGCTTCTTTCCTAGATCTATAATTTCTCGCTATTTTCTTCTTCTATTCTGCTCTTGTCTTGAGCCTGAAGGTTTTATGTTTTGGTATCTTTTATTACGCATTTACTTGTTTCTGGGAGTATCTTAGGACAATCATCGAGGTCCATCTTCGTTACTGTGGTGTGGCTAGGGTTGGAAGGGTGGGGTTTGGGGTCCTAAAGCCTTTTCCAATTACGGTATTTTCGCTAGCTAACCACATTGTAGTTATACATGCTGTTTATCCATGAACTTAGGACTCTCTTATCTGCATATCTGGTGTCAACTTCCAACTTAAGTTCTTTTGTTAGCAACCATCTGAACCACTTCTTTCAACTTTACCCATAATTTCTCTAGGGTTATTGGTTATACTACCTCTTACTGAGATCTTTCATAAGGTTCATACTCTCTCAAACTCCTACCATATTTCCTCTGTTATACTTCATTACTAAGTTTCGCTCTATTACTTTGGCTTTCCTCCTTATCTCGATTTCTTGACCCTCTAAGGTCACCATTCCCTTGGAAATTTCATATTTACAACTAATTATGATATTAATACTGTATCTTTAGCTTGGGTAATGCATTCTTACTACTCCTTTCTTTTCTGGAATGGTGGGAAATTTATATAAGTTGGATACTTTACTCTTGTGTTGCTATGTGGTGTCTATTTTATTCCCTCACTCTTTTAAGCCTTTACTTCCTTGAAAACTTTCCGCCCTACTATATATCAGGTTATCCCTTCTGTATTTGGCTAAACTTATTGTAACTACAACTACTCCATCTCGTTCAAGATATTACAATATTCTGATTCTCATCTAAGTCCTATTAAGCTTCTGGGTTTGACTGTCACATGATCTATTTATCTTGTCTAATACTCTTCTTTATTTATTCATCTTCTCATTGCGCTCTAAATTGGGGGTGAAAGCACAATTTCTTTGGACATATTGAAGTATAAGTTTCTGTTAAATGGTTTAAGTCCAACGATGGTCTAGTTGGGTGTCTACATACTTACTGATGTCAGAGTTGCTGAACAAAAGAATCATCACTCTTTCTACTAGGGCTGCACCAACTATTCTAAGTCTTAAGGTTTTCACAACCTTCTTTAATTATGCCGAGGTTCCCATCTGCGTATTTAAATTTCATTATCTATGGTACTGTAGATACTGGTCTTTCTTACTATTTTATGTTTCCCTATTCTATCTCTTGGCTTTATGCTGTATTATTGTGACTGGTAATGGTTCATTCTTATGGGTTATTTTCTAGTTCTTTGCTCTCTGCTCTCACCATCGGCTATGGCTATGCCATTTAATGTTTATTTATTCGTGCTAGAAATCTTGTTAACTTCTGAGTACCTTCAATCTCATGGGTCTGTCTTTTCTAAATTCACGTGGGTTTCTATTGGTTTTTGTCTAATCTGTGAGTTCTACTACGGTTAGTCTATTCTGTGGACTATACTGAGTTTTCTCTTTTCGAGCTTCGGAGGCTTCCTTGGTCCTTTCTGGGTTATTTATCTTCTCAATTTACTATTTTTGTCTTAGAATATTGATGCTATATGAAATGAGCTTTCGTGTGGCTATCTTTTTCTATGTTGGCACTGGCTGGGACGATCATTTTACATCTCAACGAATATTGACGTTCATCCACTTTAACTCCTATGAGTCTAGGTTTGGGTGTCTAGAACCCTACGTCCTTGGTGACACCTTGTGTCCATTGAAAACTTCACGGCTACTTCTGACTTCTTGCTTCTTTTGTCTCTCTGTCTATTCTTTGCTATTTGGGGGAAAACTGGCTATCTCCAAAAGGTATTCGAAAACTATTGGATTCATTTGGAAGATTTTTCTAAGGAGAGAAGAAATCTTACGAAAAGGAAAGAAAACTTACTTAGGTCTACTACGCATTTTTCTCTTATTCAGGCTTGTCCCCTTTCCTTATTTCCATAGGTTTTGGCATTTTCTTACCTATCTACTACGTACCTTTATCTTTATTTGCTTCTGATTGCTTAAGTATCTACATTTTATCTTCTACCTCTCTTTCTAAATTTTTCTTTCTCTTTCTACTTCCCTGAGTGGGTATTCCTGGAACTTTACTATCTCTTTGTGTCTCTTTACATTTCTTTATCTCTGGCTGTCTAAACATCTATGCATTCTTCCTCACTTTCTTATAGCTTTCTTTTCCCACTCCCTTAGGTAACTTTTCTTAGATCTTTACTATCTAGTTTCATAGCTCGTTCTGAATTTCTGGTGATAGGCCAGGATAGCTACAGGGAAATTCTCAACTTGGGTCTAGAGTATAGTTATTCTCGAAAGGAATACTATTTGAATAGTCTGGGAAAGCTTACTAACCTGTCTATGGATCTTGAGGACGTACTCGAAGATCGAATACTAGAGAGGTAGTGCCTTGCATACGAGTATTCAGGACATACTGTGTATACCAGACCCCAACACTCTACCCAATGTTAGTGTCTCTAAGACTTGCTCAAGGATCCTAAACATGATTCTAGTGTGAATAAACAAGATAAGTTTGCGGAATTAACTTACATTGATCGGTTGAAGTTCAAAATTTTTCCATGGATGTAGAAGCTCCAAGCCCTCCTTTTTGAGTTCCAAACTCTTGGGTGAGTTTTCCTATCACTTTTCTTTGACTCTTTTAAGTGCTAGCTTGAACAAAATTTGAAAGAAAATTTTCTCCTCCAATGAGAGCTATGTTCGGCCAAGAGAGGAAGTGAGGGAGAAAGTGAATAGTTAGTTTTATGTTTTCCAAAAACATAATACCAAAGTTGACTTCCAAAGTTTTACTTAAGTGTATTTTGTTGTGAAAGACTTTGCATTAATTGTGCCCAACCACTTCCATCACATGTCAAAACATAATGTAAGTTAAGTGGGTCCCACCACTTTAAATTCAAAATTTGGTTGGCTTACACAATACACTTTGGGCCCGGTTCGTTTAATCCGACTAAATGAATTTTCCGTTGCGACATAATTAAATCCAATTTAATTAAATAAAAATGCCTAGCAAAATTATTACCAAAGTCGCTTACGAATAAATTCCAAATAAATTCATTCACTTGAATTAAAATCCAATTTCAATTCCGCATTGAAATCCAATTTCAATTTAATATATCCAATATATTATTTTAGCCCAATTAAATAAATTAAATAGTAAAATCTAATTTAACTATTAAATTTATTTTGCCGATTAATTCCAAATGAATCGCGTTCTCGCGTCTAGAAGAATTTAATCCCAGATAAATTCTTACTGTAATTAATCCCAGATTAATTCTTTCTCTCATAATTAATCCCGGATTAATTCCTGTAGTAATTAATCCAAGATTAATTTTCTCTCTCATAATTAATCCCAGATTAATTCTATTCGAGTCAAATGTCATCGGTGAATCTTTGGGAAGCGACCCAAGAGATCCATGGATATGTTGGCAGTAAATACGGTTTTCGGACTATCTGAATACGTGCGTACCTGGTACCACGTTCTCACCGATTTACAAGACATGGTTGGCTTCTAGCAAAACACCGTGCCTACCTAATTCTCCAGAAATATTCAATGAAGAATATATAATATGTATCAGGCGTAATATACAATATATTGCGTAATACGATCCAGTATTGGATGTCACATGCTAGGCCTAGGGCTGGAATTGTGTCTACCCCTTACAAAGCATATATCGGATCAATAGAAACTAGTCTCTGTAATCAGATAATCATGACCTGGTCATATTATCCCGATAGCTTCAGCATTTAAGAGTACTAGTTCTATATCCATGCGTGATCATCATCTCCATATGACTGAAGTGATACTTCCATCTTGACATCACGCCCAATACACTACGACTCTCAGTATACCCAGAAGAGGCGTACAGAGAACTTGTTAAAGCTCCGGACGACCAAAACCAAAGTATACTGATTGTCGCAAGTATTAGCGATGCAAGTCTCAAGTTAAGACCACATACACCTACCCTGATTCGGATTCCCATAGACACATAGTCATACTACCAATGGGATTCCGAGGGGTCTATCCAGAGCGAAGCCGTTCCCGGTCCAACGGCTAACAGAACCTCCTATCACACTTGCATAAGTATCCAATACTTAAATATATGAGAACTATGCCGTTAAGATTCCATAACACGCACAATTGTAATACTAGCCTATTCCGCATTATCGATGTCCAGTCTCGATAATACTACGACTAGGGATATTTAGTGATTAAATCTTTCGTGGATTAATATTATCTCATATCTTATTAATCTGGTACTAATCATATGGACTTTAATCATTTATATATCCAAATAATCCAATTACAAAATGATAAAAGAGCAATTTCCTTTGTCACACAGTTAATTTGTATAAAAACACCACGTCTTTTACAAATAGTGATGCTATGGGTCATAATTATCCAACACCCACTACAGTCACTGACTCCCGAGACCATGCTCTGATACCATCTTTGTAACATCCTTGATCTGGGGATGCCACCGGTAGGGAATATGTCGTCCTATTCCCCTGACCCTCTGACTATAGACAACATTAATACTCTATCTGGAACATAAACTCACGCATGGGACTATTGCCCGAAAACAATAACATGAAATGCAACTTAATAATTATGACTTGTGTACTCAATAATGATTCTGTTTACAACTCTATTCATGGACATTTTATCTTTTACATGTACAGACTGTTGGACAGTTATGACCCATAGCGTCACTGTTTGTAAAAGACATTGTGTTTTTGTACAAAATTAACTATGTTGTAATAAAATTGTCTTTTAGCATTTTGTAATTTATTTACTTTGATAGATAAATGGTAGAAGTCCTTATGATTAATTCCGGATTGAGATGATATGAGACAGTATCAATCCATAAAGGTTTAATCATTAAATATCCCTAGTCGTAGTATTATCGAGATTGGACATCGATAATACGGAATAGACTAGTATTGCATTTGTGCACGTTGTGAGGGCATAACGACATAGTTCTCATATATTTAAGTATTGGATACTTATGCAAGTGTGATAGGAGGTTGTGTTTTACCGATGGTACGGAAAACAGCGTCGCTCTGGATAGACCCCGCGGAATCCCATTGGTAGTATGTATATGTGTCTATGGGAGTCCGCTTCAGGGTAGGTGTATTTGGTCTTAACCTGAGACTTGCATCGCTAGTACTTGCGACAATCGGTAAACTTTGGTTTTGGTCGTTCAGGGCTTTAACAGGTTCTGTGTACGCCTCTTCTGGGTTTATTGAGAATCGTAGTGTATTGGATGTGATGTCAAGACGAAAGTATCACTTCAGACATATGGAGATGATGATCACGCTGGGATTCAGAACTCGTTCTCTATAATGTTGCAACCATCGGGATAATATGAAAAGGTCATGATTATCCGATTCAAAGAGACTAGTTGCTTGATATCCGATATGTGCTTCGTACGGGGTAGACACTAATCCAGCCCCAGGCCTTGCACGTGACATCCGATACTGGATCGCAATACACAATACTACGGTATACTATGCCTGACATAGATCGTATATTCCAGTAAGAATATTTCTGGAGAATTGGGTAGGCATGGCGTTTTGCTAGAAGCCAACCTTGTCTCGTAAATCGGTAAAAAAGTAGTACGAGGTACGCACGTGTTCGGATAGTCCGACTATCGTATTTACTGCCAACATATCCAGGGATCTTTTGGGTCGCTTCCCAAAGATTCACCGATGATGTATGATCCGAACTTAATTAATCTGGGATTAATAGAGGAGACACTTTATCTTGGATAAAGTACTATTTGAAGAGAGAGAGAGATTAATTTGGAATTAATCGATAAAATAATATATTCGATATATTAAACGAAATTGGATTTCGACGCGGAATTGAAATTAGATTTTAATTCGGGCAAACGAGTTAATTTAGAATTAATTCGTTAGCGACATGAATAGTAATTTCGCTAGGCATAATTATTACGTCGCGACGGAAGTTCGTTAATTCGGAATTAGCGAAACCAAGCCCGAAAGTGTTTGCGGGCCCACTCGCATTTTGAATTCGAATGGGGCCCACAAGTCACATCGCGAGTCACATCACTTGTCATTTATTTGTGATAGATGTCAAAAGTCACTTTTGGTGAGTGACATGTTGTCACTATTCATGATGGAGTTAGGTGTGGCCATTTATTACAATTTTGGAGCCAAAATTGGCTTTGACTTTTGTAAACCATTTACCAAATATTTGGTAATTATTTTTCATTCTTCTTTTTACGTTTTTGAAGCCAAATAAAAAAAAACAGAACACTTTCTCTCTCCCAAAAACAGCAAAACCGTGAGCCTTGGAGGTGTTCTTGGAGTTGTTTTTCTTTCATCTTTGCTAGCACAACAAGGATCAAATACAAGGTGATAGGGAACCGAATCTTAGAGCTTGGAATCCTAAAGCTTGGAGCTTCATCATCTTCATCAACAAAGCTTCTCTTGGCCGAATCTTGGAGTATCTTAAAGGGAAGAAAAATTTTGTTGAGCATCACATCCAATCCGTTCAATGTAAGTGTGTTTCCGCCACATTTATTTATAGTATTCATTCAATTTCGTGGCTTAAATGATCTTGGGACATCAATAGAAACCAACAATGGTATCAGAGCCTTGTTTAAGCATGAAATATTTTCGGGTAAAATTTGGGTAAATTGATTTTGAGCATGTTTTGAATAAATTACTTGTTTGAGCATGCTTATGGATGGATGACTTTGAGTTGTTTATGATCAATTTTGTGAAAAACAACTTGGATGAATTTTTCCCCAAAAAAGAGGCATGGCCGAATCTAGTATTACCCTTGGAAGTTTTGATATTTTTGTTTTGATGATCATTGGATGACTTGAAACGAATTGGAAATGTCGATTTGTAATTCGATCGGATTGAAAAACGAAATCGGACAAAAATCCTTAATATGGCCGAGAGCTTCCTTGCATGTAATGAGATGATTTTTTGATTCAAAAATTGTTGGACATAAGTTGAACAAATGAGAACATGATTAATTAATTAAATTGTATTTTGGAAATATGGATTTAGATAATTAATTGATGTATTACACTTTAGTTAATTGGATTTTAAAATTTAGAATATTAAAATTTGATTAATGGGCTTAATTTTGAATTGGGCTTGAAAATATTATATTTGGGCATAATGGGCTTGGTTGGGCCAAATTGGTTTAGGCCAATTGGATTGGATCCAAATTGGGCCTAAATCATTCCATTAAATCCAAATGTAATAAATGGGCTTTAAAAGTTTAATTGGGCCTTATGGGCTAAAATTGATTTTTTGGCATATGAGGGTGATTCCTCAATTGGGCTTGGTAATTGGGTTTGACCCATATTGACCAAAGCCCATGCCTTATAAAATCAATTGAAAGCCCATCGGACTTTAATTAAACGAACATTGGATGTTAGTTGGGCTTTGAGACCCGAAAGGATTAGATTTGGAATCTTAATCATTAAAGCGCATTAAAAAGTGTAGATATTTTAATTTGGAATTAAATACATGAATTAGTATTGAATACGGATTAAATTAGATTTAACGAGTAGTTCGATATAATTCAAGAATTCGTACTTTAAATACTTATTCTCAAACGAGTTGGACTCGCGCAAATCAAATCATTGTTTGAACATTGGATGATCACTAATATTCAAAGATAATTAATTTGATTAGTTTGATTGAATAACATGCTTGAATGAATACATGGATGTGATGTATGAATAGCGTATATCGGATGGATATTAGAAGGGAAAGGGCAATTTTAGAAATTATTGTAAATTCGGAATTTATAAATTGGACCTGCGTGTCCAGCCTTCTCTCTCATTATTTCTTTGTATTCTCTTCTCACCTAATTCCCCTCAATGTTAATGAGGTTTCTATTATTGTATTATGTAATTGGGTAGAAGTAGAATAGTGCTAGCCGGGGAGAGGAAATGGAGTGATTTGTTCTAGGAACAATCTATTTAAATATCCATCCGCATATCGTTATTAGTTTACTTTCCGTGCCTTATTATGATTTTAGAATGCATGCTTAAGGGTGAATGATGAGACCTTAACAAAGATAATAAATTGGTTGCCAATTTACGTGAAAAACCCTCAAAACATATTAAGCGTTATTTCCTTCCGTTGAGTGATTCTTACTCAAGATCCAAAGTTGGCATTGGTTTGTTGGCCAAAGTCAAGACCTTTGTCAATTGCGGATGTGTTTGAATCATGAGAGTTTTGTTCCATATCAGTGTCTTGTCCAAGTCGTGATTTGTTGGCCAAAGTCAAGATCACTTCTTGTCCTTCGACATTGATTACGAAACTTTCCATGTCAATGGGTCCCGCTTAATTGGAATCATTAAGCTTGTTGTGCCAAAGCCAAGGCTTAGTTGATTCAGAGGAAAAAGGTTAGGCAAATATATTGGATATATTGGCATATGTATTGTACATATGTTTCGGACTTGGATGTCCACCTACCGGATCTAGGAATTGGATTAGATCCAATTGATCTTCGAGATCTACCTAGTTAAATATCATACAGCTTGTTGGCCAAAGTCAAGGTTGTGTGTTATTTAACGGGATCCTAGCCCACTAGGAAACTGGGTTTCCCGAGTACTCGACAGAGGGTTAGAGGCTCGCCGAAAAATAGTGGGAGGCTAGTATTGAATTTCCAATTTCATTCAGATACTTAGCTTTACGCGCTTTCATATTATTTCGTCAAAATTATTTTATTAGTTGGACTAATATAATGTTATTTTTCTTGTAACAGTTAGACTGTACCCTATATCGTTGATTAGATAGTTAGACTATCGTAATCAAGATGACAGGAAAGGGAAATGTCCGAGACATTATCATGGGCGAAAATGTCTTCCAGGGCACGAACTTTGCCGATTGGGAAATGAATCTGAGGATTGTCCTTGGAGCCGAGAGGCTGCTATATACTATACAGAGACCTCTTGGGCCTAAGCCCAAACCTGATGAGCTACTTGAGCTGGAGCTTTGGAAGACTCACAGCGATGATTGTGAAACTGCTCAGTCAATTATGCTTGCTGCTATGACTCAGCATTTCCGTCGACAGAACAGGGACTTGGATCCCTATAACATGTTGGCGAGGTTGCAAGATCTTCACCGATCTAACCGAAGTTCGCAGAGATATGAGTTAGTGAGGAAGTTTTTCCGTTCACGTTTGTCAGAAGGCATGTCTGTCGAATCCCATGTGGTACAGATGATTGCTGACATAAATGAGCTGGCTAAGATGGGGATAGTCTTAGAGGCTGAGATTACCATAGATATGATCTTGCAATCTCTCCCCGACACTTGGAAACAGTTCATCATAAGCTATAACCTGATGAACACTGATGATACTCTTGGAGAGTTGTTGTCAATTCTCAAGGAAGCTGAAAGGGACATGCTTAAGGGCAACAAGCGCGAGGCGCACTTTGCTTCGACATCTTAGACACCGAGGGCTGGGCCCAAGGCGACTGGAGGTGTGAAGAAGAAGAAGCATAAAAGAAAGGGCAAGGCCAAATCGTCAAAGGCTTATGGGAAGCCTAAGGACAAATCTCAGGATGTTTGCCTCCAGTGTGGCAAGCGGGGTCACTGGAAACGTGACTGCCGCGAGTACAAGGCGCTCCAGAAGGAGATTAAAGCGGGCAAGACACAGGCTTCAGGTACGTTTGTTATTGAAATAAACATGAGTATTTATAGTTTTAAAAATTAGATTTTTGATTCTGGTTGTGGTTGTGGTACTCACATATGTACTGATGTGAAGGATCTGCAGATTAGCAGGAGACTGGCCTCAGGGGAGATTGATCTACGCGTCGGAAATGGGGCACCAGTCGCCGTTTTGGCCGTTGGCACTTTTGTTTTAGAACTGCCCTCGGGGCATGTACTTGAACTTAATGACTGTTATTATGTACCTAGTTTGACTAGGAATATTATTTCTGTATCTATGTTAACCCAATGTGAGTATACTTTTGTATTCAGGAACACCGGGTGTTTTGTGTATAAAAATGATGTAGAAATTTGCACTGCAGTTGCAAATAATGGTCTTTATATTTTGAATATAAATCAATCTCAAACATATAATATAACAAACAAAAGGCTTAAAATGAGTAATAAAGATGAAACTTACATGTGGCACTGTCGTTTGGGACATATAAACAAGACTCGCATATCCACACTTTCGAAAAGTAGGTACTTGGACGGATTTGATCCAAATTCATATGACGTCTGCGAATCTTGCTTATTAGGCAAAATGCCTAAATCACCTTTTAGCGGTAAGGGTGAACGCGCCACCGAACTGTTAGCCCTCGTTCATAGTGACGTATGTGGGCCCATGTCTAGCCAGGCTAGAGGTGGATACGAATACTTTGTAACCTTTACGGATGATGCATCACGTTATGGTTATGTGTATCTTATGAGACACAAGTCGGAAACTTTTGAGAAATTCAAAGAGTTTCGACACGAAGTTGAAAAACAGACCGACAAGAGTATAAAGACATTACGGTCGGACCGTGGTGGCAAATACTTGAGCAATGAGTTTCTAGATTACTTGAAAGAATATGGTATTCTTTCACAGTGGACTCCTCCTGGAACACCGCAATTAAACGGTGTGTCCGAACGGAGAAACCAAACTTTGTTGGACATGGTTAGGTCTATGATGAGTCGCACTGAGCTACCTATTTCCTTCTGGGGATATGCATTAAACAGTGCAATTCTTATTTTGAATAAGGTTCCGTCAAATTCTGTACAACAGACAGCATATGAGATATGGACAGGAAAGAAACCAGGTTTCTCATTCCTGAATATTTGGGGATGCTGGGCATACGTCAAACGTTTGGAAGGTACCAAACTTGAACCCAAATCGAATAAATGCCTATTCGTAGGATATCCTAGGGAAACCAAAGGATACTACTTCTATCACCCACGAGAGAACAAAATATTTGTTGCTCTACATGCAGTTTTCCTTGAGAAGGAATTCCTAAATGCAGTGGTAAGTGGGAGGAAAGTATAACTCGATGAAAATTGGAGTGATACTGTTCCTGGCATTGAATCCCCAACGGAACAAGAACAGTCCATCCGGGATGAGACTGTACCACAATCTTCTATTACACAAGGATCGCGTAGGTAGGAGAGAGTCAGGAAACAACCTGAGAGGTATGGGTTCCTGATCTCACCTCATGTAGATATTAATCTCATTGAGGATAACGAACCGGCTACGTATGAGGAAGCGATACAAGATATCGATTCCGCTTTATGGCAAGATGCCATGAAGTCCGAAATGGATTCCATGTACACCAACCTAGTTTGGACACTGGTTGATGCACCAGAAGGCGTAAAGCCTATTGGATGCAAATGGGTCTTCAAGAAGAAGACCGACATGGATGGCATCGTACAAACGTACAAAGCTAGGCTTGTAGCGAAGGGGTATCGTCAACGACATGGTGTCGATTACGACGAAACTTTCTCACCCGTTGCCATGATTAAATCCATTCGGATAATGCTTGCAATTGCTGCATATTTCGATTACGAGATATGGCAGATGGCCATTAAAACCGCTTTCCTTAACGGAAACCTTTCGGAGGATGTTTATATGCAACAGCCTGGCAGTTTTATCATGCCTAGACTTGCAAATAAGGTTTGTAAGTTAAATCGGTCCATTTATGGACTGAAGCAAGCATCGCGGTCATGGAACCAACGTTTTGATGAGATCATAAAAGAATATGATTTCATTCAAAACGAAGATGATCCTTGTGTATACAAGAAGGTTAGTGGGAGAGCACTGACTTTTATTGTCCTTTATGTTGACGATGTATTGCTTATAGGCAATGACATTCCCATGCTAACGTCGATGAAAGCTTGGCTTTCATTGTAATTCTCCATGAAAGATCTGAGAGAAGCAGCCTTTATTCTGGGAATAAAGATCTACCAGGATAGATCTAGAAAGCTGGTTGGACTCTCCCATAGTACATATATTGACAAAGTGTTGAAGAGATTCAACATGGATCAGTCCAAAATGGGACTGTTACCAGTGTCACATGGCATCTATCTATCTAAGGACATGTGTCCTAAAACTCAAGATGAGAGAGACAACATGAGTCGGATACTGTTCGCCTCGGCAGTCGGATCGATCATGTATGCCATGATATGTACGCGACCTGATGTCTCATATGCTTTGAGCATGTGTAGTCGATATCAGGCCGATCCAGGTGAAGGTCACTGGATGGCGGTTAAGAATATCCTAAAGTATCTTAGACGAACTAATGATGCTTTCTTAATCTATGGAGATGGAGAACTTGAGGTAACTGGGTATACCGATGAAAGTTTCCAAACCGACAAAGACGACTGTAAGTCGCAATTCGGGTACATATTTTGTTTGAATAACGGAGCAGTGAGCTGGAAATCTTCCAAGCAAGAGACTATTGCCGATTCAACAACAGAAGCGGAGTACATTGCTGCAGCTGAAGAAGCAAAGGAAGCAGTTTGGATCCGAAAATTCCTAATTGGATTAGGAGTAGTTTCGTTAGCATAGTTCTCATATATTTAAGTATTGGATACTTATGCAAGTGCGATAGGAGGTTGTGTTTTACCGATGGTACGGAAAATAGCTTCGCTCTGGATAGACCCCGCGGAATCCCATTGGTAGTATGTATATGTGTCTATGGGAGTCCGCTTCAGGGTAGGTGTATTTGGTCTTAACTTGAGACAATCGATAAACTTTGGTTTTGGTCGTCCAGGGCTTTAACAGGTTCTGTGTACGCCTCTTCTGGGTTTATTCAGAATCGTAGTGTATTGGATGTGATATCAAGACGGAAGTATCACTTCAGACATATGGAGATGATGATCACACTAGGATTCAGAACTCGTTCTCTATAGTGTTGCAACCATCGGGATAATATGACAAGGTCATGATTATCCGATTCAAAGAGACTAGTTGCTTGATATCCGATATATGCTTCGTACGGGGCAGACACTAATCCAGCCCCAGGCCTTGCACGTGACATCCGATACTGGATCGCAATACACAATACTACGGCATACTACACCTGACATAGATCGTATATTCCAATAAGAATATTTCTGGAGAATTGGGTAGGCATGGCGCTTTGCTAGGAGCCAACCTTGTCTCGTAAATCGGTAAAAATATAGTACGAGGTACGCACGTGTTCGGATAGTCCGACGACCGTATTTACTGCCAACATATCCAGGGATCTCTTGGGTCGCTTCCCGAAGATTCACCGATGATGTATGATCTGAACTTAATTAATCTGGGATTAATTACGGAGACACTTTATCTTGGATTCACCGTATTCACACGCACGTGTTCGGATAGTCCGACGACCGTATTTACTGCCAACATATCCAGGGATCTCTTGGGTCGCTTCCCGAAGATTCACCGATGATGTATGATCCGAACTTAATTAATCTGGGATTAATTACGGAGACACTTTATCTTGGATAAAGTACTATTTGAAGAGAGAGAGAGATTAATTTGGAATTAATCGACAAAATAATATATTCAATATATTAAACGAAATTGGATTTCGACGCGGAATTAAAATTAGATTTTAATTCGGGTAAACGAGTTAATTTAGAATTAATTCATTAGCGACGTGAATAGTAATTTCACTAGGCATAATTATTACGTCGCGACAGAAGTTCGTTAATTCGGAATTAACGAAACCGAGCCCGGAAGTGTTTGCAGGCCCACTTGCATTTTGAATTCGAATGGGGCCCACAAGTCACATCGCGAGTCACATCACTTGTCATTTATTTGTGATAGATGTCAAAAGTCACTTTTGGTGAGTGACATGTTGTCACTATTCATGATAGAGTTAGGTGTGGCCATTTATTATAATTTTGGAGCCAAAATTGGCTTTGACTTTTGTAAACCATTTACCAAATATTTGGTAATTATTTTTCATTCTTCTTTTTACGTTTTTGAAGCCAAATAAAAAAAACAGAACACTTTCTCTCTCCAAAAAACAGCAAAACCGTGAGCCTTGGAGGTGTTCTTGGAGTTGTTTTTCTTTCATTTTTGCTAGCACAACAAGGATCAAATACAAGGTGATAGGGAACCGAATCTTAGAGCTTGGAATCCTAAAGCTTGGAGCTTCACCATCTTCATCAACAAAGCATCTCTTGGCCGAATCTTGGAGTAGCTTGAAGGGAAGGAAAATTTTGTTGAGCATCACATCCAATCCGTTCAATGTAAGTGTGTTTCCGCCACATTTCTTTATAGTATTCATTCAATTTCGTGGCTTAAATGATCTTGGGACATCAATATAAACCAACACAGACTCTACTATACATAATGCATGATTCATAACTTTACTTGACTCTGGCTGAACTGTAACTCTACACTCAATCTGGTGGACTCAAATACCCTAGTGACTGCCATCAGTATTTGTCTTCTCAAGCTCGTCCTCTTGGGTCATGCAAAATAAAACATTGGGAGGGGGTTAGATCGTTTGAAAGATTTAAGTGAGTGGACGATATAAAAAGAAATATGAAATACTGTTGCGAAGATGTTGGGTTTTAAATTCAAACTTCAGAAATGGCTTAATTTGAAAATGTCTTTTCTGGTCTGAAAACTCTGAATTCATCTCTGAAAATCTTTCTGAAAACTCTTTTGTAAAACTTATCTTTCCTGGAAATCTCTTCCATAAACTGAAAATGATTTCCTTTCTTTCTATAAAACTTTTCAAAACCTGTTTTTCTAAATGTTTCTTATAAAACTGCTGTTTTCGGAAAACTTTCTTTTCTAAAAACCTTTTCTGAAAACTATAACTGAAAACTATTTCTATAATCTGTATCTGTCTCTGAAAAATCTGACGTATGGGGGCGTTACATATCGCTGTCCCCCCATACGCCTAACTAGAGCCAGGAATGCAAAACTATAACTTTGGGGCGTTATGTATCACCGTCCCCCAAATCATGCCACTCATGTCCCTGAAATTGGTGGTCTTGGGGCATTACGTATCGCCATCCCCCAAGCCATAGAACTAGAACGGGAGGTGCGGATTTATGCTACCCTCCAAGCTCTGAAACTATGATCTATGGGCATTTGTCACCCCTAGTCCTGAACTAGGATCTGGGAGCGTTACGTATCGTCGTCCCCTCAGTCCTCTACATGTGCACATGTTCTCTATCCGTCAATTCCATATCTGAATAAAGTTACATATTGAGGTGAGTTTTTCCCCCATGCCTTGAAAACATAAAATATTTTCTGAAAATGTTTCTTTCTCAATATAAAACTCAAATCATAATTTTTTATGAAATGACTGTAATAATTAAAGAATCTACGTCCTAAAGCGTGAAAGTAATTCTGATATAGAAATAACCAAACGAAAGTTAATTTTAAAAAAAATAGTGTCCACTCACTATTTTGGAGTTCCGCTAGTCTTTCTTCACTTCGTTGAAGAACTTGTGGTTCCTGCAATGATCTATCACCGATAATTTCGATTAGAGTAATGGACTAAGAATATATATCGGAATCAATCTAAGTTTGCTTATTCAAGTAAGGGCTATCACTTTGAGGCGTAACGTACTCATATCATGATATAATATATACGTACAAGTTGATACGAGACTCTTAAGATGGTTTCTAACATGCTGGGGTCGAACTGGAATGGATTAAAAACTAACTTGGGATAATTTAAGTCGCGCATCGCGACACAAAGTGGTGTGCGTCGTGACGCAAATGTTCCAGAGACAGCTCTAAATTTCCTTCTACGCGTCGCGATGCGAAACCCTTTTGTGTCGCGACGCAAACCTGATTTTCCAGGTTCTGCATTTGCTTCCTCAAACCGATTTTTCCCAAATGCATTCCCACAACTCCTATATCACTTTTATTGCAACAAGCATTCCATTAGGCCTCAAATAACAATCCACAACACTATCAAAATCTCACTCAATAGCAACTTATATCCATTCTATTAACTTCACTTAATTTACCCAAAATTGAACACGTTGGGAGTTTTCCCCCAATCATCATTTTCTTAGCACAACATCACTCATTCAATATGAATCAAACTCACCTTATATTATCTACTCAAACCCCAACCATTATCCAATGTCATTTATCCCAATGCAAAACTTCTCAACACATCCACACACTAATCGGCCATATCTTATGCTAATACTATCATCACACTTCTCAAATTACATGCCAATAACTTAAATAAGTTAATTAAGCAATCCCAAACACTAGGGTATGATGGGTCCGAATTTGGGGGTTTGAGTTTCTTGTTCAAATTGAAAAACAAATGACAAAGTGAGAGTTGGAAGCTTACCTTGTGTTTCTTGAAGCTTGAAACCATCACCACTCATCAAGGTTTGATATGAGAAAGAAGAGGCCAAAGCTCCTGTTTTTTTTTTCTCGCTTTTGTTTTGAAGGAGATAAATGAATAGTGCCTAATTTATAGGCAAAAGGGGTTGAGTTTTTAAAGAAATGAATGGCTAATATTTGGCCACATCATCACATTCTAGTCTTTTCCCGAAATTTACTATTGCTGTTACGGAAATCACGATTTTTGGCCCATTTAGGATCCGAATTTGGACAAATGTCCAACATAAACGTTATAGCTCTTGGTCTCATTTTTCCGATGATATAAAATTCATAAATATTGGAAATCATATGAAAACGTTACGGCCCGATTACTAAAAGCTATTCGTGGTAGAACATATATCAAGTTTCGCGTCAAAATTTCATGAAATCTTCCGAATGTCCCAAATGCCATTTTATGAGCATGTACTTGCTTGAACATGATTTATATAAAGTATTATACCCCCGAATTCTAATAATCGTCAGGCTCTGGTACCGTACAAGTCATCAGGTTTACCGGATGTTACAGAAATAAACAAATATATAAAAGCAATAAATAATCAACACAATAATCTTGATGACGAAGTGGAAAACTTGTGCGAGTAAAAATACCACTCTGGGTATATAGGATACCAGCCAAATCTATACTAGAATGAGAAAAACTTACAGTGATGGTATATGACCTATGGTGACAACTTCACCGACTCGAATACCTCCAGACTGTAATAATTCGAAGAACTCTCTGATACCACAACAAGCGGCCTTCTTCAGAATCTCTAAAGTCTCTGAGTGGAACGTCGAAACTCCGACTATCAATCAGTCTCTTTGAGAACTCTGAACTCTTAGGAAATTGGGTAAGGGTTGTGTTTTTGTGTTGACAGTATATCAAAAAATGATTTCACCAAAACAGAGAAAACAAAAATAATCAATGTAGTCTTCAAGGTGGATGGTCAAGAAAGTTTAAATAAAAGGTTTGTAGGCTCTAAATAATATGCTTTCAACCCTTATTAATTTAATTTATTGTTTTGTGAGACACTCACATAGTGGTTCTTTACTCCCAAGTATAAGAGTGTCGAAGTAATAAAATAACTCAGTAAGTCCGGTGTCGATCCACAGGGAATGGATTTAGTAAAATAAAATAGTAATTTGAGTGAAAAGAAAAGGCTGAATTGGTTGAAGTGATGGACAATTTTAAATTGAACTACAATAATAAATTAGAATATTGGAGATAGAGGATCCACTCTTAATATTTCAAATATAGAGAAATCTTATTTTTTATAATATATAAATTATCATTATTACCCAGTTAATTTACTTCAAGATATAATTATACCAAAACATATAAAACCAGCCATAAAGGCGGTGATAATATCTGTCTATAACAAATCCAGTTAGGTACTTAATTATGTCAAATAAATAAAACCATCCATAAAAACGGTAACAAAGTTTGTCAATAATTAATCCAGATTTAAATTAAATATTAGTCTTCAGATTACAATTCATATATTATAATATAAGTAAGATTAATTTATATTCTCATATTTAGAGTTTCTCCCTTTACCCCAAAATGATGAAATTAGCTACTCATGATTTGAATAAAAAATTACATTATTTTATTACTGAAAGCAGAAAAAATTACAAGAAAAATAAATAACACAATACATTTCTTCAAAAATCTTCAAGAGAGAAAATGAAAAACATGAAGAAAATGAGAGGTGAGCACCTCTATTTATAGTAGAAGTGTTCATCTCTCAATTATTAATTACAATTTTCTAAATCAAATACAAACAATAAACGTTTACTAATTTATTTTTGTATTTTTCCTTTTTCGATTTTTTTAATTTTTGTTGATCATTTTGCAAACATTTGTACTTTTCTTTTTTTATTTTATAATTTTTAATTTTTTTCTTTATTTTCTAATAATTAAAATTACATGCAACATACATTGACGTATTCACCAATTTCCACCTTGAAAACCTCAGAACTAGAAAATCTTATAAGGAGCACAGTTGTAGATATTTGAGTCTTTTTTCATCTGGATTTGGAATCGTCTCAATCCGATAACGGAGTAAAAGTTTATGGCCAAATTATGAAAATTGCACAAAATTGGAATTTCCGAAATTGTACACTGTAAGAACACATTTGTAAGTTTATGGCCTCTAAAATCCAAATATCATGTCTGGGTTCCTATTTATGCATTCAAAATATTATTTTACCTACGTAAGAAATAAAAAACACAATAAAAATATATAAAACATAAATTTAATTATTATTTCATAAATGTGCTAAATTAATGGGATTAATGAAACTACGAGGGTTTAACACCTCAAAGTAGATAAATAGTGGAAATGATGTGTGATAGTGAGTTTATGGACAATTATCCCGAAGATACACTAGATTACTTAGAACACATAGCAGAGAATGCATAACACTGGGACACAGTTGGCAGTTATGAGTCGTCTGTAAAACCATAGGCTTGTAGTAGAGGCATATTTAACCTTAAGGAAGACCATGATCATTCTGCTAAATATGCATCTCTAGTTAAAAAAATTTGAGGCGTTAGAAATGTAGAAGATTGATCATGTCAAGTCAATTCAAGAAGTCACATGTCATATCTGTAATTCAAATGAACATGTCACACAAGTTTGCCAAACCATGCAAGCATTGCAAGAATGTCTTTATGACCAAGTCAATTCCATAAACACTTTTAAGAGACCAAATCCAAATCCACACTCCCAAACTTATAATTCTGGTTAGAGAAACCATCCAAACTTCAATTAAATGTACATTTAATAAACAGAAAGTAATTATTTACACTTATAGTTTCATTAATCCCCTGAATTTTGTACATTTGTGAAATAATAATTAAATCTATGTTTTATATATTTTTATTGTGATTTTTATTTCTTATATAGGTGAAATAATATTTTGGATGCATAACTAGAAAATTGGATGTGACATTTGGATTTTGGAGGCTAGAAACTTGAAAATGCGTTCTAACAGTGTACAATTTCAGAAATTCCAATTTTGCATAATTTTTGTATTTTGGCCATAACTGTATATCAGATTGAGGCGATTCCAGTTCCAGATGAAAGAAAACTGAAATATCGACAACTTTTTTTCTAGTTCTGAGGTTTTCAAGGTCGAAATTGGTGAAGAAACCAATGTGTGTTGCATGTAATTTTAATATTAGAAAACAAAATTAAAAATTAAAATTAAAAAATTAAAAAAAAAGGTTGAAATGTCACAATCCACCTTTAGGACAAATGTTTGCAAAATGTTCAATAAAAATTAAAAAAAAAAAAGAAAAAAAGGAAAAAGAAAAAAATAAATTAGTAAAAGTTTATTATTTATATTTGATTTAGAAAGTTGTAATTTATAATTGAGGGATGAGCACTTCTACTATAAATAGAGGTGCTCACATCTCATTTTCTTCATGCTTCTTTCATTTTCTCTCTTGAAGAATTTGGAAGAAGTGTCTTGTGTGTTTTATTTTTCTTGTAATTTTTTTTTTCAGTAATAAAATTATATAAGTTTTTATTCAAATCATGTGTAGCTATTTCCATTCTGTTAGTGTAAATGGTGAAACTCTAAATATGAGAATATACTTAATCTTACTTATATTATAATATATGAATTGTAATCTGAAAACTAATATTTAATATTCTCTTATATTTTTCGTTGTCTTGATTCTCTGTAGGCAATCAAATCTTGATTGACACAATTAATACTTTACCCCATATTATATAAGAGAGTAATTTAAATCTGGATTAATTATTGATAAACTTCGTTAACGCCTTTATGGCTGATTTTATTTATTTGGCATAATTGAGTACCTAACTGGACTTGTTATAGATAAATATTATCACCGCCTTTATGGCTGGTTTTATATGTTTTGGTATAATTAATCTTTAAAGTAAATTAACTGGGTAATAATGATAGTTTATATATTAAAAAAAGTAAGATTTCTCTATATTTGAAATATCAATAGTGGGTCCCCTAGCCCTTGCATTTTAATTTATTGTTGCAGTTCAATTTAAAATTATCTATCACTTCAAACAATTCAACCTTTTTTATCATTTGTATTATTATTTTATTTTACTAAATCTGTTCCATGTGGATCAACCCTGGACTTAATGAGTTATTTTATTACTTCAACATTCTTATACTTGAGAGTAAAGAACCACTTTGTGAGTGTGTCAATGTACACAATCCTCTTTGAGTCTACTTTCCAATGACACAGACCTCATATCAATTGGAGCTCTAAATCTTCTTGAATTTCAAAAAGAGTGAACGTAGCTTTGATATCTCAATCTTATATTGCCCAAATACTTGTCCAATTGCACCGAGAACTTCAACACTCATTACAACTCAATTGAACTTATTTTTTTACGGACATTACCAACAAATATAGAACTAACAATATCCCTCTTTAGCATTCTGTGACAAAACACTACATAATACAAAGACTACGGTAAATGACCCAAAAAGAAAAAAGACTATTGTCAACCATCAAGACAGTGACTTATTGAAATATGACTCGATATAATACCTAACCAAGTAGTCCTGAAGTCCATGCCACCACAGCCACTAATCTGTTCACTTGAAATATCCACCAACAACATTATCCCGTGAAAAGCATGGGGAATATAAAAAACAAATAAAACGAAATAAAAAATCTCATGCATGTAAAGGTAGAAATCCTACTGTTAACTTAATCCTACTCCATCTATCAAGGAGATATCAAATGGATATACTACTCCCCCTTTTTGTCACGAAAAGATAATGGGTAAACTTAACACATATACAAGAGAAAATATAATCTTAATTTATTCACCCTCACTAACAGCCCTACTCAGTTAGCAAAACAACACAGAGGAAGTAAAAACTCAGAAATATACAATAAAAAAATTATGCGATGAGATGAAGCATACATAAGCACACAATGAGTTAAAAAAAAGTAAAAAATGACTCAAAACAACACCTCAAGCAAGTACAATGATGCTCAGTCAGTACTCAGCTATGTATGACATGAAATAGTATGCACCACTTTTGATCATGCTAAATAATACACGCATGCATATGACGTAAACACCAAAGCATAGCAAGCACTTGCGTGAAAAATAAGTGCACAACGTGTCAAGGCTTAAGACCTTATTTTATGAGCAGGACGCAACCAAAGAAATTTCATCTATTGACACGCCAAGTCCAAAAAAATAAGTATTCAAACCGAACACCAGAAAATAGGTGTTCAAAACCAACACCACTAGGACTTGAAAATAAGTAATATTGGTTGCATGCTATAATATTCTCCCCCTAAATATGATGAGCTCATAAATAAAACTATTTTGAGTCAAGGGTTTTTGTCATTATCTTTTGAATTTGGCCTATTGGATCTTTTGCACTTGAGGCTCATTTAAAAAAAATTTATTTTCTTTTACAAGGGGATAGAATAAGGTCATCTAGTCAAAGATCACACTATCTAGTGAGCTAAGTATGAAAGAGATTAGATTACCAGTCCAAAAACTCATACATGCGACCAAACGTCGACAATAATATAAATGTGTATATGAAATGCAAATACAAGATATACTAAGGGTTTCCATCACACAGACTCATGCACATAGAGCATCAAGAAAATTAAAAGCATATTTCACATGTGTGAACATATATCTTACATTCCAGGATTACATGAAACAAGCTTTTCATGCTTTATCAAGCCACAAAATATTTTTGGTCTTTTTCATTTTATATATATATTTTTTGTTTTTTTTGCTTTTATTATAAAAATAATAAAAGACAAAAAATGGCTTGTAATTATTCAATGGTACGTGGAGTTGTATTCCCGAATGATTATCATACTACTGTCCATTCAGAATTGGCTATAAAACTTATGTCCGGGTTTCCATCCTATATACCAATAGACATATAACAAAAACAAAACAAAGACACACACTCATATGTAGTGAAAATAAAAACATACACTCGTGCAAAAATAGAAAACACACACACACACATGTAATGGGGAAAATGAATGCAATAACTAAGAAGAAATACACCAAAATGCACTCTCATCATGCTTGCTAGGGTCAAGGCATTCAGACGTTGATGGGAAGTCATCTCTCTTCCTCACCCAAAATTTCTTAAGAGTCTCATTCACTTGAGAACTCCTTATCAACAAAGCAAGTTTCTCACTAATGAGCTGAGTCTGTTTAGCTAGTGTAGAAAATTGAAAAACTAGATTTGAAGAATCAAATCTATGTGAAACACTCTTAGACATTTTCATTTGTTTGTGCAACATGAAGCACTTAGGCCTAATGTGTCATGTCTTGCCACAGTGATGGCAAACAAACACAAACCTCGGACGAGAGTGAGGTTTACTCACCACACCTCTAGATTGAGGTTGGATCATACGAAAAGAAATAACACGGGAGATCACATGACGCTCACCAATAGGTTTCTTTCCTAGGTCACAGGGAGAAGTAAGTTTATCATGTCCAAACTTGGACTGAGCTATGACAAACTGTGTTTTAGAAGTTGACCACTTGTCACAACTCGACTCAATAAAGCCTAATCCTTTCTTCTCACAATGAGGCATACCAATCCCCTACATGTGGTTTAACTTTTTAGTCTCACTAGAAAATGCAGACAATTGTGTTCTAGCATCTTCAAGTTTAGCTTCTAAGAATTTGACCTTATCACCTAACTCTATATTCCTCTCATCAAGGTCATCAATAGCTAAAAGGCATTGCTCAAGCTTGGTTTTAAATTCATTAGCTCGGATTCCTTTAGCCTATTACTGACCTCAATATTTGTCTTCTTGATAGCTAGACTCTCGTTAAACAGTTCAGTATAAGCTGCCTAAAGAATATCCTCATCTACTGAGTCATCATAAGAGAATTCTGATCCATCATCTTCATCACTAAAGTTATTCTCTCTCTCACTTACCACACTAGCAGTAAAAGCAATGAAATTACTTTTCTCCTTATGAGACTCATCGAAAGTATAGCTACATTCTAAATCACTAAGTGAGGCTGTCATAACTTTCTTGTCCTTTGACTTTACGTATGTGGGACATTCAGATCTAATATGCCCATACCCTTCAAATTCATGGCAATGGATAGCGCAATGTTTGCTATCTTTATCGTCTCTAGACTCACTTCTACTACGCCTACTCTCTCTAGGTTTGTCCTCCATATCCTTATTAGTGCTACAACTACTCTTCTTCATCTTAAGAAATTTCTTAAATTTTTTAACAAACATGGCCATATCAGTATCCGTGAGAATATTATCATTATCATCATCGCCATGGTCTTGGGCTTTGTATATCCATGATGTTTTTTCTTTTACACCAGCAGGTTTCCTACGAGTTCCTCTAGTTTAAGGTGATCTAAGTCATTACTTTTCTCGATGGTCGTGATCTTAGGTAAAAATTGGTCATGCAGAGAACTAAGGATTTTCTAACTATCCAATTCGTAGGAATAGTTTCGCCTAGGTTAAAGTTGGAGTTTACTATATCGTTAATCTCAGCGTAAAACTCATCAAAGGTCTCATTATTTTTCATCCTAGCAATCTCAAACCTAATGAAAAGTTCTTGGAGTCTATTATTCTTAACAGATAGTGTGCGCTCATGCATAATCTGAAGGATGTCCTATGCATCCTTAGCTATCTCACACATTGATATTCTCCTAAATTCAGAGGAGCAAACAGTAGCATGAATGAAATTAAAAGCCTTATTGTTCCTATTGCTAGCATCAAACTCTTCCTTAGTCCAGTCAATTTAACTTTAGAGGAGGAGACCTCATCAACCATAACTAGAGAATGTTTCCACCCGTACTCTACTGTCATCCATACCATCTCATCTAAGGACTTAAGTAACATTCTTATGTGAACCTTCTGATGTAAGTACTCAGTCTTATCAAAGAATGAGGGACCGTTTAAAGGTTGACTTCTCTCCATAGCTAAACGGATCAATTATCGAGTTCAGGCTCTGATACCAATTGAAAATTCGAATTTGTCCTAGGTTCTGACCCTATGCGTAATTATACATAATAGTTTAAGACAGGTCCTAATTATTATTTATATGGATTAAGTACATGCATCTTTACATCTATGCAATTATGAAATAAAGCAAATATATCAAAGCAATAAATAATCAACTCAATAATCTTGTTGATGAAGTGGAAAACTCGTACGAGTAAAAAAACCACTCTGGGTATATAGGCTACCAGCCAAATCCCCACTAGAATTAGAAAAACTTATAGTGATGGTATAAGACCTATGGTGACAACTTCACCGACTCAAATACCTCTAAACTGTAATAACACGAAGAACTCCTCGAGCCCGTACCAAACAACATTCTTCAGAACCTCTGAAATCTCTAAGTGGATCAATCATGTGAACTCGCAACGCCTGAACTCTGACTACTAATCTTCCTCGAAAACTCTGAAGGCTTAGGAAATTGGGTAAGGGTTGTGTTTCTGTATTGACAATATATATCAAAGAATGATCTCACCAAAATAGAGAAGATAAGAATAATCAATGTAGTCTTCAAGGTGGATGGTCAAGAATGTTGAAACAAAAGGTTTGTAGGCTCTGAATAATATATTTTCAACCCTTGTGAAATGTAACACCCCGCCAGAGGCAAGGTGCTCAGGAGATAGAATTAGCCCATCTCCAAAAGCCTCCAAATTTATAAAAAAAATTGAGCATGATGTATCCTAAAACTGGACAACCTGGAATTAAGTCCAGCTTTAAAACGAAACCTGAAATAGATATCATACATCAAAATGACCTCAGGTCCACACAAAACACATTAAAATCAACACCTATGGGCTTTGTGCCCACATCATCTATCAACACTCAAGGGCTCTATGCCCACAACATCATAAGCAATCAAAACATTTACTTAATATATACAAACAGCGTGCTCAGCACGACAAATAAAATATTAATCACAAATCCTAGACCTTTAAAAAAATTCCAAGACACTTGCGAGGGTGACTGCCGCTGGGGTGATCTGCGTCTCGAGCATGACTTCCAAAGCTATCTTGGTTTACCTATCTGGAAGCCAACTTGCAAAACTAGCAAACTGGTTTGGTGTGAGTTATAAAACTCAGTAAGTAACCATGCTCATACTACAAACAAAACATACAAGTCAAACATATAAGCAGCTTATCAGAATTATTAAATTATTATAAGTTCAGATTTATCATTTTTTATTATCCTTATATTTTACCATGTCAAATTCTCATATCTACATATTCATATATATGCCAATCTATTAGCCAAACATTCAAATCACACAAGACATCAATACAAATATCACATAATAAATCAAACAACCTTCCATCATTTCAAAAAAAACTTCCTTCCATTTTGATAACCTTACGTTAGCTTAACATTCGTGACTTATACACTTTCACGTATATTAGTTCAGAAATCATAGCCCACTTCTCTTACATTCATGCAAATCCAATTTCAGAATTCTACAACACATTATCAAAATTCTACAAACATATTCAATCTCTCTCATAATGTATGCACATATAATAACAAACTTGCAAACACACTTATAACTTCTTATATTCACGCCGGTTTTCAAGTCATTCATTCATTCCAGAATAGCGCACACAGTCCATACATATCTCGGATTCTGTCTCACACAGTTACACTCAAACATACATACAGTCATCGTGCAACCAATAATGAAGCATACATAACAACCAATACATTATAAAGCACATAACCAAACAATACATACATATGGCTAGCTTACACATAAAATGCTTGTACGGAACTCATTACCTATTTTAAAATAGATATGAGATGAATTTCGTTCGAACGGATCCCTAACCATCTCGACTACTACACCACGAGATTATCAACCAATCAAACATACACACATGCAAACATATCATGTGACACAAACTCATCATACGATTTCACATACACAAACATATACATAACCAACATTGCTTTATCATCTGAATCGTCATACACATGCGTATATACATCAAACATATGAATATACCCATTACTTCGAATTGCGATATCATAGCCTTTTTACAGTTCTCATATCCTTTACTTATCGATTAAGCATACACCATTTCAGAATTCTTATCTGAAATATTAATACATTATCTTACCAAATATACATTTTCATTCATATACCTATTCTACCAATCACGTACTTTTTGTTGGGGTTATAAAGGGAATTACCGGGTTAGCGCAGCGGAACGCGAAAATCAGAATTTTTCGATTTCAAAATTTTTTCTTGGATCAATTAAATAAACTTATTTATTTAATTACCCAATACTTAAAATATGAAATTTTAACCCAAGAAATCAAATTTCTTGTAATTCCCAAAATGACCCAATAATTTTGTGTTTTGATCATTTTGGTCCTTAAATTGTCAAATACATATTTAAGTGACTCCAAATCAATCTCAAAATGATTTAAACATGTCCAACACATCAAAATACAATTTGCAATAAAAATTCCAATTTTTTATGAAATTGGCGAGAGCACCGAGTATTTTTCCAAGATTTACAATTTGGTCATTTTTTTTTTCAAAATATGTCAAGATCAAATCCAATCAATCAAAAATTTAACATACATCATATATACATCACATATATGAAAAGCCCCAAATTTGGAAAGGGTTATGAACCCTAATCTTACAAATTATCCAAATGACCAAATTTCACCAAATTAATAAAATCCAACACTTTAATTCAATCTTTACTACACCAAACAAGCCTCACCATCATGAAACAACTCAATAAAAATTCTAGGTCATCAATGAGTGGCTAAGCAACTCTAGAATTGCAACTTGATTACTAATTAATCATTAGAATGCTTAATAATAAATTATAAGCATGCTTTGTTCATACACACATGCAACATATTTCCAACAAGTTTCCAATCAATTAATTTACATAATTGAAGAGTCGAGAAAATTCTAAGCAACACATGTTGAAGTTTAGAAACATGGAAACAATTTTCATAATGAAGAAAGTTGGAAATTACTTACAAAATCCAAGTTTTTCCTTGAGCTTTTCCTTTGTTCTTTTTTCTTTTCTCTCAAACTTTTTCTTAGTAAATATTTGGTAACTTGTTATGTTTAACAAAAATGAAACGAAAACAATTTATACTTCACTTATAACCTTGGCCGAAAATGATGAATAAATAAATATCAAATATTTAATTTTTGTTTCAATTTGATTTGTTGAAGTTTACTTGTTCTATTTGATAACCTTTATCAAAAAGAATCAACAAGTGAACCAACCAAATCATGCCATTTCCTAACTATAATCATAACAAAAGATATTTATATTCAATTAATTTAATTATTTAACAATTAAATAATTAAATACAAATATCTTAAATATATGTATTATATTTACATTAAATATCTCAAATACATATATTAACGATATATGTCAAATATCATAATTTGACAATTAATTAATGTGTATTTAATAATATCAAATTTTAAATACAAATACACATTAATTAGGAAATGACCATTAGGTCATTCGCATGTATTTTTCGTTTAACAGTTAAACGATTTATAAATAATCACTATTATTCACAAAAGTTGCCCTAGTGCTCTCCGAGTATATTTCACTAGTGAGACTCTCTAGATTCTGACATATCTGTCACGAAATCAAATTTCGTGTCTATAATCTACCCACCCGTAAATTATGACGAACACGGATAAACTCTCTGAACCATACAGGTCGAGGTCATTGCATATGTATAATCCCTTTGTCACAGGTATCCGGATTATTCCAGAGATATAGATATAAACGTCAAATCTCTATAGATATTATCATGTCGACGTTTCTATTAGTAATCCATTAATAACACTTAGAAATAATGTCTACAGTGTACCACGGGCCTATGGATTTAACATATTGCTAATTCCATATTGAATACCTATGCTCTGTATACAGAACTGACGGATCCTTTCTTGATACACACAGGATATCCTAAGCATCAGTCCACACCCAACGAACAGGTGGAGGTATGATATAAATAGATCGGTGACGTGACTACCATCTAGGTGTGAAGGATAACTCATATATCCACAGTGGTATCTCAAGTCAAAGAATCACTATGCTCACTCAACCCGAGAAGATTCTTATTAACGTTAGTGTACCAACCATTAAGAATCTTCGATAAGTCGTTCAGTGTTTATCTGCTCTAAACACCTACACGTCTATACGAGTCTCCAAGACTCATGGTTCATTGAGAAACCATTGGAATCCAAGATTCCAATATACGACATGTATCAGTCTCAACGGGTTTACTTTACAGATCAAGTAGTGTAAACCTTGACCAGAAACTGTCTAAGAATGACAACGTCATGATACAACTCAATGTCAGTTGCGACGTTTTTGCAACAGTATCATAACTAATCATTCTAAGGTCTATTACGTCTTTACCATATATAAGAGGATGTTATATAATAGAAACTGTTTATTTTATTCATAATAAAATGTTACATTAGTATTTACAAGGAAATAAATAATAAAATTGGCGCTCAGAGCACCAACCCTAACAAAATCTCCCACTTGCTCTAGTGCCAATATCGATTGTATCTAATACCAATCGACTCCAAATATTTATCAAATAACTTCGGAGGAATGGCCTTGGTAAGCGGGTCTACTACATTATTTTCACTCGGCATCTTGCACACGATAATATCCCCTCGCGACACAATCTCTCGAATGATGTGGTACTTTCGTTCCACATGCTTCGACTCTGATGCGCCACTCTGATTCCTTTGCTTACGTAATGACTCCAGTATTATCACAGTATAATGGGATCGGATTCTCGATATTTGGGACTACTCCCAATTCTGTGATAACGCTCTTAACCTATACAACTTCCTTTGCAGCTTCAGAAGCTGCAATATATTCTGTCTCTGTGGTGGAATCAACTGTCGACCCCTATTTGGAACTCTTCCAACAAACTACACCTCCGTTAAGGGAAAACATGAATCCTGATGTAGACTTTCTATCATCAGGATCCGATTGGAAATCAGAATCCATATACCCATTATCTTGCAGTTTTTTTCCTCCATATATAATAAACTTATCCTTAGTACCTTTAAGATACTTGAGGATATATTTAATGGCCATCCAATGGTCATTTCCTGGATTGGATTGATACCTGCTGGTCACACTAACTGCGAAGTTGATATCATGCCTTGTACATAACATGGCATACATGATGCTGCCCAAACACGAAGCATAAGGCAGATTAGACATTCTAATCTTCTCATCTTCTGTTTTCGGACACATCTTCTTTGAAAGATGTAAGCCATGTCTGAATGGTATGTTTGCTGTCTTACAGTTACCAAAATTGTACCGTTATAAAATCTTATCTATGTATATTAATTGGGATAACCCAATAAGCTTCATTTATCTATCTCTATAGAGTTTTATGCCTAAGAAATAAGAAGCTTCACCCAGGTCTTTCATGGAGAAATTCTTACAGAGGTGAGCATTGACGACTTGCATCATCCCGATATCATTCCAAATGATAATGATGTCATCAACATAGAGAATTAAAATACCACCATACTCCCACTGGTATTCTTATACACACAGGATTCTTCTGAATTCTTTAGAAAACCAGAAAATTTGATTATCTCGTCGATTCGAAGATTCCAACTTCGTGAAGCCTGTTTAAGTCCATAAATGGACTTCTTCGGCCTGCATACCATGCCCAAGTTCTCTCTGGATGCAAAACCCTCCAGCTGTTCTATATAGATTTCTTCATCAAGAAACATATTTAGAAAATCCATTTTGAAATCCATTTTCCAAATCTCGTAATCATGGTAAGCGGCAATAGACAACAAAATCGTTATAGACTTTAACATTGCAACTGGCGAAAATTTTTCATCGTAGTCGACACCAGGTCGCTGCGAGTAACCTTTAGCTACCAGTCGAGCCTTAAAGGTTTCAACCTTTCGCCCACGCTTCCTTTTGTAAATCCATTTACAACCGATAGGAACAATTCTTTCAGAAAGCGGAACCAAGTTCCAAACTTGATTCTCATGCATTGAGTCTATCTCGGATTTCATAGCGTCTTGCCACTTCACGGAGTCAATGTCCAACATCGATTCTCTATAGGTAAAAGGGTCAGTCTCTTCCGCTAAGAAAACATCGAGTCTTTTTTCTTATATCAAATACAAGCGTTCATGAGGTCTAGATACCCTTTGCGACCTACGCAGTGTGTGTGTTGAAGGTTCTTCATCTTCTTGAACTTCAGGTTCCTCTGTTGGTTCATTGGTTCCAGGTTGTAATTCATCAAGTTCAACATATCTATGATCACCACCTTCTGACAAACATTCTATCTCTAGAAATTTTGTGAAGAGAGCTACAAACACATTTTGATGCTCGGTATCATAAAACAAATATCCTTTCGTATTTGAAGGTTATCCAACAAACATAAACTTATGCCCTCGAGGCAAAAGCTTATTATACTGAGCCATCCTGACGTATGCATGACACCCTCAAATCTTAACATAACTAAGATTTGGTTTCCTACTGGTCCATATCTCATACAGAGTCATAGGAACAACTTTGGAAGGAATCTTATTCAAAAGATGTTCGGCAGTTAAAAGAGCATAACCACATAAGTAATATGGCATATCTGTATAACTCAACATCGATTGAACCATATCCAATAAAGTCCAATTTCTCCTCTCAGACACTCTATTGTGCTGTGGAGTACCCGGAGGAGTATATTGAGCGAGAATCCCATTTTCCTTTAAATAATCAGTGAACTATTCACTCATATATTCACCGTCTCGATCAGATCGAAGGCATTTAATATATTGACCAGTCTGTTTTTCTACTTCATTTCGAAATTCTTTGAACTTTTCAAAGGTTTCCGATTTATGTTTCATCAGATAAACATAACTATACCGTGACACACCCGAAAATGGGGCTTTGGTCATTTTACCCAGAATGCAAGATTCGCAAGTTGGATAAGGTTCAATGGTGAGATCATGTATCAAACCATTCCTAACCAACTGGGTTAGGCGTTTCACGCTTATATGACCCAACCTCATGTGCCACAGTTTAGTATTATTTATATAAGATTGTTTACATTTATTAATTCCAGTATTAAAGATATCTTGTGAGGTACGCAATATGTAATGACCATGCTCATTTGGACAACAAATGATCTGCATATTATTTCTATCATATAAATACAAAGAACGATTCTTAACATTTACATTATATCCTTCAGTATCTAATACAAAAAGTGACATAATATTCGCCACACATCCTGGCACAAAAAAGCAGTCATGTAACAAAAGTCTCCCACTGGGTAAGGGAATCTCGCACCAGCCCACTACAACCGCATCCAGAGAGTCGCCACTCCCGAATCGCAATTGCATATCCCCTGATTTCATCCGTCTACTTTCCGTCAGCACCTGCAACGTACTGCAAATATGAATAGGACAAGCAGAATCTAAAATCCAATTAGATGTCATAGGTTCAAAAGCCAATGAGATATCAATAATAGGAAAAATAAAAGTACCTGATGTCGATGCTCTTTCCCTCTTTATCTGTGCGAGGTAGTCTGGAGAGTTTCTTTTCCAGTGCCCGACTTTCTGACGGTGATGGAATTTGTCTTTAGAAGCTCTATTAGGCTCCACTACCTTAGCCCGCAGAGGAACATTGAAACCTTTCTTCTTCTTTCTTATAGTCTTCTTCCCATTCGACTTGGATTGGGAAGAAGCGGAAAGTGAAGTGGGTTTCGAAAGGCGATTCATAAATCCCTTCTTTAAATCTTCCTCCAGTGTGAGAAGCACCTATGCAACTCACAGTAAGAGCAGTGAATCCCATTCATGATGAAGTACATGACAAACTGGCGATATGACGCTGGGAGCGAACCAAGTATTGTAGGGGTTTTAGGGGCTTAATCCGGTAACGCAGCGGAAACGGTGGAAAATCAAATTTTCCGATTTCAAAACTTTTTCTCGGATTAATTAAATAAACATATTTATTTAATTATCCAATAATCAAATTATGAAATAAAATTCAAATAAATCATATTTAAGTGAATTTACCGAATTGCCCTTATACTTGGTACTTTGTCCATTTTAGTCCGAAATTGATCAAATCAATTTTGAATGATTCTAAATAATTTCTAAGATGAACTTAGCATGTTCAAAACATTAAAACACCAAGACAACACAAGTGCCCAAAAATTGGACTCATGGCCGAATGCACCTCTCAAGTGCATTATTGTGCACTTTGTCATTTCATGCTTTAAAACACATCAAGATGTAATCCAATCAACATGAAACTTTATATGCATCATATAAACATCCAAATACACAACATATATGAAAAGCCCCAAATTTGGAATTGGTCATGAACCGTAATTTTTCAATTTCATCAAATTGGACAAATTAGACCAAATTGGTTAAATCAAATACTTCAATCATGTTTCTTCCATCCAATCAAAGTCTCAACATAATGAAACAACTCAAGATCAAATCTAGGTCATCTAAGAGTGGGTCAACAACTCTAGATTAGCAACAAGGTTTCCAAAACCTTAAAAGAACACTTATTACTACAATAGCCATAAGCTTCCTTCATCATACATGCTCTACACTTTCACCAAAACTTCCATCTTAAAAAACACAAAGAATAAAGAAAGAAATAACCTAAGAACATCATATGTTAAATCCTAGATCCTAAGGAACATTTTCCTTTCTAATAGTAAGTTGGAGAAACTTACTAAAATCCAAGCTTTCTTTGGTTTCTTCTTTCTTTCTCACAAGCTTTCTTTGGTTTCCATTAATGGAGTTTTCTTTTAAAATGTATTAGGTTAAGAATGAAATGAAATGAAAAACAATATATACTTGCACAAGAAATGCCTTGGCCGAATTTCACTAATGCAAATACAAGTCTTGTAATTTCATTTTCATTTCAATTCAATTTAGTCAACTTGCATAAATATCCTAATAACACTTTATTAGATATTTAATTAAGTCAACAAAGGCAACCAAAAAATATAACTCTTATATTTTAAGGTCATGGCATAAATTATGAAGAAAAAATAAAGAAAAATGATATTTCAATTTTAAACATTTTAAACAAATATCAAAGAAGTCAAATCCAATTTGACTACCATTTCCTTTACTTTAAAGTCAACATTAAACACTTATAATCATTTCCTAACTTTATCATTTGGTGATATATTTATATTTTAATTATATTAATCATTTAACAATTAAATAATTAATTAAATACAAATATATCAAATATATGTATTATATTTACCTTAAATATCTCAAATACATATATTAATGATATATGTCAAATACCTTTATTTGACTATTTATTAATGTGTATTTAATAATATCATATATTAAATACAAATACATATTAATTAGGAAATGACGGTTTGGCCCGTTCGCATGTATTTTTCGTTTAACGATTAAACGATTTATAAATAATCATCATTATTCATAAATGTTGCTCTAGTGCTCTACGAGTATGTTTCATTATTGAGACTCTCTAGATTCAGGTATATCCGTCACGAAATCCAATTTCATGTCCATAATCTATCCACCCGTAGATTATGACGATCACGGATAATCTAGCTGAATCATACAGGTCGAGGTCATTGCATACGTATAATCCCTCCGTCACAGGTATCCGGATAATCCCAGAGATATAGATGTACACGTCAAATCTCTATAGGTATTATCCCGTCGACGTATCTATTAGCAATCTCTAAATAACATTCGGAACTTACTTCCGAAGTATACTGTGGCCACAGATTTAACAGACTGCTAATAATATATGGACTACCTATGCTCTGTACACAGAACTGACGGATCCTATCTTGATACTCACATGATATCCTGAGGATCGGTCCACACCCAATGAACAGACGGAGGTCTGATCTAAAAAGATCGGTGATGTGACTGCCATCTAAGTGTGGAGGATGTCTCATACATCCACAATGGTATCTCAAGTCGAATGACCACTATGCTACTCAACCCGAGAAGATTCTTATTGACGTTGGTGTACCATCCATTAAGAATCTTCGGTGAGTCGTTCAGTGTTTATCCACTATAAACACCTACACGTCTATACGAGTCTCCCTAGACTCATAGTTCATTGGGATAAACCATCGGACCAAGTCTCGATATACGACATGTACTGGTCTCAACGGATTTGACTAACCGACCCGTGTTAGCAAATCTTGACCAGGAACTATGTTTGATAATATACATATAGCAGTGACACTTCCCAATGTCAATTACAAACTAACTTTGTAACTGTGTACTGCATTATATATTATCAGGCCTTTGTCTAATATATACATATCACTAAACCACATTTAGTTTCAATCTAATAGTAATTAGATCGAATACGTATATAAGAACAAGAGGTGCAACCATAAATAAGTAATATTATGGAATAAGGGGATGTTCGTATTCATGAATCAGACATAAATACGGTCCGGATTGGCGCTCTGAGCACCAACCCCAACAATTTCTCCCACTTGCTCTAGTGCCAATCCACGGTATCATATACACATCTCAATGTGTATCTTATGCACATGGCCCTCAAAAGCTCACCAGTACTTAAGAGGTAGGCAACCTGAAACAAGTTCGCTATGACATATTGAGTTTGTCAAACAAACTCCATCGTTTCCCAGAGTCAGCATCATTCATATTTTGTAGAATCTAAATTATACATTAATATGACTCTGATGCTACATCTTGTGCTATTGCTACTGAGTTGTCCAAGTATTTAGGGATCAAATCCAAAATACTATGCGAACAACCGCAAGCACAATAACAATTCAAAACTTCTATTTTATAAGGTCACTATGCAACTTATAAGTCAATACTTCATAAGTTGCATTTAATTCCACTATAAAAGTAGAATCATTCGTGACACTCCCAATGCATCTTTTCTGACTCTTTATGACGTAGACTGTCTAACGTCATAATTAGTCTCAAAACTAATATAACCCTAATGGTTGCAGACAATATTTTCCATGAATTAGAAACTCGTTCTTAATATCTCAAAGATCACAAAGAACGTGTTTCAAGATCCATCATATGGTCTATAGGATGTCAAAATAACTCGTAACAATTACGATTAAATCAACATCGATAATCGCACATAATAAAGTATTCACTATGTCATCATCAAATGATACATAATATTGTTTAGACATTCTAATCAATATCTCTTTCGAAAAATGAATCATCATTTACGAAAGATGAATACTATGTATAAGACATACAATAACTGTCGAACAGTTATACTAACTGTCATACAGATAGCCTTGTTATGTCCTTCATTATATCATATCTAATGTACAACTAATAGTAGTATCTCACAAGTCTCCAAGTTTCATATCATATATAAAACTTTATATCAAATATAACAGAGACTACTCCCACTGCTTTCACGGAGTAAAGAAAACTTAGGTAAATCTTTTACCTCACAAACATCTCATTATTACTATAATAATGACAATGTCGTTAAGATATATAACACTAGAAAGTAATTTGTACGCTCCCACCAACCCTTCTAATCACATATGTATTCTTTATACTTTGACAAGATCAGACAATCTGACGATATCAAAAAACAGAGAACACAGATTTTCGGAAGACTTATCTGAGTCTACAATAGGCTCTATAAGCTAGCACACTAAACTGCGATCTCAGCTGAACACAAACTCTAGGGCCATTTCAGAATGAACTCTTCAAATAAGGAAATCACAACTGATCTCTTACCTGAATAAGTCATCCAAAAATGCCACTTTGCATTCTTTAGCTAAAATATACAGTTTATTATCAACATTAACCAATATATCTTTAATTGTTCAATTAGCGTGACTAGAGATAAGTTTTCTCAGAATCTACAATAGATTGCTGAGTATAACTTTTCTCACTGTCATACTGTAAAGGTCAAACCTTTAATAAGCTCACATTGCTTTCGCTGCGCAAACAATTAGCACATATCATGAACTAATTCATAATGAAAGCGTAATCAAGTTCAAAACTTGATCATAGTAAGCTATGAACAATCTTAGATCTATGGTTCAATGGTGAACTTCCAGAATCGATATCAAATATCGCTTCCATTATAAGTTATAGGATAATTTTTCTTCAGTAAGAAAACAACGGAACCATTAAGTATCAAATACTCGTGAATGATTCTGCTATCCTATTGGACTTGTACGGAAGATGTATAAGGGTTGTTTCATCTTATTAATTACGTAGTTCCATTTATAATTTATCATTCTCACATTTGACTTCAATAAGTCAAGTCTTTTCTACAATAGTTAACATCTGATGTTACACACCAAGTAATAAAACGATTTTATTACTTAGGTCGTAGGAAAGATATTCTATTAAATAGAATACAATATTCTATTAAACAGAATAAATGATAAACTTTTACTTATACCTCCGAGGTGTAAGTAATTTCCATTATATAACTTTTATATAAAAGAAAGATTGAAATCTCAAACTTTTCAAGATTCAATTTTCTACCTATACATATCATATATGCAACTGTAGAAAATAATGGAACATTAATTAAAGAGATGAATTAGTGTTACTGGAGTATAACCCCAAGAGTATTGAAACTAATTCGGTAACATTCAATATCAGACGAATCAAATCATATAAGATTCGATTGCTCCCACTACTCAATTCCATCAAGATGGAATCGTGGAAGAACAATATTGAATATGAATCATATTCACTAAATAACCTTAGAACTAACTGCTTTAAATTCATACGTTTGATCGTATCAAAGATCTTTGAACAGTTCAAAGACATGTAATGAATTTTGAGGATATAATTCTCTAAAACCTTTAGATTGAATATATTTGAACAAGTCAAAAATGTTCAATCTATGTTTCATCAGAACAGGTTGAAAGTTATTGATACTTTCAAGACTTTCAATATGTGTTCCTTTAGAAACACGTAACTAAGTTATGACAATTCATCAACTAAGTTACGAAGTATAGAAAACTACCTTAAGCAATTACAATTTATTAAACTACATACATCCAATGTATCAGTTAAATAAATTTGGTGGTCCAATGACAATCATTGGTTAAACAAGATCTTAATCACTTTCCTAAATACAATATTCATTAAATGGATAAGGATGTGTGGTGTGATCTCATATCAAACCATCCTTTACCATACGGAATAAACATCTAATGTATAAGTGATTAAACTCATAAAGCACTGTTCTAAATTATTTACATTACCGAATAATTTTTCGTAATGTTTATCTTTATGTCAATGACACTACTAGTTATATTTAAAATATATAACAATTGTTTATTAAGAACAAGTAACTATCCAATAGTCGCAAGTTCCGATATCAAATATCAAAACAATCGTTAACTAATATTTTTTAAATAACTAGACGGGAGATCTGGTATCCAATACCTATAGTTGTAGTATTTGTGAAAATCGATATTTTCTATACACAACTATACACATCTCCTTTCTTTAGCTTTGCTATTTGCATTCAACTATTCACAACAATTGCAAATAATTGATTAGCAAATTGTGTCAGACACATTGCCTCTAAAGGTAATTAAAGCTAAGAAACGTTATTACTAGATAAACAAATACCTAATGGGGCTTTCTTAATGCCAGTCAAGAATCTCGAGACATGAACTAATTCAAGTCAATTCTTACTGCATAAGAAACTATTCTCTCTAAAGTATTATATCCTAAAAGGGATATCTATCTAGATTATCTATCATGACTTAGAAACTAAGTCATTAACCATCTTTATTTTTTGAAGAAAAACGGAACAATAGTTCCCGATGGTTTAGACCAATCTAATAATATCCTAGTCTATTAGTATCTAGAACCTATTCTAGAATAACTGCAACCAAGAGTCAAGTCAGATAACATATCAAAATATGTGTGCAGTGAATTAAAAGTTTAATTCTATCTAATATAGATTAAGGAAAACAATCAAGCGGCTATTTCCATGATAATACACACTGCCAAAGTTAAGGAATTTTAAACTTAGCAGTGTCTCCCACTATTTTACGTAATACCGTAATCCCCAACGGAAAAATGAGAATTCAATAATTAAATTGAATTCCATAATGGGAAGTGGACCCCATGAATATATTTCGACTCACAGCAGAGGCATGGTCTCGCCTACGTATATTCACAGGTAGACAACTCATTTGTCAATCACTCACTAGTGACTCCTGGGTTTCCGATCCTGGTCGTTTCTCGTTGTCGCTGCTAAGGCAGGCCCACAAGGAGACGTACCAAGGTTAAACTCGTCAATGATAAACTCAAGTTACTTGCGTAACCCTGACAGCTAGGGCACGTTCAGGATTCCGCTTTCGCTTGAATTTATCTAGTATCTAATATACATCCGGCATAAATAAATCTATATCGCTACACCCTCACAGCAGAGGCACGGTCTCGGATGTAGTAACGGAAAAATATTTATAAACTGTATTGACAAGACGGACCAAGAAACAAGTATTCCAAATACTAGTTACTATAAAACCTTATTAAGCGAGAATATTCCATTAAGTGTCATACACCCTAAATCTAATCAAATTAGATTATAACAAGCATGTATAAAGTCAAGAAAACATGATTGAACATTGAATAAAACAAGCTAATCATTTTATGGAGGCCTAGAATCAGACTCGCTCTGATACCATTTTGTAGGGGTTTTAGGGGCTTAATCCGGTAACGCAGCGGAAACGGTGGAAAATCAAATTTTCCGATTTCAAAAATTTTTCTCAGATTAATTAAATAAACATATTTATTTAATTATCCAATAATCAAATTACGAAATAAAATTCAAATAAATCATATTTAAGTGAATTTACCGAATTGCCCTTATACTTGATACTTTGTCCATTTTAGTCCGAAATTGATCAAATCAATTTTGAATGATTCTAAATCATTTCTAAGATGAACTTAGCATGTTCAAAACATTAAAACACCAAGACAACACAAATGCCAAAAAATTGGACCCATGGCCGAATGCACCTCTCAAGTGCATTATTGTGCACTTTGTCATTTCATGCTTCAAAACACATCAAGATGTAATCCAATTAACATGAAACTTTATATGCATCATATACACATCCAAATACACAACATATATGAAAAGGCCCAAATTTGGAATTGGTCATGAACCATAATTTTTCAATTTCATCAAATTGAACAAATTAGACCAAATTGGTTAAATCCAATACTTCAATCATGTTTCTTCCATCCAATCAAAGTCTCAACAGAATGAAACAACTCAAGATCAAATCTAGGTCATCTAAGAGTGGGTCAACAACTCTAGATTAGCAACAAGGTTTCCAAAACCTTAAAAGAACACTTATTACTACAATAGCCATAAGCTTCCTTCATCATACATGCTCTACACTTTCACCAAAACTTCCATCATCAAAAACACAAAGAATAAAGAAAGAAATAACCTAAGAACATCATATGTTAAAGCCTAGATCCTAAGGAACATTTTCCTTTCTAATAGTAAGTTGGAGAAACTTACTAAAATCCAAGCTTTCTTTGGTTTTTTTTCTTTCTCACAAGCTTTCTTTGGTTTCCATTAATGGAGTTTTCTTTTAAATTGTATTAGGTTAAGAATGAAATGAAATGAAAAACAATATATACTTGCACAAGAAATGCCTTGGCCGAATTTCACTAATGCAAATACAAGTCTTGTAATTTCATTTTCATTTCAATTCAATTTAGTCAACTTGCATAAATATCCTAATAACACTTTATTAGATATTTAATTAAGTCAACAAAGGCAACCAAAAAATATAACTCTTATATTTTAAGGTCATGGCATAAATTATGAAGAAAAATAAAGAAAAATGATATTTCAATTTTAAACATTTTAAACAAATATCAAAGAAGTCAAATCCAATTTAACTACCATTTCCTTTACTTTAAAGTCAACATTAAACACATATAATCATTTCCTAACTTTATCATTTGGTGATATATTTATATTTTAATTATATTAATCATTTAACAATTAAATAATTAAAAAAATTAATTAAATACAAATATATCAAATATATGTATTATATTTACCTTAAATATCTCAAATACATATATTAATTATATATGTCAAATACCTTTATTTGACTATTTATTAATGTGTATTTAATATATCATATATTAAATACAAATACATATTAATTAGGAAATGACGGTTCGGCCCGTTCGCATGTATTTTTCGTTTAACGATTAAACGATTTATAAATAATCATCATTATTCATAAATGTTTCTCTAGTGCTCTACGAGTATGTTTCATTATTGAGACTCTCTAGATTCAGGTATATCCGTCACGAAATCCAATTTCATGTCCATAATCTATCCACCCGTAGATTATGACGATCACGGATAATCTAGCTGAATCATACAGGTCGAGGTCATTGCATACGTATAATCCCTCCGTCACAGGTATCCGGATAATCCCAGAGATATAGATGTAAACGTCAAATCTCTATATGTATTATCCCGTCGACGTATCTATTAGCAATCTCTAAATAACATTCGGAACTTACTTTCGAAGTATACTGTGGCCACAGATTTAACAGACTGCTAATAATATATGGACTACCTATGCTCTGTACACAGAACTGACGGATCCTATTTTGATACTCACAGGATATCCTGAGGATCGGTCCACACCCAACGAACAGGCGGAGGTCTGATCTAAAAAGATCGGTGACGTGACTGCCATCTAAGTGTGGATGATGTCTCATACATCCACAGTGGTATCTCAAGTCGAAGGACCACTATGCTACTCAACCCGAGAAGATTCTTATTGACGTTGGTGTACCATCCATTAAGAATCTTCGGTGAGTCGTTCAGTGTTTATCCACTATAAACACCTACACGTCTATACGAGTCTCCCTAGACTCATGGTTCATTGGGATAAACCATCGGACCAAGTCTCGATATACGAAATGTACTGGTCTCAACGGATTTGACTAACCGACCCGTGTTAGCAAATCTTGACCAGGAACTATGTTTGATAATATACATATAGCAGTGACACTTCCCAATGTCAATTACAAACTAACTTTGTAATTATGTACTGCATTATATATTATCAGGCCTTTGTCTAATATATACATATCACTAAACCACATTTAGTTTCAATCTAATAGTAATTAGATCGAATACGTATATAAGAACAAGAGGTGCAACCATAAATAAGTAATATTATGGAATAAGGGGATGTTCGTATTCATGAATCAGACATAAATACGGTCCGAATGGCGCTCTGAGCACCAACCCCAATAAGTATGACATTCTGTCCTGGAGTATTATTGAGAGGGAAGTCATTGCGCCTCAATTGCTCGATCAAATCGATCAAATGAAGCACATGTCGGGCTCACAGCCTGCCCCTCATCAAGTTTAGAATGGAACAGTTCCATTGCCACTCTATAAACCACGACCTGTTCCTGGTTCATGAACGATTCACGAAGTTGTGTCATCATGCTATATACATCGTGTATCTCAAAGTATTGCCTCTTCAGTTCAGGAGAAAAAGAACTGAGAATGAATTACTTAACTCTTAAATCATCATCTTTCCATTTACGGAAGTCTCCATCTCTTCAGGCGATGAATCTGGAGATATAGCAAGCGGTAATGGACCTTCCAAAATATATCTCATCTTTTCGGATCCAAGGACAATCCTCAAATACATATCCCAATCCGCAAAGTTCTCGACGCCCTTAAGCTTATTTGTATCAAGCATACGAGCAAAAGGATTGGTTGAAGGTGCCACCATCACAAATCTATCAAATAGACAGTGAATCAACGGTTAGCAGATAGAATAGTTTCATATTATATCATAAAGCATTAAATAGATCATGGATTTTTAATCTAAAAATACCCCTCCCACTATTTCATGCAAAACTGTAATCCCCAGACAGAATACAAAACATGCGATAATCAAATCATAATATAATAGTGAAAGGTGGACCCCATGAATATATTTCAGCTCACAGCTTTGGCACGTTCTCGCCTACGTATATTCATTAGGTAGACAACTCATTGTCGATCACTCACCAGTGACTTCAGGGTTTTCGATCCTGGTCGTTTCTCGTTCTGATAGCACAGCGGAACGCGAAAATCAGAATTTTCTGATTTCAAAAAATTTTCTTGAATCAATTAAATAAATTTATTTATTTAATTACCCAATACTTCAAATCTGAAATTTTAACCCAAGAAATCAAATTTCTTGTCATTGCCGAATGACCCCATAATTTTGTGTTTTGATCATTTTGGTCCTTAGATTATCAAATACATATTTAAGTGATTCCAAATCAATCCCAAAATGATTTATACATATCCAACACATCAAAATACAATTTGTAACAAAATTCCAAATTTTTATGAAATTACCGAGAGCACCCAGTATTTTCCAGGATTTGCAATTTGGTCATTTTTTGTTCAAAACATGTCAAGATCAAATCCAATCAATCCCAAATTTAACATACATCTTATATACATCAAATTACATCACATATATGAAAAGCCCCAAATTTGGAAAGGGTTATGAACCCTAATTTATAAATTATCCAAATGACCAAATTTCACCAAATTAATAAAATCTAACACTTTAATTTAATCTTTACTACACCAAAAAAGTCTCACCACCATGAAACAACTCAAGAATAATTCTAGGTCATCAATGAGTGGCTAAGAAACTCTAGAATGGCAACTTGATTACTATTTTATCATTAGAATGCTTAATAACAAATTATAAGCATGCTTTATTCATACACACATGCAACATTTTTCCAACAAGTTTCCAATCAATTAATTTATATAATTAAAGAGTAGAGAAAATTCTAAGCAACACATGTTGAAGCTTAGAAACAATGAAATAATTTTTTTGTTGAAGAAAGTTGGAAATTAATTACAGAATCCAAGTTTTGTCTTGAGCTTTTTGTAACACCCTGCCAGAGACAAGATGCTACCGGCAGGAGATAGGATTAACCTATCTCTATAAGCCTTTGAATTTACCGAAAACTCAGCATGATGTATCCTAAAATTGGAAACCCTGGATCGCAGTCCAGCATCAAACAGAATATAAGAAAACATCAAACCAATAAAAGGACCACAGGTCCACATAAAACTTATCAAAACCATAACCTAAGGGCTCCGCGCCCACATCATCTATCAATACTCAAGGGCTCTGCACCCACATCATCTATCAACACTCAAGGGCTCTGATGGTTCAAGAATCAACTCAATCGAAGTTCGTTTGCTATCTTTATAGCCGAGACAATAAACTTTTACGCATAGAACGTTAAAATCCGAAATCGTGTAACTAGTTATCGAAACCACACGTTTTCCAACGCGACGAAACTTCACTTTAAAATATTCTGATCTATTTTCTAACACAAAAACTCCGATTTTTTGATTGCCATCTAGTTCCAAGTCCTTAACTTTAATTCGGAAATCTTCCAGCACTGTTCTGAAAAACTCGGGATATTACATATTCCCCTCCTTATAAAAATTTCATCCTCGAAATTTATCCGTCCTTATTTCTAATCATTCGGAACCAATCGTATGTACATTACCATCTTGTCAGTATTTTGAAATCACCACACTTTACACCTTTTTCAAAAGTTATGTATCTCACACTCCAATACAAACTATGCTATTTCAAAATGAAACATATCGAATCTTATATTTTATACCATTAACACATCAAACTTATCATCTCTATTCACACTCATTCATAGAGACAGAAAGAAAGTCAAACACAGTTTCTATACTGCCAATCATATACATCATCTGAAACGAGGCACATAGCACATGTTCTTTACACAACCAAATACGGTTTCAAAACGAAAACTTAACACGAATTTCATACTATCTCTTTCATCCACAATATAAAACGGAACTCATTCATTTCACATCATCTCATTCTATATTATATATGTAAACGACATCAATATCAAAGTTTATATTCATAAATATCCCATCTCACACATAATTTTTTATGGATGGCAAGACAAACATCACCATTACAATCCTCAAAAGGTTCATGACTAACTATAAGCTTCCATACGTATTCTCATTACGAACATAATCTTTTATATCAACCAATACAACTATTGTCACAAGTCAAAAATCAGTCAACCTCTGTCATTATTAAAAATAGAAACGAAAAACAATCTCTTTTAAAAACCGTTTCGAAAATACATTTGAAATATTTTTTTACTGTAAACAAAATCAGTTTCGAAATCCATTATCATAAAACCATATCGTCCAGCATAACTCACTGGACGAAACATAAACGAGCGCCCAATGCCCGAATCGCGCGCATAGATCGGACAATGAACGAAACCATCCTGTATCGACAGAGGATCGGGTCTACCCACTGCAGTTGGGCAAACCCTTATATGAGCATCACGGAGGGTCAAAAACATAAAATCATCAAACACCGTGACGTAAATATATCATATCATATAATATCAAAAATAATGCAGAAATACATCAAATCAAAATGTAATTCTTTTGAAATCATTTCCCCCCCCTAAAACATAAATATATGTAAATCAAAAATAAATCTTTGATGCAAAATTTTCAAAATACATACCGATCGTCCACTGCTCAGTCGCGCGCATAAATCAGACAATGTACGGACCATGTTGACAGGGTAGTGGGCCAGCCATTTTCTGATGGTCTGGACCACATAACGAGCACCCCGGAGGCCAATCCGGAACGAAACATATACGAGCACCACAGAGGGTCAAAACATAAATCATCAAGCACCGTGGCGGAAATAGATTTTCGAGCGTCTCGGCGTAAACAAATTTTACTGTTTAAAAACATTAAAATCATTTTCGAGCACCGAGACAGAAACATATCGAAAAATCTAAAAACATGAAAATGTTAATCAAGCATCGACACGGAAACACTTTCTATATCCTTTATAATGAAAATCAAAACCTCTGAAAACTTTCTTTCTTTCTTTCCTTTTTTAAACTCTTTTATGTCAGAAATCAAATACCAAGTTTTCAAAACATGGTTCAAAATATCAATTCACAATTCAGACTATCAACATCATAAAATCTCTCATACCTTAAAACACCTTAAATTTACATTACTTACTTATACATATTGTTGGGGTTTTAGGCAATGGCGCATGCGGAAGCGAGGTTCAGGCGAAATCATAATTTTAAAACTTTTTAAATTACCGAATAAATTATTCAATATCCAATATGAATAACTCATTCATATTTCACCTAAACATATTCATTCGATATCAAATAATGACATAACTAGTTAAGAAACATCGCGAAACTTTTACGAAAATATTTTTTCGTAAAATGGCTTAAAACACATTTTTGTCCGAATCGACCAACCAACACACATGGGGGCTGCCCAGGTCAACTCCAATAGTGCTTGGGCAGTTCATGGGCTGCCCAAACAGTGGCCAATTCACTGTTTGTAAACCCAAAACTCACCCGGTAAACCAGAAACTCACCCGGTAACGCCGTTTTTTGCCGTTTTTGTATATTTCAACTCCGAAACAATTTCCGAAAATTGTTCCAATGCTCAAAACACATCCAATACATTTATACAACATAATTTTCATCACCAAAAACATAGAATTTGCATATCTGATTTTTGTAGCAAAAATATCATTTTTTATGCTATAAATCCAACTTTCTCAATATCAATCATATTAATACTAACACCAACCAAAGCCACCACCTATGAAGAACCCAAGAAAAATTATAGGAGTTACAAGAGTGTTCATAACACTCTAGAATGGCAACAAGTCATCAAATGACAAAATTGAATCAATATTACACTAATATCATCCAATCAAACTTCACACATACATCTAGCCTCCAAATCTATCCTCCAAATAAAAAAGGCCCAAAATATAAGAAAGAAAGAAACCTTAGAACATTTCTAGATACTCAAGAACAAGAAGTAAACTTTCTAAGTTTAAAAGGTATGAAGATTACCTCTAAATCCCCTAAAATCCTTAAACTTTTTCTTGATTTTCTTCACTTTCTTCCTTGATTCTTCAAGAAAATTTTTGGGTGCTATCTTTGAGATGGGTTTCTGCCATGGCTTACTTGAAATGAGAAAACAAAAATTTTCCACTTTAAATACAAGCCAAAACCGACTTAGGGGTTAAAAGAAGGGTATTTTGGTCATTTGGTCATTTAATCTCATTAAATAATAATAACCTTTAAGTTAACAAATTCAATTTGTAAGCTTTAAGCTTAATAAAACCATAACACATGTAACCAATAATAATCAAACATATTGCATAATAATTATGTAATATTGAAATAATCTAATAATCTAGATATTATGGGTGTTCACGGGTCGGGTTTTTTAATTTTTTTATGACCCGATCGGGTCGGGTCATTCGGGTCTTTTGACCTGAAACCTGAAATTTAAGAAGGTGACCCGCGCGGATCGGGTCGCAATGGGTCGGGTCAAAAAATAGCGGGTCGGGTCGGATCGCATAATATGCAGTGAATATAATATATATATTTTATTGATACAAATTTCACAAGATATGTGTGTAGTTGAAATGGAAAAATCTGAGATTAATTTATATTTAATCTCAGGTTCGAATCCCACCAGCAAGAACATTTTGTTTTTTGAAAAGAAAGAAAAAATAAAATTTTTAGAATTGTTAAAGGTGGGATTCGAACTTGGGACCACCTCAAGACCAAGTAAAAACTTTGCCATTCCAGCCACCATTCTTTCTCGTCAAAATTGTATTATTAAATATATATATTATAATTATAATATCATTTACATCGGATCGAGTCGGGTCGGGTTCGAGTTTTCTGTCAAAAACCCATGACCCGACCCAATATTTCGGGTCGGGTCCAAATTGACCTGAAATTGAAATTTAAAATTTATAAACCTAGCCGGGTCGGGTCGGGTCGGCCCGGGACGGGTTGGGTCGCGGGTCGACCCGACCCTATGAACCCCCTACTAGATATTTAATATTTAAACATCTAAATAATTAATTAATGCGATTATTATTATATATGTATTTTTATTTACATTAAATAACAAATACATATATTAATGACATGTGTAAAAATCTCATTTGACAAATAATTAACATGTATCAAATCAAATTTTGTATCAAATACAAATACAAATTAATTATCAATTGACCGAAATGCCCCTAATGCATGTATTTTGGTTTAACCGTTTAAACGACTCGAATTAACCCATTTAATCCGGTGAAGTATTACGAATAATCTATATTATTCATAACGAGTTGTCCAAGTGCTCAACGAGTACACTTCATATGGTGGGACTTTCTAAGTTTAGGTTTATTCGTCACGAAATCCAATTTCGTGTCCATAATTCACCCACTCGTAAATTATGATGACCACAGATAATCTCGCTAAACTATGCAAGTCGAGGTCATTGCATACATATAATCCATCCGTCACAGGCTATCCATATTATATCTGGGATATAGATAAGAACGTCAAATCCTTATGGTATAATATAGTAGACTTTCAAATTTACGATCTCTAAATAACACTCGGAACTCGCTTCCGAAGTTATACCACAGCCATGGATTTACTAGATCGCAAACACGTGTAGGATACTTATGCCCTGTACACAGGACTGGCGGATTCTATATTGATACGCACTGGATATCATGAGCATCAGTCCACACCCAACGAACAGGCGGAGGTCTGATATAAATAGATCGGTGACGTGACTGCCATCAAAGTGTGGAGGATAACTCATATATCCACTGTTGTATCTCAAGTCGAAGGACCACTATGCTCGCTCAACTCGAGAAGATTCCTATTGACGTTGGTGTACCATCTATTAGGAAATCTTCAGTGAGTAATTCAGTATTTATCAAATAAACACCTACATGTCTATACGAGTCTCCTGAGACTCATGGTTCATTGGGATTGTTAGGGTTGATGCTCAGAGTGCCAATCCGGATCGTATTTATATCTGATTCATAAAGACGAACAATTCTTTTTTTCCATAATATTACTTATTTAATGGTAGCACCTCTTGTATTTTATACACATATTCGATCTAATTGCAATTAGATATCTAATTATGATTAGATTGAAATTAAATCTAATTTAGTGATACGTGTATATTAGACAAAGACAGTAGGATTTAAAACGTAGTGTGCAATTACAACGTAGTTTGTAATTGACATTGAGAAGCGTCACTATAAGTTGTATGTCCTTAAATAAAGTTCCTGGTCAAGATTTACTAACACAGGTCGGTTAGTAAAATCCGCTGAGACCAGTACATGTCGTATATCGTGACTTGGTCCGATGGTTTATCCCAATGAACCATGAGTTTCGGGAGACTCGTATAGACATGTAGGTGTTTATTTGATAAAAACTGAACGACTCACTGAAGATTTCCTAATAGATTGTACACCAACGTCAATATGAATCTTCTCGAGTTGAGCGTGCATAGTGGTCATTCGACTTGAGATACAACTGTGGATATATGAGTTATCATCCACACATTGATGGCAGTCACGTCAACGATCTATTTAGATCAGACCTCCGCCTGTTCGTTGGGTGTGGACTGATGCTCATAATATCCTATGCGTATCAAGATAGAATCTGACATTCCTGTGTACAAGGCATAGACATCTTACACATGTTTACAATCTAGTAAATCCATGGTCGTGGTATAACTTTGAAAATCAGTTCCGAGTGTTATTTAGAGATCGTAAATTTGAAAATTCGACTATATTATACCGAAAAGATTTGACGTTCTTATTGTTGGTTTCTAATTAGGTCCCAAGATCATTAAATCAAGCACAAAATTCGCATGAATACACAAAGGCGTAAGGCGGAATACACACTCACATTGAACGGTTTGAGATGCGAAGAAGAACAAGACCATTTGGCCTCCTCCATGAAGCTCGATTTTGGTCATATTGAGCAGTGGGCTGCTTGGTATTTACTGGTTTGGTTCCTCCAAGATTCGGCCATGGGAGACACCATGGAAGCTCCAAGCTCCAAAAATGAATTCCAAGCTCAAGAAATCGTTTCCCTATCACCTTTGTATAACCCATGTGTGTGCTAGCACTCATTCTTCTTCTTTATTTTCGGTCAAACCAGAAATTTGAGGAAGAAATCGGCAGTGAGCCGTGAGAGGGAAAGAGAAAATGGAGGGAAGAAAGGTTTCCTAGAAACCGTGAAAGTGGAGAGAGAATTAGGAAAAGAAAAAATGAATTATGGTTTATATATTTTCCAAAAAGTAAATTAAACCATTTACCACTTTTTCAATTTTCCAAATGTCAAAAAAGCAAAAGTCAAAAGCAAAAAGCAATAATGCTTTTCAACTACTACATCAATCACTCAAATCAAGTGACAACTTGTCACATCACTCAAAGTGACAATTGATTTGACGCTTGATGTGATTAGCGATTTGACGCTTGATTTAACTGGCGTGTCGCACTCGAATTCGAAATGCGAATGCGCTCGCAAATAATCCCGGGCTCGGGTTCGCTAATTCCAAATTAACGAATTTTTCGTCACGACGCAATTAAACGATTACGCCTAGCGAAATCACTATTCATGTCGCTAACGAATTAATTCTAAATTAACTCATTCGCCCGAATTAAAATCTAATTTTAATTCCGCGTCGAAATCCAATTTCGTATAATATATCAAATATATTATTTTATCGATTAATTCCAAATTAATCGTTCTCTCTCTTTAATTAATATTTTATCCCAGATAAAATATCTCCGTAATTAATCCCAGATTAATTTTCTCTCTCTTCTAATTAATCCCATATTAATAAAGTGCGAGTCATACATCATCGGTGAATCTTCGAGAAGCAACCCATGAGATCCTCAGATATGTTGGCAGTAAATACGGTCGTCGGACTATCCGAACACGTAAGTACCTCGTACTACATTTGTACCGATTTACAAGACAAGGTTGGCTTCTAGCAAAGCGCCATGCCTACCCAATTCTCCAGAAATATCCTTATAGGAATATGTGATCTATATCAAGCGTAGTATACCGTAGTATTGCGTATTTCTGTCCAGTATCGGATGATCACGTGCTAGGCCTGGGGCTGGAATTGTGTCTGCCCCGTACGAAGCACATATCGGATGTCTGGTAACTAGTCTCTATAATCGGATATACATGACCTTGTCATAATATCCCGATAGCTCGAGCATTTAAGAGAACGAGTTCCGTATCCTACGTGACCATCATCTCCATATGACTGGAGTGACACATCCGTCTTGACATCACACCCAACACACTACGATTCTCAATATACCCAGCATTGGCGTACACAGAACCCGTTAAAGCCCTGGACGACCTCAACTAAAGTATATTGATTGTCATATGTATTAGCGATGCAAGTCTCAGGTTAAGACCAAATACACCTACCCTGATTGCAGACTCCCATAGATACATAGTCATACTACCAATAGGATTCGCGGGGGGTCTATCCAGAGCGAAGCTGTTTCCCGTACCATCGGTAAAACACAACCTCCTATTACACTTGCATGAGTATCCTATACCCAAATATATGAGAACTATGCCGTTGTGCCCTCACAAACGTGAACAAGTGTAATACTAGTCTTTTACGTATTATCGATGTCCAATCTTGATAATACTCTGACTAGGGATATTTAATGATTTATCCTTCGTGGACTGATACTGTCTCATATCATTCTCTGTCCAGGAACAAATCATAGGGACCTCTCATCATTTATATATCTAGGTGATCTAATCACAAATGATAAGAGTGCAATCTCCTTTGTCACATAGTTAATTTGTACAACAACACCGTGATCTGTACAAATAGTGACGCTATGGGTCATAATTGTCCAACAATCTCCCACTTGGCCTATAGCCAGTCACTCGAGTCTCTGACACCCGAACTATGTACGGTTGGCTCAAATTGCTGAGAAAAGCTTTCGTCAGCGGATTTTCATGATTATCGTCTGATGCGATTTATTCGATCATCACATCACCACGATGTATGATCCGAATGAATCAGATGAATAGTCGAAGTATATATATATCTGGATCGTTGATGAGACCATTAATTCTTTAGCCTGTGCTGACGCCTAGCTCAGCTGCTAACAGAACTATATCTAATCCAATTAGATTTGTTATTGACCCAGATGGCTTCTATTGCTGCCTCAGCTGCTGCAATTAACCCGTATTTGTTGTTTATTTGGTAACAGTATCTTGCTTGGAAGATTTCCAGTTCACTGTACCGTTATTCAAACTATATAGTATCGTTTGCGACTTTTAGTCGTCTTTATCGGTTATAGGAAACTTGCTATAGTGATCGCAGTCACTTCAAGTTCTCATTCTCCATAGACTAAGACAACATCCTTAGTTCTCTAAGATACTAATAGATGTTCTTCACATCAATCCAGTGACTTTCACTCGGATTGGCCTGTTTGTGAATCCATATGCTCAAAGCGTATGAGACACCAGGTCTCGTACATTTTTCAATGTATGGTTCCACGGAGAGTTTTCGAAAGCCAATCTTTCACCGATATTTATTTTATGGGAATATCATTTCCAAGAAATGACGTATTATCATTATTTTATAGGACAGCCACTGTCAGTGCGCTCCCACTAACCCTCATATATACACAAGAATCATTTTCGTTTTGAATTAAATCATAAATCATTATGATTACATCAAAACGATAATTCCAAGAACCTAATGCTTGATTCAATCCAATCACGGATCGAATAATAAGCATTATCCAAATGGATTTACCATTGCAACAGGTAAAAGGTTGAATCGTAATCAACACAATGTTGATAATGATACCTTTCCGTTAAAAGCCTAGCTTTATACGTTGGTATGTTGCCATCCATGTACGTCTTCCTTGAAGACTCATATAGTACCAATAGGCACAATGCCTTATGGTACATCAACTAGTATCCAAACTGGTTGATATACATGGAATCCACTTCGGACTCATGGCACTTTTCCATAATAGGGAGTCGATACCTTGTATCACTTCCTCATACGTAGTCAGTTGGTTTTCCTCAATAAGATAGACATCTTTATGAGGTGAGATCAGAAACCCATACCCCAGGTTGTTTTCTGATTCTCTCCGACCTACGCGGTTATTGTGTATTCGAAGATTAATGGAATAGTTTCATCCTTGATGAACTATTTATGTTCGATTAAAATTCGGTGCCTTGAACAGTATTACTCCGATTTTCATCGAGTTATACTATCCTCCCACTTACCACTGCATATCGGTATTCCTCTTAGGAAAACCGCATGGTGAGCAATAATCTAATTATTCTCTGGTGAGGTGTATAAGTACAATACTTTTGGTATCCCTAGGATAACCTACATTTGGCACTTATCCTATTTGGGTTCTAGTTTGGTATCATCCAAACGTATGCCAAGCATACCCAAATTTACAGGAGTTAGAAACCTGGTTTCTTTCCCGTTCATATCTAATATGTTATCTGTCAAACAGATTTTATGGAACCTTATTCTAAATAAGTTCTGCACTGTTTAGCGTATCCGTTGAAGGAAATGGTAGCTCAGAGCGACTCGTGATTAACCTTATCATGTCTAGCAAAATTCGGTTAATCATGTTCGGACACATCGTCAAACTGACGTGTTCCGGAAGAAGTCCTCTTTTGAAAGAATATTATACTCTTTCAAGTATACGAGAAACTTATTGCTTAAGTATTTTCCATTACGGTCTAACCGCGGCGGTATAATACTTTAGCCGATCTGTTTGTCTATTTCGTGTCGAAACTGTGAAAGTTTCCGATTTGTGTTTCAAAAGAAAGACATAACCATAACGCGATACCACATCCGTATAGGTCACGAAATATTCATGTCCACATCTAGTCTAGCTAGACATGGGCCCACTTGCTTCACTATGAACTAGGGCTAACAGATCAGTGGCATTTACACTTTTACCAAGTAAATAGTGTTTTAAGCATATTGCCCAATAAACTAGATTCGTAGACTTTTATTTGAATAGAATCAAATCAGTCCAAGTACCCACTCTTCGAAAGTGTGGATATACGATTCTTGTTTAATAGTGTCCCTGACAACTATGCCACATTTAAGTTTCTTTATTGATCAAATCAGTTTGAGCTATTTATTTGTCATGTTATATATTTGAGATATTATTTATATTCAAAATATAAATTCTGTTATTCACATCTAATGTGTTTATCTCAATGTCATCTTTATATAATAAAACACTTTAGTGTTCTAGAATATAAAGGTTCACCCGCAGCGGGTCAAACACTGATATAGAGATAATGTTTCTAGTCAAACTAGTTACATTATAACAGTTTCCTAATTAAGTACATACCCGAAGGTAGTTCCTAAATTCAGGTATCTACGGTTAAAACAGCGACTTTCGTCCCGTTTCCAATTCGCAGATTAAATCTCAAATGATGTCAGTATCCTGTTCAAAACAGATTTTGAACATCAATATATATATTTTATGTATCACACTAAGTATCTAAAATCCAATTTCAATACTATTTGTGAACATAATTATGACAATCATTTTTGAAGTCAGAGCCTTGCTCGTCTTCAATTCCTTCTTGGGATGTGTCATTTTATCTTCCTAGAAGATTATAATGATTTTGCCTTTGCCGGTTTCAACACTCCAGAAGCCTTTGGTCAACCCTTGGCCTTCTAGAATATCGAAGTAAGGTGCGACTAGCGCTACTTGCTTAATTGCAAAGTTTGACTTTGTCTCCTTGAGAATAGTCATTAATTCTCCAAGAATTATTTATTGCAATTATAGTATTTCAAAGATCTAAAACAGATCCATGAAAATCCTTCAATTTCATTATCATACTTTAAGGATCTATTCCTTAATTCTGATTCAGAAATTAAGGAGTCTACTTGACAAGTATAGTGGATTAAGCACTAAATTTATCATTACATGAATATTCCAAATATCATGTTCTACTATTTGCTTAACTCTGGGCTTTAAGCTTAATATATATTATTTTATCAAATAAAATAACTTATTATTTTCCAGGACCATCCTGAAACTTTATTCCCAATTTGAAAATTAAATCATTTAAACACATTTTCCCCAGGATTATGTTTTAAATGTCAATCTTTCAATTATATCTTGATTCTAATAGTCCAACTATTTAATCAACGATTTGTGGTACTATGTATTATATTGATTATTATAGTCCAACATACAATCAAATATAATTTAAATTAATTAACCTCAATTACATTGATTACTATAATCCATTTATAAAATCAACTGTAAATTGAAATTAATTAATTCAAATATATTGATTACTATAATCCAATTATATAATCAACTATAATATAGTCCAACTGTTAATTAAAAACAACAATTTAAATATTAGTCCAACTAATATTTAATCTAACGACGAAATAATTTATGATTGAGCGCGTATGGCGAGTAATTGAACGAATATTGCAAATTCAATTCTTGCCTCCCACTATTTTTCGGCGAGCCTCTAACCCTCTGTCGAGTACTCGGGAAACCGTGTTTCCTAGTGGGCTAGGATTCCGTTAAATATCACACAATCTTGACTTTGGCCAACAAATTGTATGATAATTAACTAGGTAGATCTCTAAGATCAATTGGATCCAATCCAATTCCTAGATCCGGTAGGGGGACATCCAAGTCCGAAACATATATCTTATATATGCCAATACATCCAATGTATTACCTAACCTGTTTCCTCTGAATCAACTAAGCATTGGCTTTGGCACAACAAACTTAGTGATCACAGCCAAGCGCGACCCATTGACCATGGAAAGCTTCGTAATCAATGTCGATGGACAAGAAGTGGTCTTGACTTTGGCCAACAAACCACAACTTGGACAAGACACCGATATGGAACAAAGCCTTCGTGATTCAAACAAATCTTCGACAGACAAAGGCCTTGACTTTGGCCAATAAACCAATGCCGTCTAGGATCTTGAGTGAGAATCACTCAATGGAATGAAAGACGCTTAATATTGAGCGAGAGTTTTTCGCGTGCAAATTGGCAACCAATTTATTATCTTTGTTAAGGTCTCATCATCATACACCCTTAAACATGCATTCTAAACACATAATAAAGCGCATATGAAATAAAATAATAATGATATGCGGATGGATACTTTACATTGATCCTAGATCAAATCTCTCATTTTCTCTCTCCAAAGCTAGCACATGTATTTACTTCTACCCGTTACACTACACTTCTAAAGAAACCTCATTTACATTGAGGGGAATAGGTGAGAAGAGAATATAAAGAGTATAGAGGTGATAAGGCTGGACACACAGGTCCAATTAATAAATCAAATTTATTACAATTTTCAAAATTGTCCCACCCGACTAATATCCATCCGATATACATTATCCATGCATCGCAACCATGTATTCATACAAGCATGTTATCAATCAATCTAATCCAATTAATTAATCTGATAATTAGTGATCATACAATGTTCAAACAATGATTTGATTTTTGCTCGAGTCAAACTCGTTTTTGCGAATAAGTACTCAAAGTACGAATTCTCGAATTGAATTAAACTACATAATTAAATCCAATTTAATACGCATTTAATTCTAATTCACTATTTAATTCCAAATTAAATATTACACTTTTATTAACGACATTTACGACTTAAATTCCAAATTCAATCGTAACGGGTCTCAAAGCCCGATTAACATCTAATGTTTATTTAATTAAAGTCCAATGGGCTTTTAATTAATTTCTTTAAGTCGTGGACTTTTGGTCAACTCGGGTCAAACCGAATAACCAAAATCCAATCCGGGATTTACCCATAAGCCCATAAATCAATTTTGGCCCATTAGGCCCAATTAAATAATTAAGGTCCATTAAGTCATAATTGGACTTTATGGATGCGGTTTTGGGCCCAATTGGATCCAACCAAATTGGCCTAAACCTAACTTGGTACAACCAAGCCCAAAAGCCCAATTACAACCTATAAGGCCCAATTTCCAAAAACAAGCCCAATTAATTAACTTACAAAATTCCAAATTCTATAATTAATTAACCTAAGTGTAATACACAATTAACCACCCAATTAATATTTCTAAAACATCAATTAGCATAATTAATCATGCACTTTAACAACAAATAGTGTCCAACACAATTCAATCAAAATCAAACCCAATTTACATGCTTAAAGTCTCGGCAATTAGGGGTTTTTTCTATCCGATTCGGTTTCAATCCAATTGAATCCACAATCATTATTTCCCAAATCAATTCAACTCATCCAATGAATCAAAATCAAAAAACACAATGAATTTCATGTTACTTGAATTCGGCCAAGCCTACTTTAATTTGGGGAAAATTGTTCCAAATCAAAATTCAATCCAATTGAACTTCAAATTAACATTATCCACTTGTTTTAAGTCATCCAATGATCAAAAAATAAAAAATCACCAAGAAATTAGGGTTCTTCAATTTCGGCCATGCCTCCAATTTTGGGGAAAACTTGATCCAATCAAATTTCATGAAATTGAACATACATAACTTCAATTAATCAACATATAAGCATACTTAATCAATCAATTTAACCAAATCATGCTTCAATTGATTTTACCCAATTTCAAACCCAAACTTTTTCATGCTTGATCAAAGCTCTGATACCATTGTTGGTTTCTAATTAGGTCCCAAGATCATGAAATCAAGCACAAAATTCGCATGAATACACAAAGGAGTAAGGCGGAATACACACTCACATTGAACGGTTTGAGATGCGAAGAAGAACAAGACCATTTGGCCTCCTACATGAAGCTCGATTTTGGTCATATTGAGCAGTGGGCTGCTCGGTATTTACTGGTTTGGTTCCTCCAAGATTCGGCCATGGGAGACACCATGGAAGCTCCAAGCTCCAAAAACGAATTCCAAGCTCAATAAATCGTTTCCCTATCACATTTGTATAACCCATGTGTGTGCTAGCACTCCTTCTTCTTCTTTATTTTCAGTCAAACCAGAAATTTGAGAGAGAAATCGGCAGTGACCCGTGAGAGGGAGAAGAGAAAATGGAGGGCAGAAAGGTTTCCTAGAAACCGTGAAAGTGGAGAGAGAATTAGGAAAAGAAAAAATGAATTATGGTTTATATATTTTCCAAAAAGTAAATTAAACCATTTACCACTTTTTCAATTTTCCAAAAGTCAAAAAAGCAAAAGTCAAAAGAAAAAAGCAATAATGCTTTTCAACTACTACATCAATCACTCAAATCAAGTGACAACTTGTCACATCACTCAAAGTGACATTTGATTTGACGCTTGATGTGACTAGCGATTTGAAGCTTGATTTGACTTGCATGCCGCACTCGAATTCGAAATGCGAATGCGCTCGCAAATAATCCCGGGCTCGGGTTCGCTAATTCCAAATTAACGAATTTTCCGTCGCGATGCAATTAAACGATTACGCCTAGCGAAATCACTATTCACGTCGCTAACGAATTAATTCTAAATTAACTCGTTCGCCCGAATTAAAATCTAATTTTAATTCCGCGTCGAAATCCAATTTCGTATAATATATCAAATATATTATTTTATCGATTAATTCCAAATTAATCGTTCTCTCTCTTTAATTAATATTTTATCCCAGATAAAATATCTCTGTAATTAATCCCAGATTAATTTTCTCTCTCTTCTAATTAATCCCAGATTAATTTTCTCTCTGTTCTAATTAATCCCAGATTAATTTTCTCTCTCTTCTAATTAATCCCAGATTAATAAAGTGCGAGTCATACATCATCGGTGAATCTTCGGGAAGCGACCCATGAGATCCCTGGATATGTTGGCAGTAAATACGGTCGTCGGACTATCCGAACACGTAAGTACCTCGTATTACGTTTGTACCGATTTACAAGACAAGGTTGGCTTCTAGTAAAGCGCCATGCCTATCCAATTCTCCAGAAATATCCTTATAGGAATATGTGATCTATATCAAGCGTAGTATACCGTAGTATTGCGTATTTCTATCCAGTATCGGATGATCACGTGCTAGGCCTGGGGCTGGAATTGTGTCTGCCCCGTACGAAGCACATATCGGATGTCTGGTAACTAGTCTCAATAATCGGATATACATGACCTTGTCATAATATCCCGATAGCTCGAACATTTAAGAGAACGAGTTCCGTATCCTACGTGACCATCATCTCCATATGACTGGAGTGACACTTCCGTCTTGACATCACACCCAACACACTACGATTCTCAATATACCCAACATTGGCGTACACAGAACCTGTTAAAGCCCTCGACGACCTCAACTAAAGTATATTGATTGTCGTATGTATTAGCGGTGCAAGTCTCAGGTTAAGACCAAATACACATACCCTGATTGCAGACTCCCATACACACATAGTCATACTACCAATTGGATTCCGCGGGGGGTCTATCCAGAGCGAAGCTGTTTCCCGTACCATCGGTAAAACACAACCTCCTATTACACTTGCATGAGTATCCTATACCCAAATATATGAGAACTATGACGTTGTGCCCTCACAAACGTGCACAAGTGTAATACTAGTCTTTTACGTATTATCGATGTCCAATCTCGATAATACTCTGACTAGGGATATTTAATGATTTATCCTTCGTGGACTGATACTGTCTCATATCATTCTCTGTCCAGGAAAAAATCATAGGGACCTCTCATCATTTATATATCTAGGTGATCTAATCACAAATGATAAGAGTGCAATCTCCTTTGTCACATAGTTAATTTGTACAACAACACCGTGGTCTGTACAAATAGTGACGCTAAGGGTCATAATTGTCCAACACTTATCTATATCCCCAGGTATAATATGGATAGCCTGTGACGGAGGGATTATACGTATGCAATGACCTCGACTTGCATAGTTTAGCGAGATTATCTGTGGTCATCATAATTCATTAGTCGGTGGATTATGGACACGAAATTGGATTTCGTGACAGATAAACCTAAACTTAAAGAGTCTCACAATATGAATTGTACTCGTTGAGCACTTGGGCAACGCGTTATGAATAATACAAATTATTCATAATACTTCATCGGATTAAATGAGTTAATTCCAATCGTTTAAACGGTTAAACGAAAACACATGATTTCGGGAATTTTGGTCAATCGTAATTATTGTGTATTTGTATTTGATACATAATTTGATTAGATACACATTAATTATTTGTCAAATGAGTTTTTGACACATGCCATTAATATATGTATTTGTTATTTAATGTAAATAAAAATACATATATAATAACAATTATATTAATTAATTATTTAGATATTTAAATGTTAAATATTAAATAATTAAATGATAAACTTTTTCATAATAGTTATGATAAATGTTTAATTATAATTGGTTACATGTGGCATGCTTTAATTAAACTTTAGGTGTGCAAATATGATTTGCTAACATAAAGTTTAATATAATTTGATTGGATTAAATTTTTGAAAATGACCAAAATACCCCCACATAGTCGGTCATACCTTATCTAAATTAGAAAAAAAAAATTTCTTCATCATTCACTCCTCCATGGCGGAAAACATCACCCTAAAAGCTCTGAAATTATACTTGTTGATCCAAGGTGGAAAATGAAGAAAATCAAGGAAAAAAAAGCTAAGGAATTATAGGATTAAAGGTAATTCTTCAAATCCCTAAGCTTAGAAATTATGTTTCTTGTTTCTTGATGATCTAGTGAGATCTAGGGTTTCTTCTTTTCTATAAATTTGGGGTTTTTGGTTTTGGAGGATGGAATTGGAAGCCTATTGCATGTGTGAAGTGTTTTGGATAATATTATTGTAATATTGTTTCAATTTTGTCATTTGATGATAATTTACCATTGTAGAGTGTTATGACCACTCTTGCAATGCCTAGAATTATTCTTGGGTGCTTCATTGGTGGTGACTTGAATTGGTGTTTTGATTAATATGATTGATGTTGAAAAAGTTGGATTAAAAAATGAAAAAATGATTATTTTTGTTGCAAAATCAGATCTGGAAAAACTGGGTTGTTTGTGATGAAAATGATGTCATTTGAATGTATTGGATGTATTTTGGGTGCTGGAATAATTTCCGGAAATTATTTCGGAGTTGAAATAAGCGAAAACGGCGAAAAACTGCGTTACCAGGTGACTTTTGAGCCAACCGGGTGACGGCTGACCAAACAGTGAATTTTTCACTGTTTGGGCAGCCCATGAACTGACCTAATACTATTGGGGCTGACCTGTGTATCCCTCATGTGTATTGGGTAGTCGATTAGGTCAAAAACGTATTTTATGCCATTTTACGAAAAATATTTTTCTTAAAAAGATTCGCGATGTTTCTTTGCTATTTATGTCGTTATTTGATATCGAATAAATATGTTTAGGTGAAATATGAATAAATTATTCATATTGGATATTGAATAATTTATTCAGTAATTTTAAAAGTTTTAAAATTACGATTTTGCCCGAACAGCGCTTCTGCCGCACCCTTCGCCCTAAACCCCAACATGGATAAACCATCGGACCAAGTCACGATATACGACATGTACTGTCTCAGCGGATTTTACTAATCAACCCATGTTTGTAAATCTTGACCAGGAACTTTATTTAAGGATATACAACTTATAGTCACGCTTCTTAATGTCAAATACAAACTACGTTGTAACTACGCACTACATTGTAATCCTAGGTCTTTGTCTAATATACATGTATCACTAAATCAGATTTAGTTTCAATCTAATCATAATTAGATATCTAATCGTAGTTAGATCGAATATGTATATAAAAGATAAGAGGTGCTACCATTAAATAAGTAATATTATGGAAAAATGAATTGTTCGTATTCATGAATCGGACATAAATACGATCCGAATTTGCACTCCGAGCACCAACTCTAACATATATACCTATAGAAACCTCATACTTTTAACTCATATATATATATATATATATTCATAGAACATAAACATATACAGATAATCCAAATCACCAATCTCAATCAAAATCACAGCATATCATATTATATATCATAAATCAAATCAAACATAAAACCTATATAGTCTATACGTAGCAGAAAACTTACTCAGACGATCGGATACCCTATAGTTGCAGTCACCGACACCTAAAACTTTGCTCTGATACCACAACTGTAACACCCCACCAGAGACAGGATTCTATCGGCAGGAGACAGGATTGACTCATCTCCATAAGCCTCTAAATTTACCGAAAATTCGGCATGATGTATCCTAAAATTGGACAACCTGGATCGCAGTCCAGCATCAAACAGAATATAAGAAAACATCAAACCTATAAAAGGACCTCAGGTCCACATAAAACTCATCAAAACCATAACCTAAGGGCTCTGCGCCCACATTATCTATCAACACTCAAGGGCTCTGTGCCCACAACATCATAAACAATCAAAACTTTAACTTATTAATACAAACCTCGTGCTCAGCATGAAAATAATATAACGTGAATCACAAATCCTATGCCTCTAAACCGTTTCCTGGACACTTGCGAGGGTGACTGCTGCTTGGGTGATCCGCATCTCAAGCATGACTTCCAAAGCTGAATTGGTTGACCAATCTGCTAGCCAACCTGCAAAACTAGCAAACTGGGTTGGTGTGAGTTTTAAAAACTCAGTAAGTAACCATGCTAGTACTACCCACAATTAAAAGTCAAAACAAATCAACAGATAATAAGAATTACTAAATTGTTACAAGTTCAAACTTTATTAACTTTTTATTACCTTTTATACTTAACCAATATCAAACTTTCATATTTACATATCTACATATGCGCTAGTCCAAAAGCTAACATCCAAAGCATACAAAGCAAAACAAGAATACCATAGAGTATATCGTTTAATATCAAATACACTTCAATCACATTAAGCATGAAATCATACGTATATACTTTTATCACAAATATCCATCTTTGAAACATCATCAAATTGGCATCTCAGACAAATTATCTTCTATTCGGATACAACTATCTTAATACTAAAACAAGCTTACTTTAACTTTTGGCATATTTTCTTCAATACCAAAAACCTTATAATAACTTAATATTCGAATCTCTTTCACAATATACGTATATACAATACAAACTTAGCATGTACATTTTATAGCATCTTATGGTCACATTGGTTTACATGTCACTATTCCATTCCTTGCACACATACATCATCCATACATATCACAAGATCTATCATACATACACAAACACACATGCATACATATCATGTACACACACTCATTACATGATTTCTCATACACAAGTATATACATGGCAAACACTAGTTTATCATCAGAGTAGTTATATGTATACGTGTATACATCAAACATACTAATAAACTCAATCGTTCGAATTCGGATACCATAGCCTTTAACAGTTGTCATCTCTTTCATTCAAGAAATTCTTAGCTCACTCTCATTCCTTATCACACTTAACCAATTCAACCTCTATACACATAACTCACATGTATAAGTCAATGACAACTTATTCATATTGCATACACTTACATAAACTAATACCAATAGCTCAATTTACCAATTCTGAATGTCCAACCTATACATATCTTAATATCATATACATATACGAACACACTGTTGGGTTTCTACTATAGTCCCAAGATCATTCAAGCAATGAAAATAATGTGAATACAATAAAGAAGTATGGCAGAATCATACTTACAATGAACGGATTTGCGATGCGTTGAACACAAAAACTTTTTGCTCCTTCCTTGAAGCTCTCAGCATTGCCCCTCTTTGTGCTCCTTTGATTTTCGGTCAACCTCCATTTGAGTGCTCCAAGCTCCAAGCTTTGTAAATGGTGATTCCATGCTCGAGGGTTTGTTTCCCTATCACCTTTGGATGACTCTTTATGTGCTAGCATTGGAAATTTTGCCACAAAATTTCCTTATTCTTCATGATGTTCTCGGCAAAGAAAAGCAAAAGAGAGAAAGAATTGGCTCCATGGCCGAATTGGAGAGATAAGAGAGAAGTGATGAGTTGGTTGTTGGTTGTGTTTGATTTCAAAAATCAAATACATAATTCATTTTCCAAAAATTGTACAAGGCATTTAAGCCTTCCAACAACCACCATCAATCACAAGTGACTTACATCACATCACTCAAAGTGACAAGACATCCATCACTTGAATGACTAATGATATGACGCTTGATGTGACTTGTGGGCCGCACTTAAATTCGAAATGTGAGTGGGCCCGCAAACACTCTCGGGCTCGTGTTCGCTAATTCCGAATTAACAAATTTTCTGTTGCGACGTAATTAAATCAAATTTAATTAAATAATTATGCCTAGCAAAATTACTATTCACGTCGCTAGCGAATTAAATTCAAAATTAACCCGTTCGCCCGAATTAAAATCCAATTTTAATTCCGCGTCGAAATCTAATTTCGTATAATATATCGAATATATTATTTTATCGATTAATTCCAAATTAATCGTTCTCTCTCTTTAAATTAATATTTTATCCCAGATAAAATATCTCCGCAATTAATCCCAGATTAATAATGTGTGAGTCATACGTCATCGGTGAATCTTCGGGAAATGACCAATGAGATCCCCGGATATGTTGGCAGTAAATCCGATCGTCGGACTATCTGAACACGTACGTACCTAATACTACATTTTTACCAATTTACAAGACATGGTTGGCTTCTACCAAAGCACCGTGCCTACCCAATTCTCCAGAAATATTCTTAAAGCAATATGTGATCTATATCAGGCGTAGTATACGTAGTATTATATATTGCGATCCAGTAGCTGATGTCACGTGCTAGGCCTGGGGTTGGAATTGTGTCTGCCCCGTACGAAGCACATATCGGATCTCTGGTAACTAGTCTTTATAATCGGATAAACATGACCTAGTCATAATATCCCGATAGCTGCAGCATATAAGAGCACCAGTTCTGTTTCCTACGTGACTATCATCTCCACTATGACTGGAGTGATACTTCCATCTTGACATCACACCCAATACACTACGATTCTCAATATACCCAGAAGAGGCGTACACAGAACCGGTTAAAGCCCTGGACGACCAAAACCAAAGTACATTGATTGTCGCAAGTATTAGCGATGCAAGTCTCAAGTTAAGACCAAATACACCTACCCTGATTCGGACTTCCATAGACACATAGTCATACTACCAATGGAATTCTGAGGGGTCTATCCAGAGCGAAGCTGTTTCCGTACCATTGGTAAACACAACCACCTATTACACTTGCATGTGTATCCTATACCCAAATATATGAGAACTATGCATTTATGCTCCCACAACGCGAACAAGTGTAATACTAGTCTATTCCGCATTATCGATGTCCAATCTCGATAATACTATGACTAGGGATATTTTAATGATTAAACCTTAGTGGATTGATACTGTCTCATATCATCTCAATCCGGAACTAATCATAAGGACCTTTTATCATTTATGTCTCTTGGTAATCTAATTACAAATGATAAAAGAGCAATTTCCTTTGTCACATAGTTAATTTGTATAACAATACCATGTTCTGTACAAATAATGATACTATGGGTCATAATTATCCAACAATCTCCCACTGGGCCTATAGCCATTCACTCAGGTGTCCTACACCTGAACTATATACGGTTCGCTCAAACTTCTGCTGAGGAAAGGCTTTCGTCAGCGGATTTGCAATGTTATCATCTGATGCGATTTATAAAATCATCACATTGCCACGATGTATGATCCGACGAATCAGATGAAATTATTGAAGTATTTATTTCGATCATTGATGAGACCAATAATTCTTTAGCATGTGCCGTAGCCTAGCTCAGCCGCTAACAAAACTACTCCTAATCTAATTAGGATTATTATAGATCCAAAAGGCTTCTATTGCTGCCTCAGCTGCAGCAATATTCCGCTTTTGTTGTTTATTCGGTAACAATATCTTTCTTGGAAGATTTCCAGCTCACTGTTCCGTTATTCAAACTATATAGTACCCCTTGTTACGGCTTATAGTCGTTTTTATTGGTAAGGAAACTTGCAATAGTGAACCCAGTCACTTCAAGTTCTCTTTCTCCATAGTTTAAGAAAGCATCCTTAGATCATATAAGATACTTAAGGATGTTCTTAACATCAATCCAGTGACTATCACTTGGATTGGCCTGATTGTGACTCCATATGCTCAAAGCATATGAGACACCAGGTCGCGTACATTTATTTCAATGTACGAGTTCTCGGAGAGTTCCAACAACTTTTAGATCTATTCCAGTAGATCCTTATTCCTAGAATAAAGGTTGTCTCTCCCAAGTATTCTACGGAGAATTTTTCATGAAAGCCAAGCTTTCACCGATTGTATTATGGGAATATCATTTCCACGAAATGATATATCATAATTATTTAGGACAGTCACTGTCAGTGTGCTCCCATTAACCCTCTTATATACACAAGAATCATTTTTCATTTTGAATTAAATCATATACCATTATGATTACATCAAAATGATATAGTTCCAAGAACGCAATGCTTGCTACAATCCATAAATGGATCGAATTAACTTGCAAACCTTGTTTGCTTGTTTTGGTACGAAAAAACCGTCAAGATGTTGTAAACATTCTCCAAAAGGTTTCCGTTTAAGGAAAGCGATTTTGACATTCAGCTGCCATATTTCATAAATGAAACATGCAGCATTAGCAAGCATTATCCAAATAGATTTAACCAAGGCAACTAGTAAAAGGTTTCGTCGTAATCGACACAATGTTGATAACGATAAATTTTTGCTACAAGCCTAGCTTTGTACGTTTGTATGTTTCCATCCATGTATGTCTTCCTTAAAGACTTATATAGTACCAATAGGCACAATGCCTTCTAGTACATCAACTAGTGTCCAAACTTGGTTGATATACATGGAATCCATTTCAGGCTTCATGGCACTTTGCCATAATATGGAGTCGATACCTTGTATCACTTCCTCATATGTAGTCGGTCTGTGTTCCTCAATAATATTTACATCTTTATGAGGTAAGATCAGAAACCCATACCTCCCAGGTTGTTTTCTGACTCTCTCCGACTTACGCGGTTCTTGTGTATTCGAAGATTGTGGTACAGTTTCATCATTGATGAACTGTTTGTGTTCCGTTAGGACTCGGTGCCTTGAACAGTATTACTCTAATTTTCATCGAGTTTTACTTTCCTCCCACTTACCACTGCATATAGGTATTCATCTTTGGAAAACCGCATGGCGAGCAATAATTACATTGTTCTCTAGTGAGTTGTATAAGTACTATACTTTGGTTACCTTATGATAACCTACAAATTAGGTACTTATCCGATTTGGGTTCTAGTTTGGTATCATCCAAACATATGCCTAGCATACCCAAATCTTCAGGAGTGAGAAAACTTGGTTTATTTCCTGTTCATATCTAATATGAAGTCTGTCAAACAGATTTTCATGGAACCTTATTCAAAATAAGTTTTGTACTGTTTAATGTGTATCCCCATAAGGAAAATGGTAGCTCAGAGCGACTCATGATTAACCTTACTATGTCCAACAAGGTTCGGTTTCTCCGTTCGGACACACCGCTCAAATTGAGGTGTTCCGGGAGGAGTCCATATTGAAAGAATACTATACTCTTTCAAGTATTCGAGAAACTTATTGCTTAAGTATTTTCCACTACGGTCTAACAGTGACGGTTTAATATTTTAGCCGATATGTTTGTCTACTTCATGTCGAAACTCTTTGAATCTTTCAAAAGGTTCCGATTAGTGTTTCTAAAGAAACACATAACCATAACGCGATGCCACATCTGTAAAGGTTACGAAGTGTTCACATCCACCTCTAGCCTAGCTAGATATGGGCCCACTTACGTCACTATGAATAAGGGCTAACAGATCGGTGGCACTTGCACTTTTACCAAGTAAAAGGCGTTTTAGGCACTTTGCCTAATAAACTAGATTCGTAGATATCATTTGAATAGAATCAAATTTGTCCTAGTACCCACTCTTCAAAAGTGTGGATATACGAGTCTTGTTTAATGTGTCTTAGACAACAATGCCACAAATAAGTCTTATCTGATCAAATCAGTTTGAGCTATTTGTTTGTCATGTCATATGTATGAGATTCAATTTATATTCAAAATATAAATACTGTTATTCACATCTAATGTGTTTATCTCAATATCATATTTATAAAATGAAACACTTTAGTGTTCTAGAATATAAAGGTATACCCGCAACGAGTTATACTCTGATATAGAGATAATGTTTCTAGTCAAACTAGGTACATTTTAACAGTTTCCTTATTTAAGTACACAACCTAAAGGTAGTTCTTAAACTTAAGATTCTACGGTTAAAACAGCGACTCTCGTCCTGTTTCTGATTCGTAGGTAAATCTCAACTGAAGTCAGTATCCTGCTAATCAGCAGATTCCGCACATCAGTACATATCTATGTACAATACTTAGTATCAAAATCCAATTTTGAAACTAATAGTGAACATGTTTATGACAAACATACTTGAAGTTATAGCCTTGCCCCTCTTCACTTCCTTCATGTATGCCTTGTCCATACGACAGTCACGCTTCCAGTGACCCCGTTTGCCACAGTTTAGGCAGACATCTTGGGATATGTCCTTTGTCTTCCTAGAAGACAGTGATGATTTTGCCTTTGCCCCTTTAGAAGATTTGGCTCTGCCTCCCAGAGCACAGCCATCAACTCTCCAAGAGTTTACTCTTGGTTCAAAATGAACCTGCCCCAGCTTTCGGGTAGAGACTATAAGATCAAATCTTTGGTAGTCTCGGCCACGTAGGTAATGCCCAGCTAACCTAGCTGATCGATGTCAGCAATCATCTGCGACACCTAGTGCTCGACAGATGTACCCTCTGACATACATGAGCTAAAGAGCTTCTTATGCAATTTGTACTTCTAAGATCTAATCTATGAAGATCTTTAATTTCATCATCAAGGTACAAGGATCTAATCTTTAATTCTGACACGAAATTAAAGAGTCATTGCATCTAGTATCAAGGATTGAGCACTAAAGTTATCATTACATTAATCTTCCAAAGATTATGTTCTACTTATTTGTTCAACTCCGGGCTTAGGCCCGAGATGTAATTCTATCAAATAGAATAACTTCTCAGTTCCCAGGACTATCCTGAGGTATTATTCTCAATTTGAAAATTAAAGCCGTTTAAAGAAATTTTTACCCAGGTTATGTTTTAAACGCTAATCTTTCAATTATCTTGATTGCTATAGTCCAACTATCCAATCAACGATTTTAGGTACTATTGATTATAATGATTACTATAGTCTAACTATATAATCAACTATAATTTGATTAGTGAAATTCAAATATATTGATTACTATAATCCAATTATATAATCAACTATAATTGAAGTAGTTTGAATACAGTCCAACTGTTTAATTAAAACAACGATTTAAATATTAGTCCAACAATTTAATATTTGCCTCCCACTAATTTTCGGCGAGCCTCTAACCCTCTGTTAAGTACTCGGGAAACCTTGTTTCCTAGTGGCCTAGGATCCCGTTAAATAACACACAACTTTGACTTTGGCCAACAAGTTGTATGATATTTAACTAGGTAGATCTCTAAGATCAATTGGATCTCATCCAATTCCTAGATCCAGTAGGTGGACATCCAAGTCTGAAACATATATCTTATATATGCCAATATATCCAATATATTTTCCTAACCTTTTTCCTCTGAATCAATTAAGCCTTGGCTTTGGCACAACAAACTTAATGATCCCAGTTAAGCGGAACCCATTGACCTTGGAAAGCTTCATAATCGATGTCGATGGACAAGAAGTGATCTTGACTTTGGCCAACAAATCACAACTTGGACAAGACACCGATATGGAACAAAGCCTTCATGATTCAAACACATCCGTGATGGACAAAGACCTTGACTTTGGCCAACAAACCAGTGCCAATCTTGGATCTTGAGAATGAATCATTCAATGGAAGGAAAAACGTTTAATATGTGTTGAGGGTTTTTCGCGTAATTGGCAACCAATTAATTATCTTTGTTAAGGTCTCATCATACACCCTTAAACATGCATTCTAAAAACATAATAAGGCGCGTAAATAAATTAATAATGATATGTGGATGGATATTTAAAACACTTGTTCCTAGAACAAATCTCTCACTTTCCACTCTCCCGCTAGCACAAATCTTACTTCTACCCAATTACATAAAACTTCTAAAGAAACCTCATTTACATTGAGGGGAATAGGTGAGAAGAGAAATACAAAGAATCAATAGGTAATAGGCTGGACACGCAGGTCCAATTTAATAAATTCTAAATTTATTACAACAATTTCCAAAATTGTCCTCACCCATCTAATATCCATCTGATATACATTATTCATACATCACATCCATGTATTCACACAAAGCATGCTATCAATCAATCTAATCCAATTAATTAATCTAAAATTAATGATCATCCAATATTCAAACAACGATTTGATTTGCACGAGTCAAACTCGTTTTAAGAATAAGTACTCAAAGTACGAATTCTCGAATTATATCAAACTACAACATTAAATCCAATTTAATTTGTATTTAATACTAATTCTTTATTTAATTCTAAATTAAATAATTACACTTTATTAATGAGCCTTTTGCGACTTAGATTCTAAATCTAATCATTACGGGTCTCAAAGCCCAATTAACATCCAATGTCAATTTAATTAAAGTCCAATCACTACAAGAAAAAAGACCTTTACTGACACTAAGGTTAGTGACACTAGGCTAAAAGTGTCAGAAACGACGTGTAAATGCGCCTATTTCCGTGTTTTTCACTTAAATATCAATAATTACTGACACTATGGTATCAGCGATTTTAGTGTCAGTAATTACTATTACCGTAGTATCAGTAAGAAATAAAAAAAAAACGTGTAGTCGTCTGGAGTCGAACCAACACCTCGCGGAAGTGACGTTTTTCGCATATATTACTGACACTAGAGTATGAGTAAATTTAGTGTCAGTAATTAATGATACCTTAGTATCAGTAAAAAAAATTAAAAAAAAATTATTTCCTTAAGTCTGCTGGGACTCGAAATTGTAACCATTAATATAAATTTTTTTCTAGTGTAAGGCTTTACCACTAGGCCAAATCGTGACTTTTGTTCCTTAAATAAAAAGATTCTTTAAAGTACTAAATAAATTTTAAACACAAAATTAAAACAAAGTGAAAACCCTAATAATTTCAGTTTCTTTCACTTGGGTTTCTTTTCATTTCTCTTCTCAAATCGTATCTCCTTCTACGACAGAGCAAGTGAGAGAGAGGCCTTGCACAAACGGCCCGTCGAATTTGAAAAATTCAGGAAAATTTGCCCCTATTTTCCCTCCAGTTGCTCGCCCCATTAGAATTCTGGGAAAAAATAAAACGAAAATAAAAACACTCTGAATTCCTCACAGATTCAAATCCGAAACAATGGCCACAAAACGCACCGTATCTCAACCGATCTCCACCTCCTATGATGACGACGACGATGATTTCCAAGTTCCGCTCAGCCAAACTCCTAAATTTACAACTTCCGCCTCAAAAAAACAAAAAGTTCCCCTTAAACCCTCGAACAATCCTAGCCGTCCATCAAAGAAACCCAAGCATGTTCTCAATCCCGGAAAGGAGAACATTATCGAGGGGTTTTGTTTTAACACAGATGAAACTTGCAGCTTGGAATCAATTTCGTCGACCATTGACTGTACTCGTCAAGTTGTTTGTGACGATAGCAACCTCTCGCCTGAGCTTGAGGAGAAAAGGCAAAGTTTGAAGGTAAAAGAAGGGTATTTACATAATTCTGTGGAGTCTAGGTTGTTGAGATTGAAAGCAGCGGATTGTGTCTTGAATGAGGAATCTGAGGAGGAGGAGGAAGAATAAGATACGGAGCTTGATGTGTTACTCAAGTTATGCGAGGAAAATGATGTTAATTGTAACAAAGTATATGAGCCTGTTCAGTGTCCGCTGTGCGGAATTGACATTTCGGATCTGAATGAGGAACTGAGACAGGTTCATACAAATAATTGTCTCGACAAATGCGAGAACCAAGCTCAAGATGTAAGCTTCAAAATTTCATCAAGCACACAAGCTTACGTTTTTTTTTTCTTTTAGTCTTTTATAAAAAATTTGTTATTTTGAAGTGAGTACTGATTATACAATATTTGCTCTAGGTTTTTTTCATAAGGATGAAAGGGGAACTCGATTAGAACAACAAATTGGTGTTGGTTTGGGTCTGTCCCCTCATAAAGTTGTTGATGTTTCACCTTTCGTTGAATTTCTGCACAGTCTTGGATTATCTAGATATGAATAAGCCTTTATTCATGAAGAGATTGATTGGGACACTCTACAATGGCTGACTGAAGAGGTTTGTTTTGTAGCAAAACATATAACTATTACTACCTTTGGCTGGTTGTTTTAATGCTTTAGTACTTAAAGATATTCATACAGTTTATGCTTAAATTTTGGAAATGAGTTCTATAGAGAATAAGACATGGTGTTTGTAGGCTGGAATGTCAGAGTGGATTGCTTTTTTTTCTCTGCCAAATTAATTGCCTCAAGGAATTGCACTGATAATGTATTGATATTAAACATTCTATTTCATGAATATTCAAAATGTTAAATTATCAATAGGTGCCTTGCAGGGAGAACTGTATTTACAAGTTCATATTTGCTGACATTTTTTGCACATTGTTGATTTCCTAGAGAACCAATTCGTCACTGATTTTTTTCTGTGACGAATTGGTGGTGCTCCCATCAGCAAAATCAGTTGCAGACTTGCAGCCACTGTTTGGTGAGATACAAAAATGTCCTGGAATAGGTATAATTGTTTCAGGGCTTGCTCCACCAGAGTCTGGATTTGATTTTTATAGCCGTTCTTCTGCCCTAAATTTGGCGTCAATGAGGTAATAATTATTCGCTATTAATGAATGAATTCATGTTATACACATTCGAATGCAATAGGAACATATAACACACACTACTTTTCAGTGTATGGACGTTTGTCATATATTTGATTGAATGAACTCATTTCTGTCTCTACACGAATGAGATCTACGTTAACTACCATTCCTATCTTAAAAAATCTGTTTGAGTATCAAGGTCTGCAAATTGATAAGTAAATGTCACTGTTGAAAGGAACAAAATGATTGGTTATTTTCAACTTCAAATTCTTTCCTAATATCTTTATAACCTTTTTCTAACTTAAGTACATATATAAATATAGTGCTTGTAGCATAGACTAATCTGTTCTGGTTTCAAGGAGGGATGTTAGGCATTTGAACTAAATGCATCTATCTAATACATCATGGGCTTTTTTCTAAGCACACTGATGCATGGATCATGTTGTTTACTGCCCAATTACTCACCTTATTCTCGTGAAAATTCTGTTGAGTCATTTTCCAGGCCTCCACTGAATAATCAAGCAGCTTTATCAAGTTTTGCATCTAGCTTTTTGTGAGCTTGAAAATGATTAGTGTTCCTTGATGTCCTTGATTTGATCTGATCTGATGTTTCCTGTTGATCTAGTTGGTGGCGGACTTTGGCAGAACTCTTATCCTCCTTCCTCACCAGTGAACTATGGCTACCAAATGCCTAACCAAGTGAGTCTTGCCTGAAACATCCACAATTCATCATTGCTTCTGCAAAGAAGTTGGTTTGGCATGCTATGAAATTATTTATAGTTTATAATATGAGTATTGTATAGGTGACTTGGTGCAGTTGAATTTATTTTTCAGTAATCATCACAGGAGATGTTATTTTTTTTATTGCTTTTGCATGCCACTTGTTTGATCTATTGACTGACTGAATTTGCTTATATATATATGATAATGCAATCTTGTTTGACAATCGAGATGTAATTTATAATAAGCAAATACAAAATCTCCTTCAGGGAGTTTTGCCATATAAATGGAAGGTCGTGTTTTTAATTATAAATTTGAGATTTGTTAATGGCTTGCACGCCACATGTTTGATTTATTGACTGTCTGAATTTAGTTATATATAAAATAAATAAAATCTTGTTTCAGATCTAATTTATAATCAGCAAATCAAAATTGCCCTTAAAGTGAGTTTTGCCATGTAAAGGGAGATGATAAAAATCATGTTTCAGTTTCACGTGCAAATTTGACCTTGTTTGGGGTTTGGTCTTTTCATGTTTAAGTATATTTGCAATTATATTAAGTTTATTGGATTTATTTTTACATTTAAAGAATAATAGGGTAGATCGTACTTATGGTATCATTTTATGTATTTTTGATTCAGTTACCGTGCAATCACAAGTGCGTACTACCGGGGAGCTGTAGGTGCCTTGCTTGTCTATGATGTCACTCGGCATGTTACATTTGAGAATGTGGAGAGATGACCCAGCCACCCTGCCCAAGGGACAAACTATTAATGTTGGGACTAAAGACGATGTGTCGGCTGTGAAAAAGTGAGAATTTGTCTTAATGTTGATATCCAGTGAGAATTTTAAGTTTTGGAATGACGTAATTGGTGCAGCTTATATACTTCATAATGTTGGTTCTGTATTTCAAATACTTGTATTACCTAGCATTGATTAACAAGTTTCTTTCGATGATATAAAATGCTTTGTACCGAACGTGCAATATTCTCATATCATATTCTTAGGTTTTTGGACAATGCGTTAGAGTATATTCTGAGGAATGAAGCCGACATGATTGCTTGTAAAAGTGTGTAAATTGATGAATTCAAATGTAGGATTTTGGGCAATACTAGCATGTGCCCTAGATGTTTCTCTTTGTTTCCATGCTTTTTATTGTATGTTATTGATTTGTTTGTTTTGGTGATTATGTAGCGGTATGAAAGATACAACTTGTTATTATGGATGCCATTTGGTTTTTTATATGCATGCTCTTAGGTTGTTGGTATGGTTATTGTCAATAAGTGCTTTATGTGACAAAAATTAGATTAGGGTTATATTTTGTATTTATATTTTGTATTTTTATTTGGATGTATTTAATGTTTTTATTTATGAAGATATCGATTTTTTTTGGAAGTCCATCTAATTCTTAACATTTGGTTTATAATTTCATATTTTGTGCCAGATATCATATTGTTGGGGGATTGTTGCAGGCTTCTCAACAAGTATCATGAATTTTGGTGGGGGCATGACATTTTTGTGGGACTTTAAGAGTAGTTTTTGAAATATATATATGTTAATTTAAAGATTGTCTATAGAGTTTTTGTATTCATCATGTGATACTGTTGAATTGATTAATACGATTAATCTATTATATTGCGAATTTTATATAAATGTAATTTTTAGTTTTTTATTTCATTGAGTTGATATATATATATATATATATATATATATATATATAATATATATATATTATATATATATATATATATATATATTATATATATATATATATATATATATTTTATGATTAATTTAATTACAAAAAATAAGAAATAATTGTGAAATAATACGATTTTTAATTTTAAAAGATATTGTCGGATATTGATACTATAGTAACAATAATTACTGACACTAAAAATCAAATATATGCGATATACTGATGCTGCAGTAACAAAATTTACTGACACTATAGTATCACTAAATACTGATGTTATAGTGTCAATAATTACTGACACTAAAATAGTGTGAGAGATTACTGATACCATAGTGTCAATAATTTTCTGATACTACAGTATTAACGTTTACTGACACTAGTTTCGTGTCAGTGATTTCTGGCTGCGGCAACACTGACACATTTATATAGTGTCAGTAAAACCCTTTACTGACACTAATTTAGTATCAGTAAAAGCCTTTTTTTCTTGTAGTGAATGGGATTTCAATTAATTTATAAGGCATGAACTTTGGTCAATATGGGTCAAACCCAAATACCAAAGCTCAATTAAGGAATCACCCTTATTTGCCAAAATCAATTTAGGCCCATTAGGCCCAATTAAAATTTTAAAGGTCCATTATATTATATTTGGACTTTATGGATATGGTTTTGGGCCCAATTGGATCCAACCAATTAACCTAAACCATACTTGGCCCAACCAAGCCCATTAAGCCCAAATACAACTTTACAAGCCCAATTCCAAATTTAGCCCAATTAATTAAATTAAAAAATTCCAAATTTCACAATTAAATTAATCTAAAGTGTATAGCCATAATTACTTAATCAAATTAACATTTCCAAAACACCAATTTACATAATTAATCATGCTTATCATCATCAACACATGTCCAACATTATTGAATCAAAAAATCAATTTATTTCCATGCTTTAGCTCACGGCAATTTGGGGTTTTATGTCCGATTTCGATTTTAATCCAATTAAATCCTAAATCAACATTTCCCAAGTCTTTCAAACTCATCCAATGATTCAAAAAACAAAATCACCATGACATTTAGGGAATCAATGACATTCGGCCAAGCCAAATTTTGGGGAAAAAATTATCCAATTCAATTTTCATCAAATTGATCATGCATAACACTATGTTATCATCATTCAAGCATATTGAAACAATCAATTTCATCCAAACATGCTCAAATCAATTTTACCCAATTTTACCCTAAATTCAATTTCATTCTTAAACAAGGCTCTGATACCATTGTTGGGTTTCTACTATAGTCCCAAGATCATTCAAGCAATGAAAATAATGTGAATACAATAAAGAAGTATGGCGGAATCATACTTACAATGAACGGATTTGCGATGCGTTGAACACAAAAACTTTTTGCTACTTCCTTGAAGCTCTCGGCATTGCTCCTCTTTGTGCTCCTTTGATTTTCGGTCAACCTCCATTTGAGTGCTCCAAGCTCCAAGCTTTGTAAATGGTGATTCCATGCTCGAGGGTTTGTTTCCCTATCACCTTTGGATGACTCTTTATGTGCTAGCATTGGAAATTTTGCCACAAAATTTCCTTGTTCTTCATGATGTTCTCGGCAAAGAGAAGCAAAAGAGAGAAAGAATTGGCTCCATGTCCGAATTGGAGAGAAAAGAGAGAAGTGATGAGTTGGTTGTTGGTTGTGTTTGATTTCAAAAATCAAATACATAATTCATTTTCCAAAAATTGTACAAGGCATTTAAGCCTTCCAACCACCACCATCAATCACAAGTGACTTACATCACATCACTCAAAGTGACAAGACATCCATCACTTGAATGACTAATGATATGACGCTTGATGTGACTTGTGGGCCGCACTTAAATTCGAAATGTGAGTGGGCCCGCAAACACTCCCGGGCTCGTGTTCGCTAATTCTGAATTAACGAATTTTCCGTTGCGACGACATTAAATAAAATTTAATTAAATAATTATGCCTAGTAAAATTACTATTCACATCGCTAGCGAATTAATTCTAAATTAACTCATTCGCCCGAATTAAAATCCAATTTTAATTCCGCGTCGAAATCTAATTTCATATAATATATTGAATAATTTATTTTATCGATTAATTCCAAATTAATCGTTCTCTCTCTTTAAATTAATATTTTATCCCAGATAAAATATCTCCGCAATTAATCCCAGATTAATAATGTGTGAGTCATACGTCATCGATGAATCTTCGGGAAGCGACCCATGAGATCCCCGGATATGTTGGCAGTAAATCCGGTCGTCGGACTATCCGAACACGTACGTACCTAGTACTACATTTTTACCGATTTACAAGACATGGTTGGCTTCTAGCAAAGCACCGTGCCTACCCAATTCTCCAGAAATATTCTTAAAGGAATATGTGATCTATATCAGGCGTAGTATACGTAGTATTGCGTATTGCGATCAAGTATCTGATATCACGTGCTAGGCCTGGGGTTGGAATTGTGTCTGCCCCGTACGAAGCACATGTCGGATCTCTGGTAACTAGTCTTTATAATCGGATAAACATGACCTAGTCATAATATCCCGATAGATGCAACATATAAGAGCACCAGTTCTGTATCCTACGTGACCATCATCTCCACTATGACTGGAGTGATACTTCCATCTTGACATCACACCCAATACACTAAGATTCTCAATATACCCAGAAGAGGCGTACACAGAACCGGTTAAAGCCCTGGATGACCAAAACCAAAGTACATTGATTGTCGCAAGTATTAGCGGTGCAAGTCTCAGGTTAAGACCAAATACACCTACCCTGATTCGGACTTCTATAGACACATAGTCATACTACCAATGGAATTCTGAGGGGTCTATCCAGAGCGAAGCTGTTTCCGTACCATTGGTAAACACAACCTCCTATTACACTTGCATGAGTATCCTATACCCAAATATACGAGAACTATGTCGTTATGCTCCCACAACGCGCACAAGTGTAATACTAGTCTATTCCGCATTATCGATGTCCAATCTCGATAATACTACGACTAAGGATATTTTAATGATTAAACCTTAGTGGATTGATATTGTCTCATATCATCTCAATCCGGAACTAATCATAAGGACCTTTTATCATTTATGTATCTTGGTAATCTAATTACAAATGATAAAAGAGCAATTTCCTTTGTCACATAGTTAATTTGTACAACAACACTATATTCTGTACAAATAGTGATGCTATGGGTCATAATTATCCAAAACACACATTCATATACTTATACATGGACATATTCCTTTACATACACGCATTCATATCATTACAAATTCATATCCTTATGTGCATACATACATACGCACAAACAATAAGCTTATCAAGCATTGCACTTTTCATATCAAAGCATTGATAAAAATCCATACCTGTGGAGGTTGATAAGTTTAACTATACATGTTCTCGAACTCTGTCTCATGAGTATCTCTAACTGTCATCGTATTATCCTAAACACTTCAATCATTTGCATATATATATATATATACACACATATATATAACGCATATCAACAAATTAAGTATTCCTCGCATGAGTTACTTACCTGGCTTCGCGAGCACCGCAGGTCCTAGTCAAGTTTGTCAAAATAAATGGTAAAATACCGTCAGAAACATGACTTACGGAGTACTCGACCAAACTACCATAAAATTATGGATCTTTCCGAAACAACCAAATCAAATTTGATTTCCATGATTTCAATTTCAATAATCTTAAAACACTATTACAAATTGTTCCAAGCCACTAGTTCACCTAAATTCTCGGTTTACGCCTTTTTAAAAAATCTTCCGAAAAAGTTTCAGCAAATGCTACGAAAGGATCCCGAACCCTCTGAACCTACCTGGATTTATATAAACATGTTTGTAATATCATATATAACTCATAAGTATCGTTAAAATCAAAACAAATCATTATGCACAAAAATCCACTTTTACCTGAAACTAACATATTCTATCAGATCGATCAAACTCGTTTCGTTTTCACTCGGATTCTACTGAATGCTCATATTCAATATACTAACACTCAAACAATTCAACTCATATCAATATGTTAATCTACGAAGCTACTGGAAATACCCATACGTTTAGAGAAAAACTTGAAATTAGCGAGATTTTTATCGGGAGGTCTTACCGAGATTTCAAGACCATATACGGATTCCAAACGATCCCACGAACGCGTTGCAATCAACAAAATTCTGATCAGAGCTATTGTTCATCGGGGGTCACTATTCATCTGAACCTTCCTTCCTCATTTTGCGTGCAATCGGGTATGGAACGTAAAATCTATCACCGCCAACTTGTAGTACACTCCGAGAGCTTCGATTTGGCGGGTGGCTCGGGCCGTGAGATGAAGCGACTAGCCGAGATCGAAAAACTCATCTCGCGCATCTCTTCCTCTATTTCTCTCCGTTGCCGGCGCTTTCAACGTCGGCGCTGGCCACCATTGGACTCAGTGTGGCTGGACGCTTCCTTCGGTGTCATCGTGACGTCCAGCCATGGCCAGTTAGCCACCGGCGCGACCAGTGCGTCGCTACTCTATTTTTGGAGACGAGGGTGTGTGTGGGTGATGTACAAAATATATGAAAGTTTCGCAATTTCTAGAAACTTCGAGGTATATATAGAAAAATTCTTTGAAAATTACAATCTGACCCCTATGTAATTGCAATCAGATCCATGCCATGGGTTTTCTCAAAAATTCATGGTTTTGAAGCCCTTCTTATGCAAATTTGGAAAGTGTTCAACATGAAAGTTGTTCGTCTCGGAAAAATGAGTCTGATGGTTCAAGAATCAACTCAATCGGAGTTCTTTTGCTATCGTTATAGCTGAGACAAGAAACTTTTACGCTTAGAATGATAAAATCAGAAATCGCGTAACTGGTTATCGAAACCACGCATTTTCCAACGCGACGAAACTTCACTTTAAAATATTCTAATCTATTTTCTAACACAAAAACTCCAATTTTTTTATTTCCATCTCATTCCAAGTCCTTAACTTTAATTTAGAAATCTTCCGGTATTGTTCCGAAAAACTCGGGATACTACACTTTTCCTTTGTTCTTTTTGCTTTTCTATCAAACCTTTTCTTAGTAAATATTTAGTAACTTGTTATGTTTAACAAAAATGAAAAAAAAATTTATACTTCACTTTTGTTTCAATTTGATTTGTTGAAGTTTACTTGTTCTATTTGGTAACCTTTATCAAAAAGTGAATCAACAAGTGAACCAACCAAATCATGTCATTTCCTAACTATAATCATGACAAAAGATATTTATATTTCAATTAATTTAATTATTTAACAATTAAACAATTAAATAATTAAATACAAATATCTTAAATATATGTATTATATTTACATTAAATATCTCAAATACATATATTAATGATATATGTCAAATATCATACTTTGACAATTAATTAATGTGTACGTATTTAGTAATATCAAATATTAAATACAAATACATATTAATTAGGAAATGACCATTAGGTTCATTCGCATGTATTTTTCGTTTAAACGTTAAACGATTTATAAATAATCAGTATTATTCACAAAAATTACCCTTGTTCTAGATTCGGGCATATCCGTCACGAAATCAAATTTCGTGTCCATAAGCTACCCACCCATAAATTATGATGAACACTGATAAACACTTTGAACCATACAGGTCGATGTCATTGCATACGTATAATCCCTCCGTCACAAGTATCCAGATTATTCCAGAGATATAGATATAAACATCAAATCTCTATAGATATAATCACGTCGACGTTTCTATTAGCAATCCTTTAATAACACTTAGAACTAATTTCTACAGTGTACCACGGGCCCATGGATTTAACAGATTGCTAATTCTATATTGAATACCTATGTTTTGTACACAGAACTGACGGATCCTTTCTTGATACACACAAGATATCTTGAGCATCAGTCCACACCCAACGAACAGGCGAAGGTCTGATCTAAATAGATCGGTGACGTGATTGCCATCTAAGTATGGAGGATAACTCATATATCCACAGTGGTATCTCACGTCAAAGAATCACTATGCTCACTCAACCCGAGAAGATTCTTATTGACGTTTATGTACCATCCATTAAGAATCTTCGGTGATTCATTCAGTGTTTATCCGCTATAAACACCTACACGTCTATACGAGTCTCCAAGCCTCATGGTTCATTAATAAACCATTGGAATCCAAGATTCCAATATACGACATGTACCAATCTCAACGTGTTTACTTTACTGACCAAGTAGTGTAAACCTTGACCAGGAACTGTCTAAGAATGACAATGTCATGATACAACTCAATGTCAGTTGCGATGCTTTTGCAACAGCATCATAACTAATCATTCTAAGGTCTATTACGTCTTTACCATGTATAAGAGGATGTTATATAATAGAAACTGTTTATTTTATTCATAATAAAATGTTACATTAGTATTTACAAGGAAATACATAATATAATTGGCCCTTAGAGCACCAACCCTAACACTTTTATCACTCGGGAAATGCTTAGCTTATACCAACCTAACCTCTTTACAGATTCTGTATTTCCAACTCATACATATCTTATCATCATATACATATACGAATACGTGTTCATATACTTATATATATACACATTCATTTACATATACGTATACATACCATTAATGGTTCACACTTACATACATCTATACATACACATAGACATTAAGCTCATCTCATATCTCACTTCATATTATACCAATAACAAAGATCCATACATGTGGTAGTCGATTAACTTAACTATACATAACCTTAAGCTCCGTTCTCAAAATCATCTCTTATTATCCCCATTTATCCTAAACATTTCAACCTTTTATACAAATATATACATTTAAACAGGAATCAACATTCAAGTACTCATCTCATGGTTACTTACCTAGCTTCATGGGCACTCCAAGTCCTAGTCAAATCTGTCAAGATAAATTACGAAACGCCGTCAGAATTGTGACTTACGGAGTTCTCGACTAAACAATGATAAAATTCTGGATCTTTTCGGAACAACCAAATCAAGTCCTATTTCAATACTTACAGTTTCAAGAATCTTAAAACACCATTATAAACTAACCCAAGTCATTAGTTAACTTAAATCCTCGGTTTACGTGTTTTTGGAAAATCGTCGAAAAAAGTTTCTGAAAACGCAACCGAAGGGTCTCGAATCCTCCGAACCTACCCGGATTTATCCAGACATTATCTTATCATCATATAAAACTCATATCTATTATTACGATCAAAAACACATCAATACACGCAAAACCCCATTTTACCGAAAACTTACACATTCTATCGGATCGATCCAATTCATTTCATTTTCATTTGGATTCTACCAAATACAGAAAATCAATATACTCATGCTCAAAAAATTCAATTTATATTATTACGCTACTCTACGAAGCAACTAGATACATCCGAATATTTAGCGAAAAATTTGAAATTAATGACTTTTTATCGGGAGGTCTTACCGATATTTCGAAAGTATATACAGACTCCAAACGATCCCATGAACATGCTGGAATCGACGAAATTCCGATCAAAGGTACTGTTCATTCATGGGTCACTATTTACCAAAACTTCCTCTCTCGTTTCACGTGCAACCGTGCATGGAACGAAAAATCCATCACCGTCAACTTGTAGTACACTTCGAGGGCCTCAATTTGGCGGGTGGCTTGGGCGTGAAAAGAAACGACGAGTACATATCAGAAAAATTATAACCAAAGTGTAAGCCATAATTAATTACCCAAATTAACATTTCCAAAACACAAATTTATACAATTAATTATGCTCAATATCATCAACTAATGTCCAACACAATTGAATCAAAAAATCAAGTCATTTTCATGCTATACATGTCTCGGCATTTTGGGGATTTATATGTTCAATTCAGTTTCAATCAAATTAAATCCAAAATCAACATTACCCAATGTTTTCCAACTCATCCAATGATCAAAAACACAAAAAATACCAAGACTTTAAGGCATCATCCAATTCGGCCAAGCCTAAAATTTGGGCAAAAATTGATCCAATCAACTTTTCATGAAATTGATCCAATCCAACTTCAATTAAACATCATTCAAGCATACTTAATCAAACAATTTCATCAAATCATGCTCAAATTAATTTTACCCAATGTTAACCCTAAAAAGTTTCATGCTTAATATTGGCTCAAGATACCATTGTTGGGTTTCTCTAAGGTCCCAAGGATCATTATCAAGCAAGAAACAATATGTGAATACAAAAAAGAAGTTGCGGAATACTTACATTGATCGGTTGAGCGATGCGAGGAACAATAAAACTTCAAGCTTTTCTCCTCCAAGGATCACGGCAATGGCTGTTTTGAGCTCCTTAATTTTCGGCCATTGAAGGATCTCCAAGCTCCAAGCTTTCGAATGATGATTCCATGCACACGGGTACGATTCCCTATCACCTTCGCAAGACTCCTAAAGCGTGCTAGCACTCCGGAAATTTTGCCGCAAAATTTCTTTTGCTTCTCCTACAACTCACGGCAAAACCAGAAAGTTGAAGGAAGAAAAACAGCTCATTGGGCGTGAGAGAGGAGAGAGTGAGAGAGAGGAAGATGTGTTTGGTTTGTGTATCTAATACACTTATTTGAATTTCCAAAAATCAAATAAAGATATACCAAATTTGCTTTCAAAAAGTCAAGCCAATTAAAGCCACAACCACTTCCATCAATCACTCAAAAGTGACTAGTTGTCACATCACTCAAAGTGACTAGACATCACATCAATCAAAGTGACTAATGATTTGACGCTTGATGTGACTTGTGGGCCGCACTTTAATTCCCAATGCGAGTGCGCCCGCAAACACTCTCGGGCTCGGGTTCGCTAATTCTAAATTAACGAAATTTTCCGTTGCGACGTAATAAAATAATTATGCCTAGCAAAATCACTATTCACGTCGCTAACGAATTAATTCTAAATTAACTCGTTCGCCCGAATTAAATACTAAATTTAATTCCGCGTGGAAATCCAATTTCGTATAATATATCGAATATATTATTTTCTCGATTAATTCCAAATTAATCGTTTTCTCTCTTTTAATTAATATTTTATCCCAGATAAAATATCTCCGCAATTAATCCCAGATTAATTTTCTCTCTCATATAATTAATCCCAGATTAATAAAGTGCGAGTCATACGTCATCGGTGAATCTTCGGGAAGCGACCTATGAGATCCCCAGATATGTTGGTAGTAAATTCGGTCGTCGGACTATCCGAACACGTACGTACCTAGTACTACGTTTTTACCGATTTACAAGACAATGTTGGCTTCTAGCAAAGTGCCATGCCTACCCAATTCTTCAGAAATATCCTTACAGGAATATGTGATCTGTATCAGGCGTAGTATACGTAGTATTGCGTATTTCTATCCAGCATCGGATGTCACGTGCAAGGCCTGAGGCTGGAAATGTGTCTGCCCCATACGAAGCACATATCGGATCTCTGGTAACTAGTCTCTATAATTGGATAAACATGAAGTAGTCATAATATCCCGATAGCTGCAGCATATAAGAGAACCAGTTCCGTATCCTATGTGATCATGATCTCCACTATGACTGGAGTGATACTTCCATCTCGACATCACACCCAATACACTACGATTTTCATATACCCAGAAGAGGCGTACACAGAACCTGTTAAAGCCCTGGACGACCAAAACCAAAGTATATTGATTGTCGCAAGTATTAGCGGTGCAAGTCTCAGGTTAAGACCAAATACACCTACCCTGATTCGGACTTCCATAAACACAGTCATACTACCAATGGAATTCCGAGGGGTCTATCCAGAGCAAAGCTGTTTCCCGTACCATCGGTAAAACACAACCTCATACTACACTTGCATGAGTATCATATACCCAAATATATGAGAACTATGTTGTTATGCTCCCACAACGCGCACAAGTGTAATACTAGTCTTTTACGCATTATCGATGTCCAATCTCGATAATACTCTTACTACGGATATTTAATGATTAAACCATCGTGGATTGATACTGTCTCATATCATCTCAATCCAGAACTAATCATATGGACCTTTCATCATTTATACATCTTGGTAATCTAATTACAAATGATGAAAGAGCAATTTCCTTTGTCACATAGTTAATTTGTACAACAACACCATGATCTGTACAAATAGTGACGCTATGGGTCATAATTGTCCAACAGGAGATGGGGGTCGGTGGGGGAAAATTATGGTATTATGCCATTTCTGTAATTACAAGAAACTATGGGTATTCATAGAGAAGAAACTTACGTTTAGACTCCTGTAAAATTACAGTTAGGTCCATACCATGAGGTTTTTTTCGGAAATTCGTATTTTTGAAGCCCTTCTGGTATAAATTTTGAAATGTATTCAGCACAAAAGTTGTTCGTCTCGGAAAAACGAGTCTGATGATTCAACAATCAACTCAATCAGAGTTTTTTTTTTGCTATTTTTATAACCGAAATAAGAAACTTTTACGTGTATAACGATATAAATAAATATCGCGTAACCGATTCTCGAAACCACATATTTTCCAACGTGATAAAGTTTCACTTTAAAATATTTTGATCTATTTTTCAACACATAAACTCTTATTTTCGAATAGCATCCCGTTCCAAATTCTTTACTTTAATTTGGAAACCTTCCAACACTGTTCTGAAAAACTCATGATATTACATGAAAGAAGCTCTAAGTTTGTTTATATGGGTAGGGTAAATGTAAGAGTTTCCTAATGTAAATCTGGCTTAAAAATAAGTCCAAAATAATCTATTTACGTACGGGCATTCGAACACCTCTCAAACGTAAAGTTTCTGCCTCCGGGCATTCGAACTCAAAGACGAAAGCAACTCAAACGAACGTCGCAGACTGGTTTTGAGGTGTAATTTAAAACTCTTGTAATTTTCTTGTCCCTTAGCCAAATCATATGTTCTTTATATATACGCAATCGTCTTCGAGTCTACTTTCCAATGACACTGATCTCATATCAATTGGATCTCTAAATCTTCTGAAATATCTAAAAGAGTGAACGTCATTCTGATATCTCAATATGATGTTGTCCAAATGCTTGTCTAATTGCACCGAAAACTTCAACACTCATTATAACTCAATTGAATTTATTTTGTTATGAACATTACCAACAAATATAGAACTAACACTCCCTTTTGTGAATTCACCTTGAAGACTTATTTGATTATCTTATCTTCTTTCTTTTGGTGAGATTGTTCTTTGATAAACCATCAACACAAAACACAACCTTACCTATTACCCTAATCTGTCAGAGTTGTGAGGAGGTGATTGGTAATCGGAGACTTCAGAGGTTCTGAATAAGGTTGTTTTGTGCGGGCTCGATGAGTTCTTCGGTTAAAAATAATTTAGAGGTATTTGAGTCGGTAAAGTTATTATCATAGGTCTTAGAGCATCGCTTTAAATTTTCTCTATTGTAGTTGATTCAGATGGTAACTTATATCTGGAGTGATTTTTTACTCTCAAGAATTTTTCACTCCGTCAATAAAATCTTGATGTTGATTGGCTTACTACTTTGATATATTATTTTATTATTGCATTAATTCTCATTGTGGCAATTGATTAGACTTATGGTGTTTTAACTTAATCATAAACATTCCACCTTTGATGTGTCCTTGATAGAGTAGAATTAAATAATTCCGCATATGATCAGAATCTTATGACAACTATGAATTTTCACAACTGTCCAGACGCTCTTCTTCATCTCATAATAAACCGCACAATAAATCATTCATTTGTCCATTTCACTTTCTTATATAATCTCTCTTAGCTTAATTCAACACATAATGTAAAGTTCTGATTCCTTGTTTGATCAAATGGCGACGATAGCGATTCATCAATTTTGACAAAGAAGAATCATAATTTGACAAATGGAGCATTTGGGTTGACTCCTCCAACGAATGGGAATTTGTAGAGTTCAAGATGGAGTAAATCTGTAAATACATGGGAGAAGATTGGGATGATGGCAGGAAAGATTTTTTTGAGAGTATTGAAGAATTGAATGACATTTCAATGACTGTGGTAATGGATATTTGTGATGAAAATAGAAGAATGAGGAATGTAAGAACTAGAGTTGGTAAGACAAAGTTTTTTGGTATATTAAAAAATCATAAAAATCAGATTTCAATTTTAATTGCTAATTAATTATTCTTTTTATTTTAATTACAAGTTAAATACTGCTCTCGTCTATAATCTGGAGCATCCCATTCCTTAAAGTATACATAACACATAAGGCACATTACAACCTCACAAATTCTCGATTTTGCTTAATATAGTGTCATTTTACTGTCAAATAGTTCAAGCGTGTAGTGAGCCAGAGCCCCCAAGGGGTGTGGCTTGGTGGTGAAGGGTCCAGAATCTCATCTTGAGGTTCTGGGTTCGAATCCAGGGGGTCCAACTTCTTGTAAGAGCCTGGGGCAGCCGGGGGTTTTACCTGCGCCGCGGCCCAGAATGGATGGTTTGGTGGCGGGGTTTCCAACGATTTAAAAAAAAAAAAAAAGTGTAGTGAGCCAGATCCGGGGTGCAAAACCCAACTTCGATTAGAATATGGATGTCGGCATCTGTTGAGCTACATCTGATTTATCTGATAATTATGGATGAATTAATTTCAATTTTAATTGCTAATTAAATTTTGACTGTTATGAATTTGAAAAGTATAAAGGTTTCAATTTTAATTGCTAATTAATTATTGCCGTTATTTTAATTACAAGTTAAATACTCTTCATGTCTATAAATTGGAGTATTCCATTCCTTAGATTATACATTGTTGATGGTGTTTTTAGGCACTATGGTATTTAAGACAGCACGACAGGGGCAAAAGGGTAATTTGTCCTTGGTCAAGATCATTAATACCGACCCGACCATATGAGTGAGTGGCCGAGAACTTTATGATCCGATAACCGACCACTTTGGTTCGGATGACCGGGCAATTATCAGGTCGACAGCAGCATTCTCAGTACAAAAGACTATTATGACCGACCACATGAAGACCGAGCATAGGGCAAGACATGTTCGGGAAAATAAGGCATTTTATCCATATGAGATAAGATAATAAGTTATCCTACTTTCATGGGGTAAACTAGTAAGTCAATGTCCTAGTATGATAAAGGAAGTAAATGTAGTTTTTGACTAGAAATCCTTATGGGAAAAGGAATAGTTTCAACTAGGAAATTCTTGTACAAATAGGAATATGATTTCTTCACCATTATAAATAGGAGGGTAGAGTGAGTGTAGAGGCGGACAAGAGAAAGAGAGAACAACAAAAAGAGAGAATAAAAGGAAGTTGAGAGCAAGGTAGAGTTGAGATCAGAATCACCAAGCTCTGACTTGTAAAACACAAAGAACGGTCTGAGAAGCGCATTTTGAATAATAAAAGTATCATCTTGTTTGTGCCCATGGACGTAGGTCGAATCCAAATCCACCGAACCACGTTAAATCTCCTTGTTGATTGGTGTATTTATCTCTTTTTCTGCTAAGTTTGCCTTTGGTCCCCCATAACCAAACAAATTCACTATTGAAGGAGGATTTCCTCGGGAGTGATATTCCAATATTACCCTGAGACCAAAATCCACCGTCAACAGTTGGCGCCGTCTGTGGGGAATCAACAAAAAGCAATTCGCGTAGTAAGACCATGGCAGAAGGCGGAAATCACCAATCGTCGGGAAATCCGGCCACAGATTGGATGAAGAAGATGGAAGAAAATATGAAATCCATGGTGGATCGGCTGGAGAGAATGGAGGAAACGAACAACGAAAGACCCGAAGTCGGAACCAGTCGAAGAAGAGGTGAAAAAGCAGAAGGGAAAATGGTGGTAGATACAAGTGAAGACGATGGACCCAGGAGGAGGGGCCCCTACGGGATAAAATCCGTAGTTGTTGAAAAAGATTCACAAGCAGAGGACACATAGCACTGGGTCGAGATTCTAATCGGTCAAGGAAAAACTATAACAGAACTCGGGAGTCAGACGTGCTAGAAACGAAACAGGCCTCGGGATTACAAGGTGGGCGGTCGGTACCAATAATGTTCACCGACAAGGACGCCCAAGGGGTAAGCTTCCCCCACGACGATGCGTTAATTATCAAGGCAGTAATCGGCGGCTCCGAGGTAAACAGAATCCTTGTGGACCCCGGGAGTGCGGTAGACATAAAAGAGGCCCTGGACAGCCTTGAAGTAGAGTATGCGGCTCTGACCAACGATAGCACCCCCCTTATATGGCTTCGGGGGCTCAACGGTCGTCCCGTTAGGGAGGATACAGTTAGCAGTAACAATTGGGACTCATCCCCGAACTCGGACAATCATGATAAATTTCACCGTAGTGGACTGCATGAACAGCTACCAAGTCATCGTTGGTCGGCCTTTCATGATGAAGACAAATGCCGTAATGTCTTGCTATCACTTGAAACTGAAATTCCCCACCCGGGAATGGATCGGGATCGCATGCGGAAGTCAGAAGGCAGCCCACAGCTGCTTTGCAACTCTCTCACAAGAAACCCTCTGAATTGAGGAGGGTACCAAAAAACGGCAAAGGAATGAAGACGGAGGAAAAGCCAGTGGAGATCCTAGTCCTCGGCCAAACAGAATAGCCCGGCTAGCGGCGGCTGAGGAATTAGAAGGGATAGAACTCTTCGGACCGGGAAAAAACATAAAGATATGGGGAGGCTTGGACAAGACCCTGAGACATAGCCTACTAGAATATCTAAAAGAGTATCCGGACATCTTCGCACGGGGGACATACTCAACGCCCATTACAGAGGACAGTTGGCGCCGAGACCCCTTCAACAATCGGCTCGGGGCTGGAGTTCGTTCCGCCATGGCCACTTGTTTCTTTCCGGCTCGGGTCTGCTCTTGTACCGCCAAGACCGATGTTTGTTTCGGCTCGGGGCTGGATTTTGTTCCGCCGATGCCACTTGATTATTCAGCTCGGGGTCGGGTTACGTCCCACCGAGTCATGCTCATTAGTCTGGGGACGGGACATTCCCCCAGAACCAAGTGTCTCTCTTAGCTCGGGGTCGGGTTACGTCCCACCGAGTCAGCCCTTCGGACTGGGGACGTAACATTCCCCCAGGTCCACGTGCCTTTTTCAGCTCGGGGTTGGGGGACGTCCCACCGAGTCAGCCCTTCGGACTGGGGACATAACATTCCCCCAGGTCGAAGTGCCTTTTTCAGCTCGGGGTCGGGGGACGTCCCACCGAGTCAGCCCTTCGGACTGGGGACGTAACATTCCCCCAGGTCCAAGTGCCTTTTTCAGCTCGGGGTCGGGGTATGTCCCACCGAGTCAGCCCTTCGAACTGGGGACGTAACATTCCCCCAGGTCCAAGTGCCTTTTTCAGCTCGGGTTCGGGGTACGTCCCACCGAGTCAGCCCTTCGGACTGGGGACGTAACATTCCCCCAGAACCAAGTATCTCTCTTGGCTTGAGGTCCTCAGGGACATACTCGATGCATAGGGTCCGTGAGAAGCATAGCACGGGGAGGGATGATACCCCCGTGGTGATTGCTTACTCCAGTGTTACCGAACATAAGGAGGAATATGCCCTTAATGTGTCGAACACTCTTTGATCCTCACTTACCCGATGTAATGGATCCGTGGGAAAGCATAGCACGGGGGATGATGATGCCCCCGTGATGATTGCTAACTCCAGTGATGCCGGACCTAAGGAGGAATATACCCTTAGTATCCCGGACACTCTTTGATCCATTCATCATTTGGATCCAAGAGAGGCGCAGCACGGGGATGCGTTACGCCCCTGTAGCGTGTGCCTGCTCCAGCGTGGTAAGGAGGAGCCCTCATACAATACAGAGGCTCCACAGTGACCCGACGTATAGAGGATGTGCCCTTACCATTCAAACGCTCTCCTGATCCAAATCATGGTTCGCCGGGACACTGAATTGAAAGATTCAGAATTGTGTTTTAGAGGCCTCGGGCAGGACGCTGTTTTGAGGCATCCGTGCTGTTGTTTACATTTGTAAAAAGTTTTCTTTTGGGACAAGTGCCGAGTCACCCCCACATTTTTGGTCTTATTTTTCAAAGTTTTGATTTTATTTTTCACTGGTCTGGCAAGGGGACGCCCGTGCCAGATTCGGTAGGGCTTCACAAGGTTGATTCAATTCCCTTCTGAGTAAGTCCCAAAGATTACCTGGCTCGGGGCTGGATTCGTTCCGCCGAGACCACGTGGTTAATCAGGCTCGGGCTGGATTCGTTCCGCCAAGGCCACTTGGTTAAATTGGCTCTAGGCTGGATTCGTTCCGCCGAGGTCACTTGGTTTCTCTCAGCTCGAGGTCGGGTTACGTCCCACCGAGTCCATCTTTTTGGTCTGGGGACGTAACATTCCCCCAGGGCCAAGTGTTCATCTCAGCTCGGGGTCGGGATCGTGTCCCACCGAGTCCGTCCTTTTGGTCTGGGGACGTAACATTCCCCCAGGGCCAGGTGTTCATCTCAGCTCGGGGTCGGGTTACGTCCCACCGAGTCCGTCCTTTTGGTCTGGGGACGTAACATTCCCCCAGGGCCAGGTGTTCATCTCAGCTCGGGGTCGGGTCATGTCCCACCGAGTCCGTCTTTTTGGTCTGGGGATGTAACATTCCCCCAGGGCCAGGTGTTCATCTCAGCTCGGGGTCGGGTCATGTCCCCCGAGTCCGTCCTTTTGGTCTGGGGACGTAACATTTCCCTCGGAGCCAAGTGTTCATTTCAGCTCGGGGTCGGGTTACGTCCCATCGAGTCGTTCGTCGTCAGCATAAGGGCAAAGCATTGTCTCCACGGGTAGATATCGGGATCCTCGTTGACTGAGCACATGAGGGTGGCAGGAAGGACCAGATTTGCAGCCAAGGCATTTTTCTCTGCGATTCCTGGAGTGACCACCGACGGATTCATCGGCACACCATCTTTTTTATAGTTCCCGGCATCAACTCGCAAACTCGTTGTTACCGAGAACTATGGGACAGATGTTGATGGTGTTTTTAGGCACTATGGTATTTAAGACAGCACGACAGGGGCAAAAGGGTAATTTCTCCTTGATCAAGATCATTAATACCGACCCGACCATATGAGTGAGTGGCCGAGAACTTTATGATCCGATAACCGACCACTTTGGTTCGGATGACCGGGCAATTATCAGGTCGACAACAGCATTCTCAGTACAAAAGACTATTATGACCGACCACATGAAGACCGAGCATAGGGCAAGACATGTTCGGGAAAATAAGGCATTTTATCCATATGAGATAAGATAATAAGTTATCCTACTTTCATGGGGTAAACTAGTAAGTCAATGTCCTAGTATGATAAAGGAAGTAAATGTAGTTTTTGACTAGAAATCCTTATGGGAAAAGGAATAGTTTCAACTAGGAAATTCTTGTACAAATAGGAATATGATTTCTTCACCATTATAAATAGGAGGGTAGAGTGAGTGTAGAGGCGGACAAGAGAAAGAGAGAACAACAAAAAGAGAGAATAAAAGGAAGTTGAGAGCAAGGTAGAGTTGAGATCAGAATCACCAAGCTCTGACTTGTAAAACACAAAGAACGGTCTGAGAAGCGCATTTTGAATAATAAAAGTATCATCTTGTTTGTGCCCGTGGACGTAGGTCGGATCCAAATCCACCGAACCACGTTAAATCTCCTTGTTGATTGGTGTATTTATCTCTTTTTCTGCTAAGTTTGCCTTTGGTCCCCCATAACCAAACAAATTCACTATTGAATGAGGATTTCCTCGGGAGTGATATTCCAATATTACCCTGAGATCAAAATCCACCGTCAACATACATAACACATAAGGCAATCACAACCTTACAAATTCTCGGTTTTGCTTGACATAGTGTCTTTATATTGTCAATGAGTTCAAATGTGTAGTGAGCCAGATCCGGGGTGCAAATTCCAGCTCCGTTTGGTACATAGATGTTAACATCTATTGAGCCAGATCAAGTTTAGTGTGGCAATTATGGATGAATTAATTATCAATTTAATTGTTATTTTAATTTTGACTGTTATGAATTTGAAAAGTATAACGGTTTCAATTTTAATTGCTAATTAATTATTGTCGTTATTTTAATTACAAGTTAAATAATCCTCAAGTCTATAAATTGGAGTATTCCATTCCTTAGATTATACATAACACATAAAGCACATCACAACCTCATAAATTCTTGGTTTTGCTTGACGTAGTGTCTTTTTACTTCTTCTTGTCAAAGAGTTCAAGCGTATAATGAGTTTGCTGGAAATAACTTGATTGTTCACCAAAGATATATCGTCCCCATTGTATCCAAAGAAACAAGTGCATGTATCATCCTAAGCATCGATAGTAGGAGGTGGATTTATTTTAAGGATATTGTGTGCTACACAGACCTTGTGGTTTTTCCTCTTAATATATTTTTTAGAAACGTTGGAAATGTTAGGGTTGGTGCTTAGAGTGCCAATCCGGATCATATTTATGTCCGATTCATAAATACGAGCAATTCTATTTTCCATAATATTACTAATTTAATGGTAGCATCCTTGTCTTTTATACACTTATTCAATCTAATTATGATTAAATATCTGATTATGATTAGTTCTTTACTAAATCTGGTTTAGTGATACGTGTATATTAGACAAAGACCCTAGGATTTACAATACAGTACGCAGTTACTACGTAGTTTGTAATTGACATTGGGAAGCACACTATTAGATATATATCCTTAAATAAAGTTCCTAGTCAATATTTACTAACACGGGTCGATTAGTAAAATCCGCTGAGACCAGTACATGTCATATATTGTGACTTGGTCCGATGGTTTATCCCAATGAACCATGAGTCTCGGGAGACTCGTGTAGACATGTAGGTGTTTATTTGATAAACACTGAATGACTCATTGAAGATTTCTTAATAGATGGTACACCAACGTCAATATGAATCTTCTCGAGTTGAGCGAGCATAGTGGTCCTTTGACTTGAGATACCACAGTGGGATTTATGAGTTATTCTCCACACTTTGATGGCAGTCACGTCACCGATCTATTCATGATCAGACCTCCGTCTGTTCGTTGGGTGTGGACTGATGCTCATGATATCAAATGCGTATCAAGATAGGATCTGTCAGTCCTGTAAACAGGGCATAGGCATCCTCACATGTTTACGATCTAGTAAATCCATGGTCGTGGTATAACTTCATAAATCAGTTCTGAGTGTTATTTAGAGATCGTAAATTGAAAGTCGACTATATTATACCGAACGGATTTGACGTTCTTATCCATATCCCAGGTATAATATGGATAGCCTGTGACGGAGGGATTATACGTATACAATGACATCGGCTTGCATAGTTTAGTGAGATTATACGTGGTCGTCATAATCCATGAGTGGGTGGATTATAGACACGAAATTGGATTCCGTGACGGATAAATCTAAACTTAGAGAGTCCCACAATATGAAGTGTACTCATTAAGCACTTGGACAACGCGATATGAATAATACGGATTATTCATAATACTTCATCGGATTAAGTGAGTTAATTCGAATCGTTTAATCGGTTAAATGATAACACATGCATTAGGGGTTTTTGGCCAATCGTAATTATTGTGTATTTGTATTTGATACATAATACAATTAGATACACATTAATTATTCGTCAAATGAGATTTTTACACATGCCATAAATATATGTATTTTTTATTTATTGTAAATAAAAATACATATATAATAATAATATTAATTGATTATTTTGATATTTAATTGTTAAATATTTAAATGATTAATTAATAAATATTTTTCATAAATGTTATGAAATTTGTCAAATTATTATTGGTTCACATGGCAAGATTTAATTATACTTTATGTGTGCTAATTTGATTGGTTACATAAAGTTTAATATATAATTAATTGGATTAATTTTTGGTAAATGGACAATTATGCCATATTATGTCGGTCAACATGTTTTAAAAGAAAAAAATTGTTTTCTTCTTCAATTAATCCATCCATGGCCGTGAGCCTCCAAGAGAAAATGGGTCTCAAAATTTGTTTGAAGAAACCATGAAGAAATGAAGGAAAATCAAGAAAAAAGGCTAATGATTTACGAGATTTAAGGTAATTCTTCAAAACCCTAAGCTTGGAAATTTAGTTTCTTATTTCTTGATGATTTAGAAATGTTCTAGGGTTCCTTCAATTCTGAAAAATTGGGGCTTTTGGTTGTGGATGTTGAATTGGAAGCTTATATGCATGTGTGAAGTAGATTTGGGTGATATTATGGTAATATTGATCCAATATGTTCATTTGATGACATGTTGCCATTCTAGAGTGTTATGACCACTCTTGTAATGCCTAAAATTATTATTGGGTGCTTCATGTGTGGTGACTTTAGTTGGTGTTTTGATTAATTTGATTAATCTTGAAAATTTGGATTTAAAGTATGAAAATAGGCAATTTCGGTTTCTGGATCAGTTCTGGTAAAACTGAAAATTTTGTGATGAATTTGATGTCATATGAATATTTTGGATGTGTTTTGGGAGTTGGAACAATTTCCGGAAAGTGTTTCGGAGTTGAAATAAGCAAAAACGGCGAAAAATGGCGTTACCGGGTGACTTTTGAGCCAACCGGGTGACGACTGTCCAAATAGTGAGTTCGTCACTGTTCAAGCAGTCCATGAACTGCCCTAACACTATTGGGGCTGACTTGGGCAGTCTCCATAAGTGTCGGATGGTCGGTTCGGTCAAAAACGTGTTTTGCATCATTTTGCGGAAAAACGTTTTTCGTAAATGCTTCGCGACGTTTCATATATATTTATATCACTATTTGATATCGAATAAATAGGTTTAGGTAAAATATGAATAAACTATTCATATTAGATATAGAATAATTTATTCGGTAATTTAAAAAAGTTTTAAATTACGATTTCGCCCGAACCGCGCTTCCGCTGCTCCCTTCGCCCAAAACCCCAACATGAAACTCCACCGCCAAACCACCCGACTTGGACTTAAGTGAAGTAGGTAAAACCCAGTATTGCCCTTGTTGATTGTTTATGTATACTCTATTCAAGTTCTTGATTATGTTTTATAATATATTATGTTCAAGTTTTACTTCATAATTCTATATAATTCATACCGAAAATGAATATTGTTATGTGACTAACAATATTATGTATTCTTATCATATATTAATTAAGTTGAGTGATTAGAAAGTGATTATACAACGACCTTTTTACAGTTTTATTGGGATACAGGACATGACTTGAATAATTTTTTATCTCAGAAAAATATAAAGAGATAAGATATGATCAAGATTGAAAAATCTCGTCTTGTCCTGACTCATTACCAACACTACTCTAATACATTACTTAATGCGTATCCAAATATTACAGTTTTAACTACTCAACTCTCATTCCATAAATGTGTCCATTGATTTCCATGTGCTCTATGTAACTTCCTAATCGAAAAGTTGCAAATCGACTTCCTACTAAAACTTGACCATCAAATTTAACATACTTTGCAATTTAATCAATAAACGAAATTAATAAAAGGTACATCAAATCCACTACAACAAATAATTATCATTAAATCAATAATAATCATGCATGTTAGATTCATTTTACCTGCGCCGCGGCCCAGAATGGATGGTTTGGTGGCGGGGTTTCCAACGATTTCAAAAAAAAAATAATAAAATAATAATAAAATACGTTATATAAACAATCGTAATCTCTATTACTATTGGAAACCCGTGACTCTAACTCTACCATAATTATAACTGTAAAATACAAATTAACGTTGAGTCTGCCCAAAAAGACAAAATAAACTAAACAAACAACCAAATTTTGGAATATCAACGCATCACAGACTTAAATGAAAAATCAGAAAATTAGTTTGTCAAAACCCTAATTCCAATGTAAGAAGCTCCCTATAATAGTGATATCAAAATTTTCTTAAAATGAATTATTAATGAGTGTTTTAAGACACTCGTTAGCATGATCCATAAATAAATATGTATCTTTAACACATTATCTACTAAACTTTTTATGATGATAAATATTCATCTATCATAAAATATTATAATATTGAAATTCTCCATTTTCTTAACCTTCATGCTCTTTAAAAAGCTTATAAGACCTCAAAATGCCTACAAGTAAAAAGTTAGATTTTGCACACTAATGACAATCATTGAAATATTATCCAAATTAAACCATGCATTGAGTTGAATTGTGTTTCGAGAACTTAAAGAAGCCATAGTAACAAAACACAAATGAATTATTTGGGGCTTTAGGTAAAGGCTTTGGGATTGAGTGGTTTGCTCCCTCTCAGGTTCAAGGTTCGAATCCCACTAGATACATTTCCTTGGGGCCATGACCCCTGGTGTGAAAAGCCAGCGACTTACCCTGATCTGTGTTGGGAAATTTCTAGGGGCACAGGTCTCGGGGATTAATCGAGGTGGGCGTAAGCTGCCCGGACACTCCGGTTATCCAAAAAAAATAATAATAAAATAATAAAATCAATAAATCCATCAACTTATATCAGACGGAAATCATGCCTACCTTTAATTGATTTTTTTTGTATAAATTCAATGATTTACCCTAAAATAAAGAGAGGGACTTTAAGCTCTAAGTATTAAGGGGAGAGTTTTGTTGATTTCTTTTAAGTCTTAATTTTTTTAAGAGCTTATAAAACCATAAATTTTTTTTATAAATAAACCTAAAATTTTATAAACTGATGAAAACTTTTAAAATAATGTTGGAAAAATGCTTATTTATAAGCATTTTGAGGCTCAATTTTAAGCATGGTCCACTTCGTGTTAGTGGTTGTTATTGAATGATTCGGATACTCCTCCGTGAGTACTTCGAAATGGTATATTCATATGCTTAAAATGATGCTTGGGTGAATGAGAAATTGTTGCTCAAAGTTCACAATTTTCAAGCCTTTTGTAATTCCATAACAGCTAATTTAATTAGCTTGGTGGTTACAAAGTTTAATCTCCATAAGTGCTAATCTAATTAGCTTGGTGGTTATATAGTTTAATTTCCATTAGTGCTAATTTAATTAGCTTAGTGGTTACAACAATGTGTAACATCTCCCATTATGAAATTTAATTGGCAAGTTAATTTCTATTAATTGAGATGTGTTTTTCTTTTCCTATATAAACAACATCAGTTCTTGTTTTCAAGATATGAAATAGAAAATAGAGAAAGACATAGCACACACACGAAAGATCATTTTCTTTGTTTTGTTAAAAGTAGAGTTCAAACACTTTGTGGTTCGTTGGATACGAGTCTGGTGGTGCCCTTTCTCGTACGTTTCCGTTGTATCCTGGGAAACAATCGTCTCACGTTCTACTGCACCTACGGTAGGGGACGAATTTGTTTTAAGGATATTTTTGTTTTACAACAAGCCTCGGGAAAGTTCTGATTTGCCTCAGCTTCAGCTTCAGCTTCTGCCTCTGCCTCTGTCTGACTTAGCATCTGCCAACAGCCTCTGCCTCAGCATCAGCATCTGCCAACAGCCTCTGCCTCAGCTTCAGCTTCAGCCTCAGCTTCATCTTCTGCCTCTGCCTGCCATCAGCATCTGCCAACAGCCTCTGCCTCAGCTTCAGCTTCTGCCTCAGCATCAGCATCTGCCAACAGCCTCTGCCTCAGCTTCAGCCTCTGCCTCAGCTTCATCTTCTGCCTCTGCTTTCAGCCTCAGCCTCTGCTGTCAGCCTCTGCCTTCAGCCTCTGCCATCTGCCTCTGCCTCTGCTCATCAGTCCCTGCCTCCGCTTTCAGGGTCTGCCGTTAGGGTCTGCTCCGAGGATAATAATTATAATTGTAATTTTGTCATATTCGGATTTCCCAATTACCGTGTAATAATTGTAATAATTGTTATCTACAGTCTTAAAATAAATTCGAGACTCTGTGGATATGGAAATCAGTCCAAACACAGTAGATCCGAATATGGCAGCCTCTTCGGCTGGCCAGAATGTTGTGGCAGCCCCCGTGGCTGACCAAAGTGCAGTGGCAGCCCCTTTGGCTGGCCAACTTGCATCAGCCTCTGGGCTTAATATGGCAGCCGTTGTGGCTGGCCAAGGTGTTTCTGCCTCAATGGCTAGACAACCTGTTGGACATGTGAGCCATGTCAATCCTGCTGCGGAAAAACCTGAAAAATTCAGTGGTCAGAATTTCAAAAGGTGGCAACAGAAAATGTTCTTCTACCTGACCACGTTGAACCTTGCGAGGTTTCTAAAGGAAGATGCTCATGTACCCAAAGAGGGTGAGATTGATATCCAAGTCATCAGTGCCATTGAAGCTTGGAAACATTCTGAATTCCTCTGTCGGAATTATGTGCTGAATGGGCTAAGTGATTCCTTGTACAGTGTGTACGCTGGAATGAAAACAGCTAAAGGGCTTTGGGAATCTTTAGATCGAAAATATAAAACTGAGGATGCCGGTACTAAGAAATTTGTCGTAGGCCGTTTCCTAGAGTTTAAAATGATTGATTCCAAAACTGTGATAAGCCAAGTACAAGAACTGCAGATTATTCTAGCAGAAATTCATGCTGAGGGGATGAGTTTAAGTGAAACCTTCCAAGTAGCCTCGATAATTGAGAAACTACCACCTGGTTGGAAAGATTTCAAGAATTATTTAAAGCATAAGCGAAAAGAAATGAGCATTGAAGACTTGGTTCTTAAGCTAAGAATTGAGGAAGATAACCGAGTTTCTGAAAAGAGAGGAATGACTCATGAGGCCAAAGCAAATGTTGTCGAACATGGCCATAAGAACAAGAACCTCAAGAACAAAGGGTCAAAGATGGGCCCTAAAGGGGAGTTTCCAAGAAATCAAAATTTCAAGGAAAATGCTTCAACTGTGACAAAATGGGTCACAAGTCTTCTGAGTGCAGACTGCCGAATAAGAAAAAGAAACAAGAGGCTAATGTGCTAGAAAACATGACTCAAGATGTTTCAGACATTAACCTCTCTGTTGTGGTTTCTGAGGTGAATCTAGTGGGTTCTAACCCAAGAGAGTGGTGGATTGATACTGGTGCCACTCGGCATGTATGCTCAGACAAGAGCATGTTTTCTTCATTTGAGCCTGCTGAAAATGGGGAAAAGATATACATGGGAAATTCAGCAACATCTGAGATAGAAGGTCAAGGAAAGGTGATTCTGAAGATGACCTATGGGAAAGAGTTGACTCTGAACAATGTTCTGTATGTACCTGAAATACGGAAGAATCTTGTGTCTGGATCGCTTCTGAACAAGCATGGATTCCGGATGGTGTTCGAGTCTGATAAAGTAGTTTTGACTAAAAATGGGATGTATGTGGGAAAAGGGTATGTAACTGATGGGCTTTTTAAGCTCAATGTAATGGTTGTTAAACCCAAAAATATCAATAAAGCTAGTTCTTCTGCTTATATTGTTGAGTATTCTAATCTTTGGCATGGTAGATTAGGACATGTTAATTTTAATTCATTGCGAAAGTTAATTAACATGAATCATATTCCCAATTTTAAAATTGATAACAAACATAAGTGTGATACTTGTGTTGAGGCAAAACTAACTAGATCATCTTTTCATAGTATTGAAAGAAACTCTGAACCACTTGATCTAATTCATACCGATGTATGTGATTTTAATTCAATACAATCGAGAGGTGGTAATAAATATTTTATTACCTTTATTGATGATTGCATAAGATTTTGCTATGTATATTTAATGAAAAGCAAGGACGAAGCTATAGAGAAATTTGTTCTCTATAAGAATGAAGTTGAGAACCAACTGAATAAAAGAATTAAGGAGTTAAGAAGTGATCGTGGTGGTGAGTATGTTTTCCCTTTTGAATCACTTTGTGAACAAAATGGAATCATACATCAAACCACAGCTCCTTATTCACCTCAATCCAATGGGATTGCGGAATGTAAGAATCGTACCTTGAAAGAGATGATGAACGCTATGTTAATCAGCTCTGGCTTACCTCAGATTATGTGGGGAGAAGCTGTCTTATCAGCTAATTACCTTTTAAATAAGGTACCACGGAAAGAAGCAGGGAAAACTCCTTATGAAATGTGGAAAGGAAGAGTATCTTCCTATAAATTCCTACGAGTGTGGGGGTGTCTTGCCAAGGTAGTCATTCCTCCACCTAAAAAGGTGAAGATAGGACAAGTTGTTGAACCTGAACTAAGACGTAGCAAAAGAGCTAGAACGGAAAAATCATTTGGTCCAGATTTTCTGACATTTTTGCTAGAAAATGATCCTCAAAGCTATAACGAAGCTGTAAGGTCAGCTGATGGTGCCTTGTGGAAAGATGCCATCAATAGTGAAATTGAATCCATCTTACAAAATCACACCTGGGAGTTAGTGAATCTTCCTCCAGGATGTAAACCTTTAGGGTCCAAGTGGATTTTCAAAAGGAAAATAAAGGCAGATGGATCAATTGACAAGTACAAAGCAAGACTTGTAATTAAAGGTTATAGACAACGTGAAGGTCTTGATTACTTTGATATTTATTCTCCTGTAACGAGAATAAATTCCATAAGGATGATACTAGCGATTGCAGCTTTGCGCAATCTTGAGGTACATCAGATGGATGTGAAAACAGCCTTTCTGAATGGAGATTTAGATGAAGAAATCTACATGGAACAACCTGAAGGTTTTATAGCTCCAGGACAAGAACAGAAAGTCTGTAAGTTAGTTAAATCCTTGTATGGATTGAAACAAGCCCCGAAACAGTGGCATAAGAAGTTTGATGACACCATGTTGGCAAATGGTTTCAAAATCAATGAATGTGATAAATGCATTTATGTCAGAGAGACAGAAGTTGGCTATGTCATTTTATGTCTCTACGTTGATGACATACTGATTGTCGGGAGTAATGTCAAAATGGTGAAATCTACCAAGAATATGCTGAAATCCAAGTTTGACATGAAAGACATGGGTCTTGCAGATGTCATTCTGGGAATAAAGATCTCGAGAAGTCCAGATGGACTTATCCTTGATCAGTCGCACTATGTGGACAAAATTCTTGGTAAATTCAACGATGATGATTCAGCTGTGGCTAGAACTCCTTTAGATGTGAGTTTACACCTATCAAAGAATATGGGAGATGGTATATCTCAAGTAGAATACTCTAGAGTGATCGGGAGTTTGATGTATCTATCGAGTTGTACAAGGCCTGATATAGCCTGTACAGTAAACAAGCTCAGCAGATATACGAGTAATCCAGGGGTTGATCACTGGAAAGCAATAGTGAGAGTACTTAGGTACTTACGTTTTACTCGTAATTATGGGTTGCACTATCATAGATATCCAGCTGTAGTCGAAGGATACAGTGATGTTAATTGGATATCTGACATGAAAGACTCAAAGTCTACTAGTGGTTATGTGTTTACACTGGCAGGTGCAGCTATATCATGGAAATCCTCCAAACAGACTGTGATAGCCAGATCTACAATGGAATCAGAATTCATTGCATTAGACAAGTGTGCTGAAGAAGCAGAATGGCTTCGAAATTTTCTAGAGGATATTCCAAGTTGGCCTAAGCCAGTGCCAGCAATTTGCATTCATTGCGATAGTCAATCTGCAATTGGAAGGGCACATAACAATATGTATAATGGTAAGTCTAGACATATTCGTCGTAGACACAATACCGTTAGACAATTACTCTCTACTGGAGTTATTTCGATTGACTATGTAAAGTCAAAGGATAACATTGCGGATCCGCTAACCAAAGGGTTAAATAGAGAGTTAGTTGTGAAATCATCGAGGGGAATGGGACTGAAGCCCATTAGATAAATGTTTATTACGAAGGAAAACCCAACCTTGTTGACTGGAGATCCCAAGATCTAGGTTCAATGGGACAACCTACTCGTAAAAGACATAATTGGATCACTGTGGGGGGTTACCCTCTAGTCCATTCCTATGATGAAATGAAACAGTGATGCTCGTATGGATAGAGGTTAAGCAAAAGCTTTTAATGATTCTTATGCTTCGGGAATCCGAGCAGAGTATTACGAGATACTCTTAAATAAGAAATCACCTATGTGAGAGAGAAGTGGGGCCCCTTCAAAGGGAATTGTACGGGGCACAATTTTAGAAACTCTTGCAGAACCAGGTAGATGTTCATGGCCAAAATGAACATAATAATGAGAACTCAAATGTGTAGGTAAAATATCTGTGTGATATGTGTTCTCCAATTACATGAACGGCAGTACAGTTCAATGACATCGCGTCAACTGTCAGCCAGTAATGAGATATATTTTCACAAGGGAAGGATCAAAGGCTGTGGCCTACCTATCCTATGCAGGTGTTGAACCGTTGAACTCTTCTAGGTCAAAATAAAATGTTTTATAAAAATAATTTTATTCGACGTTTTTCGCCAATTTCATTCATGTGGGGGATTGTTGGAAAAATGCTTATTTATAAGCATTTTGAGGCTCAATTTTAAGCATGGTCCACTTCGTGTTAGTGGTTGTTATTGAATGATTCGGATACTCCTCCGTGAGTACTTCGAAATGGTATATTCATATGCTTAAAATGATGCTTGGGTGAATGCGAAATTGTTGCTCAAAGTTCACAATTTTCAAGCCTTTTGTAATTCCATAACAGCTAATTTAATTAGCTTGGTGGTTACAAAGTTTAATCTCCATAAGTGCTAATCTAATTAGCTTGGTGGTTATATAGTTTAATTTCCATTAGTGCTAATTTAATTAGCTTAGTGGTTACAACAATGTGTAACATCTCCCATTATGAAATTTAATTGGCAAGTTAATTTCTATTAATTGAGATGTGTTTTTCTTTTCCTATATAAACAACATCAGTTCTTGTTTTCAAGATATGAAATAGAAAATAGAGAAAGACATAGCACACACACGAAAGATCATTTTCTTTGTTTTGTTAAAAGGAGAGTTCAAACACTTTGTGGTTCGTTGGATACGAGTCTGGTGGTGCCCTTTCTCGTACGTTTCCGTTGTATCCTGGGAAACAATCGTCTCACGTTCTACTGCACCTACGGTAGGGGACGAATTTGTTTTAAGGATATTTTTGTTTTACAACAAGCCTCGGGAAAGTTCTGATTTGCCTCAGCTTCAGCTTCAGCTTCTGCCTCTGCCTCTGCCTGACTCAGCATCTGCCAACAGCCTCTGCCTCAGCATCAGCATCTGCCAACAGCCTCTGCCTCAGCTTCAGCTTCAGCCTCAGCTTCATCTTCTGCCTCTGCCTGCCATCAGCATCTGCCAACAGCCTCTGCCTCAGCTTCAGCTTCTGCCTCAGCATCAGCATCTGCCAACAGCCTCTGCCTCAACTTCAGCCTCTGCCTCAGCTTCATCTTCTGCCTCTGCTTTCAGCCTCAGCCTCTGCTGTCAGCCTCAGCCTCTGCTGTCAGCCTCTGCCTTCAGCCTCTGCCATCTGCCTCTGCCTCTGCTCATCAGTCCCTGCCTCCGCTTTCAGGGTCTGCCGTTAGGGTCTGCTCCGTGGATAATAATTATAATTGTAATTTTGTCATATTCGGATTTCCCAATTACCGTGTAATAATTGTAATAATTGTTATCTACAAATAATACCCAAACGCGCGATCCGGACTAATTTACATAAAACTTGAATATACAATTATTTGAATATAGGATGTAATCCTCTTTATCCTAACTTGAGGGTTCATACTTCATACAAAAACCAATCACTGAATGACAATTGTATGCTATGTACGTAATTTTATAGTCTATAGATTCTCGTTTTGAAAGGTATCAAAGTAAACATTTGAAATAAAGTTATCTACAAGTCTTTCCTTTGTTTTTTCTCTGAAACTATAGAGTGAAAGTTTTTCTAGGGTTTCGTTGGCCCTCTGTCTCTTGGGGGCTTCTTCTCCATCTTATAGTGGTGGCTTGGCCACAAAGGGTTCTTTCAGTTTTGTCTATCGTGGGTTTTTGAAATTATAGTGCGTGACTTTGCTGTTCTTTGGGATTGTCTTTTTTGGTTTCTTTGGGACGTTTTTAAAAGCACATTGTGGGTGTTTTCTCGGTATCGGGGAGATGGATACCGAGGACTTGATTAAAAAGTGTAAAGAGATTAAAATCAGTGAACATGGGGGGTCAAAATCTCTATCAGCTAGGGGTGGGCGCGGTTCGGTTTGGTTCGGTTTTTGTTAAAAACCGAACCAAACCATATTTTACGGTTCAGATTTTTTACCTCTCAAACCAAACCATTAAATAACGGATTGGTTCGGATTGAAAATTTTTTAAACCAGCGGTTTACGGATTGGTTCGGTTCGGTTTACGGATTATTATATTTAAAACAAATTTTCATCCACTCAAGTGAAGACAAAAAAAAAAAAAAAAAAAAAAACTAATCTATCAAACAAATAGTATGAAGTGCTAGAGTGTAAGCTGTGACTCTAGGGAATACATGCACTCCATAAATGATTGAAAAATGAGGCACAATTAATTATTGTATTTTTTTAAAATTACCTCGAATAATGATGTTACAATCATTCTAATTAAGAGACAAATCCAACATCTTACTTTCAAGAATAATGATGCTACCATAAAACAAAAAAAAATTAAGAATAAAAGTATTAACAAATAATTGAAGAATAAAAGTATTAACAAATAAATTGAAGAATAAAAGTATTAACAAATAATATATTAACAAAAAATTAAGAATAAAAGTATTAACATACTAATAAAAAGAAAACATATAATAAAATTAAAAGAAAAATACAAATTTTTTTATAAAAATATATAATTTTTTTAATTATAACGGTTCGGTTCGGTTTAACAGGTGCAGTTTGGATTAGCTCCTGAACCGAACCGTAAACCGTTTGGGGTGAGCCAATCCGAACCTCAAACCGAACCGTTAGAAAAAAAACCGTAAATTTGGTTCGGTTTGGTTCGGTTTGCGGTTTGGTTCGGTTCGGTCGGTTTTTTTGCCCACCCCTACTGTCAGTAGTGGAATCCTGGAGAAGGGGGAAAGGTCATGGCAAGGTGTTTGGTTGGAAAGATTCTCCAAACTAAAGTAGTGAACACAGAAGGCTTGAGAAGAGTCATGCAGCATATTTGGAAGACAAGGAAGGAGATAAAGATAGAAAGGCTGGGAGACAATATTTTCTTGTTCAAATTTGGCAAGGAAGTGGACAAAAGGAGGATCATGTCTGGGTGTCCATGGCATTTTGATGGGGCATTGCTGGTGTTAAGGGAACCCTCAGGCATGGGGGATGTAACAAAACAGGAGTTTGTGCATGCATTATTTTGGGTTCAGATCCATAACATTCATATCTTGTGCATGGACAGAGACACATTAGAAGAGCTGAGCAGCAACATTGGTAGGGTGGAAAATGTGTGGGTAGATGCAGCTGGCGAGTGCTATGGTAGATATAGTAGAGTCCGAGTTTCAATTGATATTATTAAACCATTAAAGAATGTTGGATCTTAAGGATGAGGAGGAAGTCATAATGCCCTTAACTTATGAGCAATTACCGGATTTTATTTTTGGTGTGGATGCATTGGGCACCATTTCAAGGAATGCAATCACTACTCGGGTTAAGCACAACAACATTTCCCTTATGGACTATGGTTAAAAGCAGCCTCATGAGGGAAATTTTTGAACTTGAAAAGTAGGACTAAGGAGCAGATAGCAGAGGGTAGTATTGCCAATGTTAGGAAACATGAATGTGAGGCCTCAAGAGCGGGGAGAGCAAATAAACATGCCGAAAAAAGCCAAGCTGGTTCCAAACCACCACGAGAGGCTGTGGAGAGTTGGAGGGGAATGGAAGGTGAGGCTGGGGTAGAGTTGGTAGGGGAACAGCTCCCGATAGATTGTCAACCTAAGACAGGCACGTCAGGCCGTGATGGGACGGCCTCAAGGACTGATGCAGCAGGTCAGGAAATTCTGGGGATTATGAATATTATGGTGGGAAGAGTAGTCAAAATGGGGATTTATTTATCGGAAAATTCTGAGAGAGGGGAAAATGGGAGAGAGGCGTTGGAAAATAGCGGGCAAAAAGAGTAGAGAGGAAGAGGGCAACCTAATCTTAGTTAAAAAGAGAAGGAAAAAAGAAGTTGAGGTACAAATTCAGCAAAAGGATAATAGAGCTATAATTAACTGTTAGGGATATGCCCTATACCCAAATTGTGGATGGGCTATATGTACATGTATTTGCAATATTTTCATTAATTAACAAAATGGCAATCTTTATTATACGTGTCTTACATAAATTATATGAATCATCAAACACTGTAATAAAGCCCTTGGAGTAATAAGATGATGGCTTCCACGCCTTATGAGAATCATTACTCTCAAACGTTCCTAGTCATAGTTTTGTGAATAATCTGGGCATTCACAAAGCGGAGAGACTAGCATGTGATATGATCCGCCCTTAAGTGGGGTAGCTGATCTCATAGGCTACTAGTGGAGATCCGTCCGCTTGGTGTATCACATGGATGCATGAGTTGCTCGTGTCCATCGAACTGATCGACACTCTCTCGGATAATATTTTCTTATAAGAGTAGTATTCCAGTTCGCGGGTTGATATGTGTGATCAGTGCTTGAGACTGTGGCCGCAGCGGAAGAATCATGTGAGATTCTTGGGTTAGCACGATTCATGACACTATCAACATCATACCTTTGACTATATGGGTAGACATTTTCCATACCCTAGGTCAAACGGTGGGGATACAGTGATGAGAGGGACCGTATCATATGTAAATCGCATACAGAATGGGTATATATCTTTCCTTCTCATTTGGGGGCCTTGACATGTTGCTAGATGTCAACCTTGGTCATTGAAATCGAACGACCATCTGATCGGAGGATAATTTATGTTCGATTAAATTATCATGATTCATTTCATATCCAACTTGAGGGGAACCCAAAAGGTCACACACAACAAAGTCGAAATCAATGGTTAACAGTGCACAGTACAAATTTAACAGCATATATGATTGCTGTAGGAATTGTTCATAAATGGTTCAATGTGTTTAATTATTGAACAAATCATTTATGAGGTTCCAAAGTGGCTTAGGGATTGGTGAATGACGATATGGGCACTTTGGGAATTGGAAAATTGAATAAGAAAAAAAAATCTGCGGTTTTTTTTTTATCTGTTTTGAATTCCAATTCAGCCCAAACACTTATTAGGGTTTTATAATCTCATTAAACCACTATATTAAGATCCAATGGCTAAGATTTAATTAGCATTATCCCACATCGGATTCTTAATTAATTTTGTTGTCTTTGGAGCACTTATATAAACCCAAAGAATTCTTTACAAATTTTTACACCAAAACCTTTCATATCTTGGGTTTATATAAGTGAGCAACTCTAAAGTTTAAGAGTAAGCCACTGATTTTGAGGATCCTTAAGTCTAATTGACTAGAGGAATCTCAAGTTAAAAGTTTTGAGGTATTTGCCTAGGCTAGCACCAAGGGCAAAATACCCGTGCACTCAAGGCGTAGTCTTACCGTTGAGTTTTGGCTTTGGTGTGTGGACATTTGGAGGCCACACACTTTGGTGGCTCTTTGAAACGTGGAAGAGCTTGTTGAGTTCGAGAAAAGCTTGTAGATTTGAGGGAGGACTGGAGGAGTCTTCGATTCAAGTAAGTCTTTTTCTTTCTTTATTTTAATTAGAGTTCTTATGATAGTTAGCATGTTTAGGTTTATGTTCTTTACATGTTTTATGAGTTTTTATGCTTAGAATATATAGTTACATGCCTAGGCTTGTAGAATAATCAAAATAAATGGGTCTTGGCCAAAAGGATAGCGGCATCATAATTTTAATTTTCCGCTGCGCACTCGCGGCCGCTTCCCAATAGTGGTATCAGCGCGCCATTTTTGTTTTGATTAGTTCTCTCTCATTTGAACTCGAAATTGGGTGTGTAAAAGCTCATTGGAAAGCTAACACCCTGAACTTACTTTTAGGCACAATTTTTGCATGATTTGGTTAAAAGTTGAATTGTGAAATTGCATTTAAAGTTCACACATCTGTAAAAAAACATGAATAGTAAATTTATTTGATTAAAATAAAATGCAATATCATAATTAAATATTAATCAAAGTTATTTAATGCCTAAAATAATTCCAACATATTAAAACTCATATGCTTGATGATTCTATGTATGATTAGAATTGGCATGATTATTTTAGGGTGCAAGCATATAGAGACTTTCTAAGGAAATAGAGAGTGTATTGCTTATCCCTGAGCTAAGTAATTATTTCATGAAGAACTTAGAGATTTATTACCTTTAAGGCTAATAAATATAAAATCACTTGTTTATAATAAAAGACATTATAAAAGATACAAGTGGGGTGTGACCAAGGCGTTAATAAAACTTTCCAAACTAAAGTTAATTTAACCAAAGGTATTACTAGAGTTAGATAATGATTTGATGTCTTCCTTAACTCACTACCTTTTTATAGCCAAAAGGAAAATCTGTGAAGACATCTAGATAATCATTTACTCAAAGCTTACCTTAAAGCATATTTTAAGTGTTGGACTAATTTGGAGGATCTATTATTTATTCCCGTCACCAAGGCAATAAGAGCCAAAGAGGTAAGGGTATTTAAGAGAGTTTGCTCCACCCTCCCTCTGGGGAATTTTCAATGGAGGAATCCATTTGACAGTTATTCACTTAAACTTGCTAAAATCCTCAATAATAATTTAAGTCTAAAATTTGCCTCCCATTGTAAAGTATAGACCCAAATGGCTTAAACCGTATTGGCAGGACTAAGCTTTACGAGACTGACCAATATCAATTTGTCCCTAAATTGTACTATTGACAATGGTTTGACTTTTCTGAGTCATAAGACGCAGCGACCCTTAGGCGTGGTCTTATAACTTAGTGGCAAAGATTGGGTGTTCACAAGGACTAGCATAAGCTATGGCATGTTTGATTGCCCAACCCAATGATCAATGAATTGTGATTTATATCATAAATTGGTTGGGAACCTACCTAATTATCGTATTTTATAACGACCGGCCCTAGTCGGAGTTGTGAAATGATGATAATGGGATCCTTGCCCATAAGAAATCCATCATATTGGGGTTGATACGATTTGCTTAAAATTTTAAAACAATTGAGTGGGAGCAACTTCATAATATTAAAAGCTCATGTTATTATGAAACATTAATGAAAACATATTCCTACTTTTAACATTCTCTCTTAACAGGTGGGTTAAAATATTTCACGAACATTCAAATGGCAAACAGAATATCACTTCGTTCCATCCTTGATGAACATAAGCTCAAAGGGGACAACTACAATGACTAGTTTAGAAACCTTAAAATTGTCTTACGACAAGAAAAGATTTTCTATGTTCTTGAATGACCATTTCCCCCTGAACCCGCAGAAGATGGTGACCAAAATACATTTGATGCTTGGAAGAAACACGTCGATGATGATGAGCAAGCAGTTTGCATAATGCTTGGCTCTATGTCGGACAAACTTCAGAAAGCTCACAAAGATATGGATGCTCAAACTATCATCTTTCACTTGAAGGAGTTGTATGCAAATTTCGTTCATACCGTGAGATTCCAAGTGTCATGTGCCTTATTCCAAACAAGGTATAAGGAAGGATCTGTTAGTGGACATGTGCTTAAGATGATTGGCCACATTGAAAAATTGTCCAACCTCGGGTTCATCATGGATCATGAGCTAGGTCACGATCTAATTCTTCAGTCCTTACCAAAAGACTTCTCTAACTTTATTATGCAGTTTTATCTGTCTAATAAAGAAATTACTTTAGCAGAATTGCACAATCTGATAAAGCAAGCAGAGAAAGACTTGAAACCAGAGCTTAAAACCTATGTCATGCTTACGGGTACGGACCTGAAGCCACGAGGCCCAAAGAAAAATAAGGGCAAGGCCAAGGCTCCAGATCACCTAAAGCCCAATGGTAAGGTGGAGAAGAAAAAGGGAAAGGGAAAGGGGAAATGTTTCTTTTGTGGAAAGAATGGTCATTGGAAGAAAGACTGCAGATCCTTGAAAGCCAAGGAAGCTAGGGAAGCCCAAGAGGCCAAGAAGCCCAATGATTCAGGTATGTTGTATATGATTGAACTATATTCTCAAAACTATGAACCTTCTATTGGGTGCTTGACACCGATTATGGGACTCATTTATGTAACAATGTGCAGGGCCTGAGAAACAGTATGAGACTTCGTCATGGGGAGGTTGACTTACGCATGGGTAATGGAGCAAAACTGGCTGCATTGTGCATGGGGACTTATTCATTAGTTTTTCCGAATGTTTTAGTTTTAGACTTAGAAGATTGTGTTTATGTACATTCTCTAATAAAGAATATCATTTCAATTTCTTCTTTATGTAATAAAGGTTTTTCATGCCTAATAAGTTGTAATGAATGTTCTATTTATTTCAATGAAATAAAATATGGAGATGGTATTTTGAATAATGGTATCTATGTCTTACAAACTAACAAAGAATGTTCAACCTCTAATATATACAATGTTAACTCGAATAATCTCAATGAATCACTTCTATGGCACAGTCGCTTAGGTCATATCAATGAAACAAGATTAACTAAGCTACATAAGGATGTGTATTTCAGACCCTTCAAATTTTCCTTCAAATATTAGGTGTATTTTCAAACTTTTAAAGTAATGATAGTTTTCCTATTAGAAAAAAAACAACAAAAAACAAAAAAAAAAGTAAACATTTGAAATATAAAATTTGCACGCAATTTTATTTTGTAGTCCAAGTAGATTCTTGTTTTGAAACGTAACCAGTAAACATTAACGAACGGTCAACCCCCAGCCGCAGCCAATTAAAAAGTACATAAAAAAAAAATGTCGCATAAATGGATCTTTTTCTGAAAAGTTTCACCATTAAAAAAAAAAAAAGTATATAAAAAAAAATGTCGCCAATAAATGGAAATTTATCTTTATATCATGTCTGTCATTCACGTGGAAGGAATTGCAGTTCTTTGCAATTTTGCAAAATCTTTTACAGTCTCCTCGCACTCTCAGTCACAAACATAAAACTCGAATCATCTCCTCGGCAGCAACAAACCCCAAGTGAGTTTCTTGGTTCTTGTTCCTACTTTTACTTAGATTCAAGACTTTTTTTCTTTTTTCTTTTAATTTTTATTTTGGTATGCCTGGTTCTGTTCTCAAGTTAATTTGGCTGCTATTGATTCTGGAGATGGGTATTTACTGTATAAGTTTATGATAAATAAGGGGTTTTGAATTCTTTACTATAACTTATTCACTATTTGTTCAAGCTGGGTTACTCTACTTCCCTGTGAGTGTGCTGTTGGTTTTCTCTGTATTGCCTTTAATTACTCATTGATTGATTGGGATTTTTTTTTTCTCTTTTTTTTTTTTTTTTTTTTTTGCAAATAAAATCTGAATTTATGTTTCATTTATAGTATATTTCTGGTTGTTCATAAAGTTATTTGCTTGTTGGGTTAGGAGATCCTAGTGATTAGGCAACACCATATATACAGATAAACAATATGGCAATAGGTGGAAAGGAGAAAAGTTGGCTCTATATATCGCAGTCGGGGATTTGGGTTTGTAAAGAAATAAGACAATTTTATATTTTTGGATACTTAGAATTACAAAAGATGCCTTTATATAGGCATTACATCAAGTTAAATATAAAAACTAAATATACAAATAATCATTAAGATTACATAATCATATCTCAATGATTAGGATGATTATGATTATGATTATGATTATGATTCTAACAATAACTTATGGATTCTAACACTCCCCCTCAAGCTGGATCATACGTATCATATACATCAAGCTTGTTACAAATGAAACCTATACAAGAAGTCAAGAACCACAGAGAGATTATGGTGTTTTAACACTGCTGAAGAATGCACAACAAGAACGTATATGGTGACTTGAATGTTCTAACGCCGTTGGAGAATGCACAACGGGAACAAATGCGTAGGTTTGGATGGTTTAACATCGCTGGAAAATGCACGGCAGGAAAAATTTAAACTATTTCAAAACAGCACAAAACATCTAAATAAAACTTGCCAAATCATCCCATGAAAGAACCCCAAAAAAAGAGTCAAATGTGGAACTTAATGCGAACAAGGAACAAATAACTGATACGATCTGAGCATTTCGTCGTCATTGGTATTGTCAATATTGCCGAAGAAGATGTGGCGCGTGAGACTCACAGGCATATAATGGCATGTGTTCCCCACATGCCTGCTTGAATAACGACTCTAAAAGAAATAAACTAGAACCCAGAGAAAGATTGACTCTGATATTATGTAATTGACTCTGATATTATGTAAAGTAATAAGACAATTATATATTTCTGGATGCTTAAAATTACAAAAGATATGCCTTTATATAGCCATTACATCAAGTTAAATATAAAAATTAAATATGCTTATAAACATTAAGATTACATAATCATATCTCAATGATTATATAACAATATCTTAGAGATATGTAGAATCATAATCATAATATGATTATAATTATGATTATGATTCTAACAATATCTTAAGATTTTAACAGGGTCAAAATTAGGGGCCTCAATCCAAATCTAAGAAAAGTTAATATACATTGTAACAAGGATGCTAAAAAATCTCCCTACCATCAGTAGAGGTCACATACTTTAGAAACCCGTTTAGGGCTTCCAAAACTCAGAGTTTCCCTGATCACATTATTGTTACCCAATAGACATGTATCTTTTATTAATATACCTTTTTAACCCTTATATAATGTACTTGGAACCTTTTTTTTTATATTATAATAACATCCATGTGATAACATCTATGTCGGACGAACTTCAGAAAGTTCACAAAGATATGGATGCTCAAACTATCATCTTTCACTTGAAGGAGTTGTATGCAACTTTCGTTCATACCGTGCATTATTTGTTTGCTGCGCTCTAGATTATTGAATTTTTTTTTTAAATGTCAAGAGTCACAGGAAATGTAATGAACCAGAGGTTTTGTTCTTGTCGGAGAACTGAAATATTAGTAATTTTTCTCTTTTTCTTTATCCTTTAATTGTTGAAAACTTGAATGGGACGAATTTTTATAATTTGCATTGGGTGGAATTCAGATAACATAAGTTAGCTGCTTTTCAAGTTGGCTGTGATGCTTTTCAGGTTCATGTTGCAATTTTATTCTTTTATGCTAAGAAGTAAAGTTCCTTGTTATTACTCTCTTGATTTAGGTCCTTGCCTTATCATAAATATGCAAACAAGTGCAACACTTAGTATTTTTATTTGCAAATTCGGATAAAGAAAGTTCTTTTGTTTGTCCTGTTGTAGTTTCTCCCTTCTTACGTGAAAGATTGCAAGAATGCCAGAGAAAATAACAGCGGAGAACATTTTGGACAACCTTGTGGAAACCATTGCTGACAGTGTTCAAAAGAAGAAATCTGTGTCATTTTTTGAGGAAGAGTCATCAAGCTCGGTCACTGCTCGCTTCAGTCGGCTATTTGGACGCCAGAAACCTGTCCACCATCTTTTGGGCGGTGGAAAATGTAGGACTGTTCAATTTCTTTCTTTCTTTTTTTTTTTTTTTTACAAACACTATCATTCTTTCGCTTACTAATTATCTTCTCAATCTGCAGCTGCTGATGTTTTGTTATGGAGGAACAAGAAGATCTCAGCCAGCACATTAATGGGTGCAACAGCAATATGGGTGCTCTTTGAATGGCTTAACTACCATTTTCTGACCATTGCATGCTTTATTCTGGTCCTTGGCATGCTTGCTCAATTTTTGTGGGTAAACATTTCGGGCTTATTTAACAGGTATAAACATTTATCTGTTTTGCTGTTTGTCCTGCTTGGCTAATGTTATTTTATGTCATGGTGAATTAGAACTTATTAGTGTTTTTTAAATTGTGACAGATCACCATCTAAAGTCCCCCGGTTTGTTCTGCCTCCAGAGGTATTTTCTAACATTGGTGTCACAGTTGGTGCTAAGGTTAATGAAGCTCTGAGGATTCTTCAGGACATTGCATGTGGAGGAAATCTGAAACAATTTATTGTGGTATGTTGAACTTGTGACTTGTGAATTGTTGATTATTATTTTCCCTTTAGTCCATATACTTGCATATTTACCTTTCCTCCCACATGATGCAAACTCTCTTGAGCCTCACCAATGCTTGTTCTTGAGATATTATCACAGCTTAATAATTGTAGTAGACATGCATATTCACCGAGCTTCAATTTTTTATTTTATTTATTTTTAATGTGAAAGAGACAGTTTGTGATTAACAATTGGAAGGAACCAAATCTGTTATGATGTTTTGTTATTCTTTTTTGATAAGATTTACGAAACTGTTGAGTGACATGGAGAATAATGTTGGCTCGGCTGGCCTGGTTCTATGATATTTGGATAGAAAACAGAATTGGAAAGAACCAAATCTGTTCTAATGTTTTGTTATTCTCTTTTGATAAGATATACGTAACTGTTGAGTGACATGCAGAATAATGTTGGCTCCGCTGGCGATGGTTCTATGGTGTTTGGATAGAAAACATAAAACTTTTCTTCTTTTCTCTTCCTTTATGTTTGTTGGTGAATCATCTCCAAGGAAATCCCAAAAGAGAATCTTAATTATATTTTCATTTTTCTTGGAAATGAGTGATGAATTCTCAATATGATCTTCCAGGTTGTAGCAAGCTTGTGGGCTGCTGCAGTGATAGGGAGCTGGTGTAACTTTTTGACTGTTCTATATATTGGTAAGTGCTCATTCTTATTTTTATCCATCAGCCCACAGTGTGGGAAGCTTCGTTCGCTGGGCCATTCTTAGTGATATTGATATATAATAATTCTCTGGTTCAATGCTTTATATCCCAATGATAACCAAATGAATGAGATAGTTTGCCACTGCTATTAATGATTGGTTCTGTGATGAGATGAGTTGATAACCAGAATATCTTGAGTTTCGCCAATACTAAAGAGCTCTTCTCATAATTAGAAATCGGAAGTCGTGATTTTCTTCGAATGCATGCTAGAATCAGGATGGGAAATTTTGTAAATCTTCTTCACAAGACTTTGGGACCTATATTAATTCGAAAGGTGTTGATGTTAATGATGAAAGGTTTTGTTGCCGCGCACACATTGCCAGTCCTGTATGAGAAGCATGAAGATCAAGTTGACAGCTTTCTATACAATGTATTCCAACAGCTCCAAAATCATTACCAGAAGCTTGATTCAAGTGTCCTCAGCAGAATCCCCAAAGGAAAGTTTAAGGGGAAGAAAAGTGAATAGATTCTGATTAGGTGTCAAACATGAGATTTGACTTATATCCCTTGTTTTGATTAGTGATGAAACATATTAATATTGCCATTTGTGAAATATTTTATCATATTATTGATGTTAATTGTGACATAATTATGTATTATTAATCATCTTCTGAATTTCAAGCTGTCTAATATGTTCTTTTGCTCTGCATTATGTAGACTCTCACAAAAGAAAATTTGGTCAAATGGGACAAAAAAAAAAAGCCCATTCATACGAGGTTTGAACAATAAGAAAGAAATTGAAAAACTGAAGTTTCATGCCGAATATATTTTGATTTGTTGTAAATGTGGGTGATCCATTTATTTTAGTAGTCTTTATATTTTATCTTTATTCTTTATATTTGTAACTTATATTATTTAAAGATATGAATCTTACCATAATCTCTCCATATAAATAGAAAGCAACTCTGGTAAGCTTATTCATTTAGAATTAATGATAAAGTTTGCAGTTTTATAAGGTATTATCTTCTATTTCTCTCTTATTTTATAAAACGTTATCAGTACGATCGATTTCTATTTAAGTTTTTTTTATTTAAAAAAAAAAGAAGAAGAAAGCCGATTACACCAAATCTTGACCTAAAGTTAGACCTGACCACTGGTCCGGTTTGGTTCCGAACCGGCCGATTCCCGGTTCCATAAGTGTGGAACCAGAATCGGACTGAATAATTCAGTTTTTTTTTACTTTTTAAAAAAAAATTAATAATGATTTTTAAAAAAAATATGAGATTACAAAATTTATTTAAAATTATGAATTTGAATTTAGATTACATTAAATTACAAATACAATTCTTATTTAAAAAAATTAAAATAAATTATTAAATTAAAGAGCTTAAACTTAAATTTTTAAAAACTTAAGTTGCATACGTATCCTCCAGGGGTGAGAGGAATCAAAGCTCACATAGTTCCATTATAATTTTAAGATAGTTCCTCATTATAATATACAATTATTTACTGATCAATTATTTAAAGTCATCTGAACATAATTAGTAAAAGTAGTTTTTTCACCAAAACTTAAAGAAAGATGTGTCATACAAGTTAATTTAGTAAATTCTTCTCTATTTTTTGGCATCGGAATATTTAAATAAATCTAAAGAACTTGTACCTCTACTAGATGATGCGTACCTAGCCATTTGAGTTTGCGTTGTATCAAGTCCAATTTCAGCGGCATGATGTATTTCCAAGTGCTTGTTCATATTGCCATATCCACCAGTAAATTTGTAAAAAAAACCCCACAATAGTTGCATATTACTCTTGTACCTTCATTTTCAGTATCGACTAAATGAAAATAAATTTTGAAAATATCGGAGGAATGAGACTTAACTTCTCTTCTCCGTATACCAATACTAGGGCCACTCTCTTGGGTTGACACATTTGACATGGTGTTCTTAGATGAGCTTGCCATTTTTTGATAAAGAAATTTTAAAGAATGAGAGAATTGAGAATGAGAAATTGTAGATAAGAGAATTGAGAATGAGAGAATTGTAAAAAATTGAGAGAATTTAGAATTTGTGTGTTGAAAAAATAAAAAATGACTCATATTTATACATTTTTGGAATATTTTATGATACCTAAAATGCCCATAAAATTAGCTGTTTTATTAATTTTATTAAGGGTAAATTAATAAATTATATATATATATATATATATATATATATATATATATTATATATATATATATTTGGAATTTAGGGCAGAGAGTCGTTGCTCCTCCGTTGGGCTTGCTCCCAACGACTAGTAGCAGTTGGACCTTTCCAATGGCTATTAGCCGTTGGAACCTTAGAACTGCTGGAACCGGACGGTTCCATCGGTTCTACTTTGGTTCGGTTTGCGGTGAACCCTAACCGAACAAAAAAAAAATCGGTTCCGGTTCAGAACCAGAACTGTGGCCGGGTCTACCTAAAGTCATGATGATGATCAAATATGATCAAATATTTTGATCATATATGGATAGTTATGAATAAAGCCCGAAGCCTTTATTTCCTACATAAATGGCCTTGTGTAAAATTTGATGATAATGATTTTGTTTAAAACCAAATCAGGCTATCTCCATCAACTTCCATCTGATGGTATGTATGCAGCTCATCCTAATGATCAAATAGGCCGACTCACCTAGCATGCGTGTCAAAGCAGAATCACCATGAAATTCAATCCATGTGGTTGCCTAATAAATCTTCGTGATTTGTGAATGAATTTGATAATGATTATTATCATTACGCTCCTGAATTTTATGGTTCAATTATCTTTAAATCCAAATTCTTATTATTTTTAGAACTTGAAGTATAAATAATTCTGAACCTGATGTTCTGAATTTCAATATTAAAATTAGAACCTATAGTTCTAATTTAGAACCTAAAATTCTGAATTTCAATTTTAAAATTTAGATACCGTATTTCTAATTCACTATGTTATGTTTTTACTATTATTAGTTTAATACCTTAATTGTTCTTATTAGTATGCTTTGTGGTTGTCATTAAGTTGGACCCTTCACATCAGAAAATAAATCCAATATTTTTATTTCGCTTTATTTTTTCCATGATTATGATAAGATATAAGAGGTAAATTAGAACATAAAATTCTAACCTCATTAATTAATCTTTAGATTAGAACTCGAATTTCTAAATTTATGTTACAATTAAAGAACCTGAAGTTTTAACTCATCAATTAAAATTTTGAATTAGAACCTAAAGTTTTAAATCTAACATATAACCTGAAGTTCTGAATTTATAATACTATATTTATGATCTTGAAGTTCTAAATATTAACCTTATCAATAAAAAATTGAAGTTATGAAATATAACTTCATTTTTAGAACCTGATGTTCTAAATAATAATCGAAACATGAAGTTATAGATCAAAGAAATATTTTTCAAGAGAGCATAGAGTTCCAAATATACTTATATAATTTTTTTGTTTGCATCATACGAATTTGTGTGATTTTTTTATTTTCTATTTATTTTATCTTAATTCTTTTGAATTATATTAGATATATTATTACTGCATGAATTTTGCAATAATAAAAAACTAATTAGACTTGAAGTTTAAATTAGCTTTTAATATTAGAACATGTAGTTATGAACTATAATTTATAAATAAAATGTGATGTTTTCATAAAACACGAAAATCAATTTCTTAATATTCCCAGTAACGAATGTTAATTCCAACTACGTATAAATATAATAGCTAAACTTCCCTATTGTAAATGAATAAGGCTCTGGTAAGTTGAATCATAACACAATTTTGAATAAAATTTATAATTTCGAATTACTCTATTTACATCTCTTTATTTACTTTAAAATTATTTATTTTCATTTACTTCCTCCTTACAGTCTTGAATTATTATTTTAAGTTTATTAAGATTTGAATCATCACCGGATGTGATATGTTTATGATAAAATGTTAGATCTTTCAAATATCCTAAAGATATTTAGTACTTTCAAATATCTTGAAGATATTATTTTGTTAGATATATTAAGTTTATACTATGTACTTTGTTTATGTTTGACTTTTAGATATTAATATTGTTTGAAGCAAAACTATATATGGTCATCCTGATCTAATTGAAGAATATTGTTAGCAATTGGAACTTCTAACAGATTATCTTTTTACTATTTTCCATTTAAATGAGACAATTTTCCCCTCTTTAAAAGAAAGTAAACTTCTTAGAATTAGTTTACTATGTATCATTTAGATTCTCACAGTCAATGTGAAAATGAAATGAGAATGATAGTTCATTTGAAGTAAATTGTAAATCAATTACGTGATGTATTATGCAGATATCAAAAGTAACTAAGTCACATATACTAGTTGTTAAAACAGCTAATGATTGTTCCTGTTGAACAATCTAGTATAAAAACAGCTAATGAATCATCTGTTGGACGTTAGAAGCGTGTCAAACCACTTGGTTCAAAAGATATTATTACCCGGAAGAGGAGAATAAGAGATCATGATCTTGTTATAAATAATGCTCGAGCTATAAATACACTTATATTCTTAGAATCAATATTTCTAGAAGAAATAGTGATCCCTGAAGAGACCCAAGTCTCTGAAGAGACACAAGTCCCTGAAGAGACAAAAGCTTATAAAGAGAAAAAATCTACAAATTATATTTACACAAAATAGATGTGAGATAGTAATGAATAAGTCATCGACAATATATATTTGCATTCATAGTAGCTACTAAAATTACTAATAAATTTGAACATCAAATTATCGATGAATGTAGACAAAGACACTATTGACCTCAATGGAAAGAAGTAATTCAAGCAAAATTGACTTCTTTATCCAAACATGAAGTATTTGGACTCGTAGTCCAGGCACCTGAAGATGTTAAACCCATTGGTTACAAATGAGTGTTTGTATAAAACTTAATGAACATAACAAAGCGCGACTAGTTGCACAAGGTTTCTCGCAAAGACCTGATATTGATTATGAGGATACACATTCTCTTGTGATGAATACCATTATGTTTCAATTCTTTAATCAGTTTGGCAGTCTCTGAAAGACTGGACATACGTCTTATGGACGTAGTGACATCATACCTTTATGGCTCACTTGACACTGATATTTACATGAAAATCCTCAAAGAATTGAAAATACATGAAGCATATAAATCAAATGATCGTAAACTATGTTTAATCAAGTTACAATGATTTTCAAATTGATTAAAACCATCTATACGCATGTGGTATAATCGTTTGAGTGAATATTTGATGAAATATGAATATATAAATGATTATATCTCCCATATGTATTCATTGGAAAGTCTAAATCTAGATTTGCTATTATAGCAGTATATGTCAATGACATGAACTTAATTAGAACTCCTGAAGAGATTCTAAAAATTGCTGAATATTTTAAAAGAGATTATGAATATTAGGAAAATTAGATATTGTATCGGGCTGCAAACTAAGTACAAACCTAAATATATTTTTATGAAATGCTTAAATTAAATTGAGAATCTTTTGAAATATTCCAAAATGGATAAGGCTGACCTAATGATTTTATGATCTCTCGATCATAAAAAAGATCTATTATGTCATAAAGAAGATAATGAAGAGATACTTGGTCCATAAGTATCATATTTTAGTACTATTAGTGTCGTATTATAGCTCAATGTACCAAACCAGATATTGCATTCTCAATCAATTTATTGATAAGATTTAGCTTCGTACTAACTCGACGACATTGGAATGACATCAAACATATTTTCTGTTATCTTCATGGGATAAAAGACTTTGGATTATTTTATTCAAGTGAGATAACATAAAATCCAAGTCTAGTTGGTTGTACTGATGTAGGATACCTCTCTGACTCTCACAGATAGGTAAACATATAATGTATATGGTTCACATGTTGTTAGGGTCGGTGCTCAGAGCGCCAATTCCCTGTTGTATTTCCTTGAAAATACTTTTGTAAATGTTTTATTATGAATAAAATAAGCAGTTTCTATAATATAATATATCTCTTTATATGGTTAAGACGTTATTGACCATAGAATGATTAGTTATGATACAGTTGTAAAAGCTTCGCAACAGACATTGAGTTGTATCATAACATTGTCATTCTTAGACTGTTCTTGGTCAAGGTTTATACTACTTGGTCAGTAAAGTAAACCCGTTGAGACTGGTACATGTCGTATAATGGAATAATGGATTCCAGTAGTTTCTCAATGAACCATGAGTTTTGGAGTCTCGTATAGACATATAGGTGTTTATAGCGGATAAATACTGAATGACTCACTGAAGGTTCTTAATGGATTATACACCAACTTCAATAAGAATCTTCTCGGGTTGAGTAGCATAAGTGATTCTTCGACTTGAGATACCACTGTGGGCACATGAGACATCTTCCACACTTAGATGGCAGTCATGTCACCGACCTATTGAGGTCAGACCTCCGCCTGTTCGTTGGGAGTGGACAGATCCTCACGGTTTCCAGTGTGTGTCAAGATAGGATCCGTTAGTTCTATATATAGAGCATCAATAGTCCATATATGATTAGCAATCAGATAAAAACCATGGGCATGTGGTACACTTTAGAAGTGATTTCTAAGTGTTCTTTTAGAGATTGCTAATAGATACATCAACGAGATTGTCCCTATAGAGATTTGACGTTTACATCTATATCTCTGGGATAAATCTAGATACATGTGACAGAGGAATTAAATATACGCAATGACCTCGATCTTTATGATTTAGTGAGTTTATCTGTGGTCGTCATAATTTACGGGTGGGTGAATTATGGACACGAAATTAGATTTTGTGACGGATATGCCTGAATCTAGAGAGTCTCACTAATGAATATACTACTAGAGCACTAAGGCAACTCTTATGAATAACGTTGATTATTTATAAATCGTTTAATGGTTAAATGAAAGATACATGCTTTAGGAGCCGAACCATCATTTCCTAATTAGTGTGTATTTGTATTTAATATATGATGTTATTAAATACACATTAATTAATTGTCGAATTATGATATTTGACATATATCATTAATATATGTATTTGAGATATTTAAAGTAAACATAATACATATATTTGAGATATTTGTATTTAATTAATTAATTAATTTTTAATTGTTAAATAATTAAAATATAAATATAACATTATGATAAAGTTATGAAATGATTACAATGTAAATGTTTGACTTTTGCATTAAAGGAGATGGTTATCATAATGGTTTTGACTACTTAGATATTTGTTTTAATTTGTTTAAATTTCAAAATATCTTATTTCTTTTTTGGATGCATTTTTCGGCAAACCATAATAGTATTTAAAGTGTTAAATTTTTTCATTCGCTTCACTTTAGCTAAGCCTCCATAAACATAAAAAAAAAAAATTTGAGAGAAAAAGATAAGAAAAATAAAAGGAAATCAAGAAAAGCTTGGAAATAAATAAGTATTTCCAACTTGTTATTTATAGGAAAAATATTCCTCTTGTTATTGGCTACATCCTATGTTGTTCTTAAGTTTTCCTACTCTTTCTTCTTTGTGTTTTTGATGGTTTGAAGTTTGATGATATGGCTTTGCATTATGATGAACAAAAAAGGCTTCTAAAGTGTTAGTAAGCATTATTTTGATCATTTGATTATCTAGTTTCCATTATAGAGTTTTTAGACCACTCATTGATGACCTAGAATTTTTCTAAAGTTATTTTAAAGTGGTGAGACTTGTTTGGTGTGGTAGAGACTTGATTGAAGTGTTGTATTCATTTGATTTGGTGTAATTTATCCAATTTGAAGAAATGATAAAATTAGGGTTTATACCCTTTCCAAATTTGGGGTTTTTCATATATTTGATGTATTGTGATGTGTATATGATGCATGATTAATTTTGGGTTGATTGGATTTGATCTTGATATGTTTTGAACAAGTAAAGAACAAAATGCATAATATGCCCACCAAATGGACCTCACGGCAATTTTGGACTTTTATGGGACTTTTGTTGTAATTTCTAATCTCATGTATTGGACATGTTGAAAATCATTTTAGAACTGATTTGGAATTATCCAAAATTATTTTTGATAATTTGAGGACTAAAATGAATAAAAAGCAAAGTTAAGGGGTCAAATGGTAATTTACAAGAATATGATTTCTTGGGTAAAATTTAGTTTTCAAGTATTGGGTAATTAAAATAAATAAGTTTATATAATTGATCCAAGAAAAATTATTGAAATCGAAAATTTTGATTTTTCGCGTTCCGCTGCGTTACCAGGTAATACCCCTTAAAACCCCTACAAAAATGGTATCAGAGCGAGTCTGATTCTAAGCCCTTGATATGATTAGCCCTTTAAATCTAATGTTTGATCTTGTCTTTGCTTGATATATGCATTTTTTAATTTAATTTGATTAAATTTAGGGTGTATGACGCTTTGTGAGAAATCTCTAATTAATAAGGTTATATCACAATTATGTATTTGAGACATGTTACATGGTCCGTCTTGTCAATACGGTAATCCGAGAACGTGCCAAAGTTGTGAGGGTATAGCCGATAGAAATTTATTTATGCCGGATGTATATATGATACTAGATAAATTCAAGCAAAAGCGGAATCCTGAACGTGCCAAAGCTGTCAGGGTTACGCAAGTAGCTTGAGTTTATCATTGACGAGTTTAACCTTGGTACGCCTCATTGTGAACGTGCCAAAGCTTGTCACAATAAGAAACGACCAAGACCGGAATCCAGAAGTCACTATTGAGTGATTGATAATGAGTTATCTACCTAATGAATATACGTAGGCGAGAACGTACCAAAGCTGTGAGCTGAAATATATTCATGGGATCCACCTTTCACTATTTGTATTTAATTTAATTATTAAATTTTGTATTCTATTTGGGGATTACAGTATTGTATGATTTAATGGGAGGGGCATTTTTAGATTAAAATTCCATGATCTAGTTAAGGCTTTTGATATTATATGAAACTGTTTAACTCTGCTAACCATTTTTCGTAATCTGTATGATAGATTTACGATGGCGGCACAATTGACTAATCCATTTGCGCGTATATTGGATACTAACAAATTACCGATTATGATATGCATTTAAGGATTGTCCTTGAATTCGAAAGGTTGGGATATGTACTTGAGGGTCCGCTGCCCCTTGTTATGTCTGAGGATGCAACACCGGCTGAACTAGAAACTTTCCAGTCTTGGAAAGACGATGATTTAAAAGTTAAATCATACATTCTAAGTCCACTGGCATCGGAACTCAAGAGGCAGTACTATGGCATGGCAGATGCATATAGTATGATGATGTGATTAAGAGAATCGTATATGAACCAATAACAAGTTGTTGTTCATAAAGTGGCGATGGATCTGTTCCATGCGCGACTGGATGAGGGGCAAGCTGTGAGCTCACATGTTCTTCACTTGATCGATTTGATCGAACAACTGAGGCAATATATTCTCCCCATGAATGACATTCTCGATAGGAGTGTCATTCTTGGTTGGCTCCCACCATCTTATCGCCAATTCGTAATATACTTCAACATGAATGGGATTATTTGTTCCTACCATGAACTGCATAGGATGTTGATCACTGCGAAAGATGACCTAAGGAAGGGAGTACCGACTCACCCTCTGAAACGTACTTCACTTTCTACTTCTTCCCAGGCTAGGCTAAATGGAAAGAAGACGAAAGAGAAGAAGAAGAAGGGTTTTGGTCCTCCACCGTAAGGAAAGATAGCTAAGCCCAAGAGGGCGTCTGAAGACAAATGCCATCATTGCAGCAAAGTCGGGAACTAGAAAAGGAAATGTCCTGACTACATTTCCCAGATAAGGAAAGAGAGAGAATCTACAACATGGACATTTATTTTTCCAGTTATTAATATCTCACTAGCTTGTGAAGCTATTACATCCAACTAGATTTTGGATTCTGCTTGTCCTGTTCACATTTGCAATTCATTGCAGGTGCTAAAGGAAAGTAGGAAGCTGAAGCCTGGAGAGATGCAGTTGCGTTTTGGGATTGGAGACTCTCTGGATGCATGAGAGTATGCAAGATCCCCTTGCCGAGTGAGAGCCTTTTGTTAAATGATTGCTACGTTGTACCAGGATGTGTAGCAAATATTATATCTCTTTTCTATTAGATACAGAAGCTTATCATGTTAATATTAAGAAATGTTCTTTATATTTATATGATAGACGTAATATTCAGATCCTTTGGTATCCAAATGAGCATGGTCATTACATATTGCATATTTCTAGAGATATTTTGAATAATAGGATTAATAAACGTAGTTTCCCTGTAGTTAATAATTTTGAACTATGACATATGAGGCTAGGTCATATAGGCGTGAAACGCCTTACCCAATTGGTTAGGAATGGTTTGATACCAGATCTCACCATTGAACCCTATCCAACTTGTGAATCATGTATTCAGGGTAAGATGACCAAAGCCCAATTTTCTGGTGTTGGACACCGTGCCACTAACGCTCTGGAACTCGTACATTCTGATGTGTATGGTCCACTAAGTCAGATTGCTCACAGTGGTTATTCATACTTCGTTACCTTTACCGATGATTTGTCACGGTACAGTTATGTCTATCTGATGAGACATAAATCAGAAACCCTTGAAAAGTTCAAAAGTTCTATAATGAAGTAGAAAAAAAATGACAGGTCAATATATTAAATGCCTTCGATCTGATCGAGGCAGTGAATATATGAATAGTGAGTTCATGGATTATATGAAAGAGAATGAGATTCTCGCTCAATATACTCCTCCAGGTACTCCACAGCACAATGGAGTATCTGAGAGGAGAAATCAGACTTTATTGGATATGGTCCGATCTATATTGATTTTTACAGATTTGCCCTATTATTTATGGGGTTACTATCTTTTAACAGCTGCACATCTTTTGAATAATATTCCTTCAAAAGTTGTTCCTACGACTCAATATGAGATATGGACCAGTAGGAAACCAAATCTTAATTATGTTAAGGTTTGTCCTGCCTATGTCAGGATGGCTCAACAAGATAAGCTTTCGCCTCAAGGGTAAAAGTTTAGGTTTGTTGGATATCCTTTGAATACGAAGGGATATCTGTTCTATGATACCGAGCATCGAAATGTGTTCGTAGCTCGCTTCGCAAAATTTCTATAGGTAGAATTTTTGTCAGAAGGTGGTAATCATAGACATGTTGAACTTGATGAAGTCCAACCTGAAAACAACGAACCAACGGAGGAACTTGAAGTTCAAGTAGATGAATAACCTTCAACACACACTCTGTAGGTCATAAATGGAACTAGACCTCCTGAACGTTTGTATTTGATATAAGAAAAAAGTCTTGATGTTCTCTTAGTTGAAGAGACTGTCCCTTTTACCTATAGAGAATCGATAGTGGACATCGACTCCTTGAAGTGGCAAAATGCCATGAAATCCGAGTTAGACTCAATACATGAAAATAAAGTTTGAGATTTGGTTCCGTTTCCCGAATGAATTGTTCCTATCGTTGTAAATGGGTTTACAAGAGGAAGCACGAGCCTGATGGAAAGGTTGAAACCTATAAGGCCCGGCTGGTAGTAAAAGGTTACACACAACGACTTGGCGTCGACTACGATGAAACTTTTTCGCTAGTAGCAATGCTTAAGTCTATTCGGATTTTGCTATTTATAGCTGCTTATCATGATTACGACATTTGACAAATGGATGTAAAAACATATTTTCTAAATGGATTTATTGATGAAGAAATATATATGGAACAGCTAGAGGTTCTTGCATCCAACGAGAACTCGGGTTTGGTATGTAAGCTTAAGAAGTCCATTTATGGACTTAAACATGCTTCACGAAGTAGGAATCTTCGATTCGACGAGATTATTAGATTGTCTGGTTTTCTCAAGAATTTAGAAGAATCCTGTGTGTATCAGAAGGCCAGTGGGAGCATGGTGGTATTTTTAGTCCTCTATGTTGACGACATCCTAATCATTGGGAACGATATAAGGATGATGCAAGGCGTCAAAGCTTACCTCTGTAAGAATTTCTCCATGAAGGACCTAGGAGAAGCTTCCTCTGTTTTAGGCATAAAACTTTATATAGACAGAGAAAGGAAGCTGATTGGGTTATCCTAATCAATGTACATAGATAAGATCTTAGAACGGTATAATTTTGGTAAATGTAAGACAACAAATATATCGTTCAGATATGGGATTCATCTTTCCAAAAAGATGTGTCCGCAAACAGAAGATGAGAAAGTTAGTATAGTGAACAGAGATGTGGAGGCGACACTGTCCGGGCTCACGGCCCGTCGGGAGTACGGAGTAGCCCGCGGGGGACTAAACCAAAGAATAAAGGAGTCGCCACCCAGTGTGAACTGGGAAATGATTTAAGGCCGCACTCACCATTCGCAAGGGAAGACCTCAAATCGTTGGGTTCAGAATGGTCCTTACTTATGCCAATTGTAATGAACGGGTTTACGCAATGATGTAACCAAGTCTTATGCAACACATGCAAGATAATTCAAATAACACACAAGTTTGCACACCCATAAACGTAAATAAAAATGAAAGCAAATGCATAATTCCACAAGTATATTAAACAAAGAAACGCGATGATGTAAATAAATAATAACAGTAAAAATGTTAATAGTAAAGAGAGATAATTAATTACATAATGCAAAAGAAATAAACAAAGAGGCAAATGTGCATAAAATATAATGAAAGAGTCTGTCCACTGTGTACACGTTCATGTAGCGTTTGAGAACGGGTTCGAACTGGGTGAGATATGATGCATGGTGAAACAGAATGCACGCGTTCGAGTAGCGTTAGTGAACGCGTTCGAACGAGATTACAAAAGTAGCATCTATAATGACATAAACACATGCGTGAATATTTCTTAAGCGGTACGTGGAGTTGTATCCCAAGTACAGACCACATTACCGTCCATTCGGATTCGGCTACGGAATTTATGTCTGGGTTTCCATCTGATATACCACGAGAGGCAACACTCAAGCATTAACACAATGTAATCATGAAGAAAGACGTGAAGTGATGCGGCAGAATAAATAGAGATAACTAATAGAATGAATACGAAGCGATAAATAAAAAATAACAAACAAAAAGTGAATAACGGAATTAAAAGAAAAAAGATGCGACCAAGAGACTTGGCCAACATCTATATGGGATCTCATATGCCCGATTGAACGTATTTCACATCCACCCAAGCATACCTCGTCCAGCGCGGCAAATTATCATGGTAAAGGCTGTCCTCAGGCATTTCCCTCAAATGGGGGGGCCTTTAATCCGACGTGATTAGCCTATGCGCACTAAATAACGATGCATAAATTAATAAAGGAACGACAAGAAGTGAATAATGAAATAAAAGAAAAGAGATGCGACCAAGAGACTTGGCCGACATCTATATGGGATCTTATATGCCCGATTGGACGTATTTCACATCCAACCAAGCGTACCTCGTCCGGCGCGACAAAATATCATGGTAAAGGCTGCCCTCAGGCATTTCCCTCAAATGGGGGACCTTTAATCCGACCTAATTAACCCATGCACATTAAATAACGATGCATAAATTAATAAAGGAACGACAAGAAATGAATAACGGAATAAGAAAAGAGACGCGACCAAGAGACTTGGCCGACATCTATATGGGACCCCGTATGCCCGATTTGACGTATTTCACATCCAACCAAGCATACCTCGTCCGGCACGGCAAAATATCATGGTAAAGACTACCCTCATGCATTTCCCTCAAGTGGGAGACCTTTAATCCGACGTAATTATCCCATGCGCACTAAATAACGATGCATAAATTAATAAAGTAACGACTAGAAGTGAATAACGAAATAAAAGAAAATAGATGCGACCAAGAGACTTGGCCGACATCTATATGGGACCACGTATGCCTTATTGGACGTATTTCACATCCAACCAAGCATACCTCATCCGGCGCGGCAAAATATCGTGGTAAAGGCTGCCCTCAGACATTTCCCTCAAATGGGAGACCTTTAATCTGACGTAATTACCCATGCGCACTAAATAACGATGCATAAATAAATAAATGAATAACATACGAAAAGTAAATAACAGAATAATAAACACAGATAGTAAATGAACATAACAAAATAAATAACAAAATATTAAAGAAAGGGCCCCCCAGGTCTTACCTTTTAAGTTGCTTCTTGGAAGTGCGTTACACCGTCGCCGGAAGGGTTAATACTCCGTGACTTTTCTAGTTCACTGGTTCAACATTTTCATTCACTGTTTCGCTGTTTTGAGCCTCTATTTTATCTGTTCTTGCTGCTGTTTTGGACTGTTTTAGGGTTGGTTTTTGGTGCGATTTTTGGGGCCAATTTTGGGATGATTTTTGGATTGTTTCGGGGGCTGTTTTTGGGCTATATTTCACGGGTTTGGCTTGATTTGTGGGTTGCTTTGTTCGGCTCGGTTTGGTGGCTGTTTCGGGGGTTATTTTTGGCGCTAGGGCTGTTGTTTTAAGGGTGAGTTTTTTTATTTTTATATTTTTTTTAGTCAGGGTGTTTTATTGGTCATTCCTCCCGGCTGAGGGTAGTCTGCTTATTGTTTTGTTGTCAGTTTAGGGCTTAATTTGTGGCAGTGAAGGGGTGCGTTCACGTGGCTAAAGGCTTATGGGTGGCTGTGAGTGGAGAGAAGGTGTTGATGCCGTATGTGAGTGAGGGGGTTTTTGTTGCTTTGTCGATCAGTGGGCGGTTTGGCTTTGTTGGTCGGTTGTGGATTTGTTTATGGGCTACGTGTTTTTTGTTATTTTGTTTCGGCTGGTTGGTAAAAGGTCTTTGTTGTTCGGCTTGGTTCGTCACTAGAGTTCACTTGTGGAGGGCTGGTTTATTTGTTTGTGAATGGTGTGCCATGAAGCTGTGTGTGTCTTAGTGGAGCCGTGTGTCTAGGGTGAGAAAGAGAGATTAGGTTTTATGTTTTTTCCGCGTAGAAAGATGAGGGAGAAGAAGCGAGAGTAGAGAGAGTGGCCGAGAGCCAAGTGTGGAAAAAGAAGGCAGAAATAGGAAGCTAGGGTTTTGTTTTTATAGAGAGAGGGAAAAGCGAGAGAGAGAGAGGCGTGAAGATAGAAGAAGAAGCGTGAGTCTCCTAGGGTTTCTAGTTGCTTGTGTGTGTGTTAGACGAGAGAGACGTGTGTGGGTTTTGAAGGTGTGAAGCCGTGAGTTTCTTAGGGAGAAGAGAGAAGAACGAGAGAGGTATTATGTTTTTTTTGTGAGTGTTTTTTAGGCGAGGGAAAAAAGAGAGCTTAAGTGCCGAGAAGAGTGTTTAGGGTTCCTGTGAGTGAGAAAAAAAAGAGAGAATAACCGAGTGAATGGGTAGAGAGAGGGAAGAAGGCCGTCTAGGGTTCTTTTGGTTTTGTTGATCTGTCGAGAGGAGAGAGGATAAGAGAAGCTATGTCTTGTGGGCTGTGTGTGTTGGACAATTATGACCCATATCATCACTATTTGTACAGAACATGGTGTTGTTGTACAAATTAACTATGTGACAAAGGAAATTGCTATTTTATCATTTGTAATTGGATTACCGGGATATATAAATGATAAAAGTCCATATGATTAGTTCCGGATTAATAAGATCTGAGACAATATTAATCCACTAAGGTTTAATCATTAAAACATCTCTAGTCGTAGTATTATCGAGACTGGACATCGATAATGCGGAATAGACTAGTATTGCACTTGTGCGTGTTATGGGAGCATAACGGCATAGTTCTCATATATTTGGGTATTGGATATTCATGCAAATGTAATATGAGGTTGTGTTTACTGATGGTACGGAAACAACTTTGCTCTGGATAGACCCATCGAAATTCCATTGATAGTATGACTATGTGTCTATGGAAGTCCGAATCAGGGTATGTGTATTTGGTCTTAACCTGAGACTTGCATCGATAATACTTGCGACAATCAATATACTTTGGTTTTGGTCGTCCAGGGCTTTAACAGGTTCTGTGTACGCCTCTTCTGGGTATATTGAGAATCGTAGTGTATTGGGTGTGATGTCAAGATGGAAGTATCACTTCAGTCATATGGAGATGATGGTCACATAGGATAAGGAACTGGTACTCTTTTATGCTGCAGCTATCGGGATAATATGACTAGGTCATGTTTATCCTATTATAAAGACTAGTTACCAGAGATCCGATATATGCTTCGTACGGGGCAGACACAATTCCAGCCACAGGCCTTGCATGTGACATCCGATACTGGATCGCAATATGCAATACTATGTATACTACGCCTGATACAGATTACATATTCCTTTAAGAATATTTCTGGAGAATTGGGTAGGCACGGTGCTTTGCTAGAAGCCAATCATGTCTTGTAAATCGGTAAAAATGTAGTACTAGGTACGTCCGTAATCGGATAGTCCGACGACCGGATTTACTGCCAACATATCCAATGATCTCATGGGTCGCTTCCTGAAGATTCACCAATAACGTATGACTCGGACATAATTAATCTGGGATTAATTATAAGAGAGAGAAAATTAATCTAGGATTAATTACGGAGATATTTTATCTGAGATAAAATATTATTTAAAGAGAGAGAACGATTAATTTGGAATTAATCGATAAAAATAATATATTCGATATATTAAACGAAATTAGATTTCGACGCGGAATTAAAATTGGATTTTAATTCGGGCTAACGAATTGATTTAGAATTAATTCGCGAGCGACGTGAATAATAATTTTGCTAGGCACAATTATTTAATTAAATTTGATTTAATTACGTCGCAACGGAAAATTCGTTAATTAGGAATTAACGAACCCGAGCCCGAAATGTGTTTGCGAGGCCACTCCGATTTTGAATCATGTGCGGCCCACAAGTCACATCGCTTGTCACATCACCTGTCACTTTAGTGATGGATGTCAAGTCACCTTTTGGTGATTGACAACCAGTCACTATTCATGATGGTGGTGGTTGTGGGCAATAAATGCCATTTTGCCTCCAAAATTGGTTTTTGCTTTTTGGAAAAGCTTTTACCAAATTTTGTAAGGACTTTTGGTATATGTTTTTTGAAAACAAAATACCAAAAACACACAACACATATCTCTCTCTCTCTTATTTTTCCTCTCATTGGCCGAATGGCCCTCTCATTTTCTCTCTCATTTGGCTTGGCCGAATCTTGCTAAGAAGATGAAGAAAAATTGTTGCAATTTTTCAAGATGCTAGCACATCCAATGAGTCATTCAAAGGTAATAGGGAAACCCATCTATGAGCATGGAATCAACACTTAAAGCTCGGAGCTTGAAGATCAACACAAGGAGCACAACATAGAGGTTTGGCCGAAACTTCAAGGAAGAAATTTTTGTGTTCATCACATCCAAAAGCCGATCAAAGTGAGTATTTCCGCTACTTTACTTTGTTGTATTCGCACATTTCATTGCTTAATTTGATCTTGGTTTGACCTAGAAAACCCAACAGTGTGTGTGGTGGCTTAGTCGGTTTCTTGGTAGCTTTAGGGTTTCGGTTGTGCATGGGTTTCAAAATAAGGAAATAAATCATGTAAAAAAAAAGATGTATTTTATTAAGTTATTTAGGGAAAGATTTTGTGCAATTTTGGTGGGGATTGGATTCAAAATATTTTTAAATTTGGAAGGGGATTTGGAGGGATTTGGCATGTGATTAAATTATTTTTGGATTGGGCTTGGGCTAAATTTTAAAACAAAGGTCGACTTAGCGAACCCGAGGCTAAACAAATGAGTTAATTTTGATAAGGAATTATTTTTTTGAATTTTCCCTTCCGACGTCCGTTTCCCACGACTTCCGCAACTTATCGGGTAGTGCCTCCATAAGAGGCTCATCATTGGGCTTTATGCAAAAATACAGTGTCTACAGTCGCCTCCACTTTGATGGGGCTATTGTAGTGTGTGATAGTGCCAACCCTATCAAAGTTATGCATGCATTTTTTACTTACCTGGTTCGTCGGCCGTCGTACTGACCTGCTGCTTCGCGAGATGCTTCGAACTGAGTTGATTTGATGACGAGGTGTTTGACCCTAGGTTCATTCCTGAACCGTTACTAATATGAGATGGTTCATTCCCGAACTGTTACTTGATAAGAGATGGTTCATTCCCGAACCGTTACTTGATGAGAGATGGTTCATTCCCGAACCGTTACTTTGAGAGTTGATGGCGAGGTGCTTTGACCCCTGGGTTTTGTTCCCAAACCACCGAGTGGGTTTTGTTCCCGAACTGATTTGAGTTGATGGCGAGGCGCTTTGACCCCTGGGTTTTGTTCCCTAACCACCGAGTGGGTTTTGTTCCCGAACTGATTTGAGTTGATGGCGAGGCGCTTTGACCCCTGGGTTTTGTTCCCGAACCACTGAGTGGGTTTTGTTCCCGAATTGAGTTGAGTTGATGGCGAGGCGCTTTGACCCCTGGGTTTTGTTCCTGAACCACCAAGTGGGTTTTGTTCCCGAACTGATTTGAGTTGATGGCGATGCGCTTTGACCCCTGGGTTTTGTTCCAAAACCACCGAGTGGGTTTTGTTCCCGAACTGATTTGATGGCGAGGGGCTTTTGTTAGGATTGGTGCTCTGAGCGCCAATTTTATTATGTATTTCCTTGTAAATACTAATGTAACATTTTATTATGAATAAAATGAACAGTTTCTTTTATATAACTTCTTCTTTAATATGGTAAAGACGTAACCGACCTTAGAATGATTAGTTATGATATTGTTGCAAAAGCGTCGCAACTGACATTGAGTTGTATCATGACGTTGTCATTCTTAGACAGTTCTCGGTCAAGGTTTACACTACTTGGTCAGTAAAGTAAACCCGTTGAGACTGGTACATGTCGTATATTGGAATCTTGGATTCCGATGGTTTCTCAATGAACCACGAGTCTTGGAGACTCGTATAGACGTGTAGGTGTTTATAGCGGATAAACACTGAATGACTCACCGAAGATTCTTAATGGATGGTACACCAACGTCAAAAAGAATCTTCTCGGGTTGAGTGAGCATAGTGATTCTTGACTTGAGATACCACTGTAGATATCTGAGTTATCCTCCACAATTATATGGCAGTCACATCACCGATCTATTTGGATCAGACCTCCGTATGTTCGTTGGGTGTGGACCGATGCTCATGAAATCCTGTGTGTATCAAGATAGGATCCATCAGCTCTGTGTACAGAGCATAGGTATTCAATATGGAATTAGCAATCTGTTAAATCCATGGGCCCGTGGTACACTGTAGAAATTAGTTCTAAGTGTTATTTGAGGGATTGTTAATAGAAACATCGACGTGATTATATCTATAGAGATTTGACGTTTGTATCTGTATCTCTGGATTAATCTGGATACCTGTGACAGATGGATTATACATATGCAGTGACCTCGACCTGTATGATTCAGAGAGTTATCTGTGTTCGTCATAATTTACGGATGAGTGAATTATGAACACGAAATTTGATTCTGTGACGGATATGCCTGAATCTAGAGAGTCTCACTAATGAAATTTACTCGTAGAGCACTAGGGCAACTGTTTGAATAATACTGATTATTTATAACTCGTTTAATGGTTAAACGAAAAATACATGCATTCGGGACCTAACGGTCATTTCTAAAATTAATGTTTGTTTTATTTAATACTTGATGTTATTAAATACACATTAAAAAAATATCAAATTATGATATTTGACTTATATCATTGATATATGTATTTGAGATATTTATTGTAAATATAATACATATATTTAAGATATTTAAATTTATTAATTAATTATTTAATTGTTAAATAATTAAATTAATTTATAAATAAATATATTAAGTAATGATTTCAACTTTATGAAGTTGGAAATGGCTTATTCTAATTGGAACACATTTTGAAAATTTTATTAAAGTTAAAGTGTTACTTTAATTAAGCCAAAATGTGTGCCAATTGAATTAATACAAAAATAAAGTAAAGTTATTTTATTTTTTGGTTGAAAAATCGGCAAGTTGCAATTGTGATACAAAATTGGTTTTGTTTCATTTTTTCCAACACTAAGACAACTTCAACAAAAATTATAAAGAGAGAATTGAGAGCATTTTGGAAAGGAAAAGAAAAGAAAGGCAAAATTGGATTTTGTAAGTTATTTTCTTTCTCTTCTTCATGAAAAATTATTTCATAATTCTTAACTTCAATTGTGTAGTTAAGATCATGCCTCTACTCTTTTAGTTTGTAAATAAATTTGTTGGATGCTTGTTGGATGTGTTTATGCATGTAGAATTAATTTATTTGCTTATTAATGTAATTAAGCTTAATAAATTAATTAGAAAATTAAAGTTGTCATTCTAGAGTTAATTAGCCATTCATAATTAGCCTAGAATTGTTCTTGATTAATTTCATGATGGTGAGAATTAATTGGTGTGGTAATTTGAAGATTAAAGTATTGAATTTTATTAATTTAGTGTAAATTGCCCAATTTGAGTGATTTGTAAAATTAGGGTTCTTAACCCACTCAAATTTTGGGGCTTTTCATATATGTGCTTTAATTTGATGTATATTTGATGCATGTAAAAATTGAGATTAATTGGAGTTGATCTTGATGTGTTTTGAACAAATGGGCCAAATTATAATTAATTAAAATTATGGGCTGTTTTGTAATTCTGGAAATATTCTGGGCAGTTTTCGCAAATCTGAAAAAGTTTATGGTTTTGTTGCAAAATTGTAAAAAATTATTTTGGGATTGATTTGGAATCAATTAAATATGTAATTGACATATTTAAAACTAAAATAATTAATTTGCAAATAGTTTGGGTAATTTTCTAATTAAAAGAAATATGATTTATTGGGTTGTAATTTCATAATTTAAGTATTGGTTAATTAGATAAATAAGTTTATTTAATTGTTCCAAGAAAAAATTTTGAAATCGGAAAAATCGTTTTTCCGCTTTCCGCTGCGCTAACCCTATAATTCCTAATAAAACCCCAACAAAATGGTATCAGAGCGAGTCTGATTCTGGAACCCCAATCTATGAATATGCCTTTAAAATTTAATATTGACTTTAATTTGACTTTATTGCATGCATGTGTTTATTAATTTGATTAAATAAAATAAAAACATCTTAAGCGGAAAATTCCCTATTTAAAATAAGGTTTTAATTTAATATGTATTTGATGCATATTAATCGGTCCGTCTTGTCAATACCGCTTATCGATAAATTTTCTACGACTATATCCGAGAACGTACCAAAACTGTGAGGATATGACCGGTAGAAATTTATTTGTACCGGATATATTTGATATTAGGTGAATTCAAGCGAAAGTGAATCCTGAACTGCGTGCAAAGCTGTCAGGGTTTCGCAATTATCTTGAATTCATCATTGACAAGTTTGACCTTGGTACGCCTCCTTGTGAACGTGCCAAAGCTGTCACAACGAGAAACGACAAGGACCAAAAACCCAGGAGTCACTATTGAGTGATTGACAATGTGTTGTCTACCTAAATGAATATACGTAGGCGAGAACGTGCCAAAGCTGTGAGCTGAAATATATTCATGGGGTCCACCTTTCACTATTATGTTATGATTTGATTATCGCATGTGTTTGTATTCTGTTTGGGGATTACAGTATTGCATGAAATAGTGGAAGAGGCATTTTTAGATTAAAAATCTATGATCTAGTTAATGCTTTATGATATATTAAGAAACTGTTATAATATTTTATCTGCTTATTTACTTACAGTTGATTCGCTGTCTATTTGATAGATTTACGATGGCGGCACCTCCAACTAATCCTTTTGCTCGTATGCTTGATAGAAACAAGCTAAAAGGCGCGGAAAACTTTACCGATTGGGATATGGACTTGAGGATTGTCCTCAATTCCGAAAAGTTGGGGTATATTTTGGAAGGTCCATTACCGCTTGAGCTATCACCTGATGCATTTCTAGAAGAACATGAGACTTTCCAGCGATGGAAGGATGATGATTTAAGGGTTAGATCATTCATCCCGAGTTCTCTTCTTCTGAGCTTAAGAAGACTTATTATGAGATGCACGATGCATATAGCATGATGATACAACTCCGTGAATCGTTTATGAACCAGAAACAGGTCATTGTTCATAAAGTTTCGATGGAATTGTTCCATTCTAAACTTGATGAGGGGCAGGCTGTGAGCCCGTATGTGCTTAACTTGATCGATTTGATCGAGCAGTTGAGGCGACATGATTTCCCTCTCAATGAGACTCTTGGTCGTAATGTCATTCTCGGTTCACTCACGGCTTCATATCGCCAGTTCGTCATGTACTTCAACATGAATGAGATTCACTGTTCTTATCGTGAGTTGCATATGATGTTTCTCACAGCAGAGGAAGATTTAAGAAATGGAGTTCCGACTCGCCTTTCGAAACCCACTTCACTTTCTGCTTCTTCCCAATCCAAGTCGAAGGGGAAGAAGTCTAAATGAAAGAAGAAGAAGGGTTTCAATATTCCTCCGCAGGGTAAGATGGCGAAGCCCAGATAGCTTCTGAAGACAAGTGCCACCACTGCCAGAAATTCGGGCACTGGAAACGTAACTGCCCGGACTATCTTGCGCAACTCATGAAGGAAAGAGCATCGACATCAGGTACTTTTATTTTTCCTATTATTGATATCTCTTTGTCTTGTGAAGCTATAACATCTAATTGGATTTTGGATTCTGCTTGTCCTATTCACATTTGCAATACGTTGCAGGTGCTGTAGAATACATTGGAAATACATGTGCTTAGGCTTGGTTAGATTATTGCCAAATCACTCAATTGCAAGTGGCATGGGAGATTCTATTACCCAGTGGGAGACTTTTGTTACATGACTGCTATTTTGTGCGAGGATGTGTGGCGAATATTATGTCCCTTTTTGTATTAGATACTGAAGGTTATAATGTAAATATTAAGAATCGTTCTTTGTATTTATATTATAGTAGTAATATTCAGATCATTGTTGTCCAAACGAGCATGGTCATTACATATTGCGCACCTCACAAGATATCTTTAATACTGGAATAAATAAACGTAAACAATCTGATATAAATAATACTGAACTCTGGCATATGAGGTTAGGTCATATAGGCGTGAAACGCTTAACCCAATTGGTTAAGAATGGTTTGATACATGATCTCACCATTGAACCTTATCCAACTTGCGAATTTTGTATTCGGGGTAAAATGACCAAAGCCCAATTTTCAGGTGTTGGACATCGAGCCTCTGACTTGTTGGAACTCGTACATTCTGATGTATGTGGTCCCTTAAGTCAAACTGCTCACAATGGTTTTTCTTACTTCATCACTTTTACCGATGATCTGTCACGGTACAGTTATGTCTATTTGATGAGACATAAATCGGAAACCTTTGAAAAGAAGTTCAAAGAATTCCGAAATGAAGTTGAAAAACAAAATGGTCAATATATTAAATGCCTTCGATCTGATCGAGGCGGTGAATATATGAGTGGAGAGTTCACTGATTATTTAAAGGAGAATGGGATTCTCGCTCAATATACTCCTCCCGGTACTCCGCAACATAATGGAGTGTCTGAGAGAAGAAATCGACTTTATTGATATGGTCTGATCGATGTTGAGTTATACAGATTTACCCTATTACTTATGGGGTTATGCTCTTTTAACTGCCGCACATCTTTTGAACAAGATTCCTTCCAAGGATGTTCCTACGACTCCGTATGAGATATGGACCGGTAGGAAACCAAATCTTAGTTATATTAAGATTTGGGGGTGTCTGCTTATGTCAGGATGGCTCAGCAAGATAAGCTTTTGCCTCGAGGGCAGAAGTTTAGGTTTGTTGGATATCCTTCAAATACGAAAGGATATTTCTTCTATGATACCGAGCATCGAAATGTGTTCGTAGCTCGTTTCGTAAAATTTCTAGAAATAGAATTTTTGGCTGAAGGTGGTGATCATAGACAGGTTGAACTTGATGAAGTACAACCTGGAACCAACGAACTAATGGAGGAACCTGTAGTTCAAGAAGATGAAGAACCTTCAACACACACACTCTGTAGGTCACAAAGGGTATCTAGACCTCCTGAACGCTTGTATTTGATACAAGAAAAGAGTCTCGATGTTCTCTTAGTTGAAGAGACTGACCCTTTTACCTATAGAGAATCGATGTTGGACATCGACTCTGTGAAGTGGCAAGACGCCATGAAATCCGAGATGGACTCTATGCATGAGAATCAAGTTTGGAACTTGGTTCCGCTTCCCGAAGGAATTGTTCATATCGGTTGTAAATGGATTTACAAGAGGAAGCGAGGGCCCGATGGAAAGGTTGAAACCTTTAAGGCCCGACTGGTAGCTAAAGGTTACTCGCAGCGACCTGGTGTCGACTACGATGAAACTTTTTCTCCAGTTGCTATGCTAAAGTCCATCAGGATTTTATTGTCAATTGCCGCATATCATGATTACGAGATTTGGCAAATGGATGTCAAAACGGCTTTTCTAAATGGATTTCTTGATGAAGAAATCTATATGGAACAACCGGAGGGTTTTGCATCCAGCGAGAACTCGGGCATGGTATGTAAGCTGAAGAAGTCCATTTATGGACTTAAACAGGCTTCACGAAGTTGGAATCTTCGATTCGATGAGATAATCAAATTGTCTGGTTTTCTCAAGAATTCGGAAGAATCTTGTGTGTATCAGAAGGCCAGTGGGAGTATGGTGGTATTTTTAATTCTCTATGTTGACGACATCCTTATCATTGGGAATGATATTGGGATGATGCAAGGCGTCAAAGCTTACCTCTGTAAGAATTTCTCCATGAAGGACCTGGGTGAAGCTTCTTATGTCTTAGGCATAAAACTCTATAGAGATAGAGAAAGGAAGCTTATTGGGTTATCCCAATCAACGTACATAGATAAGATCTTAGAACGGTATAATTTTGGTAACTGTAAGACAGCAAACATACCGTTCAGACATGGCTTACATCTTTCGAAGAAGATGTGTCCGCAAACAGAAGATGAGAAGATTAGAATGTCTAATCAACCTTATGCTTCGTGTTTGGGCAGCATCATGTATGCCATGTTATGTACTAGGCCTGATATCAGCTTCGCAGTTGTGTGACGAGCAGATATCAGTCCAATCCAGGAAATGACCATTGGATGGCCATTAAACATATCCTAAAGTATCTTAAAGGTACTAAGGATAAGTTTATTATTTATGGAGGAAACGAACTGCAAGTTAATGGGTATACGGATTCCGATTTCCAATCGGATCCTGATGATAGAAAGTCTACATCAGGATTCGTGTTTACCCTTAACGGTGGTGCAGTTTGTTGGAAGAGTTCCAAACAGGGGTCGACAGCTGATTCCACCACAGAGGCGGAATATATTGCAGCTTCTGAAGCTGCAAAGGAAGCTGTATGGGTTAGGAACTTTATCACAGAATTGGGAGTAGTCCCAAGTATCGAGAATCGATTCCGTTATACTGTGATAATACTGGAGCCATTGCGCAAGCAAAAGAACCAAGGGCGCATCAGAAGTCGAAGCATGTGGAACGAAAGTACCCATCATTCGAGAGATTGTGTCGCGAGGGACATTGTCGTGTGCAAGGTACCGAGTGAAGATAATGTAGCAGACCCGCTTACGAAGGCCATACCTCCGAAGTTATTTGATAAACATGTGGAGTCGATGGGTATTAGATACAATCGATATTGGCACTAGAGCAAGTGGGAGATTTTGTTAGGGTTGGTGCTCTGAGCACCAATTTTATTATGTATTTCCTTGTAAATACTAATGTAACGTTTTATTATGAATAAAATGAACAGTTTCTTTTATATAACTTCTTCTTTAATATGGTAAAGACGTAACCGACCTTAGAATGATTAGTTATGATACTGTTGCAAAAGCGTCGCAACTGACATTGAGTTGTATCATGACGTTGTCATTCTTAGATAGTTCCCGGTCAAGGTTTACACTACTTGGTCAGTAAAGTAAACCCGTTGAGACTGGTACATGTCGTATATTGGAATCTTGGATTCCGATGGTTTCTCAATGAACCATGAGTCTTGGAGACTCGTATAGACGTGTAGGTGTTTATAAGGATAAACACTGAACGACTCACCGAAGATTCTTAATGGATGGTACACCAACGTCAATAAGAATCTTCTCGGGTTGAGTGAGCATAGTGATTCTTTGACTTGAGATACCACTGTGGATATCTGAGTTATCCTCCACACTTAGATGGCAGTCACGTCACCGATCTATTTAGATCAGACCTCCGCCTGTTCGTTGGGTGTGGACTGATGCTCATGATATCCTGTGTGTATCAAGATAGGATCTGTCAGCTCTGTGTACAGAGCATAGGTATTCAATATGGAATTAGCAATCTGTTAAATCCATGGGCCCGTGGTACACTGTAGAAATTAGTTCTAAGTTTTATTTGAGGGATTGCTAATAGAAACGTCGACGTGATTATATCTATAGATTTGACGTTGTTTATCTGTATCTCTGGATTAATCCGGATACCTGTGACGGAGGAATTATACGTATGCAGTGACCTCGACTGTATGATTCAGAGAGTTTATCCGTGTTCGTCATAATTTACGGGTGGGTGAATTATGGACACAAATTTGATTTCGTGACGGATATGCCTGAATCTAGAGTCTCACTAATGAAATTTACTCGTAGAGCACTAGGGCAACTGTTATGAATAATACTGATTATTTATAACTCGTTTAATGGTTAAACGAAAATACATGCTTCGGGACCTAACGGTCATTTCCAAAATTAATGTGTGTTTTATTTAATACTTGATTTTATTAAATACACATTAATAAAATATCAAATTGTGATATTTGACTTATATCATTGATATATGTATTTGAGATATTTATGTAAATATAATACATATATTTAAGATATTTAAATTATTAATTAATTATTTAATTGTTAAATAATTAAATTAATTATAAAATAAATATCTTAAGTAATGATTTCAACTTTATGAAGTTGGAAATGGCTTATTCTAATTGGAACACATTTTGACAACTTTATTAAAGTTAAAGTGTTTCTTAATTAAGCCAAATTGTGTCAATTGAATTAATACAAAAATAAAGTAAATGTTTTTTTTTTTTTTGTTGAAAATTCGGCAAGTTGCAATGTGATACAAAATTGGTTTTGTTTCATTTTTTCCAACACTAAGACAACTTCAACAAAAATTACAAAGAGAGAATTGAGAGCATTTTGGAAAGGAAAAGAAAAGAAAGGCAAAATTGGATTTTGTAAGTTATTTTCTTTCTTCTTCTTCATGAAAATTATTTCATAATTCTTAGCTTCAATTGTGTAGTTAAGATCATGCCTCTACTCTTTTAGTTTGTAATTAAATTTGTTGGATGCTTGTTGGATGTGTTTATGCATGTAGAATTAATTTATTTGCTTATTAATGTAATTAAGCTTAATAAATTAATTAGAAAATTAAAGTTGTCATTCTAGAGTTAATTAGCCATTCATAATTAGCCTAGAATTGTTCTTGATTAATTTCATGATGGTGAGAATTAATTGGTGTGGTAATTTGAAGATTAAAGTATTGAATTTTATTAATTTAGTGTAAATTGCCCAATTTGAGTGATTTGTGAAATTAGGGTTCTTAACCCACTCAAATTTTGGGGCTTTTCATATATATGCTTTAATTTGATGTATATTTGATGCATGTAAAATTTGGGATTAATTGGATTTGATCTTGATGTGTTTTGAACAAATTGGGCCAAATTATAATTAATTAAAATTCTGGGCTGTTTTGTAAATTCTGGAAAATTCTGGGCAGTTTCGCAAATCTGAAAAGTTTCTGGTTTTGTTGCAAAATTGTAAAAATTATTTTGGGATTGATTTGGAATCAATTAAATATGTAATTGACATATTTAAAACTAAAATAATTAATTTGCAAAAGTTTGGGGTAATTTTGTAATTAAAAGAAATATGATTTCTTGGGTTATAATTTCATAATTTAAGTATTGGTTAATTAAATAAATAAGTTTATTTAATTGTTCCAAGAAAAATTTTGAAATCGGAAAATCGTTTTTCCGCGTTCCGCTGCGCTAACCATGTAATTCCTCATAAAAACCCCAACAGCTTACCCTGGGTTTTGTTCCCGAACCACCTAGTGGTTTTGTTCCCGAATTGAGTTGATGGTGAGGCGCTTGACCCCTGGGTTTTGTTCCCGAAACACCGAGTGGGTTTTGTTCCCGAATTGAGTTGAGTTGAGGGCGAGGTGCTTGACCCCTGGGTTTTGTTCCCGAACCACCGAGTGGGTTTTGATCTCGAATTGAGTTGAATTGTTGGTGCTTTAGTCCTTTTGAATCTTCGACCCATTTTTTTCTCCCCTTTTTTTTAAGGACAATATGTTTCGACTTATGTGATTCTTTCTTTAACCGTTGATAGCGTGGTGAGGCACTTCGCCCCCTGATCCGTCCTCATTCTCGAGGTTGATCTCCGTCCTTGGAGTTTCTCGCTCTTGCTGCTCTTTCTTTTCTTCAAAGCCTGCAAACATAAAACAAAAATTACATGTATATGACGTGTATGGCGTGGATGCGTGGATGCACTTCCTATTCCGATGGGTTAGGCCTTCCTTGTGCTCTTTGGTGTCCTTCACCTATAAATGCCTTTGGTCGCCCCCTAAGTCTGCTTATAATTTCCTTCAGTCAATTCTACTACGCTCCTCACTTGCAATTAAAATTTTGGGGTTTTCACATGTACCAAGATTAAATGCATTGTCTTTGTCGAATTAATGTCAAACACGATTATGTCATGCATGTTATGATGTAAACTAAAAAACAAATTCGAGCAAGTAAGCAAAATAATGTTTTTATGACTAATAAATGCAGGACTACAAAAATAAATGTCTTCTTCATCTGCAGCCTTATCTTCTTCAGTTTTCTTGGTTTCTTCGAGCGTCAGATTCTCCGACTGCAGTAGTTCTTCTTCTATTCATTCTTCTCTTTGTCACTACTCGAGAAGTTTTCCCAGGAATCTATCCCCTGCCCCGTTTCATCTTCACTACTGCTGCCCCATATCTTCATGTAAAAGGTTTGGTGGTAAATGGTTGGAGGACAAGGTTTTTGGGTAGGCCGGAGCTAATCATGTAGGTAGGTGGTGGAACGGAGTGGTAGTTGGGTATAGGGTTTCTGTGTGTGTTGAGTTTTTCTTTTTCCGGGTCGGGTATTTTATGGGTGTTAATAAAGTTCTGGATCTCATGCCTGAGGCGGGTGCAGTTGTCAGTTTCATGGCCTTTCTGTTAGTGGAAGTGGCAGTTAGGTTTAGGTCGAAGTAGTGTGGCACAAGGTTGGGAATTGGTTTAGGTTCTAAAGGTTTCAGGAGTCCTTGCCTCTTCAGCTTTTCTAACACATTTGACAAAGGTCTACCCAAATTGGAGAATCGTCTATTTCCGATGGCAGCGACCTCAGCATGAGCGGGCATGGTCCCTGAAGGGCCCCCAATAGTCCTTCTATTCTGGCTGTAAAACTTCCGATTCTCGGCTTTCTCCTCCTCGATATCCATGACAGTTTCCCTCAACTGTAACAAATCGCTAATCATAGAGGTCATCCTCCTCAGTTTGTTATAAATAGAGGGTTTGGTGCCCTTAATGATCATCTTGATTTGGTCATTCTCCAAGGGCCGAGTCTGCATTTTCAAGAGCTGGCTTCTCCGGCGATCTACATAATCCTTGAAGCTCTCCTCCAGCTTTTGTTTGGTATTCTCCAAGTCACGGAGCGACAAGTCAATCTCCAAATCTGTGACATATTGATTCAGAAAGGCCTCTGCTAATGCCCTCCAATCATCTTTGACCTTTCTCTCC